>CM035443.1:123695518-124295518 GCA_020310875.1 Ceratopteris richardii
TATACACATCATGTAGATACACATACATAAATATAAAATGGAGTAGATACATTATCCATCACACATACATGCCTAAATGCACACATAAATATATATACATGCATACATATTTACATGTACACATTTACACATAGACACATATACATATATACATGTACACATCACATATACATGCCTACATGCACAAATGTATACTTATACATGCATACACAATTATAAACACTTGCATATATTACATGATTTACATGAATATTTTACACAAATGCATATGCATATATACACATATGCATACTAACACATGTATACATATATCACACACATGCACATACATACATATACATGAAACACATATATATATATGCATACTAACACATGTATACATATAATACAGATGAATACACACACATATGCATACATACATGAGAAAAATTTTCTCCTCGAAGATAAAGCTATATATAAAATAATTAGGCATACCCCTGAGCTTCATGTTCTAACTTAAAAGCACATGATGTCATCTCTCTAGTAGGATTCATCGATATTCAAGTCGAATAAAGAATCTATTATCTTATATCCATTCAGAAGCTTCAATTTATTGATCGATAACGAGAGTAGAATTTACTATCTAATCTGCTCATATGTTTTAATTATTGCCATCATTTTCGTAAGACATCAATATAGTCTCATCTTCATTATCCTTATTGATTTCATTTATTTCTTCTAATGTTAAATCTGTGTTCTCATGAGTTACATCATCTATTGATGGATTAATACCGATTTTTGGTAATTCCTCTTCCTCATTAGTAGAATCAGCATGTAGAGTATTATCCTCTTCATCAAAAAGATAAGTATCATTATCACGTAGAATGATTCTAATTTGTCTTTCAGATGTTGATGTATCAGTATCTGATGATGAATCATCAAGAGGACTTTCTTCCATCTCTCTAACAATAAATTGTTCAAACAATGAGCTACCTCTAGGTTGAACATGAATGACTTGCCACCAAGGGTGAGCATATGGGTTTTTATAAAAATATGCTTGTTCAATATGCCTAGGAAGAATATATGGTTCTTTAGTAGATCGCATTACCTTGGAAGAATCTATTGCCCAAAACCCAGATAATCCCTTTCTTAATGTGGAATTACTACCTTTATACTCGGCTCAAAACCAATCAACCTTCAAAATGACCCATCAAAATATATAAAAACAAAAACCCATTATTAGGTGCTTAAAAAAATAACTAAATCTATCATAAAAAATATAAACTTTTTTCTACCTGTTTGAATGTATGAAATGAAATTTCATAGATACCAACAATATTTGCCACGTAACCAAGTTCGCCATCTATAAGGTTCGTGTCTTTTGAGCTAGCACATGATAGTTGCTTGAAAGAAGCAACAATACTATAATCCTCTCTTTTACGTAAAGAATCAATGGCTTTGATTCTAATATATTGTTCAAAAGCCCACATACTAGTGAACATTCGAGCCTGCCAAAGAAATTAAATTAGTAAATAGAAACTAATATACATATATGAAAAAAACAAAATATTAAATAAAATTACCTTTTGTTCACAACCTATCATTAACTCTCTCTACTCATCTTAGATTTCTTCATTATTTGTGTTGGCACATTGCAAACGACTATATAGCCAATCCATGAAAGAAGATATATTTGTAATCTCATTAGTGCCAAGATTATGTCTATATCTTTTGTTTCTTCGCCTTTTACTTCAGAGATTTTGAAGTTCCTATTCATACTCGCTAAGGAATGCTTGCATGCATTAGCTATTATATGCTACAAAAGTAGAAACATCATTTTTTTTTAATGAAATGTAAATAAAAATGGAACTCCCTTATGTGATAATATCTCATCTCTTATTTTTGAAGAAGACTCGTTGGTCCATGCACGTGGAGCTTCTTCATGAACTCTTTCAAGGTACTCACTAACGTAATGCATGCACTCTTCAAGCATCCAACCCTTTGCCATGGATCCTTCTGGTTTTGCTCTTTGTCACACATAAGCTTTTAATATTCCCATAAATCACTCGACCCAAAACATCCATCGAGTGTTGACAACATGTGCAATCTCTATTTCATCTACAAGATGGGCTAATAAATGAACCTGAATATCAAAAAATGAAGTAGGAAGATCTTTCTCCATCAAACATAGTAGCTCTTTGCATTCACTTTCTTTTTGTAGGATCGAGTTTTTGTCAATCTCTTATGATGTAATCCACCTATACATATCATAAAATAAATTATAAAGAAGTTAATTCAAAAATAAAAGATATCAAATATTCATACATATTAAATATAAAAATATCATAATTACCTTATAGGCGATCCAAGACGATAGATCACATATCGTACTCCTTTCATTGTACATCCATCGATAACCAAAGATAAAATATGTTTCAAAAAGTTATGCCAATCATGGGTCTTTAACCCAGATAAGCTCTTATCATCCATAGTAAACATGTTTTGGAAAGATCCTCCATATCCTGTAAGAGTCCTAATCAATTGAATCCTATTGTTGATAGTCTCTATCTCTTTTGTTGTAAGTACCCAAGTATCTTTAACTTGTCTTTTGCCTCAGATTAAAAGTGAAAGCATTGAATGTTCCTTTTTAATGCTAAGATATGGCAGAAGATTGTAGTTTATGACTACCACTGGCCATGTTGACCATTTACTGGATTTTATGGAGAATGGATTAACCCCATCTAATGCAACTCCTAACTTTAGATTCTGTGGATTTTGTGTAAATTCAAGCCATGTAGAATCAATATGCTAAAAAGCAACACTATCATGAGGAATTCTGATTATTATATCAGTACTTTTATGATCATGTCCCCATGTCAAAAGCTTTGATAATTCGGGGCTTTGAAACATATGTATAATCCGTGGAGCCAATGGAAAATATCTCAATACCTTTTTTTGGGATTTTACCTTCTTCGTTCTTATATCAAGGAGATTGACATTTGGGACATGTCAAAGAGTCTGCATATTCACCTCTATATAAAATTCAATCGTTAGGACATGCATGTATACATTGATAATCTATACCAAGATTGTTGAGTATCTTCTTCATTTCATCATGTGAGGTAGGAAGAATATTCTGACTTCGTAAAAATGTTTCAGATAATAACATGTAAGTTCAATCAATATATATATATATATATATATATATATATATATATATATATATATATATATATATATATATATATATATATATATATATATATATATATATATATATATATATATATATATATATATATATATATATATATATGTGTATGCATATAATTTTATATATGTGTATGCTTATGTGTACGTGTATGTGGATGTGTATATGCATGTGCATGCATATACATACGTGTATGTGTATATGTATGTATGTGTGTATATGTTTTTTATAGGTGTATATGTATGTATATATGCGTATGTGTATGTGTATGTGTATGCATATATGTATACATATGTGTGTTTACATGTGTATGTATGTATGTATGAATGTGTATGTATGTATGTATATGTATGTATGCATGTGCAGTTGTGTATATTTGATTTCATTTTTAATTTTTTTTTGTATATTCTCTGTTTGCAGATTTTCATATCTAGAACATTGAATCGTCTTGCTGTCTCCCATTTTATAGTCAATCTATTACCTATCTTGCTAAGTAAAGCTTACATATTTGTTTACAAATATAAAGTATGAGTTAGCTATGGAGGTATTAAGTCATTAGTAAAATGGGAGGATCAAATTTATCGCGAATATTTTGAAAGATGCATGAATAGTTTTAAAGGATGGGCAAACAAAAAGTGTCCATTCAATGCAAGTTCTTGTTCTTTCCTTAGCTAAAGTAAGAATAAAAACTTGCGTTGAATGGACACTTTTTTTACCCATCCTTTAAAATTATATTTCCATCCTTCAAAATCTTCAAGGTAAATTTGATCCTCCCATTTTACTAATGACTTAATACCTTCATAGCGAACTGATACTTAATATTTGTATGCAAAAGAGTTAGCAGCACAGGTATTAGGTCAACTAGAATAGGAGAAACAGATGTGTCAAGAAGATTCTAAAGGTTGGGTGGACAATTCTAGAGGCTAGATGGACAAAACATCTTCATTCAATACAGGTATGTATAATTTGACCTTAGTCTCATAACATGTGTATGTATGTATATGTGTGTGTATGTTTATATGTGTGTATACATTCATGTATATTATGTGTATGTTTATATATGCATGTATTTATATGTATATATTTATGCATATATATATATATATATATATATATATATATATATATATATATATATATATATATATATATATATATATATAGAGAGAGAGAGAGAGAGAGAGAGAGAGAGAAAATTGAAAATTATACCTTAATACTGCCGAACAGATACATTGCTCCATCCAAATCGATTTTGAAAATTGAGAATAAGTAAGATCGCACTTAGTCGTGTCAAATGACAACCTTCATATACATGCTTTAGACATTCCTCTCGAAGATATTTCTCATTTTTAGAAATATTAATGCTCTCACTGTCATTTTGATACCAATCCTCAATAAAATCTACCATGCCATTATCTTCATCATTGTCGCACAAATCTTGTACTTTATCTTCTTTTGAATATAGATCTTTCAACCTTGCATATTCCACAGGATCACTTTTGCGTAGCCTCCTCATAGAAGCTTCTAATAAATGAGGTCTTAGTGGCAATTGTGAATGGTGTGGAGGAAAATCATCAACATCATACGTTGGAATCTACACACATGAGTAAAAATCATTAGTATTCCATAAATAAATAAAAAGTAAACTTTAAATATAAAATTAAATATATAAGTTATTAAATATGGATAGAAAATTTGTATTCTCTCTCTAGCTAAAAGGTGCTCATGGAGGTCTACGCCATCCATAATTCACTAATAATTCATCACCAGCATGTAATGTAGTAATAGCATTGACAACTATGTATCTTGATACATCTTTACTCATGTATGGTGATTCATGACTATTTTCACGCTCCTCAAATGTGCAATTAGTCCTTGAACTATTATGTAACCCTCGACTACTATTTACTAAACCTGTTATATTTCCATGCGTATAAGGTCTTCCATCAATATATAATCTTTCATTTTTTGCATGTGAAATCCTTCTACTAGTAAGGGATGCTACATTCAAGCATCTTCCATAAGTACTCATGCTTTGAACATAACATGCAAGTCGATGCCAATCTCCCTATCCATATATAGGACCACAAAATGACATAAGAGTGACTTCAAAGTTCGGAGGCACATACAAATCCTCTTCAATAAAGAGACCACGACCAGCATTAGTAATAGTGGGTGGAGCAATCATATAGTGATTACCCCAAAAGTTGAAAACTTCTCCATCTAAAGGAACTGGTCCTCAATTCCATCCTCCATATCTTCTTCTATCATATGTTTGTACTAGAGAACGATCACGAGCTGGCAATGAATAATCTCCATCCGTTTCAATCTCTAAACCAGGAGGTAGAGGATTTCTAGAAACCACTGCTTGTAATTGATGAACAACAAGTCCATGACATGTACGAGGTATATTGACATTATGAGAAAAATTATCATCATCATTGAGCAAGTATTCCTGTATATTAATAGTAATTTGATTTTGTATATGGTTTTTAAATAAAATAATGACATTAATTTATAGAAAAAATACATACCCAAGCATTATCACATTGACCAGGTGATGGTGCATGCTCAAAAGTACCATACTCTACCTCATGTTCAATACATTCCAATCGTGGTCTTCGATACGTGCCATAACAAGAGTTACACCAACATATAATATGCTCTTAATAGTAAAATTCATCATAATTCCCATCGGAGGACACATGTGAAGTCATTGCATGGGTAGGAGGTGGTGGAGTGCCCTTTAATTGATCAGAATCTGATTATAATAAGAAACAAAAAAATATTTAAGTTATGTATCTATCAAATATATTTAAAATTAAATGTTTGATATACTTACAGTATATAGTCTATGCACGATTAGGAGATGGTGGTGGAGTTCCATGTGATTGATCAGAATCTACAAATAATGGTATTTGATATTAATAATCTGATTATTTACATACATAAACATTCACATATACATATTTACACATACACACATATTCACATATACACATTTACACATACACACATATTCACATATACACAAATACATATTATTGCGTGTCACTCTAGCACAATGGTGAGTACCAACGTGAGAAGATTCACCTCATAATTGTCAATCCGTGGAGACGTGAGGACTAGTATGAAGACTATGAGCAAGTGAAGGCACAAGTGTGTGAGTGAGAAGCACACAAGCATGCACACACATACACACACGCGCACACAAGGCAAGAACAAGGAGAGGAACAATGGAGTTCTTTGCATTAGTCAAAAAGTCTCTTACATAAGCTCAATTCACAAACAATCTAACTTGGAAAATGAGCTCTCTAACTCTTTTTATAGTTTTCTAACTAGCTTTGGTCTTGTCCAGACCTAGTGTCCGGCCTAGTTAAAAATTAGGTTCTAGAGCCTATTTGAGGATCAAACAGAGTCTACAAATTATGAAAATTGATATGTAGCTAGTTCTAATACTCCTCAAGCTCGAGGACTCCTCGGCTTGCAGAAAATGGAGTCTATTCTACCAAAAATGGAATTTACAATGTTTGTGTAGTGATTAAAATCACTTGAGTTGTAAATGGTCCATGAAAAAAATGATTGGGCCTTGTTGCCGTATTGTGCATGACTCCTCCGTTGTGCTAGTATGCTCTTCATCTGACTTGTATGCCAACGCGCCCCCCTTCCTAGCGTCTGTCGCCCCTGATAGACCTCTGTTCTATCGGGTGGTCGATATAGTATTGGATGACATTGGTGGCAAGTTCGTGTTCTCCTATCCTTAAGCCTCTTGCTAGATCAACTTCCAATGCATCCCAATTTATTGCGCGAGGGACCTCTGGTTGTGGTGTGGTGTAGTACTCAGAGTACATTGCTTGTTCACAAGCAAAGAGATGGAGCAGGTGTGTTGGCTTCGGTGCGAAGATCTCCGAGTGATACTCCCAAAAACCTGATCTGAACATTTCTTCGAAGGTCTGTTTGTAACATGCAGGGAGGTATTTGATGCGTGCATGCCAGGCGTAAGCCACACGAATATTGGGGGTGGTGCTCATGTCATACACCAAATCATAATTTCCATTGGTAAACCCCGGTAGACGTACCTGTGGTGCGGCTGCATTTCTAAAGGTTTTTACGACTACCTGCATCATATCTAAAATCTTAAGCATCATTTGAGCTGCCACATCTGGCATGGGCTTCAATCGCGGCATCCAATGTCAAATTGTTCCCATCATGTATGCTACCGACGGTGGTCCCTGTGGTGGCGCAATGTACGGGTAGTTTAGCCATTCCTTGCATTGCGCGTTGTTCTGCACTTTGATATTGAATGCCTTCCAAGACCTGCGACGTGGAACTGGACCGTAGCATGGATTGTATAGGAGATGTAAAGGCGCGTTGTTCCATGTGCGTAGCATTTCCGGATATGTCTCTAGAAGTTTCTGCCGCCAGGTGGGTTGATGAATTTTGCCTTTTTGCACCTCTGGACGAAGGTCTTCGGGTTGAAATTGGGTAGCAAAGGTAAGAATCTTACCCATGACTCTCTGTATTTCTGCATTATAATCAGCCAGGATAATATAATAAGGCCTGTATTGGAGTTCAGATGAGAGGATAAGGCGTCTCGATGACAGGTTCTTGAAGTAAGCAGATTGTAGCACAGTTTCTTCTATGACCCTCATGGCCTGATTTTGCACTACTGTGCGCTCTTCGTTAGAACTCCCGATTTCCTCCACTTGACGTAGCCATGGAGGCCGTGGTGCTTCGAATGTGTCCTGAGCTTCTTCCGTTTGTTGGCCTCCTGGGAAGGGTTGTGGGTCGTATTCTTCTTCAAATGTCTGTTCCACAGGAATTTGTACTACTTCTTCGTCGGTGGGAGCCTCTGGAGGGGAAGGTGGTCTCTCATATTGTAGTAGACGTGCTTGCGATTCGGTGACCTGTTTCTGGAGATCTTTTAAGGCCTCTGAGTCTGTGAGAAGTGAAGCCGCGGAGGAGGTGGTTTGAGAGGCTGCTGTTGTTTCTTTTTGGTGTTTCTGCTTCAGTTGACCCAGTTCCTCTGATAGCAGGTCATGTGCTTCAAGCAGCATGGCATAGTCTTCCAATATGATCTTGATATTGTCGGGGGTCACTGCTTGAAACTTTGATGGGCTGATGGGTGCCCCAGGTGTGCTTTCGATAGCTGCTTCTAGGTTTTCCTGATTTTGTAAGTGCAGGCGTCGATTCTCTTCATGAGCGGCAGCAAGATGTCGCTTGAGTAGGGCCATATTTTGCTGAAGCTTTGAATTGCGTTCCAGCTGTGTCCGTAGATGACCTTCTACCACTTGTATTGCTTCCTGATCTGTGTTCTGTAACTGTACCTCCAATATGCCATGAGCCTCTTGGAGAGTTTGGAATTGTGTGTGGAGGCGAGCATTTTCCTCCTCTAGTGCAGCAAGGCGGTGTTGTAGTGTCTCCGAGTGCTCTTGCAGGCGTTCATTCTGTTGCTAGAGCTGATTGTAATCTGTCCTTAAGTTTGATATACAAGCTAGCATGGTGTCCAATGCATTTCCTATAGATGAGGGGGTGGTGTTTACAATGGAAGATGCATGGGAAGGGAATTGGGGAAGGAGAAGAGTGAATGATGTGTCTATTGAAGACGTGTGTGTGGGTGAAATTGGTGGAGGGGGAATGGGAGGAGGTGGAAGCGTGGGGGGAGGGGGAGGTGCCGTGGGTGGTGAAATGTCCATACTTTCAGGAGTGGGTGCGAGTGTGGGGTCTACCATATACATTGGAATGGTAGGTGGTGTGTGTGTGAAAGTGGTGAATAGATGAGAAGTGGGGTGGGAAGCTGAAAATAAAGGGAATGGTTGAGACCTAGGTTGAAAAGTTCTAGCAAGGAAGTTATGGAGGGATTGGAGAAGTGGAGAGATGGAGGTCGGGGGTTGAGGTTGTAGAGTTGAGGAGGGCCTGAAGGGGTGCGTGGTAGCAGGGAAACCCATGAATATGGATCTAGGGTCAGGATGACCTATGGCTGAGGGCATGGGGGATGGTTGTCCTAGGGCAGGCTCTATGAGCGATTCGATGGATTGTGTAGTGATGGGGGTTGCTTCATAGATTGGGTTATCAGAGGTGGAGAATAGGGTTGAACTAGAGATGGGAGTACGGAAGATGAAGGTTGGTTCGGTGGGTTGAGTGGTCGAGGTGATTTCCACGGTTTCTGCTCTATGAGGCGAAGGTGGGGGTGTGGGTGGTAGTGGCTCGGTGGATTCCTCATGGGTGACTGGGTGCTCTTGGCTAGCAGTTTCTGTTGCTTGGGAGGTTGTCTTGATGGGTTCGGATGTAATAATTGGCCCTTCTGCCGTTGTAATGGGGATCTGGATATTCTTACCTGAGCATGGTCGTGTCTGGAATCTTCGTGGATCATATTGAACTGGAGACCTCCTAATGGCGGTCCGCACCGCTTCTACTACCCCATATGTTTCTGCCATCAATAAGAGACCTTCACTATATTCTGAGTCAACTCCTGCTTCTTCCAACAGCTGAGTCATGAGTACTCTACTGCTCTATTCGATGAGCAGTTGTTGCGATCGCACTCGTTCCATAATTTGATACAGCCTTCGGAGTTCTGCTGTATAGGCTGGGGCTTCAGTGGTCTCCTCTTCATATGCTCCTTCTTCTTCTAGGTGTCCTTGTTGTTGACCTTGTTGAGCGTCACTCCAATGTACATGGCGGCCGTCTGTAGATTTTCTTCTTCTGTGTGAAGATGTGCCTTGTTCTTCTGCATCTGAATAAAACTCTACATCAGAGAGTTGTGTACTTTGTAAGAATGCTTCGAAGTCCTGGGGATCCATTCCTTCAGCATCTCCAGTTGTAGCAAATTCAAATTCAGATGGAGCAGGAGGAGCTGAAGGGGTAGCTTGTGTCGTAGTTTCAGATCCAGACCTGGGTATTCTAATGGTAAAGGGAGGTACAGTGGTCTCCCCTCGTGGCGATACTTCAGGAGTAGTCAGAACTTCCCTTGTCTAGACACAAGGGATCGCACCCCTCATGCGCTTGGATTGATGTGTGGACGTCTTGAGCTTCTTAAACATTTGTAATTGTGCCCAAGTTAAGGCACGTTCAATGGGAACATCGTATGCTAGGCACCGGTAAATAATGCGTGTGATTGCACAGCAACCGTTCACCACTAATTTCCTAGAAGACCTTTTATTTGCTTCATACAATTGATCTATAATCCATACCGGCAGCTTAATTGGTAGCGCACCTGCCTTCGCTAAGTAGAGAGCGAACCAGATTCTTTTGTGTGGTTGTGTGAAGTGGTCTTGGCCGGGGAAAGCAAAATGTTGCATGCACAAACGGAGAGGGATGGACACGTTTGGTGTGAGTGCTGCCATGTCTTTAAGCTTCAATAGTTTCCTATCCTTCATGTTAGTAAGAACGAGAGCATCCTTCTCAGAAGGTACATGTGTGCCGTGCATATTCAAAGCAGCGCTCACCAACTCCACAGTAAGTTCAAACCTCTTTAACTCGTTGTTGCCCAACAAGGAAGGAAGAACAAATGATCCTGGCTTGTCCTTTTCTTCATTAGCTTGTAATGTGGAGACCAAATAATAGCATCGGAGGAGATCCGGTTTAGGTAGTGGTGCTTCAAAGTATTCTGCTAGTCCTGCACGTTGCCATATGGTCTGGAGATCCTCGGTGTTCTATAGAGTCTCAAACTCCTTGGAGAAAAATTGGAATCGAACCCATGATCTGTCATACTCGCACTTAGACTCCCATATATACTTGGCCTCTCCTAATGGACCTCGCATGCCATTGAACCAATGAGAATTGGCATGGACTCTTTCTGTGATCCCTGTGGGTGGATCCGATACCGGGATCTGCTGAAGGTGTTGCAGCTCCACAGGTCATTCAGTTGGTGGCACATTGTTGGCAGCAGTGAGGGAACCGAAGGAGCCACAAGACGAAGAGAGTCAGAGCAAAGGGACAGCACAAGCAGACATGGCAGTCAAAGAAGATCTGGCAAGTAGGCCATCTAAATTTTTCAGACATCAAGGAGTTGAGCACACAAGAAGAAAGAGCAAGTAGGGAGCTCAAAGGTATGTATGACAAATCAATAGAGAAAATCCCTACACAAATAGTGATTTTCATCACTAAAAACCATTGTAAATATCATTTCGTATTTTTGTAGCTCCATTTTGTGCAAGCCAAGGAGTCCTTGAGCTTGAGGAGCTTTAGAAGTATTTACCTGCCAATTTTCATATTTTTTAGATCTCGTTTGAGCCCTCT
Source organism: Ceratopteris richardii (assembly GCA_020310875.1). Classification (NCBI taxonomy): domain Eukaryota; kingdom Viridiplantae; phylum Streptophyta; class Polypodiopsida; order Polypodiales; family Pteridaceae; genus Ceratopteris; species Ceratopteris richardii. Next base: position 123,706,947 of record CM035443.1, read on the forward strand.
AATAAGCCCTGGAACCTAATTTTTAACTAGGCCGGACACTAGGTCTGAACAGGGCCAAAGCTAGTCAAAAACTATAAAAGGAGCTAGAGAGCTCATTTTTGAGGTTAGCTTGTAATTGAAATGAACTTGTAAGAGCTTTTTGAAAGTAATCTAAGAACTCCATTGCTTCTCACTCTTTGTCTTGCCGTGTGTGCACGTGTGTGTGTATGTGTGTGCATGCTTGTGTGCTTCTCACTCACGCACTTGTGCCTCCACTTGCTCGCGGTCTCCATACCATCCTCACGTCTTCCCGGATTGACATTAAAGGAGGTGCTACTCATCACTGAGCTACACCAAATTTTGGCGCCGTTGCCGGGGATCGAGCTTTGAGGACGAGCGTGTGATGGTAAGACGTAGATTGGAGACGTTGGCATTGTAGGTAATTTCTTTACTTTTCCTATTTTTCTCTTTCTTACCTTACCACCATCATCACCATCATCATCATCACCATCTTCCACCTCCATTTCCATCATCGCGAAAATTTCAGTTTTTTGATCATATCACCTTCTCCACCTCATTTCCCTCATTTCACTTGTGAGAGAGAGCGAGAGAGCGAAATTGTGTGTGCTGTTTTTGCATGTTTCTTGAGCTGTCTTGCAGGTACAGGCCGCATCATCGTCCCCAGCACTCTGCGCAGGTATGAAATTCTCAATAACTGTCTGTGTGTCGCCGATCTCTGTCAATCGCGACCGACAGAAAAAATGCTCAAATTGCCAAACAAGTGCAAAACCATGATCTACAGGCCTAGAGCTTCCCAAAAATGTTCTTAGATTTTTGAAATTCATCAGATTTCTGTCAATCGCGATCGCTCTGTCAATCGCGATCGACAAACCATGACGGACAGACCTGTCAATCGCGATCGACCAGTCAATCGCGACTGACAGCCCACGACGGCTCTGTCAATCGCGACCGATAGAGTCAATGACCGACTGACCACGACTGACGGATCATACGCGTGACACGTGTCAATCGCGATCGAGTCATCAATCGCGATCGACCCATCAATCGCGATCGACCCATCAATCGCGACTGACAGCCCACGACGGCTCTGTCAATCGCGATTGACACAGTCAACGATTGTTTGACCACGACGGACAGACCCTCGCGACCGACCTGTCAATCGCGATCGACCCATCAATCGCGACTGACAGAGTCAACGACTGTTTGACCACGACGGACAGACCCTCGCAACCGACCTATCAATCGCGATCGACCCATCAATCGTGACTGACAGAGTCAACGACCCTTTGACCACGACTGATTGACTTTTTGAACCACCTATCAATCGCGATCGACACGTCAATCGCGACTGACAGCCACAACGGACCTGTCAATCGCGATCGACACATCAATCGCGACTGACCTGTCAATCGCGACTGACAGAACTTGCGAACACGTTAGAAGGGCAAATTTGGCCAATTTTCTAGGGTAAAGAATAGGGGGCTAATTTGGTCAATTTGTGGGACAAACACTCGGGGTTAGCATTGCATGTTGAGGCCGCAACCCAAGTAATTTAAGAATTTCTGCCTGCTTGATTAAACTGTTTTGAACCCTGTTTTAATCCCTGAAGCCTGAACTGACATAACTTCCTCATACGAAATCCAATTGCTGTGATTCTTGTTTTGTCGGAAAGCTCGTGAGGAGTACCCGAGGGATCCTTGTCACTAGGATTATCACACCAGAGTGGATTCCCTAGGATAATAAGAGCATAGATTTGCTCCTCAATCGAGAGACTGACGAAGCCTTTTGGAGGTATAAATCTGATCGACCAATTGATATAGGAACAATCATGATCTATGAGTTTAAGGATCCTGATAGCCCAGGCAGAGTGACCTACTTAGATCACGCTTCAGAGCGGATCTTTGTGGTGACAGAAAATGATAGGCATGCTTACACTTGGAAAGGTGAAATTATTTTCCCCCAACCAAGATCAAATGTGTCCTATGGTCACCCTGGAGCTGGAACATCCCAAGCTCATGGAATTCAAAGAGACAGAAGTAGAGATAGACCAGAAGTAAGCTTTGCCAACCCAGGGGGCAGAGAAAGAACGAGGACGGAAACAAATAGAGTAGAGCCTGAGGTACTTAGAGCTCACAGGAATCAAAGAAATGCGGATGAGTTCCCTCTACCACGACCTAGAGAGCACACAAGGACTTTGAGACCAACTCAGCTAGTTAAGTCCATGAAGAATTACTTCGATGGCACCGGAGATCCATATGATCACGTGGCTAAGTTCAAGCAAGTGTTGAGAGCTGAACAAGTGGAGGATTTATTCACACAAGTGGAGGATTTATTCACCCTTAGGAACACTGCCCTGACATGGTTTCAACCACTAAACGAGAGGCAGTTTAGGAATATAGACCAACTCCTAGAGGCTTTCATTATTGAATTCTCTAAGAGTGGCATAAGACATAATACCTCCTCGCTGATTCACAGCTTCAAGCAAACCCCTCAAGAAACCGTGAGACTTGGAGGAAGAAGATTTAGGCAATACTTAGAAAGATGCCCTGTTTCGGAGCTCCCTACACCAGCTAAGCAAGTGGCCTTATTCTTGGATGGATTGCTAAGTACAAAATTGAGATCCTATGTGTACTTGAAGGACCCTAGGACCATAGAAGAGTGTGTACGCATGTGCATCGACATTGAGGATAACCTAGGGGAGGAGTTAGAGCTTTCCAAGATATACAAAGATTCAGATAGTGCCTCTAGCCTCTCTTCCACGCAATCCACATCAATTGAGGAACTTGCAGAGAAAGTTGCTCAGAAACTAGGTGTCTCTAGTAAACAAATCCCAAGGTTTGCCCCTGTAAAAAGATGCTATATTGTGGAGGCGACCATATGGCAAATGTCTGTCCCATTATGGCTCAACCCCAAGTTAATCCTAGTAGCCAATACTGCACCATAGAACGAAGGTACACCAATCACACCGCACAAGATTGTCCCTACAATAAGCAAACCGTTAGACAGACGTACCCACAACCATACCCTCAACAAGGAAGATACCAGAACCAGTACCCACCTCAGCAGTATGTGAAACCTCAACAAACCTACCAACCCTACCAAAAACAACTGAGACTCCAGCCAGTGCTAGCACAGCAACCACTTGCTCCTACTAATGTGATCCTAGTAAAATATGCAGCTGCAGAAGAGAACCTGAATAGAGCGATAGTCCCAGTAACCATAGCTTTGATTCTACACATGTTGATAGTCCCCAGGCCTACTACATGCAGTCTCCTGAACATGGTGAGTCCTACTATAGTGAAGAGCCAAATGAACCTAGTTGGGAGTCCGATTACACAAACGTCATGTATGCAAACCCCAACCCTAGACCTCAACCTAAGCAGGTAAGACCCCCATTCCCTAGAGGACCATGCTACAGATGTCAAGGAGATCATCTCATTCGTTATTGTCCCTTGCCTCCACCTACACAACCCCAGTCAGTGACAATTCAAGGCTTTTGCCAAGAATGTGGAAAGGAGCATCTCTTACGAGACTGCCCTAAGAATCCTAATAATATGCCAAAAATCACTCCTATTAACGTTATTGGGTTGGTGGTAGAGTCCACAGGAAGTGTGACATCCACCGCACCAGTACAGGTAGTGACTAGAGCTCAGGCATTGCAGCAGAACCAAGGGGTAAACCAGGATAAGAACCCAGAGGCTAGTGAAACCGAGAGCATGACAAAGAAAAGGACTAGAGCGTGGAAAGATAGTCGGGAAAGAATGAAAAGACAATGGGCTAAAAAGATGAGTGAACTTGAGGAAAGCATAAGAGAAACCAAAGCCAGGATAACTGAACTCACATCTCAAACTCCCTCTCACACTACACCACCACCACCATTCCCATCGCCATCCGACCCGCCACCTTCCAACCCACCTCATACGATTCCACCACCCCCTAGAGTAGGATCAGTATTAGCTGACCCCACTCCTGAAGATATAGACATGATGCTTAAAGCATATCAGGCCAGAATCCAAGAAGGGCCAAATGTCACGGATCATGACAAGTGTTACCCTAGAGCTGACCTAGAGATAGAATGGACCAAGCTTTGCGCGAAAATGGTCGCATTGGCTCAGACTATGTTTGAAGCCAGTCTCCTTTTTAATTACTCGGGCTCAGCCAAGACGCAATTACACTTGGATGGACTTCTACAGAAGTTAGAGGGCATAATTGCAAGATCCGCCAAGGAAGAAAAAAATCAAGAAAGAGATAAAGCAAGCAAAAACGTGACCCATCCCCCATCAAAAGCTTATGTGCCCAATTCCACTAAACCAGACAACCCCCCCTCCCTAGAAAGAATAGAGAATCTAATGGCACAATCACAAAAGGAACTCGCCCCTCAACACCATGACAAGGCTAGTGAAAGAGCAGGTCTTCCTACCCAGAAAGCCTATGTGCCTGAGGCCTACGTGCCTAACTCTACGGAGCCAGACACCTCTTCTTCTATGAATCGGTTCACACCAGAGTTCCTACGAGAGATTCAAGAAGACAAATGGGCTAAGGAAAGTGAAGTCCCGCCTCCCATTGAACTTGTGGATGATGCACATGACCAATTCCCACAAGACATCCCATCCATTTATGAGGAGTAGGAGAGCACCCACTCTCAGGAAAGACTAGACTTTGAGTCTAATTCTTTACAAGAATTACCCCACTTCACAGGCCCATGGGAAGCTAAGTCTACTTGTATGAGAGCACCTACAGTCATGGTAAGAAACGAAGACTCAGTCATACCTAGGAACACAGAGGTAGTGAAGAACACCAAAGTGCAGTGCAATCTCACTTTGGAAGAGCTGCTTAAGGTTAGACCAGAAGTGTGGAAACATGTAGCCACTCAAGTGCCCGAGCGAAACCTCGTTCCCAGGTAGGATCACATAGGACAGTGCCAGAGATACCCTTGGATAAGATAGGAGATATGTGTGAAGGTGAAGAAGGGAACACCTATCTTCCCATTACCTACCAGGAGGACACCACCAAGGCAATTTTGGACTCAGGTGTAGGAGTTGCAATTGCCACCACTTCCCTATGGAAGCGTTGGGGCAAGCCAGCACTCAGGCCAATGAGAATGAAATTGCAGATGGCCGATGGTCATATTGACATGCCCTTAGGATTGCTAGAAGGGATAACTCTCACCACCTGTGGTGTCGAGTTCGAGCATACCTTTTCCATATGTGATTTTAGCAAGAACCATGCCTATGAAATGATCTTGGGACGACCCTTTATGCGGCAGTTGCAAGTGGTACAGGATTGGGGAACCAATTCTTTGTACCTACAGCACTTAGGTGTTATGACCAAAGTCAATCTCAAGGATTACTCTCATAGAGATGTCCCTCCCATCCAATGGAACCCCATCCATAGAGCCAAAGATGATACGGAATCGGTGCATTCCCTAGGATTAGGATCCTCATGGATGCATGAAGACACTCACTTATGGATGTGTAAGGTAGCAGTAGAAGAAGAGAAGAGAGAAAAAGCCAGGGAGATAGGTGCAAAAGAAACCCATAGATCAATCCAAGACCCAGCCTATGCACCTGTAGTTTTTCCAGACGAAGAATTCGAACCTCACGGCTGGGCAGAAATTCTAGCAACCATGGATATAGCCATGAATGAGGAACAATGGACACCTCATTGTGATGAGGATGGCTATGTCATTTCAGTCTTCTCCATAGAGCCAATCATGGGAGAGGCAGTTCTAGAAGAATGTGAAACTAGCCCTGATGCATTTGAGGATGCAAGTGACTCCGATCTAGAGTCAATCATTATGGACCCACCTTTTGCATCAGATGAAGAATACTTCCATGAAGTAGAATTTCAACCCCAGAGGCATGGAGAGCTTACAAATGATGTAAGATTAGCCACACATGTGAACCCGAAGGAAGAAGGAAAGAAACGAAAGAAGAGAGAAGTCTCACCAGAAGAGGAAGAATCTTTGTTTGAGGTCCCGGAAAATTTTAAGAAGTATGAGATAGACGACAGGAGAGTCATGATAAGAATGCCTAAACGAGAGGCACAATCAAGAGAGGCCTATGATAACAAAGAAACCACCAAGAAAATAGTAGTGGCCCTAGAAGAAGGAGAGGAGAGATGCACGTACATAGGCCATGACAGAGGAAGAAGAGCATGCGTTAATAGCCTTGCTAAGAGAATACAGAGATGTATTCGCTTGGAGTTACAAGGATTTGAAAGGTGTTGACCCTGACATATGCTCACACACTATCCCCATGACCTCAGATGCTAAACCCTCTAAGCAAAAGCCCTATACATATAACGATAATTACGCTGCCAAGATTAAAGAGGAGATAGATAGACTAGTTGAAGCTGGATTTATCTATGAAATTGAGCACACTGAGTGGGTATCCCCCATCGTAGTGGTGCCCAAGAAGAATGGCAAGCTGCGTGTATGCATTAACTTGGAGAAGGTCAATGCAGCCACAATTCGAGATAACTATCCGCTTCCCATCACAGAACATCTGTTAGAAAGAGTAGCAGGCAAGGAAGTGTACAGCTTCCTCGATGGATTTTCGGGCTACAATCAAGTAGCCATAGCTCCAGAAGATCAGCATAAGACAGCTTTTGCCACAGAGTGGGGTATATTTGCCTTTCATGTAATGCCATTTGGGCTTACCAATGCACCAGCTACCTTCCAGAGACTAATGTGCCATGTATTTAAGGAGTTCTTGAGGAAGAATTTAGAAGTCTATGTTGATGATCTTTGTGCCCATTCCAACATTAGGCAAACCCATATTCCTGAACTCAGACAAATCTTTGACAAATGTAGAGAATATCAAGTCTGCTTGAACCCAGAAAAGTGTGTTTTCATGGTCAGGCAAGGCAAGATTCTAGGACACATAGTGTCAAAGAATGGCATATCCACTGATGAAGAGAAAGTGAGAGCCATAGCCGAGTTACCTAGGCCAAAGAACTTCAAGGAAGTACAGGCCTTCATGGGGCATTGTGGTTACTACAGCCGGTTCATTCACATGTATGCTGTCATTGCAAAGCCCATGTACGGACTTCTGACTAACTTTGAGTGGACTGATGAATGTGAGAATTCCTTCCAGGAGCTTAAACGAAGATTATGTTCAGCACCAATCTTGACCACACCAGATTGGAATAAGTCATTCCATGTTCACGTGGATGCATCCAATTATGCTATTGGGTGTGTGCTTGCTCAACCTACTGGTGAAGGTAATATGGATCTTCCAATTGCCTATGCCAGTAGACAATTGAATGCAGCTGAACGACATTACACCACTACTGAGAGAGAAGGCTTAGGCATGATATATGCAGTTAAGAAATTTAGACGCTATTTGCTTGCAAATAAGTTTAAATTTTTTACTGATCATCAGGCATTGCTATACCTCGTAAACAAGCCATGCAATACAGGAAGATTAGTAAGATGGTTTCTCTTGCTATTGGAATATGATTTTGAGGTTGTGGTAAGGAAAGGGAAGACTCATTTGAGAGCAGATCACCTTTCTAGGCTCACATCAGGAGAAGCCCCACAAGGAGTATCAGATGATCTTCCTGATGCTTACTTGTTTAATTTGGAAATAATACCTTAGTGGGCTAAGCCATTAGTGCCAGTATTGACATATGGACCTAACCATCCAGTAATAAACACGCAGGATAGAGAGGTAGTAAAAGCCCAAAAGTATCACATCATGGTAGGAAGTATGTACAAGCACACAGATCAAGGAATATTGGCTTGTTGTGTAGAAGAGGACGAGTACACTAAATGGTTGCATTTAGCACATGTAGGTGCATTAGAGCAACACTACTCAAAGCAACGAACCTTACAGACACTAAGGAGACTAGGAGTACATTGGCCAACTATGGAAGCTGATGTCCAAAAGTTGTGCAAGGAATGCCCAATCTGCTGCACTAAACCACCTGTGGAACATGCCACTCTTTATCAAGTGTCCATAGTGCCAGATTGGAGTGAACCACTAGTATCCTTCCTGAGGACGAAAACATTCCCTCCAGACATGACTCTGGCTAGGAAAAGGAATTTAGAACAAGAAGCCCAGGATTACTCACTTATTGGTGATAATCTATACAAATGTGGTAAAGACGGTTACCTGAGACTATGTGTCCATGAGAGTGAGTATCTCAAGATCTTTGACACTGCTCACCAAGGTGTAGCAGGAGGACACTTTGGACCAGATCGGGTGATCAAGGCAATACTATTTGCGGGCTTCTGGTGGCCGACCCTTCACATGGATGCACATACCTATGTGAAACGCTGTGATGTCTGTCAGAGAACTCAATATCCTATACGTAAGGATGAGATGCCACTGAAACCTATGATGGGTGGACGTGCATTCTCTAAGTGGGGAATAGACTTTTTAGGTCCTATTAATCCCCCAGCTAAGGGTTCCCATGCAGAATATATCATTGTTGCGACAGACTATCTAACAAAGTGGGTAGAGGTAAAAGCCACAACGAAGAATGATGCTCAAACAACAGCTAAGTTTTTATTTGAGAATGTATTCACTAGATACGGGCTACCCATAGAGCTAGTTAGTGATAGAGGCACTCACTTCTTGAATGAAGTTATTGAAAATCTGCTCCACGAATTTTTGGTAGTACATAAGAAGTCTGCCCCCTATCACCCTCAAGCTAATGGCCAGGCTGAGAGCACCAATAAGATCTTATGCAATGTACTGACGAAATTAGTAAAAAATAAACGCTCTGATTTGGACAAACAGCTACACCATGCTGTTTGGGCATACCGAGTCGTATACAAAACGGTACTCCAAGCCACCCCCTTTCGGATGGTATTTGGCCAAAATGCAGTGCTACCGTTGGACTTCCTAATACCTACACTAAAAGTAGCACAAGAACATGAATGGACGGGTCATGAACTCTCCTCAAGACTTTTTGACCTTGAACGATTAGGAGAAACAAGACTGAGGGCGGCTGCAGGGATATATGCAGCAAAGAAACGACAGAAGGCATACTTTGATGCCCACGTTAAGGATAAAGGTTTAAAGGCAGGCGACTTAGTTTTAGTCTACACATTGAAGCAACATGCGAGGAAACTGGAGAAGAGAGGCTACGGACCCATGATCATTAACAGAATCTCAACAAGTGGAGCAGTGCAACTAGCCACATTAGAAGGCGATGTTCTCCCAAGTTATATCAGCGGATGTAGAGTCAAGTTGTATCAGGAACCTCTCACAGAGGAAATGCTAAGTCGACTCAATACTGCTAAGAAACGCAAAGAGGAAGAAAAGCGAATTTGAGAAGAAGCTCAAGCAGAAGCCCTAGAGCGCATACGGAGAATGAAATTAAGAAGACAAGGTAGAGAGCACCCTAGGCAAGATGCATATGCAGACCAAGGATATGACGTGGCTATGTGTGAAGTTTCAGGTGTTAGCTCACATAGGATAACTGATCGACGTCCTTTCATAACCTTAGATATAGGACAAGGAAAGAGTGCAAGGACTGTAAGAGCCTTGATTGACTCAGGTGCAGCCACTAGTGCTGTTAAATTGTCTTACTGTCAAGAGTTGCAATTAACTGTCAATCCTGTGGAAGCATATCTCATAGGATTGGGAGGCGTGGAAACCCCTTGCATGGGCGAGGTGGAACTTCCCCTCTATATTCACGATGAGGCAATGACATTTAGAGTACTAGTGTGTCAAGATGAGGACCTCACTGAACCTCTTGTCTTGGGTCAAGACTAGATCTATGACCAAGCAGTCAACTTAAACCTAAGAAGTGGACTTCTTCAGGTATGGATGAATCAGAGTAGAGTTACCGTTGAGTTAGGTAATGGAGCACTCCAGGAACTAGGAAAGGCACAGACTCCTGGTCCTTCCAGAGGTACACATGAAGTTGACCATGCTGTTCTTGTCCAAAGCTATGTGATGCAGAGGAATGGAGATCTCAATAGAAAAGTCAAGGCATTGGCGGGACTCCCTTCTTTTCCAAAGGCCAGAAGGAGGCAGCAACTAAGGGCAGATCAATCACTGAAGACTCTCCAGGCGAGAGACCAAAAGAACGCGCGAAGCAGAACAACTAAGCCGATGAATCAAATGTGGGTGCGGAAAGACGAGCTGCCGACCGTAACCAAGTTGCAACCACGGTCTCAACTCCCTATTAGTAATCAACGACTTGATGATAATAAGAGGACTCCTAAAACCTCTGTTGAGAAAGTGAAATCCATTTGGGTACCCAAGAAGTCGATGAAGGCTGACCCACAATCAAGACAAATTTGGGTGCCTAAGGCTTGCTTGCGGGCTCAACTAACCCCACGGAATTCACATCATACACGACAGGGTTCACTCGCTCAAGCAGCCGCCACCCACTCTTGTCTGATACACTCGAACACACTGCCACCTAGAAGCATGCACAGACTCACTCGTAAATGGGTCCCAATGACACAACAACTCCCAGCAGAATTACTCATGCAACCCTCCCGAATCTCCACAAAACCAAGACCAAAAGCCATCCATGGTGTTTGGCAACCTAAGACTTGCAATAAACCCCCCGACCCCAATCTGTGAATTCATCTCCACTTACTAACTGCATTAGTCAGACAGTGCATCTTTCCATCTAGCTCTTAGGACTATACAGGCAAATTTAACTACACACACTGTCATCGAGCACTCACTGACCACTGACTCATCATCTACCTCATGTTAATGTTGTAACGGGGACAACAACGGGTTTATTCTGTCCATTACAATGTTAACACATGGTTCTATATTCTCACAGAACCAACAAGCAAGCAGTGCCATGGCAGAAGCTGGAGGTTCCAGTTCTCACGCCGGATCTAGCGCACAGATTGTGGATATAGAAACACTCCTCCTCGAACCACATCTCACTGAAAGACCGCAAGAACTTCAAGCTGTGCATGTACTCCCAGTTCAGGATCCTCCTCAGGGACACACCTCTCAAGTGGGCAAACACGCTCATTGGTTCAGTGATGTTGCAGGACCATTGGGTGATGGAACCTATTTTTGGGAAGCTGAATTGGAGTTTAATGGTAAATGGGGACGCTACCATTTTTTCACGCGCGAATTTGAGAGCTATCAGAATGCCGAAGTAATGCGTTCGGTATGGACCAAAGCAGGCCTGGACAGTTATTTCAGGGCCCACTTACCAAAGCCGGATTTCTTACGTTGTTCTTATCTTATCAGTACCATCACTCCTAGCAGGGCCAAGGGAGGCGACAACACTTTTGTGTTACCCTCACTGTTGCCGGGCCACGAACTTAAAAGATTCAAACTGACCCTCAATCTGGTACGAGAAGCATTGGACATGCATGGTATGCACATTCCTACTGAAAAGGAAACAATGGTTCCAGGCAGAATGAAACATAAAGATCTCAATAAGCTGAAGGATATGGTAGCAATGACACCAACCATCGCTCTTCACCTACGGACCGTCATGCAGCATTTTGCTTTTCCCGCCCAGGAAAGATTCACCATGCCACCAAAGAAGATGTGGTTTAGCTTGTATTTGGTAGAGACAGAAAACCTCCCTATCAACGTACCACATTGGATCATAGATCAGATCCACCTAGCCCATCAACGGTGGAACAAGAAGCAGAAAAATATGCTCCACAGGTGTTGTGCTCTGACCAAGATAATCTATCGATGTCTAGCCTATGACGTGCCTATTCAGCGGGCACTCGTATGGTCCCGGGCCCAGGAGTTCCAGAGAAGGCTATCAGCGGCAGGTCCTCCATCAAAGAAGATGAGAGGGGGAGTCCAATTACCCTGCGCTCAACTAAGGGGAGCCACCACTACACCAGAGATTACCCCTCCCCAGACACGACGCATTAGACCATTCACCATTCGGCTACCAAGACCAAGTACAGAGGGACCCAATCTGGTGTTTCCACCCGTCCCATCAGACTTGGAATTTCCACAGGGCTTTACTCTCAATGATCTCACTGATGAAGAAGTGGCTAGACTAATCTACGACTCTAATCTCGAAACGGAAACAGAGCGAGCTCAGGAACCACAAACCCATACAACAACGTCAGTCCCCACTCGACCGCAAGTTGTAGAAGTCGACGTAGACGAACAAGAGACCGAACAAGAGGAAGAAGCCTACGAAGAACAAGAGTATGATGAACTTTCAGAGTTAGCAAGTGCCCCCGCGTATTCGGCACAAATAAAAAGACTATATCGAACCATGCAGCTAGTTCAAGAACAGCATAAAATGTCACTTGAAGCAGGCCAGAAACTCATGAACCAATTGCTGGTAGAGGAAGGTGTGGATGATATGTTCATCGAGTCCATCAACCTACATGCCGATGCAGTAGGATTGGATAAGGCCATTCATGAGGCAATGGCCTACATTCACCGATTTGAGAAAGGAGTTCCCGCCCGTCCCATGAGATCCGGGAAACAAATTCATATCAACGTATCAGCACCAGGAAATACAACGCAAACAGACGAACATCAGGAAGCACCACTGTCACCACCCTCCACCCCTCACTACACAACTCACTCCACCACGTGACACTATCGCCACCACGTCCACTATCACCACAATTGTCATGGGAATTCCACTCTCTCCGGGAATCCAATTCGGGGGAGTCACTATGCCCACCTTCACCACTCTCTTCACTAACGTCACATCCACCCCACCCATGGTCCCCATCTACACGGTCACTCAAACATTTGACACTATGGAAACATCTCCTACCACAGCACCACTCCCTTCCCCCATGCAACCTCCGTCCCCCATACCCCCTCCACCCACATCTCCACTTGACTCCACATCATTCACAACTCCCTTTCCCATCCCCATTCCCCCTGCATCTTCATCTCTCCCTGCATCATTTAATGTAAATAGTATATTTCTAGCTTTAAATCAATGTGTCTATCGACTTCAGAACGAGTATCGAGCTCTCGACGATCGTTATCATCAAGTGATCACTACCAATTAGAAACTTCAGAGCCGCCTCATAGCGATCGAGGAAGAAAATGCAGAACTCAACCAACGTTACACCACGCTCGAACATGGCCACCAAACACTCCTAGAAACTCCCCAACCATCACAACAGCCGGGCACCAAACAACTCGAGGCCTTGCTGGACGTATACCAAGCTGATAATCTCAGAGTCCGGCGTAACTTGGCACTCCTCAGAAAACACATGGCAACCGCCCTTGAAGAGAACAAGAGACTGCAGCAGCAAAATGAAGCAAATCTAGAAGCAGCAATGGAAGGCTCTCCCCACGAAATTGATCTAGAGCAGTTTAAAGCCGTACCCTCAGAGACAATAAAAACCATCTTGGAAAGCTATGCGGATCTATTAGATGCTCATGATGAGTTGGAAAGGGAACGTGATGAGCTACGTGGCCAACTCAAGGAACAGGAGGCTCCAACCAAGGTAATAGAACCGGTCTCGACTTCAGAGGAAGTGAAGGCATTGACAGAACAGGTGGTTGAGCTCCAGAAAAAGTTACTAGAGTATGAAAGGCAACCCTCTCCAGTTACAGAACCTGAGCCAGAAGACTTGGTTCCCATTGAGGTAGATGATTCGTACGAGGAACCATACATTCCTATGCCAATGCCAGGAGGGCAACAAACCTCAGAGGGAATGGATACCTTAGAAGTGGAAGCACCTGAATGGCTTCAGTCATTAGAGAAGACAGCGAATACTCACGATGAACGAGTAGCAATACAAATCCAATCATTAGCCAAATTAGAAGACACTGTCATCAAGTCCGAGTATTTCAGACGTATGTCCCATCACAAGTGGATAGGGACCAATGATGATCAGTATGTGCCATATTGCATATTGTTGGCTGATTACAACTCAGAGATCCAACGACAATGTGGGAAAGCCCCCACCTTTGCCACTCAGTTTGGCCCCGACGATATACCAGAGAGTGCAAAAAGAGGTTCAATTCATCAACCCACTTGGAGGATCCATCTCTTGGAGACTTATCCTGAAATGGTACGAACCTGGAATAACATGCCCCTCTTTATTAAGTACAATCCTTGTTATGCCCCAGTCCTACGAAGACGCACATGGCCCGAATTCACCATTGCTGTCAAGAACATCAAAGGCTGTGCCAAGTGGCTAAATTATGTTTATCTAGCACCTCCACGAGGACCTCCCACTGTAAATTACATGATTTCTACTATCAGACACTGGAGCACTCGACTACGCAATACACCCGATGTGATGGCACAAATGTGTATGAAAATATTTGAATTAATGTTGATCACATTCAGGACATTTAAAAACATTAAGGATCCCCACTTCTCAGGAGCAGGCTTCGTTACAAGCAACCAAGACCTAGTTTACGACATGAGCACCACCCCATCAATAGAAGTAATATATGCTTGGCACGCCAGAATAAAGTACCTCCCCGCTTGTTTTAAACAGACTTTCGAGGAGATGTTCATAACGAGATTCTGGGAATATCACTCAGAAATTTTTGTACCCAGGCCTTCACATCTCCTCCACTTATTCGCTGTGGAGAGAACCATACATTCAGAACAACTGCGGGTGCCACACCCAGACGTACCAGGACCAGTGAATTGGGACGCATTACTAACAGATCTAGCACGGGGGCTCAGATTAGAAGAACATCACCTCGCTTCCGACGTCGTCCAATACTACGTTCAACGAACATCTAGACAAGGGTCTGTCAGGGGCGACATACGCGAGAGTGGGGGGGGTGTTGGCAGCAGTCAGGGAACCGAAGGAGCCACAAGACGAAGAGAGTCAGAGCGAAGGGACAGCACAAGCAGACATGGTAGTCAAAGAAGATCTGGCAAGTAGGCCATCTAAATTTTTCAGACATCAAGGAGTTGAGCACACAAGAAGAAAGAGCAAGTAGGGAGCTCAAAGGTATGTATGACAAATCAATAGAGAAAATCCCTACACAAATAGTGATTTTCATCACTAAAAACCATTGTAAATATCATTTCGTATTTTTGTAGCTCCATTTTGTGCAAGCCAAGGAGTCCTTGAGCTTGAGGAGCTTTAGAAGTATTTACCTGCCAATTTTCATATTTTTTAGATCTCGTTTGAGCCCTCTAATAAGCCCTGGAATCTAATTTTTAACTAGGCCGGACACTAGGTCTGAACAGGGCCAAAGCTAGTCAAAAACTATAAAAGGAGCTAGAGAGCTCATTTTTGAGGTTATCTTGTAATTGAAATGAACTTGTAAGAGCTTTTTGAAAGTAATCTAAGAACTCCATTGCTTCTCACTCTTTGTCTTGCCGTGTGTGCGCGTGTGTGTGTATGTGTGTGCATGCTTGTGTGCTTCTCACTCACGCACTTGTGCCTCCACTTGCTCGCGGTCTCCATACCATCCTCACGTCTTCCCGGATTGACATTAAAGGAGGTGCTACTCATCACTGAGCTACACACATCCACAGGTAGACTATCCACATCGATTCCTGCAGTAAGTATTCCTACTTGTGAGCTCGGACCTGTCGCTTCTGCCATGTTACTTCTTGCCTCCTGATTCTGTGAGAATATAGAAACATGTGTTAACATTGTAAAGGACAAGTTAGAACCGTTTTTGTCCCCATTACAACATTATCATGAGGTTCGGGAGAGATTAGTAGGTTAATAAGTGCTCGGTGCTTGTGTGTGTAGTTAGGAATTGGTTGGACCTAAGAACTAAGTGGAATGATGTAGTGTGAGAGTGACGTAGTTAGTAGGTGGGCATGGATTTACAACTGGGGTCCGGGGGTTTATTACAAGTTTTAGGTTGCCAAATGCAGTGGATGGGCTTTGATCTTGATTTTGTGGAATCTCTGAAGAGTTTGATAGGGGTATCTGCTTGAAGATGAGGCTTTCTAGGGACCCATTTACAAGTGATTCTACTAGTGCTCATGGAAGAATATGTGTCTGTGCGTGATGCATAAGACTGGGCCTCAGATGTTCGAGTGAGTGAAACATGTTGTCCCGATTGCGGCCTTGGTGTAGCTATTTGAGCCCGCAAGCAAGCCTTAGGCACCCAGATTTGTCGTGATTGTGGGCTGGCCTTCATTGACTTCTTGGGTACCCAAATAGACTTCACCTTCGCAGAAGAATTAATGAAGGACTTCTCATTAGTGTCATGTTGTTGACTACTAATAAGAGGTCTTGGCCGTGGGGTCGGCCTGGTCTGAACAGGCTATTCGCCTTTTCGCCTCCATACTTGCTTCCATGGCTGAAACAATCTGCTTTGCTCCTTTTTTTGGCATTTAGTATCGGTAGTGTTCTGCTTCTTCTGTATTTGATCTGTCGTGGGTTGTTGCAACCTTCTGGTCTTTGGAAAAGAAGGGAGTTCCGTCCTCTCCCTGGCTCCGTTGTTGAGATTAGCCTCTTTCTGCATCATACAGTTTTTGACAAAAATAGCATTGTCAACTTCATGTGCGCCCCTGGAAGGACCAGGAGTTTGTGTCTTGCCTAGTTCCTTGAGTGCCTCATTTTCCAATTCAACTGTAATTCGGCTATGATCTACCCATACCTGAAGAAGTCCACTTCTTAGGTTGAGGTTGACTGCATGATCATAGATCCAGTCCTGACCCAAGACAAGAGGCTCAGTGAGGTCCTCATCTTGACACACTAGTACTTTGACTGTCATCACTTCATCTTGAATGGAGATGGGAAGATCCACCTCGCCCATGCAAGGGGTTTCCACACCTCCCAATCCTATGAGATATGCTTCTATAGGATCGACAGTTAATTTCAATTCTTGACAGTAAAACAACTTGACAACACTAGTGGATGCACCTGAGTCAATCAAAGCTCTTACAATCTTTGCACCCTTTCCTTGTCCTACTCCTAGGGTTACAAAAGGCCGTCGGTCGATTATTCTATGGGAATGCCCACCTGAAGTCTCGCACATGGCCATAGGATAGCCTACAGATTCTTGAGTGTCAAGCATAGGCGGGTCTCTGCCTTGTCTTCTCAATTTCATTCGTCGGATGCATTCTAAAGCTTCTGCCTGTGCTTCTCTTCTAATTCGTTTCTCTTCTTCTTTACGTTTCTTGGCAGTGTTGAGTCGATTTAACATCTCTTCAGTGAGGGGTTCCTGATATAACTTGACTCTGCATCCACTTATGTAACTTGGTAGAATATCGCCCTCTAAAGTGGCTAGTTGAACTGCGCCACTTGTGGAGATTCTATTGATAATCATTGGCCCGTAACCTCTTTTCTCTAATTTCCGTGCATGCTGCTTCAATGTGTAGACGAGGACTAGGCCGCCTGCTTTCAAGCCTTTATCCTTCACATGTGTATCAAAATATGCCTTTTGCCTCTTCTTCACTGCATAGATTCCTACTGCAGCTCTCAATCGTGTTTCGCCTAGACGTTCAAGATCAAAGATTTGAGAGGAGAGTTCATGGCCTGTCCAGTCATGCTCTTGTGCTACCTTCAATGTAGGTATCAAAAAGTCCAGGGGTAGCATAGCATTTTGGCCAAATACCATCTGAAAGGGGGTGGCTTGGAGTGCCGTTTTATAGGCAACCCGGTATGCCCAAAGAGCATGGTGTAGCTGTTTGTCCCAATCAGAGCATTTATTGTTCACCAGTTTAGTCAGCACATTGCATAAGATCTTATTAGTGCTCTCAGCCTGGCCATTAGCTTGTGGATGATAGGGGGCCGATTTCTTATGTATCACCAAGAATTCTTGGAGAAGGTTTTCTATGACTTCATTCAAGAAGTGTGTGCCTCTATCACTCACCAACTCTATTGGCAATCCGTACCTCGTGAATACATTTTCAAATAAGAACTTTGCTGTTGTTTGAGCATCATTTTTTGTAGTAGCTTTCGCTTCTACCCACTTGGTTAGATAGTCTGTGGCCACGATGATATATTCAGCATGTGAACCCTTAGCGTGGGGATTAATAGGACCAACAAAGTCTATTCCCCATTTAGAGAACGCACGTCCGCCCATCATAGGCTTCAGTGGCATCTCGTCCTTGCGTATAGGGTACTGAGTTCTCTGACAAACATCACACCGTTTCACATAGGTATGTGCATCCATGAGAAGGGTTGGCCACCAAAAGCCTGCAAATAGTATTGCCTTGATTACCCGATCTGGTCCAAAGTGTCCCCCTGCTACACCTTGGTGAGCAGTATCCAAGATTTTGAGATATTCACTCTCATGGACACATAGTCTCAGGTAACCATCTTTACCACGCTTGTATAGATTGTCACCAGTGAGTGAATAATCATGGGCTTCTTGTTCTAAACTCCTTTGCCTAGCCAGAGTCATGTCTGGAGGGAATGTTCTCGTCCTTAAGAAGGATACTAGAGGTTCACTCCAATCTGGCACTATGGACACTTGATAAAGAGTGGCATGTTCCACAGGTGGTTTAGTGTAGCAGATTGGGCATTCCTTGCACAACTTTTGGACATCAGCCTCCATAGTCGGCCAATGCACTCCGAGTCTCCTTAGTGTCTGTAAGGTTCCTTGCTTTGAGTAGTGTTGCTCTAACGCACCTACATGTGCTAATTGCAACCATTAAGCGTACTCATCCTCTTCCACACAACAAGCCAAGATCCCTTGATCTGTGTGCTTGTACATACTTCCTGCCATGATGTGATACTTTTGGGCTTTTACTACCTCTCTATCATGTGTGTTTATTACTGGGTGGTTAGGTCCGTATGTCAACACTGGTACCAATGGCCCACTGCGGCACCACTTCCAAATTAAACAAGTAAGCATCAGGAAGGTCATCTGACACTCCTTGTGGGGCTTCTCCCGATGTGAGCCTAGAAAGGTGATCTGCTCTCAAATGAGTCTTCCCTTTCCTTACCACAACCTCAAAATCATATTCCATTAGCAAGAGAAACCATCTTACTAATCTTCCTGTATTGCATGGCTTGTTTACGAGGTATAGCAATGCCTGATGATCAGTAAAAATTTTAAACTTATTTGCAAGCAAATAGTGTCTAAATTTCTTAACTGCATATACCATGCCTAAGCCTTCTCTCTCAGTAGTGGTATAATTTCGTTCAGCTGCATTCAATTGTCTACTAGCATAGGCAATTGGAAGATCCATATTACCTTCACCAGTAGGTTGTGCAAGCACACATCCAATGGCATAATTGGATGCATCCACATGAACATGGAAAGGCTTATTCCAATCCGGTGTGGTTAAGATTGGGGCTGAATATAATCGCCGTTTAAGCTCATTGAAGGAATTCTCACATTCCTCAGTCCACTCAAAGTTTGTCAGAAGTCCGTACAGAGGCTTTGCAATGATGGCATACATGTGTATAAATCGTCGGTAATAACCACAATGCCCCATGAAAGCTTGTACTTCCTTGACATTCTTTGGCCTAGGTAATTCGGCTATAGCTCTTACTTTCTCTTCATCCGTAGATATGCCATTCTTTGACACTATGTGTCCTAGAATTTTTCCTTGCCTGACCATAAAAACACATTTTTCTGGGTTTAGGCAGACTTGATATTCTCTACATTTGTCAAAGATTTGTCTGAGTTCAGGAATATGGGTTTGTCTAATGTTGGAATGAGCACAAAGATCATCAACATAGACTTCTAAGTTCTTCCTCAGGAACTCCTTAAATACATGGCACATCAGCCTTTGGAAGGTTGCGGGAGCATTGGTCAGCCCGAATGGCATTACCCTAAAAGCGAATATACCCCACTCTGTGGCAAAAGCCGTTTTATGCTGATCTTCTGGTGCAATGGCCACTTGATTGTAGCCAGAGAACCCATCTAGGAAGCTGTACACTTCCTTGCCTGCCACCCTTTCTAATAGTTGCTAAGTGATCGGAAGCGGGTAATTATCCCTGATCGTGGCTGCGTTAACCTTCTTCAAGTTAATGCATACTCGTAATTTGCCGTTCTTCTTGGGCACCACCACAATGGGGGATACCCATTCAGTGTGCTCAATTTCATAGATAAATCCAGCTTCAATCAAGCGGTCTATCTCTTCTTTGATCTTGGCAGCATAGTTGTCATTGTATGTGTATGGCTTTTGTTTTGAGGGTCTGGCCTCTGTAGTCATGGGAATCGTATGTGAGCATATGTCCGGGTCCACTCCTTTCAAATCCTTGTAACTCCAAGAAAATACATCTCTGTATTCTCTTAGCAAGGCTATCAGCTCATGCTCTTCTTCCTCAGTGAGGTCATGTCCTATGTAAGTGCACCTCTCTTCTCCTTCTTCTATGGCTACCACTATTTTCTTGGTGGTTTCTTTGTTATCATAGGCCTCTCCCGATTGTGCCTCTCGTTTAGGCATTCTAATCATGACTCTCCTGTCATCTATCTCATACTTCTTAAAATTTCCCGGGACCTCAAACAAAGATTCTTCCTCTTCTGGTGTGACTTCTCTCTTGTTTCTTTCCTTTCCTTCTTCCTTAGAGGTTACATGTGTGGCTAGCCTTACATCCTTTGTAAGCTCTCCGTGCTTCTGGGGTTGAAATTCTACTTCATAGAAGTATTCCTCATCTGATGCAAAAGGTGGGTCCATAATGATTGACTCTAGATCGGAGTCGCTCGCATCCTCAAATGCATCAGGGCTAGGTTCACACTCTTCTAAAACTGCCTCTCCCATGATCGGCTCTATGGAGAAGACTGAAATGTCATAGCCATCCTC
This sequence comes from Ceratopteris richardii, assembly GCA_020310875.1. Classification (NCBI taxonomy): domain Eukaryota; kingdom Viridiplantae; phylum Streptophyta; class Polypodiopsida; order Polypodiales; family Pteridaceae; genus Ceratopteris; species Ceratopteris richardii. The sequence goes on from CM035443.1 coordinate 123,727,533, forward strand.
ATCACAGTGAGGTGTCCATTGTTCTTCATTGATGGCTACATCCATGGTTGCTAGAATTTTTGCCCAGCCGTGAGGTTCGAATTCTTCGTCTGGAAAAACTACAGGTGCATAGGCTGGGTCTTGGATTGATCTATGGGTTTCTTTTGCACCTATCTCCCTAGCTTTTTCTCTCTTCTCTTCTTCTACTGCTACCTTACACATCCACAAGTGAGTGTCTTCATGCATCCATGAGGATCCTGATCCTAGGGAATGCACCGATTCCGTATCATCTTTGGCTCTATGGATGGGGTTCCATTGGATAGGAGGGACATCTCTATGAGAGTAATCCTTGAGATTGACTTTGGTTGTAACACCTAAGTGCTGCAAATACAAGGAATTGGTTCCCCAATCCTGTACCACTTGCAACTGCCGCATAAATGGTCTTCCCAAAATCATCTCATAGGATTGATTTTTGCTAAAGTCACAGATAGCAAATGTGTGCTCAAACTCTACACCACAAGTAGTGAGAGTTATCCCCTCGAGTAGTCCTAAGGGTCTTTCTATGTGCCCGTCAGCCATCTGCAATTTCATTCTCGTTGGCCTGAGTGCTAGCTTGCCCCAACGCTTCCATAGGGAAGTGGTGGCAATTGCAACTCCTGCACCTGAGTCCAAAATTGCCTTGGTGGTGTACTCCTGGTAGGTAATGGGAAGATAGGTGTTCCCTTCTTCACCTTCAGACATATCTCCTATCTTATCCAAGGGTATTTCTGGCACTGTCTTCTGGGATCCTACCTGGGAACGAGGTTTTGCTATCTCGGGCACTTGATTGGCTACATGTTTCCACACTTCTGGTCTAACCTTAAGCAGCTCTTCCAAAGTGAGATTGCACTGCACTTTGGTGTTCTTCACTACCTCTGTGTTCCTAGGTATGACTGAATCTTCGTTTCTTACCATGACTGTAGGTGCTCTCATACAGGTGGACTTTGCTTCCCATGGGCCTGTGAAATGGGGTAGTTCTTGTAAAGAATTAGACTCGAAGTCTAATCTTTCTTGAGATTGGGCACTCTCCTGCTCTCCATAAATGGAAGGAAGGTCTTGTGGGAATTGATCGTGTGTGTCATCCACAAGTTCAATGGGAGGAGGAACTTCACTCTGTTTAGTCCATTTCTCTTCTTGAATCTCTCGCAAGAATTCTGGTGTGTATTGATTCATAGAAGAAGAGGTGTCTGGTTCAGTGGAGTTAGGCACATAAGCTTCAGGCACATAGGCTTTCTGGGTAGGAAGACCTGCTCTTTCACTAGCCTTGTCATGGTGTTGAGGGGCGGGTTCCTTTTGTGATTGTGCAATTAGATTCTCTATTCTTTCTAGGGAGGGGGGGTTGTCTGGTTCAGTGGAATTGGGCACATAAGCTTTCGGTGGGGGATGGGTCATGTTTTTGCTTGCTTTATCTCTTTCTTGATTTTTTTCTTCCTTGGCAGATCTTGCAATTATGCCCTCTAACTTCTCTAGAAGTCCATCCAAGTGTAATTGCATCTTGGCTGAGCCCGAGTAATTGAAAAGGCGACTGGCTTCAAACATAGTCTGAGCCAATGCGACCATTTTCGCGCAAAGCTTGGTTCTTTCTATCTCTAGGTCAGCTCTAGGGTAGCACTTGTCATGATCCGTTACACTTGGCCCTTCTTGGATTATGGCCTGATATGCTTTAAGCATCATGACTATGTCTTCAGGAGTGGGATCAGCTAATATTGATCCTGCTCGGGGTGGTGGGTGGGTTACGTGGGGTGTATTAGAGAGTGGAGGGATGGAGGGTGATGGGGATGGTAGCGGTGGGAATGTGTGAGAGTGCGGTTGAGATGTGATCTCTATGATTTTGGCCTTGGTTTCTCGTAGACTTTCCTCAAGTTCGCTCATCTTCTTTGCCCATTGCCTTTTCATACGTTCACGACTATCTCTCCAAGCTCTTGTTCTCTTCTTATTTTGGCTCTCACTATCGCTAGCGTCTGGGCTTTTTTCCTGGCTTACCCCTTGGTTTTGCTGCAATGCTTGAGCTCTGGTGTAGTGGAAGTGACACTTCCTGTGGAATTGACCACTAACCCAATAACATTAATCGGAGTGACTTTTGGCATATTGCTGGGATTCTTGGGACAATCTCGTAAGAGATGTTCCTTTCCGCACTCCTGGCAAAAGCCTTGGATCGTCACTGATTGGGGTTGTGTAGGTGCAGGCATAGGGCAATCACGTATGAGGTGATCACCCTGGCATCTGAAGCAAGGTCCTCTAGGAAAAGGGGGTCATATCTGCCTAGGTTGAGGTCTAGAGTTGGGGTTTGTGTACATGACATTAGCATATTCAGGCTCCCAAATAGGTTCACTCGGTTCCTCACTGTAGTAAGACTCACCATGTTCAGGAGACTGCATGTAGTAAGCCTGGAGACTATCAACATGTGTAGAATCAAAGCTATGGTCACTGGGATCACTTTCTGAGATTAATGGTGTTACTGGGACTATCGCTCTATTCAGGTTTTCTTCTGCAGCAGCATACTTGACCGGAATCACATTAGTAGGAGCAGGTGGTTGCTGTGCTAGCACTGGCTGGGGTCTCAGTTGGGCCTGATATTGCGGTTGGTAATTTTGCTGAGGCCTAATATACTGTTGTGGTGAATATTGACTCTGGTATCTGCCTTGTTGAGGGTATGGCTGAGGGTAGGTTTGCCTAACCGCTTGCTTATTGTATGGGCAGTCCTGTGCTGAGTGATTTGTGTACCTTCGCTCTATGGTGCAATATTGGCTGCTAGGGTTCACTTGGGGTTGAGCCGTGATGGGGCATGCGTTTGCCATATGGTCACCACCGCAAGTATAGCACCTCTTTACTGGGGCAAATCTAGGAATTTGTTTACTAGAGATGCCTAGTTTTTGAGCTACTTTTTCCGCAAGTTCCTCAATTGATGTGGACTGTGAGGAAGAGAGGCTAGAGGTACTATCTGAATCTTTGTAGATTTTGGATAGCTCTAACTCCTCCCCTAGGTTATCCTCAATATCGATGCACATGCGTACACATTCTTCTATAGTCCGGGGGTCCTTTAAGTACACATATGATCTCAATTTGGTACTTAGCAATCCATCCAAGAATAAAGCCACTTGCTTAGCGGCTGTGGGTAACTCAACACCAGGACATCGCTCAAGATATTGCCTAAATCTTCTTCCTGCAAGTCTCACAGTCTCTTGCGGGGTCTGCTTGAAGTTGTATATCAATGAGGAAGTATTATGCCTTATGCCACTTTTAGAGAATTCAATAATGAATGCCTCTAAACGTTGATCTATGCTTCTAAACTGCCTCTCGTTTAGTGGCTGAAACCATGTCAGGGCGGTGTTCCTAAGGGTTAAACCAAAGGCATTGTACTGCGTGAACAGGTCTTCAACTTGTTCAGCTCTCAAGACTTGCTTAAACTCGGCTACATGATCGTAGGGGTCTCCAGTGCCATCGAAGTAGTTTTTCATGGACTTAACTAGCTGGGTCGGTCTCAAGGTCCTCGTGTGCTCTCTTGGTCTTGGCAAAGGGAAATCATCGGCAATTCTTCGGTTCCCTGGGGCTCTATGTCCCTCAGGTTCCCCTCTATTCGTGTCCATTCTCGTTCTTTCTCTTCCCCAAGAGTTGGCAAAGCTTACCTCAGGTCTCTCTCGACTCCTTTCTCTTTGAGTCCCCTGAGCTTGAGATGTTCCAGCTCCTTGGCGACCAAAGGACACATTCGATCTTGGTTGGGGGAAGATAAATTCTCCTTTCCAAGTGTAAGCATGCCTATCATTTTCTGTAACCCCAAAGATCCTCTCTGAAGAGTGATCTAAGTAGGTCACTCTTCCTAGAATATCAGGATCTTTGAACTCATATATCATGATTGTTCCTACCTCACTCGGTTGACTAGGTCTATATCTCCAAAAGGCTTCATCCGTCTCGCGGTTCAAGAGGAGATCTATGCTCTTATTATCTTGGGGAATCCACTCTGGTGTGATAATCCTCGTGAGAACAGATTTGCCTCGGGGGGTTCTAGGTTCTTCGCCCATGTTTCCTTGCTCTAGGTCACCTAAGTCCGTTTCCGGGACCACATTCCCAAATTCATCTGTCCTATCGGGATGACTGGTGACTACATATATTGTCCCTTCCTTATCCAAGTATGCTCCATTTTCAAACTTGACAGCTGGGCGCTCTAGTCCAATGGATTGGTCAGGGTTTTTAATCTGGACCACCGCTCTTCCTAGGCTGTCCTCATAGATGCTAGCACCTAATCGGTTGGTCCTAAGGTACTCAAGTTGCATCTTGTAAGGGCCTTCCACCCTATGTAAATATGGCACCCCTGAACTTCCTGTAGGTCTCTCCATACCGTGGGACATCTCAGACTCGCTAGTCTCAGAACTAGGGTAATACGAATGATGGCTCAACTGCTGGGCCCAAGACCTCACAGTATGATTGACTTTGTCTGTCTCTCCCTAGGTGTCTACCTGACCTAAGGTTCATATGCCCTTTGTACGTTGCTGATTCTTTGGTACCAGTCACTTGTTCCTTTTAAGTTCCTTTGGATGTGTTTTCTTGCTTTTAGTTAAGCGTCATCAGGAGCACTTTTGTGGGTCGTACTTGATGTTCTGCATCCGCTTAGTTTAAGTTCTTTTCCTTTAAGTTATCCCTTGACTACAATTTTGCCTACCCTTGCACTTGAGAAATTAAGGGCTCTTCAAACTTGAGTGTTCCTATCGTACCCCTAGTCAATCAGACCAACTACTCGCACTTAGCCTATGCTAAGAATAGACTGAGGGGGTTTAGTGATGTTCCAACCTCAAGTCGCTCCTCCTGGCGATGCTGGTCTACCCAGGAAGCACGTTCCCGAGCTTGTTCTCCTTGGCACTTACTTTGCTTTCTCCAAAAGCTCTCGATGATCCTGTAAGAATCCCAAGTTTAGCTTCAAGTTGATCCTTCAATTGACAGACAATTTATTTCAGACACTTTTTTAATGACCCTTGTTCCCCCTTTTGTATTGCTAGAAACTTCCTCTAGAGCTCCCTTGGTGTTCCTACCCCTCAGTGTGTCAACTTCCAAATATCCTATCTGAAAATCAATGCCACGAGCTTTTCGACAAGCCCTAGAGCTCAAAAAATGGATTTCGTATGAAAAAGTTATAATCATTCAGGGTTTAGGGTGTTAAACAGACAAACAGAACCTTTCGGGAGTTTTAACGCATTTTTCTAAGGCCTTTGCAAGTGTGTGAGTATTTGAGAGTGCAAATATGCCCAAAATTTAGCCTAAAGTTCCAAAAATTTACCCCTTAATTTTTGCCGAAAATGTCTGTCTATCGCGATAGACGGTGTCTGTCGCGATAGACACAAACTATCGTGGGGGGCTGTCTGTCGCGATAGATGGTGTCTGTCGTGATAGACGGTGTCTGTCGCGATAGAGTGGTCTGTCGCGATAGACGGTGTCTGTCGCGATAGACGTTGTCTGTCGTCTGTCGTGATTTGGTCTATCGCGATAGACGGTGTCTGTCGCGATAGACGCTGTCTGTCGTCTGTCGTGATTTGGTCTATCGCGATAGACGGTGTCTGTCGCGATAGACGGTGTCTGTCGCGATAGAGGTGTCTGTCGCGATAGACGGTGTCTGTCACGATAGACGGTGTCTGTCTGTCGCGATAGACGGTGTCTGTCGCGATAGAGTGGTCTGTCGCGATAGACTGTGTCTGTCGTGATAGACGCTGTCTGTTGTCTGTCGTGATTTGGTCTGTCGCGATAGACGGTGTCTGTCGCGATAGACTGGATTTGTCGTGGAATTTTGGTATGTCGCGATAGACAGGTGTCTGTCGCGATAGACGGGGTCTATCGTGGGTCTCTGTCTGTCGCGATAGACGGTGTTTGTCACGATAGACGGTGTCTGTCGCGATAGACTGAAAAAACGCAGATTTTTTAGAAACTTCTAGTGATTTGGAGTGCTCTAATGGTGTAGGTTACCGTGCCAAACACGCATTCACAAAATATTAAGTTTTTCTGTCTGTCGCGACAGACAGAGGTCGTCGTCCCGGGACCTGTGCAGAGTCTGTCGTACCTGCGCACACTGCTGGAGAAGGTGGTACAACTAGTTCCTGCAACAAAAGCTCAAAAAACACACCAAAAACAGATAGCATGCAAGCTCTCTCTCGCTCTCTCTCACAATGAAATGAGGGAAATGAGGTGGGGAGTGTAATATGACCAAAAAACTGAAATTTTTTGTGGAGATGGAGATGGAGGTGGGAGATGGTGGGGATGATGATGGTGATGATGGTGATGCGAAAGTAAGGAAAAAAATGAAGAAAAATAAAGAGAAGGAAGGATATTACCTATAACTCCAATGTCTCAACTCGACGTCTTACCATCACATGCTCGTCCTCGAAGCTCTCTCCCCGGCAACGGCGCCAAATTTGGTGTCACTCTAGCACAATGGTGAGTACCAACGTGAGAAGATTCACCTCATAATTGTCAATCCGTGGAGACGTGAGGACTAGTATGAAGACTATGAGCAAGTGAAGGCACAAGTGTGTGAGTGAGAAGCACACAAGCATGCACACACATACACACACACGCGCACACAAGGCAAGAACAAGGAGAGGAACAATGGAGTTCTTTGCATTAGTCAAAAAGTCTCTTACATAAGCTCAATTCACAAACAATCTAACTTGAAAAATGAGCTCTCTAGCTCTTTTTATAGTTTTCTAACTAGCTTTGGTCTTGTCCAGACCTAGTGTCCGGCCTAGTTAAAAATTAGGTTCTAGAGCCTATTTGAGGGCTCAAACAGAGTCTAAAAATTATGAAAATTGATATGTAGCTAGTTCTAATACTCCTCAAGCTCGAGGACTCCTCAGCTTGCACAAAATGGAGTCTATTCTACCAAAACTGGAATTTACAATGTTTGTGTAGTGATTAAAATCACTTGAGTTGTAAATGGTCCATGGAAAAACTGATTGGGCCTTGTTGCCGTATTGTGCATGACTCCTCTGTTGTGCTAGTATGCTCTTCATCTGACTTGTATGCCAACATTGCGGGATAAATGCATGTATTTTGTATGAATGAGTGTATATGCATGCATGTGTGTGTACATATATATGTGGATATGTATATGTGTGTTTATGTTATATGTATGTATATGCATGCATATATGTATGTGTATATGTTTGCATGTATATGTGTATGTGGGTATGTGTATGTGTATGTGTGTGTATATATGTGTATGTATTTTGATTCTTTTTTTCTGTTTGAGATTAAATTAACAGAAGATATTGTATGATGGAAAAAGATAAGAGGCAACCTAACATACCACTTGAGACGTGGTAGTTTTTTTGTAGACAGCTATGTCTTCAGGAGTGATTTCCTCAATAGAAGCTATACAAATTAATATTTTATATTTATAATTTTCATATATTTTAGTAATTTTTTACATTTAATTTATGTATTTCTTTTTTCTTAAATAAATAGGCTGCTGCAAAGAAGAGAGTTGAGTCAGGCCACACATCACACCTAAGCCAAATGGGCCATCATGGTTTTGTAGCTACATTTGTAAGTATATGCATTATTGTGAGTGTATTTTCTATTTTTTTAGTTAAAATGCAAGAAACTAATCTTTTTTATTTGTTTCAATGCAGTGAAAGGATTATGGTTGATATCCTATGAAACATGAGATCGAGTATGCTACACATTTTGGATATCGGTGTTTGAGCGAGTATATGCGAGATCATCCGGATGCCTTTGTGAGTATTATTGAATTTTAAATAATTATTTTATATTTATGGATGTTTTAATTGTTTTACTTATTTATGATTGTTATATGTAATAGAGGAGTATAATGGAGAGGCAGATATGGATGAGGTGGAGAGAGACACAGGAGGGACAATCTTGATCGTCACACGGTGCTCACACAGATACATCAGATCATGCGGATGATCATGATGATGAGGATGAGGATGAGGATGAGGATGAGGATGATCATGATGCTGATGATGATGATGATGATGATGATGATGATGATTAGGATCCTTGATTATGACATTGGATTAGATGTATTTACATGTATATATATATATATATATATATATATATATATATATATATATATATATATATATATATATATATATATATATATATGTGTGTGTGTGTGTGTGTGTGTGTGTGTGTGTGTGTATGTATGTATATTATCTATATATTGTTCATTTCAGTTATGTTTTGAATTGTGTGTATGGTATTAAGTAATGAAAAGTTTTGTTCTATTCATTGTTATTATTGTTCATATTAAGCATGTGTTTTAGTACTTTAATTACATAATTCATTCATATGTGTGTACATATGTGCATGTATATGTGTGTAATATGTGTGTGTATATGAATGTATGTACATATGTATATGTGTATATGCATGTATGTTCATGTGCATGTGTAAGTGTATATGTGTATGTATGTGCATGTGCATGTGCATGTGCATGTGCATGTATATGTGTGTGTATATGTATGTATGTGCATGTGCATGTACATGTGTAAGTGTATATGTGTATAAAAGTATGTGTGCATGTGCATGTGCATGTGCATGTGCATGTGCATGTGCATGTGCATGTGCATGTGTATGTGTGTGTATATGTATGTGCATGTATGTGTGTAAGTGTATGTGTATATGTGTGTATGTGCATCTATATGTGTATATGTATGTATGTGCATGTGTGTATGCATGTGTATATGTATGTGTACATATGTGCATATATATGTGTATGTATGTGTATATATACATATGTGCATATGTATGTGTATGTGTATAAACGTATACAAATGTATGTATATGCATGTGTGTAGCTCAAGCGTAAGCACCACCTCCTTTACTTGTCAATCCGCGGAGACGTGAGGACCGGTATGAAGACCACGAGCAAGTGAAGGCACAAGTGCGTGAGTGAAAGCACTCAAACATGCACACACATACACACACACGTGCACAAGGTAAGATCAAAGAGAGGAACAATGGAAAGCTTCAATTGCAAAGAGTTCTCTTACAAAAGCTCTATTCTCTCTCAAGCTAACCTCAAAAATGAGCTCCCTAGCTCTTTTTATAGTTTTTGGACTAGTTTTGGCCCTGTCCAGACCTAGTGTCCGACCTAGTTAAAAATTAGGTTCCAAGGCTTATTTGAGGGCTCAAATGAAGTCTAAAAATTATGAAAATTGGTAGGATGATACTTGTAATACGCCTCAAGCTCAAGGACTCCTCGGCTTGAACAAAATGGAGTTACAAAAATAGAAAATGGTATTTACAATGGTTTTTAGTGATGGAAATCACTATTTTTGTAGGGGATTCTTCTAAAAATTTGACATGTACTTCTTGGAGCTCCCTACTTGCTCCTTCTTCTTGTGTGTGTCCGCCTTTCTGATGTGCTTCCATGCTTGTGCTTGACCTTGAGTTCCAACACTCCCCCCCCCCCCTCTCGAGTCTGTCGTCCTTGATAGACCCTTGTTGTAGTGGTTGTTCCAAGTAGTGCTTTGAGAGGGAGTGTCCCTTCACAAAAGTCGTCTGGCTTCCAGCTGTGGCAGGGTTGGTTGTCTGGTTCTTCATCTGTCAGTGCGAGCCTTTGCAAGTTGTAGTGCCTTGGTATATACTTCTTCGTTGGATTCCAGCATGATTGTGTCGTTGTGAGTCTCCGTTGATGTCCTCTAGATCTTCCAAAGTTGATGTTCATAGTAGTCATGCTAAGTACTTATAACCCATAGTGGATGATGGGTCAGTGTGTTCGTGCATGGGTTGAGGAAAATATGTGCCTTCTGCACGGCCTTGTAATGTAGCCCTATGCATGCTTACTTGAAAAATGCATCGGAAGAAGTATGGTGCAAAAATTGGGGTTCTTGAGCTAAGTGCTCAAGGGTATGTCGACGAAGAGGTTTCCTAAGCTATCATGGTTATGATGTTTCCAAAGTAAAGATACATACCATGGAGAAGGTCGATCGATGTTCATCTCTTTGTGTTGTACACTTGGCCTTTGGGATGGAACATTGTTGATGAATGTCTGTGTTGATGGTCCACTGATGAGATCTTTTGAATGGCTGATCCTGTCTCCTCATAAGCAGGAGTCTTCTCATCCAGTATACATACAAGGATTTGCAGGGTACCAGAACTACCCCTTGCAGATATATCCCTGGATGCTCTCGTACATGCAGTAGTTAGGCATCACTCAAGCTGCGGACCTTCCAACTCTTCACTCCTACCATGGTAAGAGGAAACCATAGTTTTCTTTTGAATGGCTGATCCTGTCTCCTCATAAGCAGGAGTCTTCTCATCCAGTATACATACAAGGATTTGTAGGGTACCAGAATTACCCCTTGCAGATATCTCCGTGGATGCTCTCGTACATGCAGTAGTTAGGCATCACTCAAGTTGTGGACCTTCCAGCTCTTCACTCCTACCATGGTAAGAGGAAACCATAGTTGTGGATGCCATGTTCATGCCAAGTTCCTGACATCTACCAGATAAGGCACCAATTATATCATCTGCTAGCCGAGACACACTTCTATCCAAACTGATGTTCCACCTTCAACTAAGCATGACTCATTCATGTTTCATGAGCCAAACCTGGGAACAAGTGCTTCCTCTCCCTTTTTTTTTTTTTTTTTGGAACAATGTCACCAAAGAAGAAGATAGATGTTAGTATCAGAAAAAAATAGTTGACATATGTCAATGTGCTCTTGTGCATGGGACTCTCAAATGTGTCTATGCACGACCATGTAATGTGGCCCTATATTAATGCATACTTTGGAAATGCATGACCTGAATGGTGCAAAAGACAGGGTTGTGCAAGGAGCACATGGTTGTCGCTCGTCGAGGCTTTTAAAGTTACTTGTAGTTGTTGATGCTGGCTTTGGTGGAGGTATTCATTGGATCTCGAAATGATGTAATACTCCTTATTGGGGTCCATTTTAGAACAACATTTGGCACTCTAGAGATCACTTCAGGCCTCCTCATGTTTGGAGGCTTTCTGAACTGTGGCATCCAGTGTGGTTGGCACTTTGGTTTGGTGTAGGCTACTTGTACTTTTGGCTTCCAAACCCATATCCTTTTTGCATGTCTTCCTTCTATGGTTGAAGAGGTGATTTGATCTTCTTTCGGTCTCTTTACGCAGTTCTTACCCTTTTCTGATTTTGGCTTCTTTGTTAAGATTCTTTGCATGTGGGAGAACATAGGTTGTTGTGGATGTAAGAGCTTCTTAGGTATCCACATCTGTAATCGCCCTTGTCGAGTTGAAGCTAATTTCTTAGGCACCCAAACTAGTCGGATACCTTGTGGTTGAGCTTGTCCGAGCTTCTTCCTTCCTGTTCTAGCCTGGTGGGAGTCCCTGGAGGGGAATTGTGGGGTTAAGGCTAGTGGTTGCTCTCCTTTTCGTACCCAGATCTGCTTCATGTGCGGCACTACTTTCCTTTGCAAATCCCGTTGTCTATTTGATATAACAGTTGTGTTTTTCTGTTGTGCTTGCCTTGTTGGTTGAGTTGTAGTGGCAGCATTAGTCCTTGCACCAAAGGAGGAGTCCGCTTGTCTTTGAGCCTGTTCTTCCATGATTGAGTTCTCCTGCGACATAGAGCTTTTGATGCATACAACATCTCTTTTGCTTTTGTCTTGTCCTAAGACAACTGGTTCTATAAGGTTCTCATCTTGACACACTAGCACTTTGACTTTCATTGGAACATCTTCAAGGTAGATGGGAAGTTTCACCTCGCCCAAACAAGGGGTTTCCACACCTCCCAATCCTATGAGATAAGCTTATATGGGATTGATGTTCAACTGCAAGTCTTGGCAGTAGGACAGTCTAACTGCACTACTTGCTGCACCTGAGTCAATGAATGCTTTCACAGTCCTAGCACCCTTTCCTTGTCCGATCTCTATGGTCACAAAGGGACGTCGGTCAATGACTTGAGAAGTAGTTATGCCCGATTTTTGGCACATATCCATGTGATATTTTGGGGCTTTTGAGTTGACATCTAGGCCTAGTCGCCTTAGCTTATTTCACCTAATATGCTCTCTAGCTTCTGCTTGTGCTTCTTCTCTCACCCTTAACTCCTCTTCTTTTCACTTCTTAGCAGTGTTGAGTCTCGTAAGCATATCCTCTGTAAGTTGTTCTTGGTATGACTTGACTCTACATCCACTAATATAGTTGGGCAAAATATCACCTTCTAAAGTAGCCAATTGAACTGCACCACTAGTGGAAATTCTATTAATGATCATGGGTCTGTATCCTCTTTTTTCCAACTTATGGGCATGTTGTTTTAGTGTGTAAACCAACACTAGATCTCCCTCTTTCAGTCCCTTATCCTTGATGTGTGCATCAAAGTATGCCTTTTGTCTTTTCTTTGCAGCATAGATGCCTGCTGTCGCTCGTAGCCTTGTCTCACCTAAGCGTTCTAGATCAAAGATCCTAGAAGACAATTCATGTCCATTCCACTCATGCTCTTGTGCTACTTTTAATGCCGGGATTAGGAAATCTAATGGTAGCACAGCATTTTGTCCAAAGACCATCTGAAATGGGGTGGCATTCAGTACCGTTTTATAGGCAACGCGATAAGCCCAAACAACATGATGAAGCTGTTTATCCCAATTAGAGCGTTTTTTGTTTACAAGCTTGGTCAAGTCATTACATAAGATCTTGTTTGTGCTCTCAGCTTGTCCATTAGCTTGTGGGTGATAGGGGGCAGACTTCTTATGTATCACCAAGAATTCTTGGAGAAGATTTTCAATGACTTCATTCAAGAAGTGTGTGCCTCTATCACTCACTAACTCTATTGGTAGTCCATATCTCGTGAAAACATTCTCGAATAAGAACTTAGCCGTAGTCTGAGCATCATTCTTTGTTATGGCTTTCACTTCTACCCACTTGGTAAGGTAATCTGTGGCTACAATAATATACTATGCATGGGAGTTTCTAGCTAGGGGGGTTAATAGGACCTAAAAAGTCTATACCCCATTTCGAGAATGCACGTCCTCCCATCATTGGCCTCAAAGGCATCTCATCTTTTCTAGCTGGATATTGTGCACGTTGGCATGTGTCACATTTCTTCACATAGGTATGTGCATCCATATGGAGAGTGGGCCACCAAAGTCCTGAGAATAGAATGGTCTTGATCACTCGGTCAGGACCAAAATGTCCACCTGCAACACCATTGTGTGCAGTCTATAAGACCTTGAAATAGTCTGATTCATGAATGCACAGTCTTAAGTAACCATCTTTGCCTCTTCGGTATAGGTTGTCTCCTACTAAGGCATAGCCTTGAGCCTCTTGCTCCATGTTTCGTCTTCTTGCTAGACTAGCCTCTTTGGGTAATCTTCCCGACCTCATAAACTCTACCAATGGAGCACTCCAATCTGGAATTAATGACACTCAATAAAGGGTCGCATGCTCCACTGGGGGTCTCTCTCTGCACATTGGACAATTCTTAATCCACTCATGTATTTCTTTGTCCATGCTAGGCCAATACACTCCTAAACGCTTTAGATTCTGCAATGTTCCTTGTTTAGAATAGTGATCTCCTAGCAATCCTTCATGAGCTTGCTGCAACCAACTACTATGCTCATCATCCTAGACACAACAAGCTAATACACCCTCAGTATCTTGTTTGTACATTCTTCTTGCCAGTATGTGATATTTTTGTGATTTTACAATTTCATTTGTGATGTTTTCACATTCTTATTTGCGGGTCCAAAGGTTAGGACTGGTACCAACTTATTTGCCCATTTAGGAACAACTTCTAAATTGAACAGATAAGCATCACGTAGTTCATCAGACACTCCTTGAGGTGACTCTCCTGAAGTAATGCGAGAAAGGTGATCTGCGCGGAGGTGGGTTCTACCTTTCCTAACAACGACTTCAAAGTCATATTCCATTAGTAAGAGGAACCATCTTACTAAGCGTCCAGTATTGCAAGGTTTATTGACCAAACATAACAAAGCTTGATGATCAGTGAAAAACTTGAATTTATTGGCCAATAAATAGTGCCTAAACTTCTTGACAGCATATACCATGCCTAAGCCTTCTCGCTCGCTTTCAATTGGGTTTAGTTGTCTACTAGCATATGCTATGGGCAAATCTAAATTTCCTTCACATGTGAGTTGTGCTAGCACACATCCTATGGCATGATTGGATGCATCCACATGGACATGGAATGGTTTATTCCAATCACGAGTGGTCAGTATTGGTGCTGTGAAGAGATGGATAGGTATGTGCTTGAAGATGAAGAGGTGTTGCAAAATCCTTGATCTACACCAACCGATTGAACTCCAGGAGTATATGGTGGGCCCTTTTAGATTGCCAATGGATGTATTAGACACCCTATGTACCTTGGAAGATCACTCTCAAAAAGATAGATCAAAACAGATAAGTTGGAGTTAGCTCAAAGGTGAAAAACTTGCTATTTTGGTTCATACACTTGTCCACTATTTTGCATAATTCTCTAAGCATAGAAGTAATTAGCTTAATTCCTCTTGGGAAAGTCTATTTAGCTTAAATATCTAACTTTCAAGAGTAATCTCATAAAAAATAATAAACCACACACTGAGAATGCATTTTAACAAGTGATGACATCATCCCGATTTTCACGGGCTGCTACAGTTTGAGACCAGTGAGCCGAAAAATGACCATCACTCAAAATGTAGGAATCCAATGATTATGAAAAATTTGTATGGCTATACTAGACAGTATGCTGAATCCAACAAGCTTTACGTCATTGAATTTGGATAAGTAACCACTGAGAAATGGCTCTGACAAGGTGAGTGAAAAAGTCAAGTACCTGACAAAGAAGTGAAGATGAACAGACACTGTTGACTTCAACTAAACATAACTAAATATTGCAACATTCAAATGCCATGAAAATTTTTGAGCACATAGTAGACTTATAGAGCTAACTTTACCAAGTTAAATCATGGAAAATGATGCACCAAGCTCAGAGAAACCATCTCTGCAATCTGACTTAGAAAACTGAGAGATATGGCAGTGAGTAGTATACTTCACAAGAACATGGAAATATGAACTCAAATAATCATGAAAATGAAAGTATATTGCTTGTACAATACAATGACTTACTGATACATATGTGTGCCTTGTAATCACTCCTTGATATGACATAAAGCTCAGCTCTTGGAGGTCTTCACATAGGTCTCTCTAACCACGACTAAAGCTGCCATCTATTTATAGTTGAGTTTGGGAGGCTAACTTCCCTCAATCACTCTCCAATCAATTAGTGATTGATTTGATTCTCTACCTACCACAAATCACGAATTCATGGCTCCTCTTTCCCTTTTTGATCAAGTGGACTCAACCACTTAAGATTCTTTCACTTTTACATTAAGTAAACTCTTCAAAAGTTACAAGAGGTAGTTCACAAGTGAACTTTGCATAGTCTTCATTTTAAAGCTTCTTCTATGACTTTGTGGGACGCAAGCCAATACTTACGCTTGTCATAGACTTGCTCCAATAGCTCCCCCTCAAGCCAAGTATGCTTGAGGTCTTCAATCTTTCAAGATTACCTGCAAACCAATCATAGCCTTGAATTTGCAAAGCTTTGTACCATCCAATGCTTTCGTTAGAATATCTGCACATTGTTGATGAGTGGACACATATGATATTTGAATTTCTTTGCTTAGAACCTTCTCTCGTACATAGTGATAATGAACTTCAATATCTTCAGTCCTTGCATGAAAAATAGGATTAGCAGCCAAATGAATAGAACTCATATTGTCACCATAAATAGTTGGAGTTCCAAACTCCAATCCAAGATCTTTGAATACTGTCTTCATCTACATAGCTTCCTGAGTAGCCATGGCAAGACCTCTATATTCAACTTCAGTAGAAGAGAGAGCAATTGTGGGTTGCTTCTTGGATGACCATGAAATAAGCTTTGAACCTACAAAGGTAAGATAACATGAAGTGCTCCTTCTATCGTCTTTGGAGCCAGCCCAATCTGTAGCAGAAAATAGCTTCAAACTTAAATCAGATACATAAGGATAATAAAGTCCTTCATTTATGGTTCCTTTGAGATACTTGAGAATCCTTTTGGCAGCATCCATATGTGGTTTCCTTGGTGTGTGCATAAATTGACTTAGCACACTCACACTGTAACATATATCTACTCTTGTCAATGTGGCATAGTTGAGACTACCCACTAGACTTTGATATGATGTGATGTTCCCTATGAGTTCACCTTCATGTGAGCTCAATTTGTGATTGACCTCCATTGGAGTACCTGCAATCTTACAATCTTGCATCTTCAATTTTGCCAACATGTCCTTAATGTACTTTCTTTGAGTGAGAAACAAACCATGATCTTTGTAGACAACTTCCAAACCTAGGAAGTAGGTAAGTGAACCCAAATCACTTATCTTGAACTCTTCTCTCATCTGATCTTTGATCTTCTTCATACTATCTGCATCATTTCTTGTCAATATAATATCATCTACATATACACATAGGTAGATGATCTCATAATTACTCTTTTTAATAAAGAGTGAAGGATCTGCCTTGCTTGGTTGAAAGCCTTTGTCCTGCAAGAATGAAACAAGTATGAAATTCCAAGCTCTTGGGGCTTGCTTGAGACCATACAGTGCTTTGTTAAGTTTACACACATAATCAAGATAAACTTGATTCTCAAACCAGGTGGTTGTGCCATATATACCTCTTCTGTTATCCAACCATTCAAGAATGCATTCTTTACATCTAGTTGAAGTATCTTCGAATTCTTGGAAGAGGCAATACTAAGCAAAGCCCTAATAGTAGGCATCTTTGCCGCAGGAGAGAACGTCTCCTCATAATCAATTCCCTGAGTTTGTGCAAAGCCTTTTGCTACAAGCCTTGCCTTATACCTGTTAATTGAACCATCAAAATTCTTCTTGAGTTTATAGACCCATCTTGAGCCTATTACCTTCATGGATGAAGTCTTGGGCACCAAATCCCAAGTGTTGTTTTCCTCAAGTGCTTCAATCTCTTCCTTCATTGCATGCTTCCATTCTGATTTTGCTATGGCCTCTTCAAAGGATGATGGCTCCTCTTGGTTTATGTCATGTGCTATGTAGATAGAATGTTTAGTTACTAATGAGGTTTCAAACCCATACCTTTCTGGTTTTTTCTTTTCCCTCATAGATCTTCTTAGGCCATGATGTGATGATTCTGCCTCATGTCCAAGTTCCTGCAATTTTGCTTTACCTTTAGACTTCCATGCTTTGATCTTTTCCATCTGAGATTCTTCATCATCCTCCGAGGTGTCTTGTTCTTCAATCTTTGGTTGTTCTCTACCAAGCTTTGGAAATTCTTCTTCAAGATCATATGGTAAATTGATCTTCCTGCATGAATATTCATACCATGAATTGTTTTCATCAAAAACTACATCTCTGCTTACCAAGAATCCTTTGTTGGTAGGGTTGTATAACCTGTAGCCCTTTTGATTGTTTTCATATCCAATAAATACACACCTTTCTGCCTTTAGATCCATCTTGCCTCTAACCTGTGAAGGAACATGAGCAAAAGCAATACATCCAAAAATTTTACAATGATCTAAGCTTGGTCTTCTTCCATTCCAAGCCTCATATGGAGTCATCCCATCAAGTGATTTTGAAGGCAACCTGTTAATCAAGTAAGTGGTTGTAGATACAGCCTCAGCCCATAGATAATTAGGTAAATGCTTTTCATTTAACATGGACCTTGTAGCTTCAACAATTGTCCTACTCCTCCTTTCTGCCACTCCATTTTTGCTCAAGAGTGTACCTTGTAGTTACCTCTCTTTTGATTCCTCTTTCTTGAAGAAAAGAATCAAACTCATGGGAGAAGTATTCTCCTCCTCCATCTGAACTTAGCCTTTTTAGTGATTTACCTGTTTGATTCTCCACAAGAGCCAAATATCTTTTAAAACATGAAAAAACTTCATCTTTGTGTTTCATAAAGAATAGGATAGTCCATCTGCTGCAATCATCAATAAAGGAGACATAATACCTTGATCCAGATATTGAAGCTTCCTTGCTAGGTCCCCATACATCTGTATGAACCAACTCCAAGAGATCTCCATGCATATAACCTTTCTTCATGAATGGTAACTTGTGACACTTTCCAAATTGACATGCATACACTATAAATCATATGTTGTTTTTGACAAATTAGGGAGATCACTCTCAAAAAGATAGATCAAAACAGATAAGTTGGAGTTAGCTTAGAGGTGAAGAACTTGCTATTCTTGGTACATACACCTGTCCAGTGTTTTACATAATTCTCTGAGCACAGCAGCATATAGTAGACTTATGGAGATAACTTTACCAAGTTAAATCACTGAAACTAAATCACTGAAACTTTACCTTATGGAGACTTATGTTGAATAAGGAATTGTTGGAGTGTTAATTTATTAATGTATAAATGTGTTTTCGCATTTTTGATATAGAATTGAAGGTTCTTGAGGGGTATGAAAGGCGTGAAAGGACGGACATCAATAATCGGATTTATATTCTATATACTTTGTGTTGGCAGTAGCCTTGGTACACCAGGACGTACAAGACATGAAAGTCAAAGAAGGGAGTCAGAGCGAAGGGACAGCACAAGCAAACAGGGCAGTCAAAGAAGATCTGGCAAGTAGGCCAATATTTTTTCAAGACATTAATGCAAATCAAAGAGATGGACATGCACGAAGGAAGAGCAAGTAGGGAGCTCGAAGATATGTATGGCAGAGCACTAGAAGAAATCCCTACAACAACAGTGATTTTTATCACTAACAATCATTGTAAATATCATTTCACCTTTTTGTAGCTCCATTTTGTGCAAGCCAAGGAGTCCTTGAGCTTGAGGAGCCTTAGAAGTAGTTGCGTACCAATTTTCGTATTTTTTAGATCTCGTTTGAGCCCCCAAATAAGCCCTGGAACCTAATTTTTAACTAGGCCCGACACTAGGTCTGGACAGGGCCAAAACCTAGTCAAAAACTATAAAAAGAGCTAGAGAGCTCATTTTTGAGGTTAGATTGTAATTGAAACGAACTTGTAAGAGCATTTTGAAAGTAATCTAAAAAGCTCCATTGATTCTCACTCTTTGTCTTGCCTTGTGTGCGCGTGTGTGTGTATGTGTGTGCATGCTTGTGTGCTTCTCACTCACGCACTTGTGTCGCCACTTGCTCGAGGTCTTCATACCATCCTCACGTCTTCCCGGATTGACATTAAAGGAGGTGCTACTCATCACTGAGCTACACCAAATTTTGGTGCCGTTGCCGGGGATCGAGCTTTGAGGACGAGCGTGTGATGGTAAGACGTAGAGTTGACGCGTTGGAGTTGTAGGTATTTTCTTCACGCTCATCGATTTTCTTTTACTTTCTTCACTATCTTCATCACCATCATCATCATCACCATCTCCCACGTCCATCTCCATCATCGCGAAAATTTCAGTTTTTTGACTATATTCCCATCTCCACCTCATTTCCCTCATTTCACTTGTGAGAGAGAGCGAGAGAGCGAATTTGCATGTGCTGTTTTTTGCATGTTTTGTGAGCTTTCTGCAGGTACAGGACGCATCATCATCCCCAGCACCCTGCGCAGGTACGGAAATCTGAGTAACTGTCTGTGTGTCGCCGAGCTCTGTCAATCGCGACCGACAGAAAAATTGCTCTAATTGCTAAACAAAGTGCATATCCATGACCTACAGGCCTAGAGCTTCCCAAAAATGTGTTTAGTTTTTTGAAATTCCACAGATTTCTGTCAATCGCGATCGCTCTGTCAATCGCGACCGACAAACCACGACGGACAGACCTGTCAATCGCGATCGACACGTCAATCGCGATCGACAGCCCACGACGGCTTTGTCAATCGCGACCGACAGGGTCAACGACCGATTGACCACGACCGACTGACCATACGCGTGACACGTGTCAATCGCGATCGACTCATCAATCGCGACCGATACAGTCAACGATGGTTTGACCACGACGGCTCTGTCCATCGCGACCGACACAGTCAACGACTGTTTGACCACGATCGACAGACCCTCGTGACCGACCTGTCAATTGCGATCGACTCATCAATCGCGACCGACAGAGTCAACGACGCTTTGACCACGATTGATTGACTTTTCGGCCACGTGTCAATCGCGACTGACCAGTCAATCGCGACTGACAGCCACGACGGACCTGTCAATCGCGATCGACACGTCGATCGCGACTGACCTGTCAATCGCGACCGACAGACTTTGCGAACGCGTTAGAAGGGCAAATTAGGTCAAATTTTCAAGGCAAAATCATTGGTCTAAATTTTGATTGAGTGTGGGACAAACACTAGGGTGTAGTATTGCATCGCCAGGCCGTGCCACAAGCTACTCGAGTATTCCTGTCTGACTGTTAGCTTGTATTGAATCCTGATTTAACTCCCTAAACCCTGAACAGTCATAACTTTTTCATACGAAATCCAATTTTTGAGCTCTTGGGCTTGTTGGAAAGCTCGTGGCATATACTACACGCCCTCAACTGTTTTTTATAAAGATAATGCGTTGATTTTCAGAGAGGGTATTTTGAAGTTGACCATACCCAGGGGGATCAAAGTCAGGGGTCTTTAGAATTATTTTCCTAAAAGTCACAATGCAAATGTGTGTTTGTGTCACATGAATGAAAGTGGTTGGTTTTGTCCTTTGAATATAAGCATTGAGCTAACCGTGGGACTTTTATAGGTCCATTGAGAGCAGCTGAGAGCGTACAAAGCAAGGTTTCTTTGCAAGCTTGAGAACCGGGTTCTTGAGCACCATAAAGCAAGGGATCAACAAGTAAGGTTGGATTATTCTCAACTCCTTCTGTCATTTCCTAGCTCAAGCTAAGAACGAGTAGAGATAGGAGTAAGTCAGGGCGACGATAGGCAGTTATCAAGTTGAAGACTACCTAAAAACTCAAGCTCAAGTTAAAAACATAATCTCTGTACTGTCGATAACCTAAAGGAAAAGAACCTAACGTGGAACAATCAACCTAAAGTACGAAGAACATTCAAGTGCTCCTGGCGACGTGATATCAGACAAGACCATAAACACAATAATTAACTAAAAAGAATCAAGTGACTGGTACCAATTGATTGGCAACGAGGTTGTACTCTGGAAAAAATTGGGATAATCAGTTGGGCATATGAACCTTAGATCAGGACGACATCTAGCAAGAGAGAGACAAAGCCTTAGGTCTTCAGAGGCTAGTGTCAATCACACTGCAAGGTCTTGGGCCCAGCAGTTGAGCCACCGCTCAAACTACCCTAGCTCTGAGACCAGTGAGTCAGAAATGTCCCAAGGCATGGACAGACCTACGGGAAGTTCAGGAATGCCTTATCTATACAGGGTAGAAGGCCCTTACAAAACGCAGCTGGAGTACCTTAGGACCAACCGATTAGGTGCTAGCATCTATGAGGACGGCTTAGGAAGATCTGTGGTCCAGATTAAAAACCCTGATCAATCCATTGGACTAGAGCACCCAGCTGTCAAGTTTGAAAATGGTGCATACCTGGACAAAGAAGGAACTATATATGTAGTCACTAGTCACCCTGATAGGACCGATGACTTTGGGAATGTAATCTCAGAAGCGGACTTAGGTGACCTGGAGCAAGGGAACATGGATGCGGAACCTAGAACCCCTCGAGGTAAATCAGTTCTCACTAGGATTATCACGCCTGAATGGGTCCCCCAAGACAATAAGAGCATAGAGTTGCTCCTCAATCGAGAAACTGATGAAGCCTTTTGGAGGTATAAGTCTAATCAGCCAACAGACATAGGAAATATCATGATCTATGAGTTTAAGGATCCGGATAGCCCAGGCAGAGTGACCTACTTAGATCATGCTTCAGAACGGATCTTCGTGGTGACAGAAAATGATAGGCATGCCTACACTTGGAAGGGTGAATTCATTTTCCCCCAACCAAGATCAAATGTATCCTATGGTCACCCTGGGGCTGGAACTTCCCAAGCTCATGGTACGCAAAGAGACAGAAGTAAAGATAGACCAGAGGTAAGTTTTGCCAATCCAGTGGGCAGAGAAAGAACGAGAACGGAGACGAATAGGGTAGAACCTGAGATGCATAGAGCCCACAGGAACCAAAGAAATGTAGATGGATTCCCTCTGCCGAGGCCTAGAGAGCACACAAGAACTTTGAGACCCACCCAGCTAGTTAAGTCCATGAAGAATTACTTTGACGGCACAGGAGATCCCTATGATCATGTGGCAGAGTTCAAGCAAGTCTTGAGAGCTGAACAAGTGGAGGATCTGTTCACGCAGTACAATGCCTTCGGTCTAACCCTTAGGAACACAGCACTTACGTGGTTTCAGCCATTAGATGAACGCCAGTTCAGGAGCATAGATCAACTCCTAGAGGCATTCATTGTAGAGTTCTCTAAGAGCGGCATAAGACACAACACCTCCTCACTGATTCACAGCTTCAAGCAAACCCCTCAAGAGACTGTGAGACTTGCAGGAAGAAGATTTAGACAATATCTTGAAAGGTGCCCTATTTCGGAGCTACCCACATCTGCTAAACAAGTAGCCTTATTTCTTGACGGATTGCTGAGCCCAAAATTGAGATCCTATGTATATCTGAAAGACCCTAGGACTATAGAAGAATGTGTACGTATGTGCATTGACATTGAAGATAACCTAGGAGAAGAGCTAGAGTTGTCCAAAATTTACAAAGATTCAGATAGTGCATCTAGCCACTCTTCCACGCAGTCCACATCAATTGAGGAACTTGCCGAAAAAGTAGCTCAGAAATTAGGTGTAACTAGCAAACAAATCCCAAGGTTTGCCCCAGTGAAAAGATGCTATACATGCGGTGGTGACCACATGGCGAATGTCTGCCCTATTATGGCTCAACCCCAAGTAAACCCTAGTAGCCAGTACTGCACCATAGAACGGAGATACACCAACCACACCGCACAAGATTGCCCATACAACAAGCAGGCTGTTAGGCAACCCTACCCTCAGCACTACCAACAAGGCAGATACCAGAACCAGTACCCTCCACAACCATATGGCAGGCCACAACAAAATTTCCAACCTCAATATCAAAACCAACAAAGGCCTCAGCCTGTGCTAACACAACAACCTCCAGCCCCAGCTAATGTGATTCCGGTAAAGTATACTGCTGCAGAAGAGAACCTGAATAGAGCTATAGTCCCAGTAACACCCTTGATTTCTGAAAATGACCCAAGTGATCATAGCTTTGATTCTACCCATGTTGATAGCCCCCAGGCCTACTACATGCAGTCTCCTGAGCATGGTGAGTCTTACTATAGTGAAGAACCAAGTGAACCTAGTTGGGAGTCAGATTACACGAACGTCATGTATGCAAACCCCAACCCCAGGCCACAACCTAGGCAAGTAAGACCTCCATTCCCAAGAGGACCGTGCTACAGATGCCAAGGAGATCATATCGTTCGTGATTGTCCCTTGCCCCCACCTACACAACCCCAGTCAGTGACTATCCAAGGTTTTTGCCAAGATTGTGGAAAAGAGCATCTTTTACGAGATTGCCCAAAGAACCCCAATAATATGCCAAAAATCACTCCGATCAACGTGATTGGTTTAGTTGTAGATTCATCAGGAAGCGTCACTTCCACTGCACCAGTGCAGGTAGTCACTAGAGCTCAGGCTTTGCAACAAAACCAAGAGACAAACCAGGGTAAGAACTCAGAGGCTAGTGAAACCGAGAGCATAACAAAGAAAAGGACTAGAGCATGGAAAGATAGTCGGGAAAGAATGAAAAGACAATGGGCTAAAAAGATGAGTGAACTTGAGGAAAGCATAAGAGAAACCAAAGCTAGGATAACTGAAATCACCTCTCAAATCCCTTCTCACAATACACCGCCGCCACCCCTACCATCTCCATCTGACCCACCACCCTCCCCACCACGTCATACGATTCCACCACCTCCTAGAGTAGGATCAGTGTTAGCTGATCCCACTCCTGAGGACATAGACATGATGCTCAAAGCATATCAGGCCAGAATACAAGAAGGGCCAAATGTCACGGATCATGCCAAGTGCTATCCTAGAGCTGACCTAGAGATAGAAAGAACCAAACTGTGCGCGAAAATGGTCGCATTGGCTCAAACTATGTTTGAAGCCAGTCGCCTTTTCAATTACTCGGGCTCAGCCAAAACGCAATTACACTTGGATGGATTCCTAGAGAAGTTAGAGAGGATAATTGCAAGATCTGACAAGGAAGAAAAAAATCAAGAGAGAGAGAAAGCAAGCAAAAACATGAATCATTCCCCATCGGAAGTGTATGTGGCCAATTCCACTAAACCAGACTCCTTTCCCTCCTTAGAAAGATTAGAGAGGCTAGTTGCACAGCCAGAAAAGGAGCCTACCCCTCAAAGAAAGGAAGGGGTAAGAGAACGGAAAAGCCAGCCTCTTCAGGAAGCCCACATGCCTTTTCAAGGAGCCTATCTTCCTCCCCAAAGGTCACAGGAGCCTCCCTCGAAAGCTTATGTACCCCCACAGGTAACCCACATCCCTTTCCAGAAAGCTTATGAGCCTGTTCGGAAAAGTAATAGCATAAGTAATCCTCCCCAAGAAGCTTGTGCCTCAGCTATCTATGACACCGAGGAAAGAGCCAACGATAGAATAAGCCCTCCTTCCCAGATAGCATATGTACCTAATTCTACGGAGCCAGAGACTTCTTCTTCGATGAATCGGTTTGCACCAGACTTCCTACGAGAGATTCAAGAAGACAAATGGGAAAACGAAAGCGAGGTCGCCCCTCCTTTTGAACTTGTGGACGATGCACATGACCAATTCCCACAAGACATCCCATCCATTTACGGGGAACATGAGAGTACTCAATCTCACGAGAGATTGGACTTTGAATCTAATTCCATACAAGAGTTACCCCACTTCACAGGCCCATGGGAAGCAAAATCCACGTGTATGAGAGCACCCACAGTCATGGTAAGGAACGACGACTCAGTCATACCAAGGAACACGGAGGTAGTCACGAACACCAAGGTGCAGCGCAATCTCACTTTGAAAGAGCTGCCTGAGGATAGACCAAACGCGGGGAAATATGCAGCCAGTCGAGTAACTGAAGTTGCAAAACCTCATTCCCGGGTAGGATCCCATAGGACAGTGCCAGAAATTCCCTTGGATAAGATAGGAGATATGTGCGAAGGTGAAGAAGGGAACACCTATCTTCCCATTACCTACCAGGACTACACCACAAAGGCAATTTTGGACTCAGGTGCAGGAGTTGCAATTGCCACTACCTCCTTATGGAAGCGTTGGGGCAAGCCAGCACTCAGGCCAACGAGAATGAAATTGCAAATGGCAGATGGTCACATAGAGAGACCCCTAGGATTGCTAGAAGGAATAACTCTCACCACTTGTGGTGTCGAGTTTGAACATACCTTTGCCATATGTGACTTCAGCAAAAATCATGCCTATGAGATGATTTTGGGAAGACCATTCATGCGACAGTTGCAAGTGGTACAGGATTGGGGGACCAATTCTTTGTACCTGCGGCACTTAGGTGTTACAACCAAAGTCAATCTCAAGGATTATTCTCATAGAGATGTCCCTCCTATCCAATGGAATCCCATCCATAGAGCCAAAGATGATACAGAATCGGTGCATTCCATGGGGACTGGATCCTCATGGATGCATGAAGATACTCACTTATGGATGTGCAAGGTAGCAGTAGAAGAAGAGAAGAGAGAAAAGGCCAGAGAAATAGGTGCAAACGAAACCCATAGACCCATTCAAGACCCAGCCTATGCACCTGTAGTTTTTCCAGACGAGGAATTTGAACCCCATGGCTGGGCAGAAATTTTAGCAACAATGGACGTAGCCATCAATGAAGAACAATGGACACCTCACTGTGATGAGGATGGCTATGATATTTTAGTCTTCTCCATAGAGCCAATCATGGGAGAGGCAGTTTTAGAAGAATGCGAACCTAGCCCTGATGCATTTGAGGATGCAAGTGACTCCGATCTAGAGTCAATCATTATGGACCCACCATTTGCATCAGATGAGGAATACTTCCATGAAGTAGAATTTCAACCCCAGAGGCATGGAGAAGTTACAAATGGTGTAAGATTAGCAACGCATATGACCCCTAAGGAAGAAGGAAAGAAACGAAAGAAGAGAGAAGCCTTACCAGAAGAGGAAGAATCTTTGTTTGAGGTCCCAGAAAATTTTAAGAAGTACGAGATAGATGACAGAAGAGTCATGATAAGAATGCCTAAACGAGAGGCACAATCAGGAGAGGCCTATGATAACAAAGAAACCACCAAGAAAATCGTAGTGGCCCTAGAAGAAGGAGAGGAGAGATGTACGTATATAGGCCATGATCTAACAGAAGAAGAGGAGTACGAATTGATAGCCTTGCTAAGAGAATACAGAGATGTATTCGCTTGGAGTTACAAGGATTTGAAAGGTGTTGACCCTGATATATGCTCACACACCATTCCCATGACCTCAGATGCTAAACCCTCTAAGCAAAAGCCTTATACATATAACGATAACTATGCTGCTAAGATCAAGGAAGAGATAGATAGATTGGTCGAAGCTGGATTTATCTATGAAATTGAGCACACTGAATGGGTATCCCCCATCGTAGTGGTGCCCAAGAAGAATGGCAAACTGCGTGTGTGCATTAACTTGAAAAAGGTTAATGCCGCCACGATTCGAGATAACTATCCGCTTCCCATCACAGAACATCTCTTAGAAAGAGTGGCAGGCAAGGAAGTGTACAGCTTCCTTGATGGATTTTCGGGCTACAATCAAGTAGCCATAGCTCCAGAGGATCAGCATAAGACAGCCTTTGCCACAGAATGGGGCATTTTTGCTTTTAGAGTAATGCCATTTGGGCTTACCAACGCACCAGCTACCTTCCAGAGGCTGATGTGCCATGTGTTTAAGGAGTTTCTGAGGAAGAGTTTAGAAGTCTATGTTGATGATCTTTGTGCTCATTCCAATGTTAGACAAACCCATATTCCTGAACTCAGACAAATCTTTGACAAATGTAGAGATTATCAGGTCTGCCTGAACCCAGAAAAGTGTGTTTTTATGGTCAGGCAAGGAAAGATTCTAGGACACATAGTGTCAAAGAATGGCATATCTACCGACGAAGAAAAAGTGAGAGCCATAGCAGAGCTACCTAGGCCAAAGAATGTCAAGGAAGTACAAGCTTTCATGGGGCATTGTGGTTATTATCGACGATTTATACACATGTATGCTGTCATTGCAAAGCCCATGTACGGACTTCTGACAAACTTTGAGTGGACGGATGAATGTGAGAATTCCTTCCAGGAACTTAAACGAAGATTATGTTCAGCACCAATCTTGACCACACCAGATTGGAATAAGCCATTCCATGTCCATGTGGATGCATCCAATTATGCTATTGGATGTGTGCTTGCACAACCTACTGGTGAAGGTAATATGGATCTTCCAATTGCCTATGCCAGCAGACAATTGAATGCGGCTGAACGGAATTACACCACTACAGAGCGCGAAGGATTAGGCATGGTATATGCAGTCAAGAAATTTAGGCACTATTTGCTTGCAAATAAGTTTAAATTTTTTACTGATCATCAGGCATTGTTATATCTCGTAAACAAGCCATGCAATACAGGAAGATTAGTGAGATGGTTTCTCTTGCTAATGGAATACGATTTTGAGGTTGTGGTAAGGAAAGGTAGGACTCATTTGAGAGCTGATCATCTCTCTAGGCTCACATCTGGAGAAGCCCCACAAGGAGTGTCAGATGACCTTCCTGATGCTTACTTGTTTAATTTGGAAGTGGTACCGCAGTGGGCTAAGCCATTGGTACCAGTATTGACATACGGGCCCAACCATCCAGTGGTAAACACACGGAATAGAGAGGTTGTAAAAGCCCAAAAGTATCACATCATGGCCGGAAGCATGTACAAGCACACAGATCAAGGGATCTTGGCTTGTTGCGTAGAAGAGGATGAGTACGCTAAATGGTTGCAATTAGCACATGTAGGTGCACTAGAGCAACACCATTCAAAACAACGAACTTTACAGACTCTAAAGAGATTCGGAGTGCACTGGCCAACCATGGAAGCGGATGTCCAAAAGTTGTGCAAGGAATGCCCAATCTGTTGCACTAAACCACCTGTGGAACATGCCACTCTCTATCAAGTATCCATTGTGCTAGATTGGAGTGAACCTCTAGTATCATTCTTGCGGACAAACACATTCCCCCCAGACATGACTCTAGCTAGGAAAAGGAGTTTAGAACAAGAAGCCCTGGATTATTCACTCATAGGTGATAATCTATATAAGCGCGGTAAAGATGGTTACCTGAGACTGTGTGTCCATGAAAGTGAGTATCTTAAAATCTTAGAAACTGCTCACCAAGGTGTAGCAGGAGGACATTTTGGACCAGATCGGGTAATCAAGGCAATACTATTTGCGGGCTTTTGGTGGCCTACACTTCACATGGATGCACATACCTATGTGAAACGGTGTGATGTCTGTCAGAGGACTCAGTATCGTATACGCAAAGATGAGATGCCACTGAAACCTATGATGGGTGGACGTGCATTCTCTAAGTGGGGAATAGACTTCGTAGGTCCTATTAATCCCCCAGCGAAAGGTTCTCATGCGGAATACATCATTGTGGCAACAGATTATCTCACCAAGTGGGTAGAGGTAAAAGCTACAACCAAGAACGATGCTCAAACAACTGCCAAATTCTTGTTTGAGAATGTATTCACGAGATATGGACTACCCATAGAGCTTGTAAGTGATAGAGGCACTCATTTCTTGAACGAAGTGATTGAAAATCTACTCCAAGAATTCTTGGTAATACACAAGAAGTCTGCCCCTTATCACCCTCAAGCTAATGGACAAGCTGAGAGCACTAATAAGATTCTATGCAATGTACTGACGAAATTAGTGAACACTAAACGCTCTGATTGGGACAAACAGCTACACCATGCTGTTTGGGCATACCGAGTTGCCTATAAAACGGTACTCCAAGCCACCCCCTTCCAGATGGTTTTCGGCCAAAACGCTGTGCTACCCTTGGACTTCCTGATCCCCACATTGAGAGTAGCACAAGAGCACGAATGGACAGGTCATGAGCTCTCCTCTAGGATCTTTGACCTTGAACGATTAGGAGAAACAAGACTGAGAGCCGCTGCAGGGATATATGCAGCCAAGAAGAGACAGAAGGCATACTTTGATGCCCACGTGAAGGATAAAGGCTTGAAAACGGGAGATCTAGTCTTAGTCTATACACTGAAACAACACGCAAGGAAGCTAGAAAAGAGAGGCTACGGACCTATGATCATCAATAGGATCTCCACAAGTGGAGCAGTACAATTGGCCACATTAGAGGGTGATGTTCTCCCTAACTATATTAGCGGATGCAGAGTCAAGTTGTACCAGGAACCCCTCACGGAGGAAATGCTCAGCCGACTCAACACTGCTAAGAAACGCAAAGAGGAAGAAAAGAGAATTAGAGAAGAAGCTCAAGCAGAGGCTTTAGAACGCATCAGAAGGATGAAATTACGAAGGCAAGGTAGAGATCAGCCTGGAGCGAATGACTATGCAGACCAAGGATTTCCCATAGCCATGTGTGAAGTTGCAGGAACAAGCTCGAATAGAATAATTGATAGACGTCCTTTCATAACCATAGACATAGGACAAGGAAAGAGTACAAGGACCGTAAGAGCCTTAATTGACTCAGGTGCTGCCACTAGCGCTGTTAAGTTGTCTTATTGTCAAGAGTTACAGTTAACTGTCCATCCTGTGGAAGCATACCTCATAGGATTGGGAGGCGTGGAAACCCCTTGCATGGGCGAGGTGGAACTTCCCCTCTACATTCACGAGGAGGCAATGACCGTTAAAGTACTAGTGTGTCAAGATGAGGATCTCACTGAACCTCTCGTCTTGGGTCAGGATTGGATCTATGACCAAGCAGTCAATCTAAACCTAAGAAGTGGACTTCTCCAGGTTTGGGTCAATCATAGTCGAGTTACAGTAGAATTAGACAATGGAGCACTCAAGGAACTAGGAAAGGCACAGACTCCTGGTCCTTCCAGGGGTACACATGAAGATGACCATGCTGTTCTTGTCCAAAACTATGTGTTGCAGAGGAATGATATTTGCAAAAAAGGAGTCAGGAATGCAACGGAACTCCCTTCTTTTCCAAAGGCTAGAAGGAAGCAGCAACCCAAGGTGGATCAAAGGCAAAAGAAGCAGGGTACTACCTATGTCAGAGATCAAAAGTACCTGCGCAGCAGAACAGCCCAGAAAATAGACCAGGTATGGGTGCGGAAAGGCGAACGACCGGTTGCACCACCGTCAACTACAGGGGCAAAGCCTCTTATTAGTGACCAACAACGCAACGCTAATAAGAAGTCTTTCAGAAATTCTTCTGCTAAAGTAAAATCTATTTGGGTGCCCAAGAAGTCGATGAAGGCAAGCCCACAATCAAGACAAATTTGGGTGCCTAAGGCTTGCTTGATGGCACAAGTAGCTACGCTGAGGCCACAACTTAAACAGCATAACGCAGCGACGCATACTGCCAGATTTCACTCGTTCTCGACACTCATGTACACACCAAAACCCAAGAGCGTACATGTAATCAATTGTAAATGGGTCCCAAAAAGGCCTCATCTTCAAACCACGACACCGAGAAGGCTCTGTAGAGACTCTCCGAAACCGAAGGCAAAGCCCACTCACTGCATTTGGCAGCCTAGGGCCTGTAATAAACCCCCCGACCCCAATTTGTAAATCCATACCTACTTACTAACTGCAGTAGTCTCCTAGGACAACACAAGCACTAAATACACACACTGTCTTCATGCACTTACTAACCACTAACTCATCATCCACCTCATGTTAATGTTGTAACGGGGACAACAACGGATTTATTCTGTCCATTACGATGTTAACACTTGGTTCTATATTCTCACAGAACCAACCAGCGAACAGGGCCATGGCAGAAGCAGGTACTAGTTCTCAAGCCGGATCTGGTGCCCAGGTTGTGGACATAGAAACACTTCTCGTTGAACCACGTCTCACAGCAAGACCGCAAGAGCTTCAAGCAGTGCATGTGATCCCCATTCAGGATCCTCCTCAAGGGCACACTTCTCAAGTAGGTAAGCATGCGCATTGGTTCAGTGATGTTGCTGGACCACTGGGCGATGGGACCTATTTCTGGGAAGCAGAATTGGAGTTCAATGGCAAATGGGGTCGATACCACTTTTTCGCACGCGAGTTTGAAAGCTACCAAAATGCCGAAGTCATGAGATCAGTTTGGGTCAAAGCAGGTGTGGAAAGCTATTTCAGGACTCACTTACCAAAGCCGGATTTTTTACGATGTTCTTATCTGATCAGTACCATCACACCAAGCAGAGCCAAGGGCGGCGACAGCACCTTTGTGCTGCCATCACTGCTGCCGGGTAATGAGCTTAAAAGATTCAAGTTGACCCTCAATCTGGTAAGAGAAGCATTGGGTATGTATGGCATGCACATCCCAACAGAAAAGGAAACCATGGTTCCAGGTCGAATGAAGCACAAAGATCTTAATAAGCTGAAGGACATGGTTGCGATGACACCTCCCATTGTGCTTCACCTGCGAACCATCATGCAACATTTTGCTTTTCCCGCCCAAGAACGCTTCACAATGCCCCCGAAAAAAATATGGTTCAGTTTATATCTAGCAGAAACCGAAAGCCTGCCCATCAATGTGCCACACTGGATCATAGATCAGATCCACCTAGCGCATCAAAGGTGGAACAAAAAACAGAAGAATGTGCTCCACGGGTGTTGTGCTTTGACCAGAATAATGTATAGATGCTTGGCTTATGACGTGCCTGTTCAGCGGGCACTCGTATGGTCCCGAGTCCAAGAATTCCAGAGAAGACTATCAGCAGCAGGTCCCCCATCAAAGAAGATGAGGGGGGGAGTCCAACTACCCTGTGCTCAACCGAGGGGAGCTACCGCTACACCAGAAATCACTCCTCCCCAGACACGACGAGTTAGGCCATTCACAATCCGGTTACCAAGACCAAGCACAGAGGGGCCTAATCTGGTGTTTCCACCCATTCCATCCGATTTGGAATTTCCGCAGGGATTTACTCTTGAGGACCTCACGGATGAAGAAATTGCCAGATTAATCTATGACTCTAACCTCGAAGCCGACGCAGCGCGAGCTCAGGAACCGCAACCCCAAACAACATCGGCCCCCACCCAACCACAAGTGGTAGAAGTCGATGTAGATGAACAAGAGGCAGGAGGAGACGAAGAAGAAGCCGACGAAGAACAACATCAAGAATATGACGAACTCTCCGAGTTAGCAAGTGCCCCAGCATATTCGGCACAAATCAAGAGACTATATCGAACCATGCGACTGGTTCAGGAACAGCATCAGATGTCTCTAGAACAGGGCAAAAGACTCATGAACGACTTGCTAGCTGAGGAAGGTGTGGACGAGTTGTTCATTGAGTCCATGAACCTTCATGCCGACGCTGTAGGACTGGACGAGGCCATTCATGAGGCAATGGCCTACATCCACAGGTTTGAAAAAAGAGTTCCCGTTCGTCCCAGGAGGTCCGGGAAGCAAATTCACATCAATACATCAGCACCAGGCGAGGCAGCGCAAGCAGAAGAATATCAGGAAGCACCGTTGTCACCCCCATCCCCACCTCACACTACACAATTCACTCCACCACTGGACACTAACACTACCACATCCACTACCACTACCGTGGTCATGGGCATCCCACTCTCTCCGGGAATCCAATACGGGGGAGTCACCATGCCCACCTTCACCACCCTGTTCACCGATGTCACATCCACTCCACCAACAATTCCAATCTACACCGTCACTCAAACAGTTGACACGATGGAAACATCACCTGCCACAGCACCGCTCCCTCCCCCTATGCCACCTTCATCACCCATACCCCCTCCACCCACATCTCCACGTACATCCACATCATTCACCTCTCCCATTCCCGCCCCCATTCCCCCTGCATCTTCACCCTTCCCATCATTATTTAATGTAAATAACATATTCTTAGCATTAAACCAATGTGTATACCAGCTCCAGCATGAATACAAAGCTCTGGACAACCGGTATCAGAATCTGGAAACGCACCATCAAAACTTACAAAGACAATTTCTCATTCTACAAACAGAAAATGCAGAACTGAATCAATGCTACACGACGCTTGAGCAGGCTCACCAAACCTTATTGGCGGCACCCCAACCATCGACAGAATCAGGTGCCAAACAACTAGAAGCTTTGCTCGAGGTATACCAAGCCGATAATCTCAAAGTCCGGCGTAACCTGGCACTTCTCAGAAAACACATGGCGGCCGCCCTAGAAGAAAACAAGAGGCTACAGCAGCAAAATGAAGCAAATCTAGAAGCAGCAATGGAAGGCTCTCCACACGAAATTGATCTAGAGCAGTTTAAAGCTGTGCCCTCAGAGACAATGAAGACCATCTTGGACAGCTATGCAGATCTATTAGAAGCTCATGATGACGTGGAAAGGGAACGTGATGCGCTGCGCAATCAACTCCAAGAGCAACAAACAGCACCCAAAGTCACAGAAACGACCACGACTTCAGAGGAAGTCAAGGCATTGAAAGAGCAGGTGGCCGAATTACAGGCAAGATTACTCACACATGAAAGGCAACCCTCTCCAGTTGTCGAACCTGAACCCGAGGATTTGGTACCCATCGAGGTAGATGAGACGTATGAGGAACCTTACGTTCCTATGCCAATGCCAGGTGGTGAGCAAACCGCAGAAGGAATGGATACGTTAGAAATCGAAGTACCTGAGTGGCTCCAAACACTAGAGAAAACGGAATCAACTCATGAAGATCGAGTGGCAGTTCAGATCCAATCTATGGCAAAGATAGAGGACACTATTATTAAATCAGAATACTTCCGCAGCATGTCCCACCATAGATGGATCGGAACCAATGATGATCAATACGTGCCATATTGTATACTTCTGGCGGACTACAATGCAGAAATCCAACACAGATGTGGCAAACCTCCAACGTTTGCTACACAATTTGGGCCAGATGATATCCCAGAGACCGCCAAAAAAGGATCCATTCATCAACCCACTTGGAGGATCCGACTCCTCGAAACCTACCCGGAGATGGTTCGCACCTGGACGAATATGCCTCTTTTTATTAAATATAACCCTTGTTATGTTCCTGTACTCCGCAGACGCACATGGCCAGAGTTTACCATTGCAGTCAAGAATATCAAGGGATGCGCCAAATGGTTAAACTATGTCTATCTAGCACCCCCTCAAGGGCCTCCCACCGTCAATTACATGATTTCCACTATACGGCACTGGAGCATCCGATTAAGGAATACCCCTGATGTAATGGCCCAGATGTGCATGAAAATTTTTGAGCTAATGCTTATTACATTCAGGACATTCAAGAATATCAAGGACCCACACTTCTCAGGCGTCGGATTCCTTACAGGAAACCAAGATTTAGTTTATGACATGAGCACCACTCCTTCTATAGAGGTGATATACGCTTGGCACGCCAGAATAAAATACCTCCCAGCCTGCTTTAAACAAACATTCGAAGAGATGTTCATAATAGGGTTCTGGGAATACCACTCAGAAATATTTGTACCCAGACCCTCACATCTCCTCCATTTATTTGCTGTGGAGCGAACCATTCACTCAGAGCAGTTACGGGTGCCACATCCAGATGTCCCAGGGCCAGTCAATTGGGATGCATTGCTGACAGATCTAGCAAGGGGACTCAGGTTAGAAGAACACCACCTCGCCGCCGATGTTGTACAATACTACGTCCAAAAAGCAGCTAGACAAGGGTCTGTCAGGGGCGACAGACGCGAGAGTGGGGGGGGTGTTGGCAGTAGCCTTGGTACACCAGGACGTACAAGACATGAAAGTCAAAGAAGGGAGTCAGAGCGAAGGGAGAGCACAAGCAAACAGGGCAGTCAAAGAAGATCTGGCAAGTAGGCCAATATTTTTTCAAGACATTAATGCAAATCAAAGAGATGGACATGCAGGAAGGAAGAGCAAGTAGGGAGCTCGAAGATATGTATGGCAGAGCACTAGAAGAAATCCCTACAACAACAGTGATTTTTATCACTAACAATCATTGTAAATATCATTTCACCTTTTTGTAGCTCCATTTTGTGCAAGCCAAGGAGTCCTTGAGCTTGAGGAGCCTTAGAAGTAGTTGCGTACCAATTTTCGTATTTTTTAGATCTCGTTTGAGCCCCCAAATAAGCCCTGGAACCTAATTTTTAACTAGGCCGGACACTAGGTCTGGACAGGGCCAAAACCTAGTCAAAAACTATAAAAAGAGCTAGAGAGCTCATTTTTGAGGTTAGATTGTAATTGAAACGAACTTGTAAGAGCATTTTGAAAGTAATCTAAAAAGCTCCATTGATTCTCACTCTTTGTCTTGCCTTGTGTGCGCGTGTGTGTGTATGTGTGTGCATGCTTGTGTGCTTCTCACTCACGCACTTGTGTCGCCACTTGCTCGAGGTCTTCATACCATCCTCACGTCTTCCCGGATTGACATTAAAGGAGGTGCTACTCATCACTGAGCTACACTTTGTAAATAAATCCACGTAGAGGGTTTGATTTTTAGAAATAGTTAGTAAAATTAGTGGTTATGATAGGGGCAACCTGCTCATCTGTTCTCACATAAACAAGATCAATTTTCACCTGCTAATACCTTCTCTCTGATAAAGTGATAATGTACCTCAATATGCTTTGTTCTAGCATGAAAAACATGGTTCCATGCTAATTGTATGCTGCTAAGATTATCACAATAGATGGTGATAGGCTTTTGCACTTCCACACCTAAATCTGCAAGTAACATCCCCAACCATGATGCCTCACATGCTGGCATTGCAGCACCTCTATACTCAGCCTCTGTACTCGACAAAGCAACAGTGGGTTGCTTCTTGCTGCTTCATGTAATATATTTGCTGCACCTCCAAGTGAGAATAGAAAGCCACGAGTAGAACTTCTATCTGGAGTACTAGCAGCCCAATCTGCATCGGTGTATCCATGAACCTGCAAATCTACAGCAAACAATGCATAATCCAAAGTACCACTCACATAATGTAGAGTGCACCTCGGAGCATCCAAATGTAGCTTCTTAGGAACCTGCATAAATTGACTTTCAAGTCCAATAGTGTAGCTCTGATCAGGCCTCGTAATTGTGAGATATATCAAACTTCCCACAATTTTCTTGTACATAGTAGCATTTTCCAATGCTTCACCTGATGTAGTATCTAACTTCGAATTTTGATCTAATGGCATAGAAATCGGCTTACAATCAGCCATACCATACCTTTGGAGAATATTCAAGAAATATTGCCTTTGCGACATCCGTACACCTATTTCTGTATGTATAAACTCAATGCCCAAGAAATAGCGCAACACACCAAGATCTTTCATGTCAAATTCCTGCATAAGAAGTTGCTTTACCTCTTTGATGCTTTGTTCATTATCACCACCTACAATCATGTCATCAACATAGATAGCCACAATTGTGATGCCATCATCACCCTTCCTTGCATATACTGAATGATGTGCATCACACATAGAAAATCCAATGGTGTCCAAGTAATCAACAATCCTTGCATGCCATGCATGAGGCGCTTGCTCCAGCCCATACAAACAGATTCTGGATGCTTTGAATCTTCATATCCTTGTGGCTGGTTCATGTATACTTTTTCCTTTAACTCACCATGTAGAGAAGCATTCTTCACATCCATCTGATGCAATGTCCATGCTTTTGTTGTAGCTAATGCAACAAGTGTTTTGACACTAGACATTTTAGCTACAGGGCTGAATGTCTCCTCATAATCAATGCCATAAGTTTGTGCATATCCTTTTGCTACCAAACGTGCTTTATACCTGCTTATGCTACTATCAACATTGTGCTTTACCTTGTAAACCCACTTGCAGCCTATGGGTTTCTTTCCTTGAGGCAATGGAACCAGCTTCCATGTATCGTTTCCATAAAGTGCAGCCATCTCCTCATCCATAAATTTTTTCCAATCTGCATGTCCAATTGCATCTTCAAAACAAGAAGGTTCAACATCTTGTATTACCTTGGTCATGTAGGCACAATGACAAGCCATATAACTATCGCAGGTCAATCGTTGCACTTAATTCCACATCCTCTCGGATCTTCTTGGTCCTGGGCCATTTCTCCTTGTATCATCTGCATGTGCTCTTCTTACTCTTGGAGTCTTCACAAAGGGCAATCCAAGTTCCTCATCAAGGCTCTTTTCTGAATCGCTTGAGTCTCCATCAATGTCTTCAAAGCCTACACATGTTTTACTACTAGCTCAAAGCTTTTCTTTACCTTTCTTGGATGTATTTGATGAACTTGCTAGACTAAAATTTCCACGTAGTCTTCTACTCCATGGATTTGATTTGGAACTATTGCTTGGTGATGCATCTGGTCCACTCAAAACTTATGATTCTACACTTGATTTTTTAGTATTTTCTTTGTCATTTGGTTCAAGATTCAGTCGTTCTTTGGCATCTGCATAGAATCTTGAGATTCCATCAAATACCACATCTCTGCTCACCTTCACGTGTCATGTGAGTGGGTTATAACATTTATATCCCTTTTGCTCAAGGGAGTATCCAATGAAGACACACTTTTTTGCTTTTGGATCAAGCTTCATCTGCGACCTCTTTGACTCCCCCTACCTTGAAACTATCCTCTTCCTCCTGCATGATTCTATTGTTGACCTTGGTCTTGGTTACTGTTTCCTCTTCCAATTCCGAAACCTCTATCTCTGCCTCTTCCTCTGCCAGAGTAGAATACCTGCTCAGAACTAGGCTTTCCTTGGGAGTTTGAATCCTCACCAAGATTCTTTTCTTCAATAATCAGCATAGATACCAAATCAGCAAAATTCAGAATATTTTCACTGGTCTGTATAGAAGTTCTGAACTGCTTATATGCAGCTCCTAAACCACGAAGGCACACTTCCATCATTATCATCTACATTCATGCCAATAGATGCAAGTGACTCACATATGCTTTTGATTTTCAGGGTGTAGTCACTTACCAACATGCCCTTCTTCTCCAATGTATGTAGCTCGTTCTTGAGTTGCAATTTCCGTGCCTTTGTATTGGTCTCATACAATGTAAACAAACTATTCCAAGCCTCTTTCGGAGTCTTGGCATCCTGTATGTGCCCAATCATGCTATCCTATATGCTAACAGATAGCCAATACATTACCTCTTGTGCTCCTTGATTCCATTCATCATATGCTCTTAATTGGTCTGTAGTCCAATTCCTCTCTAGTAACTACGAAGCATTTTTGTTCTCTCCTTCGATGCACTTCTAGTAGCCTTTTCCCATCGAGGAATTCTTTATTCTAAATCTCCAAGCATGGAAGTTGTTCTCGTCTAGCTTATCACTCATAAGTTGACTCATTCCATCTGCGCTTGCCATTTCTGCAACAATTCACAACACTGCAAAACACTACAAGCAACACTTCTGCTTGAACACTATCACACTATGACGTGATAGTTCGATCTCAGAAAAACATAGTTTTCATGTATCAATAGTACACGAAATTGCTTGAAATTCTCGATCTCAAATATATGAGTGTTTTCGAACAGGAGGCAAGTTGCAATTTTGCAAACTGGCCTAGTTTTTTTGGGTCCACCTTGCAGGCTCAAAAAGAAGGTCGAGATGACTCCTAAACTATGATCTGACAAAAACAAGCGACCCTAAAGGGATAACTATAAAAAATATTTTGAGGTCTTCTACCTTCGCGCAAATTTTTGTAGCAATCTGAGGTCGTTTGTGAATTGCGCTTTCTCCATGCCTTTTCATGTACTCTTCACCATCGGCCTTCTCCACGAGCTCTCTATAGCCTCACTGGCTCTGATACCATGTCACGAGGAAGGAGATAAAAAAGAGAGATCACACATACACTCTCACAATAAAAAAGAAGCACACACTCATATTGAGGCAAGGAAGAATGATTTTCTTCTTCTTCTTCTTCTATTACATGAAAAGGAATGTACAAGAATGATCTAAAAACAAGAATACAATTATTGCAATATATAAAGACCAATACGTAAGGAAAAACCTAATGTCCACAAATGAGTCAGGAAAAAAATGTGCCATCACTCTTGGTAGATAAATCTAATAAAGCTCAATGAAGTGTCCCTGACATATACTGGCCTGACCACTATACATGTCAAAGAAATGAAAAAGTGATACCTGTCATCCTAGATCATCACATGTTGAGCTTGATATCTCAACAAAGATCCTGATAACAGTGGTATCAGAGCTTTACGTGTGTCACTACAGAGGGGTCTATCGGCATTTGATCTCTGCTTCATTGTTCTCTATTCACGATACAATTCCAATTCTGATTCCGATTTCGATTCCATTTCTGTTTCCATTTCCCATTTCTATTTTTGATTTCGTTTTATTTTTGGTTTCCAATTCTAGTTCCGATTTTCGTTTTAGTTCCAGAACTAGAACCTATGTTTACACCTACATTTACACCTATGTTTACTCCTCCGGCTTACTCCACGTTTACACCTATGTTTAGTCCTTCGACTTACTCCAAGGCATCGACTAAGGCACATTGGCACCCATGGCTCCCTTTGTGACAGTTGGCTACATGTGAACCAATTTTAATTTATGAGTGACAATAAGGATTTTTATATTCACCAAGGTGGGAGGATTTGGACCCACAACCTTACTCTCACAAAGGAAGTGTTTTACCACTACACTATCTCTTAAGGCCTATTCACGAAAAATGGGACTTATTCATGATTTTGGGACAATTCTATGTTTTCCAACTCTATGTTTTTTGAATGATTAATGTTATTTAAATATCTTAAAAACTAGCTTGACATTGATATTCAAGCTTCTCCAAATAGTTTCTTCTCTTGTTGATAACAAAATCTTCAAATCTTAGCTCGGACCTAATATTGCAAATTGGAAGGGACCAATTTACAACACTAAGGTTTGAACTCAATGAGCCTCTTCCTATGTGGATAAAAATATTCATATTTTCAATATACATATTACAATTTATAATTTTTTAAGGGATCAATATTAGAGTTTCAACCTCATGTAGTCTCATCATTCTAGTCCTTAAAAAAAATAAAGCTTTGAGTATATGTAAGAGGCTCTTTGAACTCTCAAATTAATTATAAACCATATTAGTCACACTAAGATTGAACTTCTATATAAGAAGCAAAATATTAATTCGAAGACTCAAGATTGAGCATATTAATGAGACAGGTGACAAAACTCAACATTGAGCAATTTATTATGACTTTAAACACTAGTTCATCAATGGAAATTCCAAGAAAAAGAAGATTGACCTTATTCATGATTTTGGGACAAATCTATGTTTTCCAATTCTATGTTTTTTGAATGATTCATGTTATTTAAATATCTTCTCTTGTTGATAACAAAATCTTCAGATCTTAGCTTGGGCCTAATATTGCAAATTGGAAGGGACTTGGGCTTAAGTTGCTCCTAATTTTGTAACTAGGTTTGAACTCAATGAGCCTCTTCCTAAGTGGATAAAAATATTCATATTGTCAATATACATATAACAATTTATAATTGTTTAAGGGATCAACATTAGAGTTTCAACCTCATATAGTCTCATTATTCTAGTCCTTAAAAAAAATAATAAAGCTTTGAGTATATGTAAGAGTCTCTTTGAACTCTCAAATTAATTATAAACCATATTAGTCACACTAAGATTGAACTTCTATATAAGAAGCAAAATATTAATTCGAAGACTGAAGATTGAGCATATAATAAGACAGCTGACAAAACTCAACATTGAGCAATTTATTATGAATTTACACTAGTTCATGAATGGAAATTCCATGAAAAAGAAGATTGACCTTAATATTACAAAAATGAAAATTGATTATCTTAGTTTTATAAACATATTGAAAATTAGATTAAAAGATAAAACAAATGAAATATTTTAAAAGTAACAAGTACTTTAAAAATTATATTAAATATTGATATTATATATATATATATACATTGTTGATATATTTAGTTAGTGATGTGTGTGAACACACTAGGACCACCGGGGCACTTTTTTCCCTCTTTAGGAGGTTTTTTTCCCCCGGCTTGTATATACGCCTATTTGTGAAGAGATGGATAGGTATGTGCTTGAAGATGAAGAGGTGTTGCAAAATCCTTGATCTAGACCAGCCAAATGAACTCCAGGAGTAGATGGTGGGCCCTTTTAGCTTGCAAATGGATGTATTAGACACCCTATGTACCTTGGAAGATCACTCTCAAAAAGATAGATCAAAACAGATAAGTTGGAGTTAGCTCAAAGGTGAAAACTTGCTATTCTTGGTTCATACACCTGTCCAGTGTTTTACATAATTCTCTGAGCACAGCAGCAATTAGCTTAATTCCTCTTGGGGAATCTAGATAACTTAAAGAGCTAACTTTTAAGAGTAATCTCATAAAAAATAATGAACCACACACTGAGAATGAGTTTTAACAACTGATGACATCATCCCGATTTTCACGGGCTGCTACAGTTTGAGACCAGTGAGTAGAAAAATCAACATAACTCAAAATGTAGGAATCCAATGATTATGAAAATTTGTATGGTTGTACTAGACTGTAAACTGAATCCAAGAAGCTTTAAATCAATGAATTTGGATATGTAACCTCTGAGAAATGGCTCTGACAAGATGAGTGAAAAAGTCGGGTACCTGACAGAGAAGTGAAGATGAATAGACCCTGTTGACTTCAAATGAACATAGCTGAAGATTGCAACATCCAAATGACATGAAAATTTTTGAGAATATAGTAGACTTATAGAGCTAACTTTACCAAGTTAAATTACTGAAAATGTTGCACCAAGCTCAGAGAAAACATCTCTGCAATTTGACTGAGAAAACTGAGAGTAATGGCAGTGAGTAGTACACTTCACAAGAACATGGACATATGAACTCAAATAATCATGAAAATGAAAGTATATTGCTTGTACAATACAATGACTTACTGATACATATGTGTGCCTTGTAATCGCACCTTGATATGGCATAAAGCTCAGCTCTTGGAGGTCTTCACATAGGTCTCTCTAACCACGACTAAAACTCCCATCTATTTATAGTTGAGTTTGGGAGGCTAACTTCCCTCAATCACTCTCCAATCAATCAATGATTGATTTGATTCTCTACCTACCATAAATCACGAATTCGTGGCTCCTCTTTCCCTTTTTGATCAAGTGGACTCAACCACTTAAGATTCTTTCACTTTTACATTAAGTAAACTCTTCAAAAGTTACAAGAGGTAGTTCACAAGTGAACTTTACATAGTCTTCATTTTAAAGCTTCTTTTATGACTTTGTGGGACTCAAGCCAATACTTAGGCTTTTCATAGACTTGCTCCAACAGGTAGGTCATTGGAAGATAAGTATTACCTTCTTCACCCTCACACGTCCCCTATTTTGTCTAGAGGTATCTCTGGTACTTTTTGCTTAGAGCCTGCTTTTGGCATTTTGGATCAAGTTCTGAAACTTGATCCTTGACATGATTCCATAGCTCAGGTTTTTCTTTGAGCAGCTCTTCTATAGTGAGATGACATTGAACCTTAGTGTTCTTCACGACATCAGTGTTCCTTGGAACCACTGAGTCTTCATTTCTTACCAATATTGTGGGAGCTCTAATCTCGAGAGATTCCGATTCCCATGGGCCTAGAAATTGAGGCAGTTCTTCTAAGGTATTAGATTCAAAATCTAATCTTTCTTCATCTTGCTGTTCTACTTCATCTCCGTAAATAGATGGAATGTCTTGGGGAAATTGATCATGAAGATCATCAATCTCACAAATAGGAGGGGAATTACCCTTCTCCTTGGTCCATTTCTCTTCTTGTATTTCCTGCAAGAACTCTTGAGAGTACTGTTGAATTGAAGGAGGTATTCCAGCATCCATGGAATTAGGAACATAAGCTCCCATTGGTGGTGAGCTTCCTCTTTCAATAACTGGTTGAGCCTGTGGAGGTAAAGAAACTTGTGGTTTGTTTACCAACTGCTCTAATCTTTCTATTAAGCCCTGGAAATGCAAATCCGGTTTGACAGAGTCTGTTTGATTGAAATTTTGACTAGTCTCGAGTATAGTTTGGGCTTGTTCACCCATTTTCATGCACATTTTCATCCGTTCAATCTCTAAGTCCGCTCTAGGGTAACTCTTGTCTAGGTTTGCAGCTGTAGGCCCTTCTTGAAGTCGAGCCTGGTAGGCCT
The DNA here is from genome assembly GCA_020310875.1 of Ceratopteris richardii. NCBI lineage: Eukaryota > Viridiplantae > Streptophyta > Polypodiopsida > Polypodiales > Pteridaceae > Ceratopteris > Ceratopteris richardii. The sequence continues at coordinate 123,770,802 of CM035443.1, forward strand.
TGAACATCATGTCCAAGCCTTCTGGGTTTGGATCTGCAAGAACAGACCCTGGTTGTGGCCTATTTACAATGGGTGGTGGGGTGGGATGAGGTGGAGTGGATGGAGTTTCGGCATGCGAGGGGCTTTGAGATGCAATGTCTTCTATTTTTGTTTTCGCTTCTTTTAAGCTTTCTTCTAGTTCCGATAACTTTTTATTCCACTTGCGATTGGCATTTTCTCTGGTACCTTTCCATGTTCTTGTTTTCCTCTTACTAGGCTGTAATAAAGTAAGTCTATGATCCAAGGGTCTGACCGGTTCAGACAGATCTGAAATCCGACACCGTTTGGTCATCCGTGTGTATGACCAAAGATCTCGAGTTTAGACTTACTAGGAGGTCTTGTGCTCTTGTGAACAAGTGATCCACTTAGCTTAGTGGTTAAGTCTCAAGGATGTGAAGGAGGAGGTCTTGGGTTCAACCCCCATGGGGAGCATGGGGAGAGTGTTTTGCCCAAAGAGCTCTAGAGCCTTCTAGAAGCATCCAGTTGAGTTAACTCGAGTTAACTGGGACACTTGGCGCACATGTAGTTACATGGCTGACACTTGGATGGTTAGTATCCATCTGCCCAAGAAGGCAGTCCCCTGGAGAGAGCTATATATAGAGGCATTTGGTTGGGAGGAGAGTCATCTCTCTAACATGTGGTGGTCGTAATTCTTAGGTTGTTTCATTGGTATCAGAGCTCTAGGCAAGCTTTCATGGTGACCTTGCTAGGCTCATCATCTTCCTCATGCTTCCATGGAGACCTTAGAGGTTTCATCATCTTGTTTAGAAGCATCAATGGAGGCTCATTTCCTTCATTTTTATGCCTGCATACGTTTTTTGATCGTATTTCTGCTTACGGCCATCTTGAGCAACTTGCCGAGTTGATCGTGCGTTGGCTAATTAGTATGGAATAACAAAAGATAGGATTCTCTCTGTTATGAGCAAACGGGGACTCGAAGTCTTGACCTCCCGTTTAAGGGGCGCTGGCCTATCCATGAATCCCACAGGCGTTCGTGATCTCCTGAGCGCGAGCTACTTATGTTGCCAGTATATCCGCGCTGAAGAACACTTAGCAGAGAGTACCAAAAAGATCAAGAACCCTCTCCTAAGTGCTCATAGGAGTTTCGAACCCGCGTCCTCTCGTTGAGAGATCTTCAGCTTGACCACAAAGCTCACAAGCGATCGCATGCTAATATCTCACGGTACTTTTGATCTTTGTTAATCTCGGGCTGGAAACGGATGCATCCAGGAGCGAAACAAGGAAGATGTCTGCCGTCAGCCCACGAGGATTCGAACCTGGAACCTCTCTTTGAGGGGAAAACTATCTTATCCACAAGCCCACTAGCAGATGCGATGCTAGAATTGGCACATCTGCCTTATCCAAGAAAACGCAAATCTGGTGTGTTCAGAATTTTGACAGAAACAGTTATAAATTGTTGATCGCACGCTGTAGCAGGTTCCAAAAGGCAAGATTCATTGATCGGCCGGCTGCGCATGGGATTCGAACCCGCTACCTTCTTCTGCGTAAGCATCAGTTTAATCCACAGCATCAAGGCAATTTGAACTTCCAAAGGACAAAACAGAGAGATTAGGGAGCGCCCCTTATGCGCATCCTCCTCCCTCTTCGGTACCATACGGTGTTTACCCACCCCAGCAACCTTATGGTTCCACCTTTATAAAAGATTCATTTCCTCCGGGAATGGATCCTGAGATTGTTTCTACTTTCCAAGCAGTAGAGAGGACGAATCACTCTTCCAAAGGATCAAGGGAAGGACGTAGCTCTATGTGGAGCTAAGTATTTTCCAAGTTATGTTTTCATTTTAATATTTGTTTGCTCGAATGCTTTCATTTAGAATGCATTAATTAGGACTAAAAGCGTAGTCCAATTATGATTATCTCAATATGAAAGCTAATTAGAAGACTAAACAATATTGAAATGACACAAAAAGTATGTAAAGTACTTTTGAGTTTTTGGTATGCGGTTGAAATTTTTATTTCCATTCATGCACGAAAATGAAAAGATTATTTGTGCATAAAAGAATGTTATATGCACATCAAGTTTGCGCTTGCTTGGGAAAGGTAGTTAATTCTCCAGTTCATGCACTTTGAGTAATTACCTTTTGTCAGAAATAGCAAGCAGGTTGTTTTTTGCATGGATGCTTGTTTGCATACCTAATAAGCTCAAGATTTTGGAATTCTGATTGGTTTTCATTTGAAAGCCCCAGTAAAGAAGAATTGATATTCTGTCAAGAGGTTTTCAAGTTTCCAAGGCAAAGCACATGATTCTGAGGTGATCATGCGAAGGAATCAAAACCTAGGAAAATCTAGTTAGAGGTAATGCGTGAAACTTCCAATTCTTGTAAAGGAATTGAAGAAATAAGGTACTCTATCAAGAGATGTTTAGACTTTAGGATAGGAATCACCCACACATTAATGTGAATATAAAATAGGGCGGTATGGGACACCAGATTTTATACTCAGATTGATGTAGGAAAGATGGAATGGGACATCGGACCATGGGATGATGATTATCTTTTAGTCCTAGTTTGGATTTTGAAGTTAGGTTTCATCCTCAAGGGAATTAAGACTTCAAGGAAAAGTTTAATTTGTAAAGGATGAAAGTAGTATCTTACGATACTTCAAGGTAACTTCAAGATTAAGGAAACTGAAGATATGAAGTAAGTAACTTCCAAGATCTTCATAGAACACTTCAAGTTTAAGTGTTATTGATCAGAAATATTTGATAAATTTCTGAAAGAAGTTGGACTTTGATTTTGAGTTGATCTTTTCAACTAAAGATTTAATTGACTAAGTCAAGCATCAAGTTCCTAGTGTAACTTGATAAAATTCACTCTTTTAGACTCAAAGAAATGCACAAGAATTGCATTCACGGAGTCAAAAAGATTGAATGTGACCTGAACTTAGTCTCAAGTGAAGCATTATTTGAATACAAAACTCATCAGCATAACCTCAGTGGGTCGACACACTGATGTTGGTTACCACACTAGTATCTTGTGGTTGGATGATGTTTTTTATTTTCTTTGAATCTTTTTGAGAAGCTAGCTTATTTCTCTTAAAGATAAAGTCAATGCTTCAATATCTTATTGAAATTGATCGTTGAAAAGTTAAAGTCCTGAGTCAACTAGACTTTGACTCATAGCAAGTTTATGTATGTGCGAAGTTTGAATTGGTTGTACAAAGTCTTAGTTATCTCTTTCCGCTTTCCAAATCTTTTGGAATTGACTCAGATATGGTATCTGATTCCTTTTGCAAAAGACCAGGGATAGCCGGTTAGAATTAGATAACTAACTTGAACATCCTAGATAGATGTTATGTACAAGAACCTTTTCAATCTTCAAAAGATGATAAGTCTAAGTAGACTTATTCATTTGATTTTGCTTCAAGTTATAGCATAAATAATTTCCTAGAGTCCAGTATACTCTAGAATACTGAAGTCTTGCAAGGGATAAGAATCCCACCTTCATTACTAAGCCCATGCACCAGTTATGCCCAGAAATGGACTAGTAATTTGAATCCACCCAATTCACAAGTTTGTGCCAAGATCGCACATCTAGAAACTATGAATTGGCCAGGGATCTGTTTTTAGATCCACCCTCATTATTCTTCACTAGTTTGTACTTTGTCTTGTTCATCAAAGTGCAAACCCGGATAGTGTTTTGAATTATTTGGGCAAGGATGCCACCACAGAGATGAGACATGTTCTTCCAGTTCTAGAACATGACCATGTTCTTCCAGTTTTAGAACATGAGGCTCGGGGGTTGCCTACAGTATGTATATAGCTCTATTTTCGAGGACGAAAATATTTTCCAAGGAGGGAAGAATGTAATAAAGTAAGTCTATGATCCAAGGGCCTGACCGGTTCAGACAGATCTGAAATCGGACACCGTTTGGTCATCCGTGTGTATGACCAAAGATCTCGAGTTTAGACTTACTAGGAGGTCTTGTGCTCTTGTGAACAAGTGATCCACTTAGCTTAGTGGTTAAGTCTCAAGGATGTGAAGGAGGAGGTCTTGGGTTCAACCCCCATGGGGAGCATGGGGAGAGTGTTTTGCCCAAAGAGCTCTAGAGCCTTCTAGAAGCATCCAGTTGAGTTAACTCGAGTTAACTGGGACACTTGGCGCACATGTAGTTACATGGCTGACACTTGGATGGTTAGTATCCATCTGCCCAAGAAGGCAGTCCCCTGGAGAGAGCTATATATAGAGGCATCTCTTGAAAGATGCTAGTCTCACATCTGGGGAGATTTTTCTTTCAAGAATTTTTTGATTCCTACCAAGGAATCAAGTAATACCAAGCTATTGATTTATCTTGGAATCTTTTGCTTTCGAGTCTAATGATTCATCTTGGAATCATTTGCTTCCCAGTCTAATGATTCATCTTGGAATCTTTTCCTTTACTGGAAAGATCTTCAAAAAGAATTCTAGACTTTTGGATAAGACCAAGACTTAAGGCTTTGCTTGTCCAAAAGATATTCTCTTTTAACTAATGAAATAGTTAATTGGACTCTTTCATTAGCTTATCTTTAGGAAATAGCTTAATTTCCAAAGATTACTTTACTTGGGTGTTTTACCACTTGAAGCTAATCTTTTAGGAAAAGAACTTGTTTCCTAAATTGTTTTTAGGAAATATCGTGATTTCCTAAGATATATCTATTTCAAGAAATGAAAATAATTTAAATCATTTCATGACTTTAGGAAATTACTTGATTCCTAAAGATCAATTAATATTTATCTTGGTTTCTGTTCTTAAGCCTTGAGTTAGCTTAAATAGAATCAAGCAATTTCCTTGAAAAGTTTCCGCGTCGATTGAAGACCTTGCATCATACCTTGAGATGCATTTCTGGAAACTAACATCTATGAATACTAGAGTTCCAGGGATTCTAGAAGTTCAATACTTCTAAAAATATTTTGGTACTTACAAGTTTCAACAGAAACTTCCTTACTTGGATGCATGAACATGAACATCCAAAAACAACTAAATCCTCCTTAGTTGCTAAGAATGTCTAGGTTTCTTCCCAAACTTAGACTGAGCATGCATGTTGGAAAGTAGCTCTATGAATACTTACTTTCAACTTGCTTTCTTTTCCTAAAAAAGACTCCTACTAAGTGGTACCTATGTATCACTTTTTTTGGGAAAAAATAGACTAGATACTTAGTTGCATGATGGTCAAGATCCTTGCAACTAGGTAATTTTCTATTTTTTCCACCTAGCTAAGTCAAGTAAGAAAAAGAAAGGAATGAAAGTATACGTGTTCAGCTACTTACCAAAAGATCATGCGTATGCTCATGCAAATGCATGTTCATGTATGCAAATGCCCATTCTTGGGTGCAAATGCATGTGAGTTCATGCAAGTGTAATGAACTTAAGCAAATCTTGAGCTTATTAGGTATGCAAACAAGCATCCATGCAAAAAACAACCTGCTTGCTATTTCTGACAAAAGGTAATTACTCAAAGTGCATGAACTGGAGAATTAACTACCTTTCCCAAGCAAGCGCAAACTTGATGTGCATATAACATTCTTTTATGCACAAATAATCTTTTCATTTTCGTGCATGAATGGAAATAAAAATTTCAACTGCATACCAAAAACTCAAAAGTACTTTACATACTTTTTGTGTCATTTCAATATTGTTTAGTCTTCTAATTAGCTTTCATATTGAGATAATCATAATTGGACTACGCTTTTAGTCCTAATTAATGCATTCTAAATGAAAGCATTCGAGCAAACAAATATTAAAATGAAAACATAACTTGGAAAATACTTAGCTCCACATAGAGCTACGTCCTTCCCTTGATCCTTTGGAAGAGTGATTCGTCCTCTCTACTGCTTGGAAAGTAGAAACAATCTCAGGATCCATTCCCGGAGGAAATGAATCTTTTATAAAGGTGGAACCATAAGGTTGCTGGGGTGGGTAAACACCGTATGGTACCGAAGAGGGAGGAGGATGCGCATAAGGGGCGCTCCCTAATCTCTCTGTTTTGTCCTTTGGAAGTTCAAATTGCCTTGATGCTGTGGATTAAACTGATGCTTACGCAGAAGAAGGTAGCGGGTTCGAATCCCATGCGCAGCCGGCCGATCAATGAATCTTGCCTAACATAATCCTGGTAGGAGATGGTTGAACCACACCCTAAGAGAGAGGATTAGGAAGTAATCCTAAACCATGGCTTTTGGGGCAAGTGGTTAGCCCATCACATTCCTAACCAAGAGGTTGTGAGTTCAATTCCTTACATAGGCTCTCCTGATTCACTTGACTCCGATTGTTCTGCTGATTTATCTTGTTTTAATACTTGTGCCCTAGTAACTGCCTGTACAGGTGCCACATTATTGCTACTGGCACTTGAATCCGCCACTAAGCCTACCACATTAATGGGTGTAATCTTGGGTGCACTAGAGGGGTTTCTTGGACAATCTCTGGGGAGATGGTCTTTTCCACAATCAGGACAAAAAGCTTGTATTGTGATAGCCTGTCCTTGACTCGGAGATGGTGGGTGGGGACAATCACGAAGGAAATGGTCGCCCTGGCATCTGAAACATGGTCCTCTAGGGGCTTGTGGTCTTACTTGTCTCAATTGGGGCCTAGGGTTAGCATTTGCGTACATGACATTGGAGTATTCTGGCTCCCAATTTTGTTCCATAGGTGGTGCCTCATATTGATACGGGTAAATCTCACTATGTTCAGGTGACTCTGTGTAATAAGCATGCGGACTACCTTCATGGGAGTAGTCTGAGCTATGAGCATGAGAGTCATTATCTGGTATCAATGGGGTTAGTGGCACCAATGCCCTACTTGGATTTTCCTCTCCCACAGCATCCTTGACTGGAATCACGTTAGCAAGAGCTGGTGGTTGGTCTCCCAAGACTGGTTGTGGCCTATATTGTGCTTGATATTGCTGTTGTGGTCGATAATATGGCTATTGGTATTGGTTCTGATACCTTCCTTGTTGATAAGGTTGCTGATAAGTTTGTCTAACAGCCTGTCTATTGTAGGAACAACCTTGAGCCGTGTGGTTCGTGTATTTTCTCTCAATAGTGCAATATGGAGCATTCCTTTCTCTAATGTTTTGGTTTTGCATTGGGCATACGTTAGCCATGTGGTCCCCTCCACAGGTATAACATCGGTTCAATGAGGTGACTCTCTGTGTTTGTCTATTTTGGACTCCCAGCTTCTTGGCAACTTGCTCAGCTATCTCATCTATTTTTGTGGAGATTTTCGAAGTATGACTAGTAGAACTATCAAAATCCTTATAGAGTTTGGACAATCCTAACTCCTCACCCAAGTTATCTTCTATGTCAATGCACGTCCGCACACACTCTTCTATGGATCTAGGATCTTTCAAGTACACATATGATCTTAACTTGGTGCTTAGTAAGCCATCTAAAAAACAAAGCCACTTGTTTGGCTGGTGTGGGTAACTCTGGAGCAGGGCATCTCTCTAGATACTATCTGAACCTCCTACCTGCTAGTCGCACTGTTTCTTGGGGTGTCTGCTTAAAATTGTGGATCAAAGATGATGTGTTATGCCTAATACCACTCTTGGAAAATTCTACAATGAATTCGTCTAGCAGTTGACCTATATCGCGATAGTTGCGAATACTTAGTGGTTGAAACCAAGCTAAGGTAGTGCCCTTAAGATTCAAACCAAATGCCTCGTACTGGGTGAACAAATCCTCAACTTGTTTTGCTTTTAACACTTGTTTGAACTCGGCCACATGATCATAAGGATCTCTTGTCCCGTCAAAATAATTCTTCATTGCCTTGATCACTTGAGTGGGTCTAAGGGTTCTTGGGTGCTCTCGGGGTCTAGGCAATGGAAACTCATGTTCATCTCTTTGTTGCCTATTTGCTTGATGTCTCTCTCTTTCAGGTCTTTTATTTTCAAATCCTAATCTATTTCTGCCCACAGTGTGTGCAAAACTTACCTCAGGTCTCTCTCTATTTCTTTCTCTCTGGGCTTCATGAGCTTGGGATGATCCTACTCCGTGGAGGCCATGGGAAACATTGGATCTTGATGGAGGGAAAATCAATTCACTCTTCCAAGTATATGCATGTCTATCATGTTCTGTTACCAAGAACATCTTCTCTGATGTGTTATCCAGGTAGACAACTTTGCCTGGTATCTCAGGATCTTTGAATTCATAGATGATGATTTTGCCCAATTGGCTAGGTTGATATGGCTTGAATCTCCAAAAGGCTTCCTCTGTTTCTCTATTCAAGAATAGTTCTATGCTTTTGTTATCTTGAGGATTCCAATCTGGAGTGATCACTCTGGTCAAAACTCAATTACCTCTAGGAGTCTGGGGTCCTTGTCCTACATTTCCTTGTTCTAGGTCTCCTATCTCATTCTCAGGAATGATATTTCCAAACTCATCAGTCCTATCTGGTAGGTTGGTGACCACATACATGGTTCCTTCCTTATCAATGTATGAACCCTCTTCGAACTTGACCACTAGGTGTTCAAGTCCAAAGGGTTGATCTGGATTTTTGAGTTGGACCACTGATCGCCTCAAGCCATCCTCATAGATGCGAGCACCTAATCGGTTAGTCCGAATATATTCCAATTGTGTCTTATACGGACCTTCTGGTGTTTGTAGATGGGCAGTTCTTGAGCTACCTGAAGGTTTCCCCATGCTAAAAGACATTTCTGAGTCACTTGTGTCTGAGTTTAGTACGTAAGGACAACCACTTAGTTGTTGTGCCCAAGACTTAGCTGTATGGTTGACACTAGACTGAGAAGATCTAATGCTTTGTCTATCCTTGCCTAGGTGTCTACCAGATCTCAGGTTCATAAGCTTTGGTTAAGAGTCCAAAATTTCCCCTTGGTATGGTTCAAAAATCCTTTGGAGTTCCCTTGGGTTCCTAGTCTCACTTGAGGGTCAACTTCAAATTATCCTATCTGAAAATCAACGCGTTATTCTTATAAAAAACAATTGAGACCATGTAGGATTCGAAATGAGCTTTCCAACGAGCTATAGAGCTCAAAAAATGGACTTTGGATGAAAAAGTTATGTCAAATCAGGCTCCTAGGGGTCAAAACAGGCAAACAGGACCTTTTGGAAAAAATCGCGATTTTGTGAAATCAAGAGAATCGCGATTTTGTGAACTTCAAGAGAATCGCGATGCTGTGAACTTCAAGAGAATCGCGATGCTATGAAATCAGAGAATCACGATGCTATGAAATCAGAGAATTGCGATCCTGAGAAACCAAGAGAATCGCGATCTTGAGAAACCAAGAGAATCGCGATTGTATGAAATCAAAGAATCGTGATTGTGTGAAATCAGAGAATCGTGATTTTGTACCTTGAGAATCGGGTTTTCACAAAATCGTGTTTTTGGCTGAAAATCATGATTTGTGAGAATCGCGATTTTGAGCAGAGAATCGTGTTTTTGAGAATCATGATTTTGAGCAGAGGATCGTGTTTTTGAAAATCGCGATTGCCAATAGAGAATCGTGTTTTCACAGAATCGTCTTTTCACAAAATCATGTTTTCACAAAATCATGTTTTTGACATGAAAATCGCGATTGCCAACAGAGAATCATGTTTTAGAGAATCGTGTTTTAGAGAATCGTGTTCTAGAGAATCGCAATTTTGTCTCAGAGAATTGTGGTTTCCAAAAGTTTAGAGAATCACGATTTTGAGCACAACCACAGAATCGTGTTTTCTCAGAATCGTGTTTTTTGGCTGAAAATCGTGATTTGTGAGAATCGTGATTTGTGAGAATCGAGATTTTGAGCACAACCACAGAATCACGATTCTGAGAATGATCTCAGAATCATCTTTCCTTCAGAGGGTTTTTAGGCGGGAAATAGAAAATCGTGATTTTTCAAAAAAATTTGAATTTTTCACAGAATCGCGATTTTCTTCATAGTATCGTGTTTTTTGGCGAGAAATTCAAATTTCTGAGCGCCGGCAATGGCGAGCTCCGTATGTGCAGAAAATCATGAAAAAACATAGGCGTTTGCTCTCCCTTGCATCTCCTAACACCTTCACACACAATGATGCATGAAAAATGGTATGAAAATGGTGAAAATGCACTTAAAAACGAGAAATTTCTATGAAGAAGAAGATGGAAGAAGATGGAGATGGTGATGATGATGAAGATGAAGAAGAAAAATCAGAAAATGAACAAAAATGAGAGTTTTTTTACCTTCCAACATCGCAAATCTACGATCTTACCATCACAACGCTCATCCTTGAAGCTCTCTCCCCGGCAACGGCGCCAAAATTTGGTGTAGCTCAAGCGTAAGCACCACCTCCTTTACTTGTCAATCCGCGGAGACGTGAGGACCGGTATGAAGACCAGGAGCAAGTGAAGGCACAAGTGCGTGAGTGAAAGCACTCAAACATGCACACACATACACACACGTGCACAAGGTAAGATCAAAGAGAGGAACGATGGAAAGCTTCGATTGCAAAGAGTTCTCTTACAAAACCTCTATTCTCTCTCAAGCTAACCTCAAAAATGAGCTCTCTAGCTCTTTTTATAGTTTTTGGATTAGTTTTGGCCCTGTCTAGACCTAGTGTCCGGCCCAGTTAAAAATTAGGTTCCAGAGCTTATTTGAGGGCTCAAACGAAGTTTAAAAATTATGAAAATTGGTAGGATGATACTTCTAATACTCCTCAAGCTCGAGGACTCCTCGGCTTGAACAAAATGGAGTTACAAAAATAGAAAATGGTATTTACAATGGTTTTTAGTGATGGAAATCACTATTTTTGTAGGAGATTCTTCTATAAATTTGACATGTACTTCTTGGAGCTCCCTACTTTCTCCTTCTTCTTGTGTGTGTCCAGCTTTCTGATGTGCTTCCATGCTTGTGCTTGACCTTGAGTTCCAACAACGTGTATATGTATGAAACATGCATGTGCATGTGGATGCATTTCCATTTGCATCCATGTGCATGCATGTGAATGTGCATATACATGTATTTAAGTATATGTTAATGTGTGTATGTGTATATATATATATATATATATATATATATATATATATATACATACATATATATATATATATATATATATATATATATATATATATATATATATATATATATATATATATATATATATATATATATATATATATATATATATATGAAATAATGCATGCATGGAAGTCTTTTTATGTGGTTGTAGAAATATTTGTGCGTATGCATGTGTATGTGTGTGTATGTGTAAGTGTATGTGCACATGTATGTGTGTGTATATATGTGTGTGTATGTGCATGTGTATATGTGTATATATGTGAACATGCATCTTCATCATGTATGAGTGTATATGTGCATATCAATAACTGTGAGTATGCTAACTAATGAAAATAACACAATTCAAATGATATACAAAGAATGGAAATTGTTTTTACAATAGTTAGTAATACTTTTTGCTTGGTTAGCTTCTTGAATAACCTGCAATGAAGAGAGAGAGAGAGAGGGGGAGACAATTCAAAGAGAGAAAGACGTAGAAAGAGAGAAACAGAGACAAAGAGAGACAATAAGATAGAGATTAGGCAAAACAACAATTTTGCATATACTTGTTTCAGCTCATAAGCACAATGCGATTGTGAATGTTGGAGAGCTCTTCAATCATATGTGTGAACATGCCGATCGAAGAGCCTCCAATGTTTTAATTTTTTTCATCAACAGACCATGATGTAAGCAATGGTAAGACGTCGTAAAAAGCACTAGAATTGGCATCTCATATCAACATTGTTTAGCATCACTTATGCGACGCTCTTTTAAATCGTCGCTTCAGCGATGCTCAATGCACCTCCCGTCATGCTATGCGTCAAAAAAAATGTCATTTTCACTGTCGTTTAATTGATGGTCCGTGCTCGATGCTTCTTGCAATGCGTTTTGTAGTTTTACCATGACAAGATTGTGTCACCTTAACGGTCACTATGTGCCCGTGTTTTACCCTATGTGTTTAGAATGAAAATTGGTTCTGTTTTATAATTCAAAAGTTGATAGAGCAACCAAAAAATTAAAATATCATTGGTTTGCCATACCAGATTTCTGCTCGATTAGGTATCACCACATTTTGGTTGGAAACTTTGACTAGAGAACCATTATGGCTTCTCATTAATGGGTCAAAATTATAGCCTTATTATGGTTTTTTCAATAATGTAAGCCATGTGGGCATGAGTTTTTTAATGTGCTCGCCCACGACAGCATGTTTTGTACTCCATCTGTTTACACTGATTCATGAATATCATTGCCCTATCATTGCTTCTACTTAAACTACTGATTTTTTCCTCACTCCTCATGGTGCTCAGGACTACTCTATGTATATTGCTTCACAACCTTCTACTTGCTATGACTATGTGCATTGTGGAGGCATTGGCTCCTTTGAGTGTAGTGATGGATAATGCGATGACCACAACGCATGAGGTGGCATATTGTTTTTCCTACCCAGAGATGGTCAAATTCTATAAAGCCTATGTCTATGTGGCCTATGGCTCAACTCTTTCCCAAAAAAAAGCATCAACAAGTACATGATATCCACTTGCCCTGAGCTCGAGCGTTGTATTCTCTGATTCCTCCTTGTTGCCCTCACCCTCAAATTCCTTGTCTGCCACTAAAGCCTTGAAGATCAATTGGGCAACTATCCTGTTTGAAAAAATTTACAATGAATTTTAGTTAGTTATCTGATAAATCGTAAAGAATGTCAGCACCGACTCTGAGCTTCCCTATGTCTTAACAATCCTCTACCCTAACAAGTTTCCAATCCAGCAATGAGTTATCTTGGTCTTGTAGTTGTACAACATGGTTGCTTCTTCTCCACCTTCAAATGAAGAAAAGAAAGCATCGATGTCCTTTTCCATCATGATTGCAAACATCCTTGCCAACTCATTTTTGTTGACTCATCCTCATAGGAATCCACAATGCCCCCTCCTCCAATGAATGATGGTACTCGTCCTAGTTCTCATCCTAACTTTAAAATGGCAAAAACTTGTACTCTCCCTTCTTACCCACCTCCTATGGATAATGTGGCTATGCAAACTTCTCCCAATCTGTAATCTCCTCTTGTGTCTCCCATCTGGAACTCGTACCTTGTCATGGATGAGTTCCATCAGTGCCTTGTTCCAACTGATGAGCATCATTCCCCCTCCACTCCTTCACCCGTCTATTATCCTTTGGTGTATTTTCTTGCTCCTTGCTCTCCATCTTAGTATCTGGACTCACATGGGTGGATAGCCCTACAACAACTTCCTTCCCCTTCCACATAACCCTAGGTAACCCCTCCAAGATTGACTAAGGGTTGGTACCGTACACTTTCAAAGCATAATAATATGCATTGGTCCTTCAAGGTTAATCAAAATTTTTCTCTCCATGACCTCATGGGTATCAGATCATTCCTCATGCATGCACAAGAAATGATCATCCACAAGGCCATTTATTTCCTACATTGGAACTAGTCTATGGCAGCCCAAGTATACCATCTGCATGGCCAAATCCACCAACTACGGATTGACTGTTGATATATTTAGGTAGTGATGTGTGTGAACACACTAGGACCGTCGGGGCACTTTTTTCCCTCTTTAGGAGGTTTTTTTCCCTCGGCTTGTATATACGCCCATTGCCCTAATGGGCTACTTATCTTTGTACATTCTCTAGTAATACATTCACTATTGTGTGTTTGTGCTCCAAGCTTCTTCTTCTTCCTTGTGCTGTTCGTGTGCTTCCGCAGACATCTATCTCCAACAATTGGTATCAGAGCAGGTCGTCGCTTCATCTAGGGTACCGTCGACACTCATCCGTTTGCATGGAAAGGAGCTATGGATGAAGAAATAGAAGCTCTCAAGGAGAGTGACACATGGGACTTGGTACCCAAGAAGGACTCTATGAAGGTGATAGGATCCAGATGGATCTACAAACTAAAGAGAAACTCAGATGGAACAATCAACAGGTACAAAGCTAGGTTGGTAGCCAAGGGTTTTGCACAAACCCAAGGCATTGATTATGAGGAGACATTTTCTCCTGTGGCTAAGATGCCAACAATCAGAGTATTGGTGAGTATAGCTGCATCTAAGAATTGGAACATATACCAATTAGATGTCAAGAATGCTTTCTTGAATGGATGGATATCTGAAGAAGTCTACATGTCACAACCACCTGGCTATGAAGATCCCAAGAAGGTAAATTATGTTTGTAAATTGAAGAAGGCTCTATATGGATTGAAGCAGGCACCTAGAGCATGGAATTACAGGTTGACAACATATCTCCAAGACCAAGGATTTGTGATGAGTAAAGAAGACACTTCTCTATTCATAAAGAGGAGTAGTACAGAGGTAATCTACTTGTGTGTTTATGTTGATGACATCATCATTACAGGCAATGATGTCAACGGTATTAGAAGTATCAAAGGAAAGATGATGAAGGAGTTCAAGATCAATGATCTTGGATTATTGAAATACTTCTTAGGTCTTGAGTTAGTCTACACTAATTCAGGTATATATATCACTCAAAAGAAGTATGTACAAGACATTGTGAAAAAATTTAATTTGCAGGAAGCTAAAGTCTCAAGTACTCCAATGGAGGTCAACCTAAAGCTTAGTGCTCATGAAGGTGATGAAGTCCAAGACATTACAGGATATCAAAGTATGGTTGGTAGTTTGAATTATGCTACCTTAACCAGAATTGACATAGCATATGGAGTTAGTGTGCTAAGCCAATTCATGCACAAACCAAGGGTACCTCACCTAGAGGCAGCAAAGAAGATCTTGAAATATCTAAAGGGAACTCAGAACCATGGTTTGTACTTTCCTTATACATCAGATATTGACATTAAAGTATATTCAGATGCAGATTGGGCAGGATGCAAGGATGATAGGAGGAGCACATCAGGATACATATGTTTTGCAGGTGATAAACCAATTTCTTGGTCAGCCAAGAAACAACCTACAGTAGCCTTGTCATCTACTGAAGCAGAGTATAGAGGGCTAGCCAATGCCACTCAAGAAGCTATCTGGTTGAAGCTTTTGTATACAGAATTAGGTCTATACACTAGACCTCCAATTATCTTTGGAGATAACACAAGCTCTCTTCACCTTGCAGCTAATCCAATATATCATGCTAGAACCAAACACATAGAGGTTCATTACCACTATGTGAGAGAAAAGTTGCTAAGCAAAGACATTCAATTGACTTATGTGTCCACTAATATGCAATGTGCAGATTTACTTACAAAAGCTTTGGATGGAAACAAGTTATGCAGATTCAAATCCATGATTGGATTGCAGGATGTGATTGAAGATTGAAGATGAAGACTTAAGCCAAAGTGTTTGGCTTGAGGGGGAGCTGTTGGTGCAATTCAAGCCTTCACCTTTGGCTTGGAACCCTTGATCCTATGAAAAGTGTAAGTCAAAAGTCGCGGTTGTCCAGCACCATTCCCGAGGCTAACATCTGTGATCATTGAGTGTGTAAGTGCTACACCATAGCCTACACATCTCCAACTCATTCGGCTACATCTATCAAGCCAATGAGATTGTACATTCATGTGAATTAATAGAAAGAGTTACATTCATTACTTCTGTGTTCTCTGAGTTGTCTACCTCCAAGTCTATCCACTTCAACAGGTCATATCTCAGGATCTACTTACCCAAATCAAGTGATTCAAATCACATTGGATTTAGCTCAAAGTCTTCTACATGCTTACAAATTTTGAAGTCAATTGGTTCAGCCATTGCAGAGAAATCTTAGTCGAAGTGCTCACTGGTCTGTGTCTCCAGAGCTCCTAAAATATCGGGGGTAAACTTAATTTTGCTAAACTTCTTTCTCAGAGTATAGTTTTTCATTTCTTCTCATTCCACTTGCAAATGGTAGCTTTTTAAGCTAATTTAATATGCCCAGAAGGAATTTGATCAATTGTAAGTGTGCTGGTCATACTGAGTGAAAGACTGAGCAGGTGTCAATACCAAAATAGCAAGTTTTCTTGGATTTTTGAAGTCTCAAGTAGTCTGTTTTGATTTGATCATTACACATATCATTTGCAAAGTACATATATGCTTTCTTGGTATCATTTGGAAGCTAATCAAGTGTACTAAGCATTCCTGGAGTCAAAGAGGGCTGGTGTGAAGCAGGTTTAGCAGCACCTACTCAATCTCTGAGTGCATCCAACCATCCTCTCCCAACAAGATGGACCTCTGATAGATCCAGAAATGAGTATGTGAAGAGAGGTAAAGGAAAATTAGCACTCGCAGAGAACATATCAATATGGTATTCTTTGGAGTATTGGAAAGAGTTAAAAGTATGTCATCTTCTTGATCCTATGCATGCATATATTCAAGAATATTGGTTATTCACTATGGCAGCATCTTCTTGGACTAAAATATACCATAGCATCAAGGAATGATTTGAAAGATCAAAAATCAAAACCAAAGTTATGTCCAGTTTTTGATAGACATCGACAGGAAACAACTTATGCACCTGCTTCTTGGATACTTACAACAAAGAGATATAGACTATCAACAAAAGAATTCAATTGATTAAGAGTCCTATAGGATATGGAGCATCTTTTCAAAACATGTTTACTATGGATGATAAGAGCTTATCTGGGTTAAGGCCAATGACTGGCATAACTTTTTGAAACATATTTTACCTTTGGTTATTGATGGATGTACAACAAAAGGAGTACGAGATGTGATCTATCGTCTTGGATCGCTTATAAGGTATTTAGGATACTTTTATATTTAATATGTATGAATATTGGATATCTTTTATTTTTGAATTAACTTCTTTATAATTTTTTTTAATGATATGTATAGGTGGATTAAATCCAAAGAGATTGACAAAAACTTGATCCCACAAAAAAAATGTGAATGCAAAGAGCTACTATGTTTGATGGAGAAAGAACTTCCTACTTCATTTTTTGATATTCAGGTTCATTTATTAGTCCATCTTGTAGATGAAGTAGAGATTGCAGGCATTTTCAACACTCGATGGATGTTTTGGGTCGAGCAATTTATGGGAATATTAAAAGGTTATGTGCGACAAAGAGCGAAGCCAAAAGGATCCATGGCAAAGGGTTGGATGCTTGAAGAGTGCATGTATTACGTTAGTGAGTACCTTGAAAGATTTCATGAAGAAGCTCCACGTGCATGGACTAACGAGTCTTCTTCAAGAATAATACATGAGGTATTATCAGGTAAGGGAGTTCCATTTTTATTTACATTTGAAGAAAAAAATGATGTATCTGCTTTTGTAGCATATAATAGCAAATGCATGCAAGCATTCCTTAGCGAGTACAAACATGAACTTCAAAATCTCTGAAGTAAAAGGCGAAGAAACAAAAGATATAGACGTAATCTCGATAATAATGAGATTACAGATATATCTTCTTTCACGGATTGGCTATATAGTCATATGCAACGCGCCAACGCAAATAATGAAGAAATCTGAGATGAGCAGAGAGAGTTAATGATAGGTTGTGAACGAAAGGTAATTTTATTTTAATAATATTTTATTTTTTTCATATATGTATATTAGTTTCTATTTACTAATTGAATTTCTTTTGCAGGCTCGAATGTTCACTAATATGTGGGCTTTTGGACAGCATATTAGAATCAAAGTCATTGATTCTTTACGTAAAATAGAGGATTCTAGTATTGTTTCTTCTTTCAAGCAACTATCACATGCTAGCTTAAAAGGCATGAACCTTATAGATGGTGAACTTGGTTACGTAGGAACTATTGTTGGTATCTACGAAATTTCATTTCGTACATTCAAACAAGTAGAAAAAAGTTTATATTTTTATGATAGAGTTAGTTAATTTTTTAAGCACATAATAATAGGTTTTTGTTTTTATATATTTTGATAGGTCATTTTGAAGGTTGACTGGTTTCGAGCCGAGTATAAAGGTAGTAATTCCACATTAAACAAGTAATTATCTGGGTTTTGGGCAATTGATTCTTCTAAGGTAATGCGATCTACTAAAGAACCATATATTACCAGAAATCGGTATTAATCCATCAATAGATGATGTGACTTATGAGAACACAGATTTAACAATAGAAGAAATAAATGAAATCAATAAGGATAATGAAGATGAGACTATATTGATGTCTTACCAAAATGATGGCAATAATGAAAACATATGAGCAGATTAGATAGTAAATTCTACTCTAGTTATCGATCAATAACTTGAAGCTTCGGAATGGATATCAGATAATAGATTTTTTATTCAACTTGAATAACGATGAATCCTACTAGAGAGATGAAATCATGTCCTTTTAAATTAGAAGATGAAGCTCCGGGGTATGCCTAATTATTTTATATATAGCTTTATCTTCAAGGAGCAAATTTTAATCATGTATGTATGCATATATGTGTGTATTCACGTGTATTATATGTATACATATGTTAGTATGCATATATAGTTATTTCATGTATATGTATGTGTATTCACAGGTATTATATGTATACATGTCTTAGTATGCATATGTGTATATATGCATATGCATTTATGTAAAATATTCATGTATTCATGTAATATATGCAAGTGTTTATAATTGTGTATGCATGTATAAGTATACATTTATGCATGAAGGCATGTATATGTGATGTGTCCATGTATATATGTATATGTGTCTATGTGTAAATATGAACATGTAAATATGTATGCATGTATATATATATTTATGTGTGCATGTAGGCATGTATATGTGATGTGTACATGTATATATGTGTAAATCTGTACATGTAAATATGTATGCATGTATATATGTTTATGTGTGCATTTAGGCATGTATGTGTGATGCATAATATATTTACTCCATTTTATATTTATGTATGTGTATCTACATGATGTGTATATATCTTTATATATATTATGATCCTTGTTGATTCGAGTAGCTATATATAGAGGCATAAGGTTGGGAGGAGAGATATTTCTCTAGTAGGACGTCAGAGGAATAGATGCAATGTGTACATATACTTCAATCATATGGCTAAAAGAATGAATTAGAGTTTTTAAATTAGGGATTTTAAGACCCTAATATCAAAATTAGTGTTTTCAAATTAGAATTTTAGAAATAGGAATTAATTATTTATTTATTTATTTGTGTGTATGCATGTTTTGTGTATGTATGTGTATCTATATGTGTGTATGCATGTGTTGTGTGTGTGTGTATATGCATGTGTATACATCTGAGAAACTACAGAAAAATTTGTTTCATTCAAGCAAAAAGGCAACGCTTTGACGCTGCTAACTTGGCATAGAAAAATGGGCGGCGGAGCTAATACCGATAGGTATTAGTGCTAAAGAAAACGCTGTAGCCTCTACGGTCACCGAAAACCTTTAGGCTACAGCGTGTCCGAAACCGTTTCCTTGTATATATGCATGTAAATATGATTATATGAGTCTATGTGTGTGTACATATGATTATGCATGTGTGTGTGTATGTGTATGTGTCTATGTGTATTCATTATATGTGTGTAACTGCATGCATATGTATGTGTGTGTAAAAATGTGCATGTATGTGTGTGTATGTATAAATGTGCATGTATGTGTATATGTGTGTAAATGTGCATGTATGATGCATATGTGTCTGTATGCGTGTATTTGTACCTCTAGCCTCACTCTTTTCTCTCTCTCTCTCTCATATACATACATACATACATACATAAACACACATATCCACATATATATACATAAAATCAATGCGTACCATGCATTATCGCGACAATGAGACATAAGTGTCTGCATCTCTTTTAGACACCACTTATGCAACCATCCTATCCCAAACTCTGTCTCAAGTGAACCAAGTACGTATTTTTTATCCCTCTCATCATGCTCACTACAAAAATAAAACAAATCATGTAAATAAAACATAAGATATTTATTTCAATTTATATGTAAAATTTATACTTACTTCCACGGTAAGTGGACAAGGCGCAGGTAAGAGTCGCATAATGCCTGCATTCTTCTCTTGAACTCCAATCCATTCCCTATGTACACAATGTTCCCCTCTGGCTCTATATCGCACTCTAGCCCTAAGGTGCCTATGCATGTCCTCATAGGCAACACTGCTCTGCTATCATGATCTGGAGGTGATATAGGTGTCTTGAAAATAGATAGATAAATAAATAAAAATATGTGTTATAATATCATTAAAAAAGTTTATGAAAAAAAAACATACCTATGAGCAGATAGTTCTCTTCTTGCATGTGGAGCCGCAAAAGAGCTCTCCTCTGATCGTTGGGTAAGCATCTAGCTCATCATCGGGCATCTCTGAGTACTCATGCATGATGATCCCTAGAGTATCAGATGGAACTTTTGCTCTCATAATACTTTTTATGAGAGTGATTTTTGCCTTTCTCTCTCTAGTAGGATCCATAATACCTAACATATAAAACAAAATGGGTTATAAATCAATATATATACGTGTACATATGTATGTGTGTATATGTGTATGGTGTATATGTGAGTGTGTGTATGCATGTAAACATGTATGTATGCATATGCATGTGCATTATGTATGCATGTGTGTATGTGTGTGTGTATGCATGTAAGTATACATGTATGCATATGCATTATGTATGCATATGTATGCATATGTATGCATGCATGTGTATGTGTGTGTGTATGTGTCTCTATGTGTGTGTATGCATATATATGTGTGTATGTCTCTATGTGTCTGTCTATGCATATATATATGTGTATGTGTCCATGTGTGTGTGTCTATGTGTGTGTGTCTCTGTGTGTCTGTGTGTATATACGTGTGTATCTGTATATATGTGTGTATGCATTTGTATGTATGTGTGTAAATGTGTGTGGATGTGTATATGTGTCTGTGTAAGTGTGTGTCTATGTGTATATATATGTGTGTATCTATATATATATATATATATATATATATATATATATATATATATATATATATATATATATATATATATATATATATATATATATATATATATATATATATATATATATATATATATATATATATATATATATATATATATATATATGCATGTGTATGTGTGTGTGTAAATGTGTGTGGATGTGTGTATGTGTGTGTGTATCTCTGTGTGTGTAAGTTTATATGTGTGTATGTGTATGTGCCTATGTGTGTATGTGTGTCTATGTGTGTATGTTTGTGTGTATGCATGTGTAAGTGTTTCTGTGTATGTGTGTGTGTGTGTAAAACTGTGTGTATATATGTGTGTATGTGTATATGTGTGTATGTGTATATGTGTGTATGTGTATATGTGTGTATGTGTATATGTGTGTATGTGTATATGTGTGTATGTGTATATGTGTGTATGTGTCCATGTGTGTGTATGTGTCTATGTGTGTATGTGTATGCATGTAAGCATATATCTATGCATATGCATGTGCATTATGTATGCATATGTATGCATGTGTGTATATGTGTGTGTATATGTTTGTATGTGTGTGTATGCATGTAAGTATGTATATATGCATATGTGTGCGTATATGTGTGTATGTCTGTGTATGCATGTAAGTACGTATGTATGCATATGTATGCATGTATGTGTATGTGTATGTGTGTGTATGTCTCTTTATGTGCTTTTGTATGTGTGTGTGTCTCTCTCTCTATGTGTGTGTGTGTATCTATGTATGTATATGTATCTGTGTGTATGCATGTAAGCATGTATGTATGCATTGTTGGAGTTTGTTGATCTCCAAAGTACAGCAAGAAGTAGGTGAAACCCAACAGGACCTAGTTGACTTTTTCACAAACTTGTATGCACAGACCAATTTTCTTGCAGAGCAAATTGCTCTTTACTCACTTGGAATTTTCCAAAACTGCTTCACACACATAAACTAGACTCTAAGAGCTTTCCAACAAGATATAGAACACCTCAAATGGATAAATACACAATGAGCTATGACCTCTGCAATATGCAGCTTTAATGGAGACCTTGAAACAGAGATGAACCTGAGGACACATATCACTTGCAGAGACTACTGCTCTTAACTCACAACTCCAATGACTTTGAAACTTTCCAGAATACAAGTAGACTTAAAGAGATTTCTAACAAGCCAAAGAACACATGATTTGGATACATACACAAGGAGATATGACCTCTGCAAGTTTGAGGTTTAATGGAGACCTTCAGCAGGGATAAAAAACAGAGAACACACACTACATGCAGAGAGTATTGCTCTCCGCTCACAACTCCAATGATTATGAAAATTTACAGGAAGAAAGTAGACAGTATGAGCTGTCCAATGAGCTATCAAACATGTAATTTGGATATATAATGAGGGAGATACAAGCTCTGCAATCTCTGCATACAAAACTACAGCAGTGTAGAGATACACATATGACTCTCTTGGACATCCCACAAGATCACGACTTTTCTCCTCTTTTTATAGCATGGGAAACTAATCTAAAACCTTCCTAATACATCGAAATTCGTGGTAGACAGTTGGATGGAGGTATTACATGACTCAAGTGCTCAAATAAGCAAAGTATTGATGGACTTTGAGAACTAGACACATCGACCTTCCACTAGGACACCACTGAAGCTCCCTTGTGACTCACTAATTTGACTCACCATGTTCTAGAACTCACGTGGTATTTTTGCTACATTTTATGAATAATATGAGCCTTCTTGAAGTATTTGAAGACTTCCCAAAGGTATTTACATAATTTGAAACTTGTACCCTACATAAAACAAATGTTCGCAACATTCTCCCCCTCAAGTTTCAAAGGGTATTTCCTTCATGCCAAGAATATAGTTGAATCTTTGAAGCTTTGGTCCATCCAAGGATTTGGTGAAGATATCTGCAACTTGATCCTTTGTTCCAACAAAAGAAACCTGCACTTCATTGTTCATGGCCTTCTCTCGAACATAATGATAGTGAACCTCTATATGCTTTGTTCTAGCATGAAAAATAGGATTTGAGGTCATATGAATGCTGCTCAAGTTATCCCCATATATCAGTGGTACATCAACCTGCACATTCAAGTCATGAAACAACTTTTTAAACCACATAACCTCAGTAGTAGCCAATGGTAAACCTCTATACTCAGCCTCTGTAGAAGATAAAGCAATTGTAGGCTGTTTCTTTGAACTCCATGTTAATGTCTTGTTTCCTGCTATTACCACATATCCACTTGTGGATCTTCTATCATCTTTGCTTCCAGCCCAATCTGCATCACTAAAGACTTTAAGAGTTAGATCAGCATCATGACTATAAAATAATCCTTCATTCATGGTACCTTTCAAATACCTAAGCACTCTTTTCGCTGCATGCATATGAGGTACTCTAGGTTCATGCATAAACTGTGATAATACTCCCACTGCATAACATATATCAGGTCTAGTTTTTGTTGCATAAATCAAAGATCCTACCATGGATCTATATACATTCATATCATGCAACTCATCACCTTCCTTTGCGCTTAGCTTTACATTACATTCCATTGGAGTAGAAACAAATTTCCATTCCTGCATACCAAACCTTTTCAGCATATCACATATATACTTTCTTTGTATCAACCACATACCTTCATCGCTATACACAATTTCAATCCCAAGAAAGTATCTGAGCAAACCAAGATCTGAAATTTTAAATTCCTTTCCCAAATTACCTTTTATCTCATCAATTGCTTTTGCATCATTCCCTGTAATCAACAAGTCATCCACATAAATACATACATAGACACACATGCCATCTACATGTTTTACATAAAGTGAAGGATCAGCATGACTCGCTGTGTATCCTTGCAGCATAAGATACTTTACCAACCTTGCATTCCATGCCCTTGGTGCCTGCTTAAGACCATACAATGCCTTCTTTAACCTGCATACATGATTAGGACATTTTGCATCCACATAACCATCTGGTTGTGACATATACACTTCTTCATTTAACTCACCATTAAGAAAGGCATTCTTTATATCGAGTTGATATATATTCCACCTTTTATTTGCAGCTAAAGCCAACAAAGTTCTCACCGTTGCCATATTTGCTACTGGACTAAATGTTTCCTCATAGTCCACACCTTGAGTTTGATTATATCCTTTTGCTACAAGTCTAGCCTTATATCTAGACACACTACCATCACTATTTCTTTTAATCTTAAAAACCCACTTGCAACCAATTACCTTTTGCTTTGGTGTACTTGGAACTAAATTCCAAGTCTTGTTATCCTGTAGTGCTTCCATTTCTTCTCTCATTGCTTTCTCCCACTTTTCATCTCCTTTGGCCTCATCATAACATGTGGGTTCATTTTCCTGCTCAACTTTTGTCATAAAAGCATAATGAGTATTCATGAAAGATTCATAAGTATACCTTTGAGGTTGCTTACTTACTCTTGAAGTTCTTCTTACCTCCAATGTAGATGCTCTTCCTTTCTTATTAGGAACCTTTGATGATTCTCCATACTCACATACATCACTAATTTCCTCTCCTTCATCATTAACTTCAACAAGTTTGAGTTTACCTTTACTTTTAACACTTGGAGGTGACTCTTGCCTTAATCTTCCATTGAAAGGTGATCCTCTTTCTTCATCTAAACCACTCCTTTCATCATTTAAACTTCCTGATGGCTGAACTATGCATTCATCTCCTTCAACCACACCTTCTTCATTTTCATCCATGACCTGCAAACAATTCTTATCTGCATACCATGAAAGTGATTCATCAAAGTTTACATCTCTTGACACAACAACCTTATTGGTATGAGGATTATAGCATCTATATCCTCTTTGAGTATCTGCATAACCAATAAATATACATTTTCTGATTTCACATCAAGTTTAGATCTCACCTCACTAGGTACATGTACATAACATACACAGCCAAATACTTTCAAATGACTTACACTTGGTTTCCTTCCATGCCATACCTCATATGGTGTCAAATGATGAACTCCAGCAGTCGGAACTCTATTCATAATGTAAACACTTGTGCTAACAGCTTCAGCCCAAAAATAATTAGGCAAACACATATCATTAAGCATGCTTCTAGATGCTTCTGCTATAATTCTGTTTCTTCTTTGTGCGACTCCATTTTGTTGTGGAGTATACCTGCATGTAACTTCTCTTTTGATACCTTCATCATACAAAAAATCAGTAAAAGCTTGAGAGAAATACTCTCCTCCTCCATCGGATCTTAGCTTCTTAATATACCTTCCTATTTGCTTTTCGACATATGATTTGAACTTCTTGAAACAATTAAAGACCTCACTCTTATGTTTAATAAAATACACAAATGTCATTCTACTATGATCGTCAATGAATGATACATAGTACTCATTACCAACCAAGGATGCCTCTTTAGTAGGTCCCCACACATCTGTGTGTATGAGATCTAGCAAACCATCACTTACATAGCTTGAATGCTTGAAAGGTTGTCTACTCTGCTTACCCATTTGACATGCTTCACAAAGATGTACCATATGTTGCTTAGTAAGATCAGGTAATCCTTCAACAATCCTCTTCTTTGATAGCTCCTTTAACCTGTGTACATTCATGTGTCCTATCCTTTTGTGCCATAGATCAAGCTCTGCTATTCGATGCATACCATAAGAGAAATAGTTTGTATGATTTGGGTTTACCTTGAATGTAAACCACTTGCAGAGACTACTTCTCTTAACTCACAACTCCAATGAATTTGAAACTTTCCAGAATACAAGTAGACTTAAAGAGCTTTCTAACAAGCCAAAGAACACATGATTTGGATACATACACAAGGAGATATGACCTCTGCAAGTTTGAGGTTTAATGGAGACCTTCAGCAGGGATAAAAAACAGAGAACACACACTACATGCAGAGAGTATTGCTCTCCGCTCACAACTCCAATGATTATGAAAATTTACAGGAAGAAAGTAGACAGTAAGAGCTTTCCAATGAGCTATCAAACATGTAATTTGGATATATAATGAGGGAGATACAAGCTCTGCAATCTCTGCATACAAAACTACAGCAGTGTAGAGATACACATATGACTCTCTTGGACATCCCACAAGATCACGACTTTTCTCCTCTTTTTATAGCATGGGAAACTAATCTAAAACCTTCCTAATACATCTAAATTCGTGGTAGATAGTTGGATGGAGGTATTACATGACTCAAGTGCTCAAATAAGCAAAGTATTGATGGACTTTGAGAACTAGCCACATCGACCTTCCACTAGGACACCACTGAAGCTCCCTTGTGACTCACTAATTTGACTCACCATGTTCTAGAACTCACGTGGTATTTTTGATACATTTTATGAATAATATGAGCCTTCTTGAAGTATTTGAAGACTTCCCAAAGGTATTTACATAATTTGAAACTTGTACCCTACATAAAACAAATGTTCGCAACATGCATATGTATGTATGTGTGTGTATGTGTGTGTATGTCATATACACGGATGACCAAACGGTGTCCGATTTCAGGTCTATGTGAAGTAGCCTGATCCTTGGATCATAGACTTATTTTATTACATTCTTCTCCCCTTGGAAAATATTTTCATCCTCGAAAATAGAGCTATATACATACTATAGGCAACCCCCCAGCCTCATGTTCTAAAACTGGAAGAATATGATCATGTTCTAGAACTGGAAGAACATATCGCATATCTATGATGGCATCCGTGTCCGAATGATTCAAAACACTTTCTTGCTTTGCATTTTGATAAACTGGTCAAAGTACAAAGTAGTGAATGAATAATAAGGGTGGATCTAAAACATCCCTAGCCGATTCATAGTTTTTACTAGGTGCGATCTAGGCACAAACATGTGAACTAGGTGGATTCAACTTACTAGTCCATTTCTGGGCATCACTAGTGCATGGACTTAGTAATGAAGGCATGGTTTGTATCCCTTACAAGATGTTTGAGAACTCATGATTCACTTGAATTTATTTTGGAGAACTTGAATTCTGGTTGTCCCAAACATCTAACTTGGATGTTTGTGCAATGGTTTACTCTTATCCAGCAGTTTACTTGATTTTTGTTTACCCAACTAGAGGACCACTTTGTCCTATTGAGTTTAAAAATCCTATGAAAACTGTAGGAGAAAGTTTACCATTTTCTTTAAGTGAACCATACTATATCTTGACCAATACAAATTCAAATTTGCAATAAAAAATTGTCCAACTTAGGATACTTTTCTCAAAAATTAACTTTTAAAGCTAAATATTCTTTGGAATTGTCAATCTGTTGAGCAATTCCTAACTTCTCTATTCTAGAGTATACTAGACTCTAGAAAATCATTTATGCTCTAACTTGAAGCAAACTTAAATAAATAAGTCTACTTAGACTTATTATCTTTTGAAGATTGAAAAGGTTCTTGTACATAACATCTATCTAGGATGTTCAATTTAGTTATCTAGTTCTAACAGGCTAACCCTGGTCTTTTACAAAAGGAATCAGATACCATATCTGAGCCAATTCCAAAAGATTTGGAAAGCAGAAAGAAATAACTAAAACTCTATACAATCAATTCTTTCTTCGAAGACACGTAAACTTGCTATGAGTAAAAGTCTAGATGAACAAGGACTTTAACTTCTCAAAGATCTATTTCAACAGTGTATTGAAGCATTTTTTCTATCTTTAAGAGAAATAAGTTGGATGCTCAAAAAGATTCAAAGTAACTCTAAAACATCATCCAACCACAAGATACTAGTGTGGTATCTAACATCAGTGTGTCGATCCACTGACATTCTACTAATGATTTTTTTACTCAAACAATGCTTCACTTGAGACTAAGTTCATGCCCATATTCAATCTTTGTGAGTGCTGACTAGGAATGTAATTCTTGTGAATTTCTTGAGTCAAAAGAGTGAATTTACCAAGTTACACTAGGAACTTGGTGCTTAACTTAGTCAATCTATCTTTTGTTAAGAGGTTCGGTTCAAAGTTAAAGTTTTACTCTTTCAGAAATTCACCAACAATTTCTGAATCATTAAAACTTTAGCTTGAAGTGTTCTAAGAAGATCTTGGAA
The DNA here is from genome assembly GCA_020310875.1 of Ceratopteris richardii. Taxonomy (NCBI): domain Eukaryota; kingdom Viridiplantae; phylum Streptophyta; class Polypodiopsida; order Polypodiales; family Pteridaceae; genus Ceratopteris; species Ceratopteris richardii. The sequence goes on from CM035443.1 coordinate 123,798,763, forward strand.
GTTACTTACTTCATAGCTTTATACATACTTGATCTTGAAGTATCTTGATATCATAGTTTTATCCTCCTTTGAGGTTTAGATCTAAGTTCAAGATTTTTTAAGCCTAAAAGATAATCATCATCTCACGGTCCCATACCATCTTTTCTACATCAATCTGAGTATAAAATCTAGTGTCCCATACCACCCTATTTTATACTCATATTGACGTGTGAGTGAATTTTATCCAAAAGTTTAAACATCTCTTGATAGAGAACCCTCTTGCTTCAATCCTTGACAAGAGTTTTGAAGTTTCAGGCATTACCTCTAACTAGATTTTCTAGGTTTTGATCCCTACACATGATTGTTTCACGATCTTGTGCTTTCCTTTAGGAACTTGAAAACCTTTTGATAGAACATCCTCCTTCTTTGCTAGGGTTTTCAAATGAAAACCAATCGGAATTCCAAGTACTTGAATTTCCACAGATTCAAGTTTGATTGGTTTATTCTTGACCAATTTATAGTGACAAGAGCTATTAACTTCTTGTCTTTAGATTCCTTTCTTACTGATGCTTTAGGTACCTATCCTGGCCAGGATTTTATAGGAATGTCTCTACTGCTTAAGTCTAAGCATCCGCTCATGCTTTTTAGATTTGTACCAAAATCCCTTTAAGGATAGGTAAACTTTATATTTTACCTTCTAAAGACTTAAGTACCATCTTCATGGTTGCAGACTACATTCTTGGAATTCCTTTACTTCGTTCAGACTTGGAACAGTTTACTCTTTTCACAGTTTTTCAATGGATAAATAGAACCTGAGTGAATAATTCCCAAAAGGAATTTTATTGCCAATACTTAGGCAATCTATAGAGTGTTCCAACTGCACATTTTTGGACGATCATGGCCAAGCTTGATCAAGTCTAGTTGACCTTGGGATTAAAATAAAGACTTAGACTTTATCTTTTAAGATCTCCTGAACTATCGAAAGCTTCTTTGCTTACTTGCAGGAATTTTAGAGAGCTTTCCCTTACTCAAGTCCAAGCATACACTAATGCTTCTTAGATTCCAAAGCTAAGAATCTTTGATACACCTTTAGGTTATATCAATATTTGGACTTAAGTACCAAGACTGGTGATTAGGTAATTGTTGGGAACTACTTGCTATTAAAATTCTCTTGAAAGACTCTGGTCTCACATCTAGGGAGATTTTTCCTTTCAAGAACTTTTTGATTCCTGCCAAGGAATCAAGTAATACTAAGCCATCTTTTGATTTACTGAAATAATCTCTCTAAAAAAAATCTTGACTATTGAACAAGAAGAAGACTTAAGGCTTTATTGCTATTCTAAAAGATATTCCTTTTTAACTAAGGAAATAGTTAACTAGGCTATTTCCTTTATTTGCTTAACTTCTAGGAAGTAGCTTAATTCCCAAAGATTACTTTGACGGGTTTCTATTTTAAGCTCTAATTAGCTTAAACAAAAACAATCATATTTTTTTAATCCTCAGAAAAGTGTTTAATGTAAGTATTCAACTACTTAATTAACAATCATACAAATGCATGTTCTTACATGCAAATGCATGTTCTTACATGCAAATGCATGTGATTGCATGCACATGTTGACATTCTCCTTTCATGCATCAAACCTAAATCAAGCAATTCTTGAGCTTGAAAATGCATCTTTCCAATCATCCATGCACAAACAATCTATCTTCTACCTTACAAAAGTTTATAAATATACATGTGCACAGACTTGAGTGCATCCTAATCCTTTTGCAAGCAAGAAGAAAATGTGTAAGGTGCATGAAAACATTCTTTTGAAAGGAGAGATGCACCAACAAACTTTCTTAGATGCATGCCTATATTTGTGTTTAATGAGTGTTTCAATATCTTTATGCTCTTTCATGTAAATTTCAATAATTTGCATCAAGATTATCAAGAATGAAGTTTTACTATCAAAATTCAATGATAAATATGCGTCCTATATGAAAGGAGAGAGCAAAAACAAATATTGAAACCAATCATTGAGTTGGAAAATACTTATCTTCCAATTAAGCTATGTCCTTCCAATGATCCTATGGAAGAGCCATTCTCCATCCTTATGATCATCATAAATCTTGAAGCATATCTTTTGCAAAGCTTAGCCATCCAACATCAAGTGCTTGTGGAAGAGTTATCCTTCATGGCTTCTGGTTAGTTCAAAATTCTCAAATTGATGTTGATGGAGTCTATGGATAACTGAGTGTAAACACTATATACAAGCTCAACTTGAAACTCCATGAAAGGCAAGCATTTGTACTGTCCTAGATAGAGCATGGGCCTCCATTTCATATCAAACTTTGATACTTGCTCATTATAAAGACACAACTCCAATCATATATATAAAATAAACTGAATGTTTCCGTATTGCGCATCGAGAACAGCATGGCTAGACGGGCATAAGAACACATAGAGTTGATGAGTTCGACACCTGAATAAAGCCATATATATACGTTTGAGCGATCCTTTTACTTCCAAGCTCGGGATGTATAATTAGAATATGAAGATATGAAAGCACCAATCCACTATCAAGGATGGCTGTGAGCGTGGTCACATAGAAGATGCGTTGGGCATAGCTTGGTTTGTCTTCTAATTTTGAATTAATCGAACATCTTCTCGTCGTGCTGCCTATGTGGCTACAAGAGAAGCGCAGCGCTGATGGGGTCGCCAGTTTGAATATCCTCTGATTGTTCTCAGAAATAGAGAATATGGTTCAGAGGCGTGAGGCACCGAGATCGGTTCGGATATATCTCTTTACAACAGTAAAATTTGATTAGACCTGAATTCCAATGTATAGGACTGTCCACGTGGGTAGATGGAAGTACCCATTTCATGGCATTGCGGGTTCAATTCTGCAACCTTCAGACATCTGTGCTTTCGCTCTACGCGATCGGGATTTCAGAATAGCAATAACTGATGAATATTCAGAATTCATCAATGCAGCATAGCACCGTGGAACTACAGGTGTTCTCCTGGATGATATTCTAGGTTCGATTTCCATAAGTCATCGTCTGTAGACTGCAAATGGTGATTATCCATTTTGCTTCCGATGAAAACTTCTATAGAAAGTTGGGAAGCCGTCACCAGATGTTCATGGATAGAAATTTGATTCGCGAGCACCACTTTGTGGCATGGCTACAACAACCGTTTTTTGTTGTGTGATCTGGGCATGGTGCTCTTGGATAGTGCGAACTAATATCAGCGTCCCCACTGGGGATTAAAACCCGATCTTTGCATCATGTCATGTTTGCAATCGTTATGCAGAGCAAAATAAGTCCTTGTTCAATGCAGTAAAACGCTTTATAGCTGTGGATAGACGTGAGTTCCATCTACAGAAAGGTCGCGCGTCCAAAACCACAGTGCCACACTCACCACTCCAAAAGCAAAAGAGATGAAAACTGAAATGGTAGAGTGGCAGACAGAGTATCCTAGATGTAAGATCAGATAACATACAATTAAAAGACTTTACGAATAACTCATGTTAGCGTCTGAGCATAGCGGATGAGTAGTCTCTATGATTGAGAAGTTGGTGGTTCGATTTCTTTGCCTACTCGATGATTGCAGAGATGAAAAGTTATCTTTTGCTGCTCCGATTCGGAGAGAGAGAGAGAGAGAGAGAGAGAGAGAGAGAGAGAGAGAGAGAGAGAGAGAATTCCATAGATAAATGTGCTGCCCGAATGCAAATAAATTATTGCGTGAGAAAACACAAGATGAAGATGATGAACTTCCATAAATCTCCATGAAAGATATCCATAGAAGCTGTGCCTAGAGAGGATGATGAGCCCTCAAGGTCACCATGGAAGCTTCACTTATGGCTCTGATACCAATGCAAGATTACGACCACCACATGCTAGAGAGATGACCCTCCTCCCAACCAAATGCCTCTATATATAGCTCTCTCGAGAGGACTACCTTCTTGGGCAGGTGGATATTAACCATTCAAGTGTCGGCCATGTAACTGCATGTGCGCCAAGTGTCCCAGTTAACTCAAGTTAACTCAAGTGGATGCTTCTAGAAGGCTCTAGATCTCTTTGGGCAAAATACTCTCCCCATGTCTCCCATGGGGATTGAACCCAAGACCTCCTTCTTCACATCCTTGAGACTTAACCACTAAGCTAAGTGGATCACTTGTTCAGAAGAGCACAAGACCTCCTAGTAAGTCTAAACTTGAGATCTTTGGTCATATACATGGATGACCAAATGGTGTCCGACTTCAGATCTGTCTGAACCAGCCTGATCCTTGGATCATAGACTTACTTTATTACAATGTTTTTATGTGTGTATGTGTGTGTATGTGTGTGTATGTCTATATGTGTATGTGTGTGTATGCATGTGTGTGTGTGTATGCATGTGTATGTGTGTGTAAATCTATGTGTATATGTGTGTGTATGTGTCTATGTGTATATATGTGTCTATGTGTGTGTATGTATATGCATGTGCATTATGTATGCATATGTGTGTGTATGTGTGTATGTGTGTATGTGTATGCATGTATCTATGCATATGCATGTGCATTATGTATGCATATGTGTGTGTGTATGCATGTAAGTATGCATGTATGCATATGTATATGCATTATGTATGCATATGTATGCATGTATGTGTATGTTTGTGTATGTCTCTCTATGTGTATGTGTACACATATATGTGTGTGTATGTGTGTGTGTATGTGTATGTGTGTGTGTCTATGTGTGTATGTTTATGTGTGTATGCATGTGTATGTGTGTGTATGCATGTAAGCATGTAAGCATGTAAGCATGTATGTATGCATATGCATGTGCATTATGTATGCATATGCATGTATGTGTGTATGTGCATATGTGTGTGTATCTATATATATGTGTCTGTATGCATGTGTATGTGTGTGTGTAAATGTGTGTGGATGTGTGTGTGTGTGTGTAAGTGTGTGTGTCTATGTGCGTGTGTATATTTGTGTGTATGTGTATGTGTGTGTGTATCTATGTGTGTATGTGTGTGTTTCTATGTGTGTATATACATGTGTATCTATATATATGTGTCGGTGTGCATGTGTATGTGTGTGTGTAAATGTCTATGGATGTGTGTGTGTAAGTGTGTATGTGTCTATGAGTGTGTATGTGTTTATGTGTGTGTATGTGTCTATCTGTGTGTATGTATCTATGTGTGTATGTGTATGCATGTATGCATACGCATGTGCATTATGTATGCATATGTGTGTGTATGTGTGTGTATACATTATGTATGCATTATGTATGCATATATGTGCGAATGCATTACGTATGTGTATGTATGCATGTGCATTATGTATGCATATGTGTGTGTATGCATGTAAGTATGTATGTATGCATATGCATATGCATTATGTATGCATATGTATGCATGTATGTTGTTAAAATGCGCAGTTACACTACAGGCATTTTAAGTTCTTTAAGGTTCTTGGGAGTGGTAGGGGTCTGACAAATCAGAGGCCCTGTAACTTGATTTTCCCAGTTAACTTATCCAAGTCGCAGTACGTTAATGTACAAAACTCTATTTAATACGAATCACTGTCAAGATTCTGGTTAGTCCTCTCACAGACTTACTGTTCATACTCGGGTTAATACATTCTCAGTATGTAGCACCAGAGTTATTCATTACCGTAACACAGATTTATGATCCTTAACTGAATGGGACTGTGTTAATCACAAGTTAATGTAATTAAACAAAGACGAAAACAGTAATACTCAGACTTTGCGAACACGGCACCACAACGACTTCCCAGACCGCAATCGCCCAGACAGATAGTCTGGCGATACTGCTCGTCATCACCGGAGTGTCACTACAACACCCTTTCATTAGTTGATAAGCAGATACATCTGTTTGCAACAACCTTTCGGTTGTTGCGGTATGGGAAAAATATAGGGATTATAAAAAATACAGAATGCCAATCCGACGGCTTACACTGGCACGCACGGTGGACTTGAGCCCGTAGTGATACAAAATTTAGGGCTCATCTACTATACCCTAGATATACATGGTTCGGGCTAATTTAAAGGTTCTGGAAATTTTTTGCTTCAAACTATCCAGCAGTTGCTTTAAAGTTTCGGGTTCAACTAACTACACGTCAGTACGAACAGAACTGGCCGTAATGACTTGACTCAGTAAAATTTCTGTCTGCGTCTGCAAAAATGCCTCTTGCAGGTAGAAGTCATTTGCAAGGGCTGCGTCACAACTCAATTTCATGTCTTCAATCTGTTTATCGATTCTGGATAAATGTTCTTCTTGATACACGAGCTGCGTTTCTCTTCTCTCTAGTTCATGGGCTTGATACTGGATAGTCTGGTAATATGCATTGCGTTCCTTTCGAATCCCTACGGCCTCCTTCTGGAGTTGAGCGGTTAAAGTCATCTGGGCTTTAAGAACAGAATTTGCTTCAAACAGATTGGCGTTTGCGAGCTAGAGTTTTGTATTAGTTTGCTTGGCTATATCAGCCATCTCCTGTCCTTTCTACACAACTTCATCTAGCTGGACTCTAGTTTCTTCCAATAAGTTCCCAAGTGCTACACGAAAATTTTCTTTATCCTATACTAATTGTTTTAACTAGATAATCTCTGCATCACAAGCACTTAATAAATCATCTTTGGCTCTTAACTCAGCCAACACAACATCTCTTTGATTGATCAACGAATCCTATTCAGCAAGTCTAGCCTGGAGCTGTTGAATCTGTACATGCAAAGCATGGTTTTCAGCTTTCACTGCATCTACTTCCTCTTGCAATGGAGTAATATCCGCTTCGAGTACATCGACCTTGTGTTGTAATTGTTGTCTAAGATCGTCAGTAACCTCCTTCATCTGCGTTGGTAGTTGCTGCGACAATTGGATCAACATACGACCCATGGATGCTAACTCAATAAACATGGGGACCGAAAGAGAAAGACGAGGGAGTGGTTGGGATGAAGAGGCTGATAAGAGGTGATGGGAAGATGGTGGAGAATAATTAGGTGAGAGGATGAGGAATCCGCTGCTTCAGGGATAATAGGTTGAATGGGGACACTGGGCTCGACCGGAGGCATTGGTGGAGGAGTGAGTATAAGACTGGTGGAGGAGTGAGTATAAGATAGTAAATGAAGTCATTCCCTGGGTCGATGCTGTAATTGATTGGACTGAAGTCATTCCCTGGTTGCTGCGTAGTCACTTCAGTTCGATCAATTACAGCATCGACCCAGGGAATGACTTCATTTACTATCCCAACAACAATGGCTTGCACATCAACTTGGGTCTGCTGCTGAGATTCCTCCTTAGAAGAAATTGCATCAGATGCGGTGGCAGACACACTTTGTTCCTGCTGCTTATTTGGAGAAGAATGCCCAGAAGATTCCACATGGATTGAAGTAGCGGTGTCGTGGAAAATTTCTTCTTTATTTCCCGCGTTGGCGCCTTGTACTTGACTCTCAGAGGGGCTTATCCGTCTGTGTTTCCAGTGGAGAAGCTGGAAGAGATCTTCATCATCATCTTCTGTATCTTCGAGCACTTGGGCAGATTCTTCATGATACAAAATTGGAGCTCTTGATGGGGGTTGTGCTGCTTGAATGGCGGGGAACAAAAAGGTAAGGATATGTGGCAAACGCGAACGCGGAAGATCTCCCTTGTTAACGTGCTTAATAACCGTAACGCATTCATGGTGAATGCGTCAGAAATAGAAAGAGGCAAAGTTAACAGGCTCACGAGAAGCCATGTCAACCATCGAGTAAAAGGGGCGAGAAATGCCATAAGTACGTTTCTGTAAATTAAGGATAGCCACTAGAAACTGTAAGGCGGTACGTTCAGGGTCAGGGCAACAGAGAATGGCATACTCATTCGATGAGTGCCGTGGGAACAATTCTACCATACTTGCAATAGGAAGGAGAGGACCATTCTCTACGCCTTCCAAGGGCAGACGAAATGCTTCAGCGAATGACGCTAACGTGATTACTACACGAGACGGTAAACATGTAATCGGCCAACTCTGCTCAATAGCAGGTGTGCCGGCTATGGCAGATATGATCTGCGCATAAAACGGTGACACTCCACTGAATGCCAAGGCAGTTCAGTGAAGTTCAATAGGCGTCGGGCTCGTAAGAACTCACTCACGTCAGGAGTAAGTCCCTCACGAAAGGCAGCAAAATTAGCTAGAGCCTCCATGATGCGCACGCGAAGTCACAAAAGCACGAATACGCAGTAAACACAGAAAACACAGAGCACTCAAAGCACACAGACACAATAGCGATTAACAGCGAAAAGAAGAAGATTAAGTAGATACTCGGCAACGGGAGGCGATCAAAATCCCTAATCATCGCGCGGTATTGAGATGATAACCTTCATAATTACGGCGGGCATGCATGAGCAGAATCGATAACACAGACGGCAATTAATCATGATGAGGTAGCAAAACGAGGAGTTTTACGGTCTTTATTCAACCAACATGCGGAAATAAAAAGAAAGTAAGTGATACGCGAAAAAACGAAGAACATGTCAGCGAGAATCAGGCGCTTTGTGATACGGCCGCAACTTTGAACCATTGATCACTTTAGGAAGAGGAACTCCACTCAATGTATTCAACTGAAAAGTAGCTGGTCCCACTTGTTCACTAATTCAGTAAGGACCGAACCACCATAATTTAAATTTCCCAGTAGCACGATTTGATTTAGCATTATAAAACAACACAAATTGGCCCACCGAAAAAATTGGAGTCTTGAGAAACCGATCATGGGTACAAGCTTGCCGCAATTTCACTTCTTGAAGAACCAACAAACTTTCCCAGCGATGTTCATCCAAAGCTCTGAGTGCGTCCAACTGAAATGGCAAAGAGTCATCGGGTAACAATTTCTGAGTAATGGCCACACGTAAGCTGGGCACTATGATTTCCATTGGTGCGATTGCTTCCAACCCATAATCAAGCTTGAAAAGAGTCAGTCCAGTTGCAACTTTGTATGTAGTCAAGTATGCCCATAAGACTGCAGGTAGTAACTGATCCCATCTTTCGGGTGATTCCACGATCAATTTACGAAGCATACTCAACAGTGTCTTGTTGGTACTTTCCGCTAAGCCATTAGCATGAGGATAGTACGGTGAACTGAATTTATGCAGAATTTGAAAAGTGTGCGTTAGTACTCGCATTAAATTGTTAGCAAAGTATGTTCCTTGACCTGTCACAAGTTCTAGAGGTAATCCATAACGCGGAAAGACGTCCTTCATCAGGCATTTTACCATCGAAACAGCTATAGCGGACTGTAAGGCCCAAGCTTCTGCCCATCTGGTAGCGTAATCTATGCAGGTCAGAATGTAGCGATTGTTGCTAAGGGTCGCTCGAGGTGTGATTGGTCCAATAAAATCAAGACCCCACTTCTGGAAAGGTTCCAAAGGTAATACAGGTTGCAGAGGAAAGAAATGGCATTGTAATGGCTGGCAAGATCGCTGACAAGTGTCACACTGCTGAGCAAACTGAACTACATCTTTGTACATGGTAGGCCACCAAAGACCACTTTGCAGAATTTTCTGGTGAGTGAGATCTGCTGCAAAATGTCCACCGGAGGGTATTGAATGTGCCATAGTGATGAATGAGTTTGCTTCATGTGGCGGAATGTAGCGAAGTAATACACCAATATGATCGATGTAGTACAACTGTCCGACAATCAGCCGGAATCTGCGACTGTAAACTGCAATTTTCTGCCACATAGCAGGAGGAGTGTGAGGGGGAAGACATCCGTCAATAAGGAAGGTTAATAACTGATTATAGTAGGTAGGTTCCCGAGAGGGTCTGTAGATTTGTCACAAGCCATTTCAGTAATGTAAATTGCTGGTGTGGTGTCATCAACACCCACCGGAGCTTCACCAAAATCCAATCGAGAGAGAAAATCGGCTAATGCATGGGCTGTACCAGATCGATGAATCACTTCATAGTCGAACTCCTGTAGTAATAAAACCCAACGAGCCAAGTGACCTCCTAAATGTTGCTGCCGGACCAGATATACAAGTGCAGCATGATCCACGTGAAAGGTGAATTTTTGGCCTAGCAAATAATGCCTCAATTTCTTTACAAAGTACACCAATCCGAGACATTCTCTTTCAGTCACTGAGTAATTCTTTTCAGCAGAAGCTAGTCGACGACTAGCATAATAGAGAGGCCGAAACCACTTATCAGTTTGCTGCATTAAACCACTTCCAATGGCTATATCCGATGCATCGACAAAGACATGGAACGGGTGTTCCCAATCCAGGGGTTGCAAAATAGGGGCCTGAGTCAATAATCCTTTTAAACGATCAAAGGTAGTTTGGCATTCTGGAGTCCATTCGAACTGGCGTGGAGTACTCGTCATTAGCCGATTAAGTGGGGTTTCCAAATGGGCTAACCATCGTAAATGGCGACCATGCCAGCAAATCTGCCCCAGGAATCGCATAACTTCTTTTGGTGTGGTGGGTACTAGTTCCTACAACACGGCTGCAACTTTGTCTGGGTCAACGTGTATACCTTGCTCAGAAATAATGTGGCCAAGGAGTTTGCCACAAGAAATGGCAAACATAGATTTTATCAGATTCAAGCATAATCGGTATTCACGACATTTTTCGAAACAACACCGTAAATGGTATAGGTGTGCCACAATCTTGCCGAATAAATAAAAGTCGTCCAAGTACACTTGCATAAAAGTAGTCAAATAGGGTGAAAAAATTTCTTGCATACACCGTTGAAATGTGCTTGGAGCATTCCTTAAGCCAAACCACATGATTGTACAAGCATACACACCCCAGTTCATAATGAAAGCTATTTTCGGTATGTCTTGTTCGACCATTCTAACCTGGTTATAACCACTGTACCCGTCCAAAAAGGAGTACATCTCGTGTTCGGCCACTCTGTCCAGCATTATGTCGAGAAAGGGAAGAGGAAATGGATGAGGTACCGTAGCCGCATTCAATTTCCGGTAATCCACATAGATTCGTAGCTGTTTATTTTTCTTTGGAACAATCACAATCGGAGAGATCCATTCAGCATGTTCGATTGGTACAATGAATCCCACCTTCAACAACCGATCGAGTTATGCTTTGACATGTGCTGCATAATTGGGGTTCATTCAGTAACCGGATTGTTTGATTGGCTTTGCCTCTGGTTTGAGCACGACCCGATGTTGATAGATCCGCGGGTCCAGACCTTTCATATCCCGATAGTCCCACGCAAAAACATCAAAAAACTCTCGCAGGAGTCGGATCAAATCTTCTTGAAATGCCTCGGACAACCCCGCCTTAATCTTAACAGGACGCAGGTTGCTTTCATCACCTAAATTATAGGTTACTAATTGGTCTTCCGGGACATAGAATTGATGAGGTTTTCTCAGATCATCAGCTGACTGTAAAAGTTGTTGCAGAGTGGCTTCATCCATAGCAACATTATCATCTACATCGGTGTCTCCGGTCACAGGAACAACCGTACAGGCTATTGGACTCCAGTTGTCTAGGACAGATTGCAGATCTACTATACCTAAGGAAATCAGATCTTTATTGTTCTTCAGAAACGCTTCTTCTTCGTCGTCAGATAAGCCATCCAACATGTGGACTGGCTCTACTACATAGGGCCTGGCATGAAGCTCACAGGGTTGAATGGCATCTAGTTTGACAACATATTTACGATGATTATCTTTAAAAGTCAATTCCTGCGCTGACCAATCCTGTATAAGTTTGGCCTGTTTCAACCATGGTCGACCGAAAAGGAGATTGTAATTGTAGTGTTCATAATACACTAAGTTTTGAGTTGTGAGTCACAGGTTCCAGGATTCAGTTCTTGATTTTGTTTAGTGTATTTACATGACACAGTAGAAGTACATTGAGAAAACTTTTGTAAGGTAAATGCAAATATGTGGATCCTTGTGTATGTTTTGAGGTTTGAGAAGAGGAAAGGTAGCAGGTTCAGAGTCAGTACTTGCTACATTTGTTGTCAAGCAAATGATTGCTTGATGAGTACACTATTGGATATCTAGTTTGCATATTTTCTCAAGTATTATGGTTCATATTCAGCAAGTTCACATTTTTTGAAGGAAAGTCAAATTCAGTTTTGAAGAAGACTTTTGAAGAAAAGTTTTGAAGGTCAATTTGGGAGTACAAGTTTGAAGCTTATGAAGTTTGCAGATTCAGTTCAGTTTGTACCATTGTGACATTGAAGGGGGGATTGTTGGAGTCAATGTCCAAAATGGTCCAAAATCTTCAGGTATCACAGTATGTGTAGAGTTAGCTCTTATTTCCTCTAATAACAAAGCTCGTGGGCATGTTGGTTAGTCCATCATCCTCCCATATCAGCCACCAGGGTTCGAGTGAACGACGGATTCCCGATTACGTTTTTGAAAAGATTAAGCGATAGCAATAGATCGCATGTGATTTTGTTTTTCCATAGATCGTAGTGTTTTGCTTTTGGAGTGCTTTATTTCAAGGAATCAACTACTATATAAGTAGAGCCATAGGCTCATTGTAATCATCCTTCACCTATTACAACACAAGCTTTAAAAGCTTGATCCCTCAATAGAGGTGGTGCTTCTTAGCACATGGGGCAGCCACGATGCTATCTTGGAACATGTTGAGGAGCGGCTATGGAGTTCTTCTTGAAGAAGAAGAGTGTGCTCACACTCTTACTTATGGAGAGGATTTATCCCGCAGTAGCTTGGTGGTGTGGATCGGCGATTCACACGATGTATTTGAAGATTGTCTTCTACATGAAGATTTTGGTGTACTTCAAAGACATTGGATGGTGGTTAACATAAGATTTACATCTTATGTTAAGAATTCAGGTACATGTTCTTTTTATGCACATAGGTTCTATTTGAAGTCCTATTCGGCATAGGTACAAGAGAATCAGTACATGTATGCTTTATGCATATTTGGATGAGGTGTTTGAGAAGGTGTTTCCAAATGAGTTTGAGGATTTTTGGTAGCAAACTTGTTAGCATTCTTTGCTACTTTTGTAAGTATGTGATCTTTTCACACACGTTTCTGACTTAGGGTCTTCCAAAGCCTAAGTTTAGATGAGGGTTTGCTGATTATTAGTTTTAGACTGATCCTTCCTCTTTGTGTCACTCAAATTCACTCTTCTACAACCTATTAGGTCACACATCTCATGTATATTCAGATTTCTGTCCATAGATCTGAATATGTTTGTTACATTTGTGCATGCACTCATTCATCTATTTCTGTTCACATAGAGTGGTTGAGAGTTTTGCTCCCACATTGTACATTGACATTTGTATATATGATAGTGTGAGTAAGCAGTGGCTTATGTAACACTTTACACATGTTGTCTAATCTTTCTCTATCTTTGTCTCATCATTTGTATGATTTAATGTGGTATGTTGCTTGGTGGTGTGGATTGGCCATTCACATGATGTATTTGAAGATTGCCTTCTACATGAAGATTTTGGGTTACTTCAAAGACATTGGATGGTGGTTAACATAAGATTTGCATCTTATGTTAAGAATTCAGGTACATATTCTCTTTATGCACATAGGTACTACTTGAAGTTTATGGAGGCAGTAATATCCATATCAAGAGGAGTCCTATTCGGCATAGGTACAAGAGAATCAGTACATATATGCTTTATGCATATTTGGATGAGGTGTTTGAGAAGGTATGGTCATATGAGTTAGAGGATTTCTGGCAGCAAACTTGTTAGCATTCTTTGCTACTTTTGTAAGTATGTGATCTTTTCACACACGTATCTGACTTAGTGTCTTCCATAGCCTAAGGTTAGATGAGGGTTTGTTGATTATCAGTTTTAGAATAATCCTTCCTCTTTTGGTCACTTATATTTACTCTTTTATAACCTATAAGGTTCATGTATATTTAGATTTCTGTTCATACATCTGAATATGTTAGTTACATTTGTACATTCAGTCTACCATCTAGTTTTGATCACATAGAGTGGTTGAGAGTTTTGCTCCCACATTGTACATTGAACATTGGTATATATGATAGTGTGAGTAAGCAGTGGCTTACGTAACACTTTACACATGTTGTCTAATCTTTCTCTATCTTTGTCTCATCATTTGTATGATTAAATGTGGTATGTTCATGTTTTGTCAATATTGGAAGATTTCTAGATTCTATGTTGTATATGATGGACCTATGGAACCTTCGACCTATGAGATTAATTATGGGCCTACTAAATTTCCAACATTTGGTATCAGCACTTTAGGGCTTTGGTATAAGAATTTTGGTTTCAAGGCTCACAAGTACCCAAGTTATCGGATTCTCAAGTTCCTAGATTCCTAAGGTTACAACATATAAAGAGCATCTTCTAACATTTGACATTTGACATACACACTTAATCTAGATGAGTAGAGATTTGAGAATTAGACAATTCAGTCACATGTTTATTCATCAATGTGGAGTATGAAGTTGATGATCTGTTAGTAGCCAAATACTTTTGGAAGAGTATGAAAATACTTTCCAGAAAGTATTATTTGAAGACCAAACTTGATGAAGAGAAGGCTACTTCAAATTCAAGGAAGAACAGTGGTTTGGAGAAGATGAAGGAATCAGATCAACATCAAATCATAGGTATCAGTTTCAACTATCAGATTATCATTTGCAGGTCATATCTTAGAAGAGCAGTTATGAAGAGATTTTAAGGATTCAAGGAGTGCTTTTATACACTTTCATTATTTGAAAGTTAAAGTCTACATCAAAACAGGTATCTAGAGGTTTTTCTAGAGAGTTTTGAAAGATCTCTTTCATGGCAAGAAAGCTCATCTCAGAAGACAAATGTGGAGAGTATCAGTTTTTTTCTCAGCCAATCTTGTGTTGTAAGTTGGTTGGAAGTTTTTGCTCATATTTTTTATCTAGAGAGGTAATTCTAGAAAGCTAATTCATCATTCAGACAAAAGGTTAGTGAATTCAGTCATATCAGTCATTTGAAGCAAAATTTTGATTCAGAGATATGAGGAGATGATAAAACATGATTCTATGTTCAGTTCCATTTGTATACCATGTTTGTTTTGTCTCTTACTCTTAGCACTAGAGGAAGAGAAAAATTCATTTGAAGAATTTGAGTGCTTGCTACTTCAAGATGAAGAGAACAAAAGGTATGGAAGAGAAGTTTGAAGATGTTGGCATCATCAGGTGGAAGAAAGATGCAAAAGAAGAAAGTCCAATATTTCCAAGTAAGGCTTCCTTTTCTCACATATTTTCCATATACTTTTCCTACTTTATCCTCTACATCCAAAGACAAGTCTACGAGAACATCTTGTGTAAAGATAGTCTAAAGAAGAAGCAGTTTCTTGTTTTGCATGATACTTGGTCATGATTTAGTAGATTTGACAAAGAATTGCATTGAGAGAAAGAAAAGCAGCAAATTTTGAAGACAACTTCTATATTTTGACTCATATGTATGAGTTATATATAAAATGAAGATTTTGAGCAGGTAGCTTATATATTCCCTCAAAGAATTCTTGGAGTATCGGTACAAAGCTAGTTGGTATATGACAAGTTGCAGAGAAGTATATTTCTTCTTTATCTAACTCTTGAGGTAAAAGAGTTTTTTGGAGTAGATGTTGAAGACTTGGAGTGAGGTTTTGTCTTCGGAAAGGTTACCTCATATTGAGCATTTTTAGAAAACTTCAGAAATTTCAGATTATTTGATGTATCAGTCAGTTGAAGAATCTACTTTCTATGATTATCTTGATTTTTGGATACATGCTTGTATTCGAAAAGGTGTTCCATCAGATCCTATTACTTGATTGAGAAGTGGAGTTAGCCAAAAGAAAATCAAGCAGATATTATCACATTTCACCTAGGTAGATAGCATCATGCTCCAAGATAGCATCATGGTTGCCCATGTGCTAGAAGCACCACCTCTATTGAGGGACCAAGCTCCAAAGCTTGTGTTTCAAAAGGTGTAGGATGAATGAATAATGAGCCAAGCTCTTTTTATATAGTAGTGTGTGTACTCTTGAAAAGATCTCTAAAAGCATAACTCAAAAGAAAAAACTACGATCCAATAAATCAAGCTCGCGAATTCACGTGGAACCCGTATATCTTTTCTCTAAAAATAAATCTTTTTCACGCATTGCCATCTGCTACCGCTCACGGGACTTGAATCGAGACCATTGAGATGAGAGGATCACGACTTAGCCAAGTCGCCCCATGCTTTTGATTGTACAAGGATTCATACAAAAGACTATACATGCTGGAAACTAAGATAAATTTTGATCAACTTTAACCAATGGGACATTTTTTCCAACAATGTATATATAGGATCATGGGTGGCCTTCCATGGATGGCTATACATGGGCGGTAGAGCATGGGCGGCCATCGCCCACATATATGCCATACACGGCTTAGGCTGATTGAACCGACCTGACAAATATAAATGATTTTTGACTCTAATAGGGAATATTCCATGGAATATTCCCTTTACCATCACGCCGGGGGCGCTGCCCCTGGACTCCCACTAGGGGGCCCACTGGCCCCCTTGTACCCCCCAGCCGGGGCTGCTCATCGCTACCCCAGACCCCACAATTGGGGACCCTAGTAACTCCCTTTCCTTAAAATACCTTACATGGTCCAATATGACCTTCATCCAACATGCAAGTTAGGATTCCCATCAATTGGGTAATGCACGCATTGCTTTTCCTCATAATGGGGGGCCTTACAAAATGTGCATAAAATCATGAGGGGTAGACATTGATCATATACTAACAAAGTGATGGGTAGAGTTTTCACTTTCATCAATAATGGCATGGGCCATAGCTTCATTCATGAGTGTCACACTAAGTCTCTCCATATGTCGTCCTCTATGATTTGACATTCGTCTAGCTTTAATATAAACTTGATTTTGGAGCTACAATCTACATCAAATAGCAAATGTTATATCAATAAAAATACCATGAATGTTATTATCATAACAATGGATATACCTTGAATTGTAGATTTGTAAAATTTAATCATTTCCCTTTTAAGCCTCTCCAAATAGACAAATATGTTGTTGTACTTTGTTTAGATGAATCCCTTTCTAGATGATTTTTTCAACTCTTTCTTCGATGTAGCAAAATGATGAAAGGATGCAGGTGTAACATCTTCTATGTGCAAGTAATGGCCAAGAGTATTAGCTACATTCTCATTGGTTATCTTCTTCTTTAGAGATACCTTGTGAGAAGATGGGAAAAAAATTGGGAATATACCTTTGTTTTGTAGTGCCTGCTTCAAAAGATTATACAATGCAATTTATGTTCTAGTACTAGCACCTGCTTCATCACATACCATTTGTATGAGGAGTATAAATATGTTCTAAGTTGCCTACAAAATATTTAATCACTTGGGTCTTGATGTGATTTTCTATTGCTATCTTCAAAATCATAAGCGCCATCTTGTTGCTCAAACAAGAATTCAGAAACTTAAATTGATCCTCTATTGTTGATGAAGTGCTTGCATCTTCAACAAATGACCTGAACAATAAGAAACTCAATCTAAAAGTCTTTGGTGGCATCTTTAACAAATGAAATGCACAATAAGAAACTCAATCTAAAAGTCTTATAACATAAATAAACAAGGCAAACACGAACCTAAGTGCATAAACATGTCACATCCATGCTCCAACACCAGTTGAAAGAGGTTGGAATCATGATAGTGGTCATTTCTTGTATCTCATACCAAATGGAGTATCTTTTAGTTGTGCTAGATTGGCTTTTGACTTTGTGATTGTGCCCTCCTTTTCTTCCACATATTGTTGGAGTATATTATTGCACTCTTCTATAGATCTGACAACACTTTCTAAAGTGTGTAGTTTCAAGTGTTTGTGATGACATTGTTGCATCCAATAATTTGCAATAGATATTAAATGGCTAGACAAGCGCTTGCTAGCCTAGCAGTTCAGCTTCACCACTACCAAGGTACTGTAGAAACGTGGAGATACTATGGAATCTAGGATGAAAAATAGATATTTGATCTAAGGGATACAATGAACCATTGAACCAAAGATCAATATTCTTCTCTTCACCTACATTTCATTCATTTTGAGAACCTTTGCCATTGCCTTATCTACTTGTTGGTGCGAATTCTATTGGAACACAAACATGTACACGTGTTGAATGAGGACAACATGTTGGTGCTCATGTCATTTTCATAATACATGTGAGCACCATGATGTTCCAAAACTCAAGCACCAGATAGAGATAAGCACAGAGATGACTAGAATCGCTTGAACAATAGTTGTATTGCAAGAAAAAAGTGCGGTTTGGTATGTGGATGGGTCAAAAAGTGTGGTTTGGTATGTGGATGGTATGTGGATAGTTGTATTGCAAGAAAAAAGAGTGGTTTGGTATGTGGATGACTAGAATGGCTTGAACAATAGTTCTATTGCAAGAAAAAAGTGTGGTTTGGTATGTGGATGGTTTGGTATGTGGTTTTTCTAGTATTTAAGAGTGAAAATAATTATTTTAATAAAAATTTCCATTTTGGGGCAAAGAAAGTTACGAGTTTGATGATGTGGCCCTTAACTTTTTGAGGGATTTTCAAAAGTATGTTTTTTTAAAGTGTTTTTTATAAAAAAATGGACTAAAAACAGTGGCTTTTGGCATATACATGAAAGTATGGGTCATTTTGAATAAAAAGTAACTCAAAAACAGAATTTTTGAGAAAAGTCATTTTTTAAGTCAAAGAGATGGATGGATTTCATGAGCTGGAAAGTGGGTCTTCTCTCTCGTTTTGTGCAAAAGAGAGAGGTGATCCTAGCTAAGCCTAGAAAGACGCCTAGTTTGGCCTACTAGAAAGTGCTCTATTAAATTCACTTTGTCGCCTTGATAGAGTACAAGATTAAGCTTAATCCCTAAAAATAAGGAATCCTTACAAGGACCATGTAGGGTTCATTTTTTTCCCTAATGCTAGTGCAAAACAAGATGGTGCTTTGAGTCATTTGGGCTAAGATCAGGTAGTGGATTACTCTTTATTCCTTTCGACTATGAGATGAATCCCACCATAAAGATGAAACATGTTCTTCAAGATTAGAACATGATGCTCATGAATATGCCTACAATTTTTTATATAGCTCTATTTTCAAGGACAAAAAATTTTTCCAAGGGGGGAAGAATTTTATAAAGTAAGGTTATGGGCATCTGAGTGGTTCACATAGATCTGAAATCAAACATTTTTTGTTCATTCTAGTCTAGGTCCAAAACCTTGATTTTAGACTCGAGCATAAATCCATGTGTCCTAATGTGCTTGGCCTAGTGGTTACAGTATATGAAAGGGAAGGAGGAGGACTTGGGTTCAAGACCTATAAGAGTAATGCATGAGTGTTCTTCCCCAAGAGCTCTAGAGCCTTCTTAAAGCATCCACTTGAGTTTACTCAAGTTACATGGGAAAGTTGGTGCACATGAACATACATGAATGGCACTAGGATTGTTAGTATCAACCTACCATAGAGGGAAGTACCTTAGAGACAGCTTATATAGAGGCATAAGCTAGGGAGGAGAGGCATCTCTCTAGAAGGAGGTGGTCCTAATGGCTTAATCCATAACACTATACAACATACATACATACACACACATTATATATATATATATATATATATATATATATATATATATATATATATATATATATATATATATATATATATATATATATATATATATATATATGTGTGTGTGTGTGTGTGTGTGTGTATGTAGGTATGTATGTATGTACGTATGTATGTATGTATGTATGTATGTATGTATGTATGTATGGTGGTGTGTGTGTGTATATGTATCTATGTATGTATGCATATGTATGCATGGGTGTGTGTCATATATGCATGTGTATGTGGCATATGCATACGCATCCTTGTCTCCTCTCTCTCTCTCCCTCTCCTTCTCTCCCTCTCCCTCTTTCCTCCCTTCTCTCATTCCTCTCTCTCTCTCTGTTGACAGTCAAGGTCAAGCACAAGGATAGAAGCACATCAAGGAAGTGGACACACAAGAAGAAGGAGCATGTAGGAAGCTCAAAGAAGCACATGTCAAATTTTTAGAAGAAATCCCTACAAAAATAGTGATTTTTATCACTAAAAACCATTGAAAATACCATTTTCCATTGTGCCAACTCCATTTTGTTCAAGCGGAGGAGTCCTCAAGCTTGAGGAGGCCAGACATTAGGTCTACATAGGGCCAAAACCACTCAAAAAGCTATGAAAAGGGCTGGAGAGCTCATTTTTGAGACTAGCTTGTTGCAGATTTGAGGTTTGTAAGAGATTTCTATTGTAATCAAAGCTTTCCATTGTTCCACTCTTTGCTCTTACCTTTGTGTGCATGTGTGTATGTGTGTGCATGTGTGTATGTGTGTGCATGTTTGTGTGCTTTGATTCATGCACCTATGCCATCACTTGCTCACGGTCTTCATACCAGTCATCACATCTCCACGGATTGACATTTATGAGGTGAATCTCCTCATGTTGGTACTTGCCATTGTGCTAGAGTGACACCAAGTTTGGCGCCGTTGCCGGGGAGAGAGCTTTGAGGATGAGCGTGTGACGGTAAGACGTAGAGTATCGATGTTGGAAAGTTAAAAAATCACCATTTTCAATTCAATTTCTGAGTTTTTCTTCTCCTTCATCATCATCATCACCACCATATCCTCCCATCTTCACCTTCTCTGATTTTTTTGCCTTTTTCACTGTACACTCCCTATTTTCGCCTCTTCTCCTTAATTCTTGGCTGTGTGAGGAGTTCAAGGATAGTTCCGAGCTTAAGCGTGGATGAAATAAAGAGAATCGCATTGTTAAAACATCAAAAATTTGAGTGGCCATATCATAGAGTGACAAGACATGCGTCTGATTTTGCGAGTGTCATATCATGACTTTGAAGGGTGACTTTGCATCTACAGGCACATATGGGTGACAAGGAGGACACAAGGTACTCATATTTGCAAAAAATTTTGAGTTTGGGTGTCAAAAAATACAAGTATCATGTCCGATTGAGATTTGGTATCGTGATACCAGAACTCCCGTTGTGATACTTGTCGAGATATCGTATCGTGCATACCCACTTGAGGTATCGTGATACCATTCTGGTATCGTATCATCAAGTGCTCGTATCGCAATCGTAGTCAACCCGGTGGTATCATATCGCGTCAGTCACGGCATCGTATCATCGACTAATCGCTATCATATTGCCAACTCGGTATCATATCACCAACACGGTATCATATCGCCTCCTAGTTTGGTATCGTATTGTCCAATCCTTTAGTATCGTATCGCTCAAAGAGTTGGTATTGTATCGTGAGTTACTTTAGTATCAAATTGTGTGATTTCTAGTATCATGTCGTGGTCCACCTGGTATCGTATCATTTATAGACTGTTATCATATCATCCTGAGAATTCACTGGTATCGTATCATGCCAATCAGAGGTATTGTATCGTCTAGATAGTAGTACCATGTCATGGAAGTTGGTATCCCCTTGGTGGTATCCTATCATCTCAGGTGGTATCGTCCATAGTGGTATCGCGTATCGTGGAAAACAGAGGTATTGTATCGTGAAAAATTAGTATCCTATTGCCTGTCCTGAGGTACTCCCAGAGAGATCCTGTTTCCTTGTTTTAACCCCTAGAACCCTGAACTTGCATAACTTCCTCATATGAAATCCGTTTGTTGAGATTTTGGGTACATGGATTATTAGATATAGTATTTGAAGTTGACCCTCAGGTGGGAGTAGGATATCAAGGAGCTCCAAAGGATTTTGAGCAATACAAGAGAACATTGGGACTAGAAGACAAGGCTTATGAACCTGAGATCTGGTAGACACTTAGGCAAGGATAGACAAAGCATTAAATCATTTGAGGCTAGTGTTAACCATACAGCCATGTCTTGGGCACAAGAACTAAGTGGTTATCCCTACATGCTAAGTCCAGACACAAGTGACTCAAAAATGTATTTTAGCATGGAGAGACCCACACGTACCTTAGGTACTACTTATTTATAGACACCAGAAGGTCCCTATACGACATAGTTGGAATATATTCGGACCAACCGATTAGGTGCGTGCATCTATGAGGATGGCCTAAGGCGATCAGTGGTCCAACTCAAAAATCCAGATCAACCCTTTGGACTTGAACACCCAGTGATCAAGTTCAAAGCAGGGTCATACATTGCTAAGGAAGGAACCATGTATGTGGTCACCAACCTACCAGATAGGACAGATGGATTTGGAAATATCATTCCTGAGAATGAGCTAGGAGACCTAGAGCAAGGGGACCTAGGACGAGAACCCAAGACTCCTAGAGGTAAGTCAGTCTTGACTAGAGTGATCACTCCAGATTGGATCCCTCAAGATAACAAAAGCATAGAGATATTCTTGAATACAGAAACAGAGGAAGCCTTTTGGAGATTTAGGCCAGATCGACCTTGCCCAGTAGTCACCATCTATGAGTTCAAGGATCTGGAGATACCAAGCAAAGTTGTCTATCTAGATAACACATTAGAGAAAATGTTCTTGGTAACAGAACATGATAGGCATGCATATACTTGGAAGAGCGAATTGATTTTCCCTCCACCAAGATCCAATATGTCCCATGGCCTCCAAGGAGTAGGATCATCCCAAGCTCATGAAACCCAGAGGGAAAGAACTAGAGAGAGACATGACATAAGCTTTGCACACCTACGGGTAGAGATCGATTAGGATTTGAAAATGAAAGATCTAAAAGGGAGAGACATAGAGTGAAAAGGCATCAAAGAGATGAACATGATTTTCCATTGCCTAGACCCCGAGAGCACTCACGAACCCTTAGACCTTCTCAAGTGGTCAAGGTAATGAGGAACTATTTTGCTGGATTCGGAGACCCTTATGATCATGTGGCCGAGTTCAAACAAGTGTTAAGAGCTGAAGAGGTTGAGGACTTGTTCACACAGTTTGAGGCATTTGGTCTAACCCTCAAGGGTACTGCCTTAGCTTGGTTTCAACCTCTAAATAGTCACAACTATAGAGAGATAGGTCAACTGCTAGAAGAATTCATTGTAGAATTCTCCTAGAGTGGCATCAGGCATAACACATCATCCCTGATCCAACTTCAAGCAGACACCCCAAGAAACAGTGCGACTTGTAGGAAGAAGCTTTAGACACTACTTGGAAAGATGCCCTATTCTAGAATTACCCAGAGTAGCCAAACAAGTGGCCTTGTTTTTAGATGGCTTATTGAGAACAAAGTTAAGGTCATATGTGTACTTGAAAGAGCCTAGATCCATAGAAGAGTGTGTGCGGGTGTGCATTGACATAGAGGACAACTTGGGTGAGGAGTTAGGACTATTCAAACTCTATAAGGATTCTGACAGTTCTACTAGTTATACCTCACAAACCTCCACTGAGATAGATGAGATAGCTGAGCAAGTTGCCAAGAAGCTAGGAGTTCAGAATAGACAAACACCAAGGGTCACCTCATTGAAGCGATGTGTTACAACTGCGGAGAAGACCACATGGCTAATGTTTGTCCGATGATGGCTCAACCCCAAGGAAATCCTAATGCTCCATATTGCACCATTAAGAGAAAATACACAAATCATACGGCTCAAGATTGTCCATACAATAGGCAAGCTGTCAGGTAAAATTATCTGCAACCTTACTAGCAAGGTAGGTATCACAATCAATACCAACAACCATATTATAGGACACAACAACAATATCAAGCACCATATAGGCCACAACCAGTCCTAGGAATCCAACCAAAAACTCTTGCCAATGTGATCCTAGCTAAGTATGCAGTGGCAGAGGAGAACCTTAATAGAGCACTGGTGCCGTTAACCCCGTTGGTCTCAGAAAATGACTCTCATGCTCATAGTTCAAACTACTCCCATGAAGATATTCCACAAGCTTATTACACAGAGTCACCAGAGCATAGTGAGGCCTATTCCTATCAATACGAGACACCACTGATGGAAAAAAATTGGGAGCTAGAATACCCCAATGTCATGTGTACGAATCCCAACCCCAGGCCCTCAACGAGACAAGTAAGACCTCAACGAGACAAGGAAGACCACAAGCTGCTAGAAGACCATGTTTTAGATGTCAAGGCGACCATTTCATTCATGAATGTCCCCACCCATCATACCAAAGTTCAGATGGCAGCCAAAGATGGAGAGGCCTATGGTGAGCTCTCTAGGGCCGAATACAATTCTAAAAGGGATTCCAATGAGGAGGATTACAACATTTCAAGATCCAATCGACACCCCCAAACAAAGATTGCATCAAGTCTGCAAGTAACATCAGAAGCCTCGACCAACAACAACCGTCTACCTTTGGCATAACCCTGCTTTTTGCACCATTCAGGTCATGTATTTCCAAAGTATGCATTAATATAGGGCCACATTATAGGGCCCTGCATAGAAACCATTGAGAAATCCCGGGCACATGAGACACACTTGCCATATGTAAAATATTTTATTGATATTAATCTCTTTCTTCTTGTTTTATGACATCGCGAGCACAAAAAAAAGAGAGAGAGAGAAGACTGTGCACTTGAAGGATCTCATAAAGTGGACCATCGGAAAGGACATCCATCGACAAGAAAGACAAGCCAAGGGTCAATTACCATGATGGCAGTACAACACAAAGAGATGAGGATCGATGCACCTTTCACCATGGTAAGAATTGTATGCTTCAACAACACTATAACCATGATCGATTAGGAAACCTCTTCATCAGCATACCCTTGTGCACTGAGCTCAAGACCCAACTTCTTGCACCATAATTCTTCCAATGCATTTCCCAAGTATGCATGCATAGGGCTACATTACAAGGCCGTGCACAAGGCACATTCTTCTTCCAACCCATGCACTAATGCACTTACCCATCAACCATTATGGGTCACGAGTACTTGGCATGAAAACTCAGGAAGCCATCTTTGACAACCAGATGACATCAAGGTGACAACATCAAGAGCAAGGAGCAATCCACCATTGAGAGCTACTCACAATCAACAGTGATAACTTCTTTTTAGCATCTCCCAATTTCGGAAAGCTCAACAATACACTCTCATGCTTGAATCAAGGAAGAAGTATATATATAGGGACTAAATAGGAAGAATGGGACAAGCGACCCCGTTACAAGTGGAAGATAGACCGCTCTGGTGGAGACATGAGGAACTCTACCTCGCAAAGTACTACATGGAACAACCACTACAACAAGGGCCTGTCAGGGATGACAGGTTCAAGAGGGGGGGGGGGGAGTGTTGACAGTCAAGGTCAAGCACAAGCATAGGAGCACATCAAGGAAGTGGACACACAAGAAGAAGGAGCATGTAGGGAGCTCCAAGAAGCACATGTCAAACGTTCAGAAGAAATCCCTATAAAAATAGTGATTTTTATCACTAAAAACCATTGAAAATACCATTTTCCATTGTTGCAACTGCATTTTCTTCAAGCCAAGGAGTCCTCAAGCTTGAGGAATATTAGAACTATCATCTTGCCAATTTTCATAATTTTAAGATTCCATTTGAGCCCCCAAATAAGCCATGGAACCTAATTTTTAACTAGGCCAGACACTAGGTCTAAACAGGGTCAAAACCACTCAAAAAACTATAAAAAAGGCTAAAGAGCTCATTTTTGAGGTTAGCTTGTTGTAGATTTGATCTTTGTAAGATATTTCTTTTGCAATCAAAGCTTTCCATTGTTCCACTCTTTGCTCTTAGCTTGTGCGCGTGTGTGTGTATGTGTGTGCATGTTTGTGTGCTTTCACTCACGCACCTGTGCCATCACTTGCTCATGGTCTTCATACTGATCCTCACGTCTCCACGGATTGACATTTATGATGTAAATCTCCTAAGGTTGGTACTTGCCATTGTGCTAAAGTGACACACACACTCTCTCTCTCCCTCCCTCTCTCTCTCCCTCTCTCTCTCTCTCTTCCCTTCCCCCTCTCTCTCCATCCCTCTCTCTCTCTTTCCTCTCTGTCTCTCTCGTCTCTATCTCTTTCTTTTCTCTCTCTCTCTCTGGTGTGTATGATGGCTGACTCTCTTTGCATGCTCCCGGCATAATGGTGGTGAGAGAAATTGGTTTCCTTTTCTTTGTGTTACATGTGCAATCGCTTATAGGACGTTTCAGTATTGCGATTAGTTTTCCATGGCCACAAATAACATTGCTAAGCATGCGATGTTTTTCTATGAAGGTATTCTTTCCTTTGCATAGGCATTACCAAGTATCGTGTTTACGACGTTGTCCTTTTTTTTAATGTCCACTATGCGATGCTTTTTTTATGTCTGGTATGCAATGTTTTTAACAAGCTCTGTCATGTATGTAACACTTTCCTTGTTTTTAATGTAGAGAAAACAAAATCACATCAGCTTGAATTCTCTTGTAGTCGATATAAAATCTTTGCAAATAGAAGTGCAAAATAAAAAAGAACCTCATTTTTTTCTTTTGCTTCTTTACGCTTTAACCTTTATACTCCCTTTTATTTTTTTATTCTTTTTTTTTATTTCTCGTCCACCTGCATGTCATTCGTTTTGAGAATCTTTGTCATTGCTATCTCTAGTTGTTGGTGCAAATTCTGTTGGAACACAAACATGTATACTCATTTAATGAGGAGAACATGTTGGTGCTCGTGTGATGTTCATAATACATGTGAGCACAATGATGTTCTAAAACTCGAGCACCGAATACAAAGAATCACAGAGATGACTGGAATGGCTTGTACAATAGTTGTATTGCAATAAAAAAGTGTGTTTTGGTATGTAGATGGGTCAAAATGACTTTTTCTAGTGTTTCATAAGGTTTTTTAATAAAAATTCATGTTTTGGGGCAAAGAAAGTTATGAGTTTGATGATGTGGCCTTAACTTTTGGAGGGATTTTCAAAAGTATGTTTCGTAAAGTGTTTTTAATAAAAAATGGACTAAAAAAAATGACTTCTGACATATGCATAAAAGTATAGATCATTTTGAATCAAGAATAGTTGAAAAAGAAACTTTTTTAGAAAATTCATTTTTTTATTCATATAGATAGACTAATTTGATGAGATGGAAAGTGGTTGTTCTCTCTCTTTGTGCAAAAGAGAGAGATGGTCCTAGCTAAGCCTAGAAAAAATCCTAGTTTAACCTACTAGAAAGTGCTATATTAAATTCACTTTGTCCCCTTAATAGAGTACAAGATTAATCATACTCCCTAAAAATTGGGAATCCTTACAAGACCCATGTAGGGTTCATTTTTTTCGCTAATGCTAGTGCAAAACAAGATTATGCTTTGTGTCACTTGGGCTAAGGTCAGGTAGTGGATAACTCTCTATTCCTTTCGACTATGAGGTGAATCCCACCATAGAGATGAAACATGGGAGAATGTTATAAACTAAGATTATGGGCATCTGAGTGGTTTAGATAGATCTGAAATCAAACATCATTTGTTCATTGTTTAGACCCAAGCATAAATCCCACGTGTTCTAATGTGCTTGGCCTAGTGGTTAAGCTACATGAAAGGGAAGGAGGAGGACTTGGGTTCATAACCTAGAAGAGTAATGGAAAAGTGTTCTTTCCCAAGAGCTCTAGAGCCTTCTTAAAGCATCCACTTGAGTTTACTCAAGATACATGTGAAATTTGGTCCACATGTACATACATGGTTGGCACTAGGATTGTTAGTATCAACGTACTATAGAGGGAACTCCCTTGGAGACAGCTATATATAGAGGCATAAGGTAGAGAGGAGAGCCATCTCTCTAGCAGGAGGTGATCCCCTCTCTCTCTCTCTCCCTTTTCTGTCTTTTTCGTTTCTCTCTCTCTCTTTATCTCTCTCTTGTGTGTGATGGCTGAATCTCTTTGCATGCTGCCGGCATAATGGTGGTGAGAGAAATTGGTTTTCTTTTCTTTGTGTTACATGCGCAATCGCTTATAGGACGTCTCCGTAATGCGATTAGTTTCCCATGGCCACAAAGAACATCGCTAAGCATGCGATGTTTTTCTATGAAGATATTATTTTCTTTGCATATGAATTACCAAGTATCGTGTATACGACGTTGTCCCTTTTTTATGTCCAGTATGCGATGTTTTTTTTAATGTCTGGTATGCGATGTTTTTAACAAGCTCTGCCATATATGTAACACTTTCCTTTTTTTTTTTTTACATAAAGAAAACACAATGACATCAGCAAATAGGAGTGAACCTCATTTTTTTTCTTTTGCTTCTTTAGTCTTTAACCTTTTTACTCCCCTTTAATTCTTTATTCTTTTTTTATTTCTCCTCTTTTTTTTATTTTCTTTCTTCTTTCCTTCGCCTTTTACTTCTTTCTTTCTTTGTTTTTCTTTATTTTCAAAATTCATAAAGCAAGGCAAAATGAACTTGAAGCTATATAAAAAGTAAGGAAATATAAAACGAGCTTAAGAAAACAAGCACTAAACTACCTATCCTCAATAAAGAAAAGGAAAATGAAGGCTACAGAATGGAAGCTATCCGAACCAAAAAACTAGAAGATGGGAAGAGAATAAGAAACCTAAAGGACGAAAGAGAAGGTAAATTAAAAAAGACTGAGAACTTGATTGACGGTACCACCATTAGAGAAAAGCCTTCAATCTATCACACGAGAATGGATGCGATAGGAAGTGTGCATGTATTTATTTACACATGGGATTGTATATGGTATCGTACATAAAATTGAAAAATCCTGCAAAAAATGGAAATTAGTTTATCCAAAAGTATCAGGCTTATCCGTAAGCATGAAAGTACATTATTCATGAATAGGTAGCTTGCTATAGTAGTGTTTGAGCCGGAGCTTGTTTCGTTGTGTACTGCATTAGTCCATCATTTGATTCTACGGTGGAAACCCATCTGGGAGCATCCTTTCCAATCTCTCTCTTTTGGTCCAGAGCATAATTCAATGTAGGCTTTGCCCCATCTTTCTACAACAACTAACACACAATGCCCATTCTCAGCATGCTTGTGTTTTGTGAACTCCCTAGAGGTCCTCCACTCTTTATATACTCTGATAGAATGTTTCGAGCTAGTAGAAATGCGACCAAATCTGCCAATTCAACACACAAATAAGCTGATCGAGGCGGTCGGCTGCTCATCGAGGCTCTGGAATGCCATCAGGGGTGAGACTCTTTGGAATAT
This sequence comes from Ceratopteris richardii, assembly GCA_020310875.1. Lineage (NCBI taxonomy): Eukaryota > Viridiplantae > Streptophyta > Polypodiopsida > Polypodiales > Pteridaceae > Ceratopteris > Ceratopteris richardii. The sequence goes on from CM035443.1 coordinate 123,827,798, forward strand.
TTGGAGGAAGCGATGTGCTATCAATTTTGGCCAAACTCCTAAGGAATGGTCCATCAAGAAATCCTTGTTTCTTCTAGGTAAAAGAATCTCCCGAGATAAGAGATCTCCACCGTTTAGACATCACTCTATTTATCTCCTCGAAAACAACAAGTTGAAACCCAAATGGGTCCCACATGAGGGTGATGCTAGATTTATCCGCCTCATTTGTAATGCCATCTACCTTGCCATACTCCTCCCCGGCATTGTGGGATTTGGGGGGTCCCATGGGCACTAGTCCCATTCACTTGTAATTTTTCTTCTTTATTTTAATTAAAGTCTGGGAGAATAGGCTAAGGCTGAACTTCCTTTTATTTAAAAAAAAACACACACACACAAATAAGCAAATGGACTACCTGAAATAGTCACAACTAGAGCTTTTAAGATGCCACACACTCTCTTGATGAGTCTATGCATGATCTTCTCTCTCTCTCTAAGTTAATCTACTTAATTTCTGTGTGCACGAATTTTTAGTGAACCTTTTGTTTTTCTCTCCCCAAGACCTGTCGCAATGTCGACTCCATGGAGGAAGGAGGCAATAGAGAGGAGAGAAGAGACATAGTGTAATCTGTCTCTCACTCTCTCCCTTCCCTTTTTCTCGCAAATATAGAAACAAATCAACAAAAAAGAGAAATTGTTTTTGGAAAAAATGGAGATGGAGGGAGAGAAGAGAGAAAGATTTGTCTCTCCTTTTTCTTGTAATTCTCTCTCTCTCTCTCCCTCTCTCTCTCAAGGACACAGAGTGCAAGATAAAATTCAATAGGGAAAACCCAATGAATAATCAAGCTTCAATTCATAGGTTTTCTTAAGTTTGAACTTTCTAATTCGGAGCATCCTTCCAAACTTGCATGTAGACATACACATGGATGTTCTAGTCTTCTCTTTCTCTCATATTTAGACTTTCGGACCTACTTTTTCATTTATTCTATTTTCCGTTCTTCTTTTCTACTTTGCGTTTTCCTTTTTAATTTTCATTTTTACTTTCTTATTTTTAATTTCCATATATTCTTATTTCTCTTACTTTTATTTTCTTTTCGTTTTCTTTTTGAACTAAGGTTCTATTCTTTTATACATTTAATGTATATACAGGGATTTAAAGGTTGCAAATGCACACTAAATGAAGGATATGCAAGGGTTCTATTTATAGAAGGATTTTTAAGGTACTGAGTTATGATTTTTTGTAAGAATAACTAAGGTTTCCTTATGGCTAAAGTTACCAACATGTAATTATAAGTCAATTATATACATTTAAAGGTTAAAATACATTGTTTCTTATGGCTAGAAATTCGGACTTTCTAGGGTTTGGGAGTTGATTTTCAAGGTTTAAAGTTAGTTTTCCAAGGGTTTGAAAAGTTTGAGTTTGATTATCTAGGGTTCTAAAATTGGGTTTTTAGAGTTAGAGGTTAGATCTCAAGGGTGCTAGGGTTTGTATCAGACATATTACCTAGTGATTTGGATGGGTTAAAGTTACTAATCAATTAAAGTTCCAAGGGTAAACATTCCAAAGGTTCTTGGTCAATTAGGGTTACAAGTAAGGGTTAACTTAGGGATTTTCTTTAAGGTCAAGAAGGTTGATACATGAGTTTTCAAAGGGTTAAAGAATCAATAGGGTTTATGGATAGGTAGTGCCATAGGTTCCCATGGTTATCTTAGGTAAAAAAGGCTCAGTTGAATGTACAATCGAATGCTCTCATCATAGAATTATTCAAATCACTCAAGTACTTGAAGAAATGCACAATTTATTTTCTTCATGTAGATAAATCTTCAAAACATAATCATAAGTGAAGTAAGCATAAAGAAATAGATTTTAAAAATTTTTGATACACAATCTGCAAGGAATTTCATCCCGACACCATGCGAAAGGGATAGTTCCTCAGCGGCAAGTCGTAACTATCATAATACAATGTAGAGACATGGAGAAAGAGGATCTTGAAGTGCAGTGGCAGGCAACGAAGGTTGGTACACTATATAAGCACCATGTAGGCAATCAAAGGGACATGCATTTAGACATATACACATTCACATACATGCATAAACACATCTTGCACACATATTCATAGAGAGTTAGGCACATTCACACATTCATAGCGATAGACGTGCTTGTAGTTAGGAACTCATTCACGCATCAACACACTCTACAAAAAAGGGGATAGAGAAGAAACATCTGACATAATAGATTCCATGGAGGAAAGTACATAGTCACTATCCATGGGCTTAATTTTGTGAACTATACAATGTGAAAACGAGTAGTTAAAAAAAGATGCTACTACAATGATGTGAGCTATCTGAATAGATATAAGGACTCCCAACATGAGATGAGCTATAGGTTCTCTTCACACCGACTTTTCTTCCTTGCCTGCTACCAGAAGGTTGGATCTTTGATGCTTTAGCTTCACAAGTGCTACCACATGCAGTATTGCTTTACTTCACTTCTTTCAGATACGACTGAAAGACAACTACCTCTACTTCTCTTCTTACATTTACCCAATTATTAGCAACCCCAAATCTCTTCCTAGGTTCTTCAATCCTCCTCTCGACCTGAACCCTACCTTCAGGACTAAGATTGTGAGGAAATGTATTACAAGATCAAAGTTTAGGAAATCTCCATCATCTTGAGTGAGTTGAGCAAAACTTCTAAAAAAATCATTTAATAAATGTGTCAGGGATGTTATAGGCTTAGGGGAATGAATTCACCTTAAAAAGCCCTCTTGACTATGCTAGCTAAAATTTGCTAGATAGAATGTCTTATGTAGTTCTTTCCTGAAGTTATTCAAATTCTTATTTATATGTGAATGGATTGAAGCTAGGATATGCCTAGAAACTACCCATTCCAAGTAATGTGTAGACACTTTCTTGAGCAATCCTTGGATTTGTGCTTGCTCTTGAAAGAAATCTAGATATTCAATTACATTAAGTCTAGTGAACTTCTCCTTATCCTTTAGAATGGTTTGCACCACTCTTGCCCCCTATTTTGCTATCATTAGTCCCTTAAAACTTCTTGTCTTCCTGTTCTCTAGTTTGTTCTTGAATGTAGAAAAATATCCAAAGTTATTGACTCTATAATCTTCCTTAACGCAGAATAAAGTTAAGATAAAATATCATTTGTACTTTGAGCCAAGGGATGAAAGTAATCTTTCTTAGAACCTTCTTGTCTTTCTCACTCATTTTCTTGCTCGGTTTTTGGAAATTTTTTACTTTGAAGGAAATAATTTTTAAGCTAAGTCTCTGTTGAAGTTTGGGTATGCTTCAATATGTTGCAATCACTTCAAAATGGCGTACTTTTAGATTTTTCTCACTAAGTTTTAGACAAAATCTTCAAAATTTAATCTAGTCATTGAGGCCTAAAGTAGGTCTTTCTTCTAGATTTTTCAGCTTAGAGTATTGATCTCTTGAGGTTCCTAATGCTAGAACTAAATTTTTACCCTAGATCTAGGTCTTGAGTCAATCTTTTCACTCTAGGGTTTGATTCTATCTCTCTAGTCTACGTCTAGAATGTGATTTCTTCTCTAACTTTGTATCTAAAGCTAATTCGATTTTTGGATTTTTAAGACTAGAGATTGAATTTTACTTTCGAGATTGACTACTTGAGTAGAAACCTACTTCTAGGGCTTTGAATTCTATGCTTTTGCTCTTGATATCTAGTCCTTTTTGAATTTAACTACTTAATTCTTTCTTCTTGACTCAATCTGTGTTTTTATTCTCTCATGTATCTTTTTCATGCTTTGTTTTGTTTGATTTTCTTATTTGTGAACATCCTTGGACATTCATTTTACTTTTTGTTTTTAGTTTTTAGTATCTTGATTTCTAATCTAGTTGCTTTGATTGTTTAACTACGTACTAGAAAAGAAATTCTTTACAAGATTATTTTTGGATTTTTAATCTTTTTATATTTTCCTGGATTTCTTTTCTTTTTTAATGCTTTTATGTTTCTAGGAATTTTTATTTTGTTCTACATATAAAGTGTGTCACCAATTTTAGTTACCCTTAACAAGGATGTAAGGTGAGTATTTGTACTACAAGTCATTGAATGTTTGATGCCTTCAAGTATTGCAACCCCAAAACATAATTCTCCAATGCCCTTCTTGGTTGAAATGCCAATTGAGGTGCATGACATGAAATATAAACTAAATGTGATGGATATTCAAGATATTTTTGAATAAGAACAGGTGTAGAGGACCAAAGGAGGATTGCCTTCATAACAGCTTTCATATTATTTTCATGTTAAGTCCTATTTTTCTCACTAGCACACTTTTGATATCCCAAAGATCCCAAAAATATGTATTTCAATAGCTTTTAAGATCTTTAGAAAGAGTGTATATGGTTGACATTTGTATAAGTAGTAGTAGACTACTTCACACTTAGAACGTTGAGTTAGGATTCAAAAGATTACATGAGCTAAGCATACAAGTAAATCTAAAGAAGAATCCCCTCACCCAAAATGAGGTGATTTTTCTTAACACTAGTTTTCTAATAGGACACTTGAAAGTCTTCGGACACTTAAGTGTCCTATATTGATTCTTTTAGAGCAATATGTTATTTTTTTCTATTAAAATTCAATTCTCAATGGTAGTTCACACCATGATCTTTTATAGACAGATATGAATTGGACAATCAAATGTTGGTATGTCTTGTAAAAGTGTAAATAAGACCTTTTCTTTTTTACTTTACAGACTATATGTTATGTAAATATAATAAAAAATCACTTACATGAAGCAAATCTAGGCCCATATCAAGCTATAGCTACATTGATTTTAAGACGAAGCTTTCCATTCATTTGTGTTGAAGGTCTATAAGAGTGTCTGCACCATTCATTGAGCAAAACCAACTACCATTTTGCCACAAGCCTACTATTTTTTGCATTTTTACTTCTTCTTTATAGCATATAAAAAAATAGTTCACTCCTAGTTGGCTATAAGAGAGGTTCAAAAAACGTGATGTGCTGCCAATATAAAACCTTCAACCTTATTGAAGGCACATTTTTATTCAATGTTAATGGGTCTATATTCACCTACTAGTCATTGAATTCGGAGTTGAATAGGCAAAGATTTCCTTACCTTTTGGAAAGAATGTAAATGCAAAGTATGATGAAATATGATGCTAAAAGAAAATTATTCAAGTGTTCTCTGCAAAACACAATATTGAATGTATCGCGTTGAGAATGTACAAAGAGAAGTGACCAATTAAGGTTATAGGTGTATATAAAAGCTAGGGGAATATAGCTTCCTAAACACAGAAAAAAGAACTGGAATGGTCCAAAGTTCGTTCACACAGATCACTACCAAAATATATCAACATGTATGGATAAGATTGAGGGTGGTTCATTATAGGTGCTTTTTTTATTTTTATTTCAGAGTCATCACGGTTCATTATAGGTGCTTTTTTTATTTTTATTTCAGAGTCATCACGTTTTTCTAATATTTATTGATTTTTTAAATCTTGATTTTGTGGCTGATAGGAGTTGTTGTAGATGCGTACTTTAAAACGATTTTATTATTTTCTAGAACATCATGTAATGGACTATTGCATATCTATGTATTGAAGCTCACATATTCTATACTAGTTTTGATTCTTTCATATGATGGATTTCATGTTTTAGAGAATGAAAAATCCGCTACATGTCTTGAGACTTCCATATGATGGATTTCATAATGTTTTTCTATATGATGAATATATTGGGAACATATTGTATGTGTGTTGATATGTGTATAGGTTTGTGATCAATGCAACAATTTTGATATACATAATTTTGAATATGTGTGTTGTGTTAAAAGCACTTCAGTCAAGTCGCTTTTAATCTCTTTTCGGGCTCTTGTTGATGGTTAGGGGTCTGATAGTGCAGAGGCCCTTTATTTAATTTTCCCAAATTAACCTTCAACTAAACAGTAACTTATACTTCCAAGGCAACAACGTTCACTATACAGTTACTATTCCTTCCGGTTACGATTATCCTTACACAGTGACTTATTGCGCAAGTTAACAATCATGATGTCACAGAAAGTTATTAATGTTAAGACAACGTTACTGTATTAAGAATGAACTACAACAATTCAACAAGAGCAGAAGAACAATACTCAAAATATCTGCAAATCTGCAACATAGTGTCTACGCACGGTCGCCCAGACAGAGAGTCTGGTGATTCCGTCTCTCACCGAAGAACACCATAATGCCCTTTCATTAATGGATAAAAGGTTACATCTCTTCGTCTTGCCCTTTTGGTGCATACAAATATATGAAAAAATAAAATACAATCCCGGGCGGCCTAACACTGGCACGCACAGTGGACTGGAACCCGCAAAGAAAAATAAAACTAAGGCTCATCAACTATGCCTTGTATGTACATAGTTCTGGCTAATTTAAATGTTCGGCTGATCTTTTGTTTCAGGGAATCCACCATAACCTTCAAAGTTTGTGGCTCTACCAGTTGTGCGTCTGTTCTGACTGAACTTGCCCCAATAACTTGACTCATCAGTGCATCGGTCTACGTCTGCAAAAATGCTTCTTGTAAATAAAATTCATTGGCTAACGTAGCATCTCTGCTGACCTTCATATCAGCAATTTGACCATCAACTCTGGACAATCTTTCTGCTTGAAATCCCAACTACTTTTCTCTGCATTCCACCTCCTGAGCTTGATATTGGATGGTTTTATAATATGCATCCCTTTCTTTCATGATTCCTGCTAATTCTTTCTTAAGCTGAATTGTTAGACCCGTTAGTGCTTTTAAGTCACAATTCACCTGAAAAAGATCGGCAGATGTGATTTGTAATTCGGCAGTAGTCTGCTTGGCCAAGTCAGCCATTTCTTGTCCTTTCTGCACTACCTCATCAAGCTCGACGCGAGTTTCTGCTAGCAAATTGTCGAGAGCAACCCGAGCATCTTCCTTCTCCTGCACCAATTATTTTAACTGGTTGATCTCTTCATCACGAGTGGATAAAAGGACATTTTGTTCATTTAACTCAGCAAGTGATGCATCGCGTTGAGCAATCAGGTGGTGCTGCTCTGCGATCTAGGCTTGAGGTTGTTGAAGTTGAACCTGCAAGGCATGGTTCTTTGCCTTGACCGCATTTGCTTCTTCCTGCAACGGAGCAATGTCGGCTTCCACCAAATCAACTTTACCTTGCAATTCCTGCCTGATATTCTCGGTTGCGAGTTTCAATTGAATAGGTAACTGCTGGGAAAATTGGATCAGAAGGTGACCCATAGATTCTAATTCATTAAACATCGGAGTGGGAGGAGGAAGAGCAGGAAGTGGTTGGGATGAAGAGGCTGAGAACAGATGAGGAGAGGGTGGTGGAGAATAGTCGGGAGAAGAGGATGGAGGAATAGGTGCTTTAGAAATGTCATTGGCGATGGCACTAGTAGGCACTGCAACGGGCTCAACAGAGTTAATTGGCAGAGGAAGGGGGATAATAGTGTTTGGCACCAGGACTATTCCGATTGTATTCTGATTTATCACCTCAGCTTTGTCGAGCAGGACCTCAGCATTGGCAATCACTTCGGTGATGATTTCGGCGATAATTTCTTTCACAATGGTCTCATCTTGCTGATGAGAATCTGCCTGAGAAGAGACCTCTTTGGATTCTTCCAGGTGTGCACCATGTTCCTGCTGGTTGAGGGGAGAAGAGGGAACGGATGATTCAACATGAAGAGATGTTGTCGTGTCGTGGAAGACTTTTGTTTCATGACCGGCAGTGGATCCTTGCACCTAACTTCCAGAGGGGCTAACACATCTGCATTTTCGGCGAAATAGCTGGAACAACTCTTCATCATCGTCATCCTCGTCCTCGAGCATGTGAGTAGATTCTTCATGTAACAAGAAGGGGGTGGTTGGAGGAGGTTGCGTGGCTTGGATCGCCGGAAAGAGGAAGGTGAGGATATGGGGTAGACAAGAACAAGGAAGGTCACCCTTAGTGACTTGTTTGATAACCGCTACACATTCATAGTGAATGCACCGGAAATAAAAGGATGCAAAATTGACAGTTTCACGAGAAGCGGTATAGATCATCGAATAGAATGGTCGAGCAATACCATATGTGCGTTTTTGTAAATTCAGGGTGGCTACTAAAAATTGCAGAGTTGTACGCTCTGGTTCAGGTCTACACAAAATGGCATACTCATTAGATGAGTGCCAGGGGAACAATTCTTGCATGGTGGCTACGGAAAGAAGGGGACCATTCTCCAAGCGTTCCCGAGGGAGTCGAAAAGCTTCAGCAAACGTAGCTAAAGTAATGACGACACAAGATGGTAAACAAGCAATAGGCCAACACTGCTCTGTAGCAGGTGTGGCGGCGATGGCAAAAATGATATGCGCATGGAATGGTTGACACTCCACTGAATGCCAAGGCAGTTCAGTGAAGGCCAACAGACCACAGGTGTGCAAATACTCACTCACTTCGGGAGTGAGGCCCACAATATATCTGGTTGACGGCACATGTAGAACTCGTGTGACCTGGATTCTTGCACTTGGTACAATACACCTGTTTGGACAGATCCTCTACCCCATTCTTACTTGCTTTCAACCATTCCAGATCTTCTATAAAGCCTCCAACTTTATGCTCCAACTGCAAGGCCATCGCAATTACTGCGTCCAATGTCATTCCGCCCACACAGCGAATGATCATTATTTGTTTAAACTGTGGATTCAGGCCATTAATGAACCATTGTGTGATGAAATCATCTGGCAGGTTAGCATGTGTAGGAGGCAGCTGCCACAAATGGATTCTGAACAGTGTCATATACTCGTGGACACTCTGGTGTGGTTTCTGTCGATTGTTCTACAAATAGTCAAAGATTTTGGCAGGGTTCTTCTTCAAACGGAACCTCTATAAAAAAGCATCTCTCACATAATCATAGTTAGCGAAATGATTAATATCATATTCAGTCAACCACCTTGCTGCTTCATTAACCAATGTGGCTTTAAATACAATGGCCTTGTACGCCGGATCCGGTGGATGATTCAACACGGCATAACTAATCTCAAATGTGCGAACATGTGTGTCGGGGTCATCTCCCAAAAATCCACCGAATTTTGTGTATGTCACCCCGGTTGGAACCGGTCGAAGGGGAATGATTGGTTGTGGTTGCTGCTGTTGTTGTTGCTGAAACTGCGGTTGCGGCTGTGGGGGTGTTTGCTGCTGTGATTGTGAACCACTCATGGTGCTATTGTGAGTAGTATTGTTGTTATCTGTATGTTGAGGGGGTGTCTCTTTTCCTTCAGAACCTCCTCTCCTCCCGGTTCAAAAAGGTCGTTGAATCTCTTACTTATCTCCAAATCAAATAGCCTGTCCTCAGCTTTGGTATCAAAATTAGGTAGGATTGCCCCGAAAAGTGGTGAATAGGGGTCCACCAGATAGTAACGCACTATCACCGAAAAATTTCAGATTCCCACCCAATGGTACCGAACTTCCACCGAAACTTGTCGAACCTTCACCGAACAAGGTTACCCTTTCACCAAAAATGGTCACACTTGGTAACACAACTTTATCACCGAAAATAGTCGAATTCTGACCACATAATGTCGGACTAACCCCGCACTACATCTCTATACACCCAAAAGTCTCTGTACCTTCTCCAAAAGTCACCGGATTCACACCGGAATTCACCCAAATCCCGTCATGTGTCACCGTACTAGCACCGGAATCGCTACAGACTGGCTCCGATCCTTCTACAACTGGACTTAACTGGCCGGCACTTCTACCACTTGAGGGTGTCCCTAATAGATTTGGAACTACCCAGGGATGTTGATCTCTCCTATACTTTGGATAGGATTCGTCGGAACGAGTAACGGGCATATATCACTTCTGCAACTAATGGTCTTTATTCTCCACTGCTTGCCTTGCACATTGCTCTTCCCTTACTGATTATTCTCAATCTATTTCCATCTTCCCACAAACGGCACCAGTGTTAAAAGCACTTTGATGAAGTCGCTTTTAATCTCTTTTCGGGTTCTTGGGGATGGTTAGGGGTCTGACAGTGTAGAGGCCCTTTATTTAATTTTCCCAAATTAACCTTCAACTAAACAATAACTTATACTTCCAAGGCAACAACGTTCACTATACAATTACTATTAGATTATCCTTACACAGTAACTTATTGCGCAAGTTAACAATCACGATGTCGCAGAAACTTATTAATGTTAAGACAATGTTACTGTATTAAGAATGAACTACTGCAATTCAACAAGAGCAGAAGAACAATACTCAAAATATCTGCAAATCTGCAACACAGTGTCTCCGCACGATCGCCCAGACAGACAGTCTGGTGATTCCGTCTCTCACCGAAGAACACCGTAATGCCCTTTCATTAATGGATAAAAGGTTACATCTCTTTGTCACGCCCTTTTGGTGCATACAAATATATGACAAAATAAAATACAATCCCCGTCGGCCTAACATTGGCAATGTTAAAATCACTATACAGTTACTATTCCTTCCGGTTACGATTATCCTTACATAATAACTTATTGTGCAAGTTAACAATCAGGACGTCGCAGAAACTTATTAATGTTAAGACAACGTTACTGCATTAAGAATGAACTATTGCAATTCAACAAGAGCAGAAGAACAATACTCAAAATATCTGCAAATCTGCAACACAATGTCTCCGCACGGTCACCCAGACAGACAGTCTGGCGATTCTATCTCTCACCGAAGAACACTGTAATGCCCCTTTCATTAATGGATAAAAGGTTACATCTCTTCGTCACGCCCTTTTGGTGCATACGAATATATCACAAAATAAAATACGATCCCTGGCGCCCTAACAGTTGATATGTGTATAGGTGTGTGCTCAATGCAACAATTTTGATATTCATATGTGTGTTGCTGATGTTGGTCTTGAATTCTTGAAAGGTCATATTTTTTTATGTGAATGTTTGTGCATGAAGTTACTTGAGTCAGGAACTATGAGTATGAGCTTGGTGAAGCCAATATTGTTGATGCTTTGGTGGAGCATCTAGAGCATCTAGTTATTATGCCTAGAGAGAAACAACGTGACAATCTGAGATATTAGCTTTTGTACATACACTCCAAAGAGAGGTTTGCACATTTTGTTTTCTATTGCAAGTACGTTATTATTGTTGAATGTATTATTTTATTACAATTACTTTTATTAAAGAATTTTTATTTAAAGCATATATTTATTTGCAAATATTTTGTTAGATTTACACGTATGATATCTCTATTATGGATATCTTATTTCTATTGTAGGTATTTATATTGCAAGTAATTTTGTTTCAAGTATATTTTATTGCAGAGTTTTGTTGCATATATTTTTTTATCTCAAGTATGCTATTTCTATTGTAGTTATTTTGTTTCAATTGAAGGTAATTTGCAAATATTCTATTTTATTTGCATTTGTTTCCTTTACAAAGATTTCTATTGCGGTATTTTTATTTCAATATGTATTTTTATGCAACTATTTACCTTTTGATTATAGGTATTTTATTTTTATTTTGCACACACACACACAATGTACACCATCTAAACATAGCTATATTTGTTTGTTTGCAAGTGTGTATGTATATGTGTGCTCATATGTGTATGAACAGGAGCCCAACACCTTTGCATGCACATACAAGCACACACACATACACACTTGCATACACACACAAATATATGTATGTATAGGTGGCACATATATATTTTTGTGTACAAATGTGTATGTGTGTGTGGTGGTATGTATATGCACATGTGGTGACACACTTATGCACATGTGTTGACACACCTACAAATGTGTCCAATTGGACATAGGCGTATCACCAAATGTGCATAAACATACCAACAACACATATATATGTGTGTGCAAATGTGTATGTGTGTGCATGTATGTGCATGCACACATGCATACACACTTGCATGTGTCCACATGGACACATGTGTAGGTGTGTATGCACCCGTGCATACACATACCAACACACATAAATCCACATATGCACACACAAATATCTATGTATGCATATATCGTGTGTGTCTGTGTGTGTGTATATGTGTGTTTGCATGTATGTGCATGCAAAAGTGCATACACACGTGCACATATGTGTAGCTTGAGACAGGTGCAAGTGCATATGTACCTTGTTGAAACTTATGGAACCTGTGCAAGCCCCAATTATGAAGCTTGACACATACTCACCTCTCATCATTTATGTATGTACACCAAATTTTGTAAGCTCAAAATAAAGCTCCATTTTGAAGATATGAACACTATATCTCATAACCTTGAAGGAGAGTATTTAAGCAAAGGTGAAAACTTATTTATTGCTTGAATAAATGTCAAAATATGATTCAAGATCTAGAGATCTAAAAAATGTGCAACCTTATCCATATGGAGTGATTTGGAGCACCAAAAGTCACCCAAAGAAATGGAAAGACAAAGGACAAGAAGTGCAAGGGCATGAGGTGAGATAACATGCAAGGGTAGGTGATGAGGCACAAGATTCCATCCCAATTTCTCTCTATATAGAAGGATTTTGGACGTGAAAATTTGGTGAATAGAAGGCAATGGTCTAAAAGCATATGCTAGTCATGCTTGCACCAAAGGATATCAGAATGGCCCCCAATACTATGCTACAAGGCACATAGGTATTCAAGCAACATACCTTTCTCTACATAGCCACCTTGTGAGACTCATTTCTATCTATATCTCTTTAATGCATATGAGATCCTCTTAAAAATATGATCACTTTTACTTTCTATGTTTTAAGTAGCTCTGTTAGATTCATCATCATCAACAGTTATTGGAAGAAATTCTTTTGAACCTCATTTTTTTGCTTCACCTAAGTTGATAGATATTCCTTCTTTAGACAGTTTTCTGCCCGATCATTTGAATTGAAAATGGAGTGATATATAGCTTGCTGGAAAGCTAAAGTCTCTACTACGTGTGGAAAAATTTCAAAGTCATTTGATCTCAAAGTTGTGATTGAATCAGGTTTTAGTACGCAAGTGCTCAACATCACAATTTCTAGACAAGGTTCTCTAACTTCCAGTTTGCTATTTTTGTGAAAGTTCTCCACACACCTGTGCATGCATATAGATGCACACATACATACTCACCATATGTGCATAAATGTATATGTGTGTGTGCTTGTGTGTATGGGTGTGTGATGGTCTCTGTATGCACTTGTGCATGCATAGAAGCACACACACATACACACTTGCACACACACATGTATGCATGCACATATCATTTGTATGTATGTGTGTGTGGTTGTGTGCAAGTTCCTATGTATGTGTGCATGTACGTGCATGCAAAGCTGCATACACACTCACACATCTGTCCAACTAGACACATGTGAAGGTGTATATGCACCTGTCCATACACATACATGCACACAAACATATATTTTTGCACACACACATGCAAACAAGTGTGTGTGAAAAAAACAATAATGTATGTGTGCATGTATGTTTATGAGAAGGTGCATACACACAACAACATTTCTCGGCAACGCAACGACCCAAATTAACGTTAACGGCAAACTTTCGAAGGCGATCCATCTTAAAAGATCTATTAGACAAGGGTGCCCCCTGGCCCCCCTTCTCTTTGCCATCGCCACTGAGGGGCCGAGCAGACTTGTGGCTCATCATGTGGAGGCTGGCAATATCAAAGGCCTCCAGCTACCTCACGACCACAGTCAAATCATCATGAGACTTTTTGCCGACGACATGAACGCGTTCGTTCACAATGATAATACCAGCCTGGAGACTTTCTGGAGGTGTCTTGATACCTTTTGTGAGGCCTCTGGATCCAAAATCAACCACAATAAGACCGCCTTTAGGGCCATTGTGGGACATCAACCTGGCCTTCTCATTGATCATGGCTGTCAAATCATTCCGCAGGGCCAAATCTTTCGGCTGCTTGGTATCCCCTTGGGGTTTGGCGTCTCTATGGAGCAGCGATGGAACTGGGTGCTGGCCAAACTTGAAAACAAGCTCAATTACTGGAGAGGCATGCAAATCAATCTCGCTGGACGGGCGATGGTTATCAACACGTTCCTCCTCTCGTCTACCATCTATTTCCTTTCTTGCTGGAGACCGAATGAGCAAGGCCTGTCCAAACTGAATAGCATTTGCAGAAACTTTCTTTGGACGGGTGATCATAACAGAAGGGGGGTGCCTAAAATCAAATGGGCCATCTGCACCAGCCCTAGAGATAGCGGGGGGCTTGGCATCCTGGACATTGGGTGTATGGCTAATAAACTGGCAGCCAAATGGATGATTAAAGCTTGGTGCAATAGGGAGGCCTCGTGGGCCAAGCTGATCTTCAGAAACAAAAATGAGTTGGCCCTCACGGGGTCCCCGAACTGGAAGAACCTTGACATCATGACCCTGTTATTCTCCCCGATACCTGTCTTCCCGAAAGGCTCCAATCTCGTATGCTCTCTTTGGAAGGGCTGGAATAAAGTCAAAAGCTTCACAAGAATTAGTGAGGACTGGAAGTGGGCGGCCGGAATCAGACAAAACGACTCTATCTGGTTTCCGATACATGGCATCCGGAGTGTGGAGTCGTGGAACATTCAAAATGCCAAGAAGTTATGGAACAAAGGATTCAAAAAATGGAAACACCTCTGGAAACATGACACCAACAGTTGGATCAACTACGAGGATATCGACCCTCGCATAAACATCTCCTACGAAGAATGGAACACCTTGCAAAGCAGATGCCTCGCTTGGGATCGTCACAAAACTCGCCTTCTCATGGGACATGATGCCCCGAACGCGCGTGGTCTCAAATGGCACAATGGAAATAGCCTACTCAAAATCCCGAACATCAAAGAAACGACTGACCTCCAGATCAGCCTCAACAAGAAGTGGTGCCTGTCTTGGACGCGGCTTCGGTGGGACATGAAATTCATGGGTATCTGGCACCCACTTATAGAGATCAAGAAGTCTGTCCTCTTATGGCAAATTCTTCATCGAGGAATTTGGACTAACCATAAGGCAAGCAAAATTTGTGGGATCCCTCCGTGGTGCAAACGCTGCCACCGTGCAATCGAAGATGTCCCACACATCTTCCTTACTTGCCCCAACTCCTACAGAATCTGGCAGATGGTTGGACTAAAAATCAGAGTTCAGAAACAGCTTAGTTGGAAACAAGTCCTTTTGGGTGAAGCGATTGGATGCTCTGCAGCTCTCTGGAACGCAATCAGAGGGGAAGTCCTATGGAAAATTTGGCGGGAGCGGTGTGCTCTCAACTTCGGCGACCCCCCCAGGGAGTGGTCGATTGAAAAATCTCTATTCCTCCTTGGCAAAAGGATTGTCAACAGTAAGAAATCCCCCCCCTTCAGACACCATCAAGTCCTCCTTTTGATCAACAACAAGCTGAAACCCAAGTGGGTCCCGCATGAGGGCGACGAGAGGGTGATCAACCTTCTTTGTAATGCAACCTAGGAATCAACCAAGCTTCCCCTGCTTTGTGGGATTTGGGGGGTCCCGTGGGCACTAATCCCCTTCTTCTTCTGTACCTTTGTTTCTTAATTTAATTCAAGTCCGGGAGAGTAGGCTATTGCCGAACTTCCTTTATAAAAAAAACATTTATCTAGCTAGACATATCTGCATGTGTATGCACCTTTCTATGCACATACATGCACACACAAATATATTTTTGCACACGGACATGCATACATATATGTGTGCAAAAATTCTTCTGTATGTGAATGTATATGTATGCATTGGTGCATGTACACTTGCACATGTGTCCATCCGCACACATGTGTAGGTGTATATGCACTTGTGCATATGCATGCATCCAGACACACATATATTTTCACACATGCACACATGCATGCACATGTGTGTTAAAAAATTCATGTGTGTTTGCATGTATGTGCATGAAAAGGTGCACAGAGACCTTCACATGTGCCTAATTGAACACATGTGCAGGTATGTATGCACGTGTGTCTACATATGCATGTAGAGATGCATACACACTTGCACATATGTCTAGGTGGACACACGTGCAGGTGTGTATGCACTTGTGAATGCATAGGCATGTGCACACACATACACACTTGCACATATACACACACACATTTACACCATATGTGCATACACACACACACACACACACACATATATATATATATATATATATATATATATATATATATATATATATATATATATATATATATATATATATATATAATTTTTTTGTGCATGTGTGTGTGGTTGCATGTATTTGTATGCACAAGTGGATGCACACTTGCACATGTGTCCAACTCAACACATATGAAGGTGTATATGCACATGTGCATACACATACATGCACACACACATTTTCACATTTGTATGTGTGTGTGTGTGTGTGAAAAAACTCATGTGTGTGTGCATGTATGTGTATGCACAAGTGCATACACATGTGCACATGTTTCGAGATGAACACATGTGTAGGTGTGTATGCACCAATGCATGCACATACATGCATAGACACATACACACTTGCACACAGATATATATGTATGCCAATATGGTGTGTTTATGTGTGTCCTAGTTGGACATATGTGCAGGTTTGTATGCACCTAGTTATAGGCATACATGCATAGAAACATCAATTTTTGCACACACACGTACACATATGTATAAATGTGTATGCAAATATATATGTATTTTTGCATACACATACATGCACACACAAATGAATTTTGCACACACACATCCATACATATGTGTGTGTGCAAGAATTCATCTATCTGTGCATGTATGTGTATGAAGAGGTCCATATACACTTGGGCATGTGTCCAACTTGACACATGTGCAAATGTGTATGCACTTGTGTATGCACACACATACACAACCATGTACACACTTTACACAAACTGGACACATGCACAAGTGTATATCCACTTGTGTATGCACACACATGCACACCCATGTACACACTTTACACAAACATTTAAATGTATGCACATAAGGTGTGTATCTGTGTTTGCAAGTGTGTATGTGCGTGTGCATGTACGTGCATGCACAACTGCATACGCACCTACACATGTGTCTAGTTGTACGTGTTTGTGTGTATGCACCTCTACATACACATACATGCACATACGCATGAATTTCTTGACACACACATATGTATGCATATTGTTACATCTATCCGGATTTGAACTTGGTTAGGAAGCTAATGGGCTAACCACTTTCCCCAAAAGCGATGGTTGAATATACCTTCTTGATCCTCCCTATTAGGGCATGGGTCATTTATGTTCTACCTATCACTTTATGGCATTATTCCCTCCTTGATCGATCATTTTCATGAATAGTTGGCCCCTGAACTCCCTAGCACCCTTGAATTGATGAGCTCAACCTCGCACAATTTCTTCAACCTCTTGTTTGGAAACTTGGTATCTTGAACCCGTTGAATCGTGGTACAACCCATGCTTCTTATCTTTAGCCCTCAATCAAATGTTGCTCAAGGGTCACTATGAGAGCTTTCCAATGATACCTTAGACATCTCAATCCGACCTATGGATTGCGAGATAGAATCCCACCTCTCTTACAAAAAATTTTCAAAGTTCCTATTGATATATTTTGGTAGTGATGTGTATGAACACACTAGGATTGTTGGGGCATGTTTTTCCCTCTTTACGAGGTTTTTTCCCCCCGTCTTGTATATACGCCTATTACCCTAATGGGCTACTTATCTTTGTACATTCTAGTGGTAATACATTCAGTATTGTGATTTGTGCTCCAAGCTTCTTCTTGTTCTTTGTGCTATTTGAGTGCTTCCGGAGATGTCTAACTCCAACATTCGGTATCACAGTAGGTCGCCGCTTCATCTAGGGCATCGTCGACACTCCTCCGGTCACCATCTCATAATCACACAAAATTTGGCATGCATACTTAGGATGATTAGGAGATCAAAACATCTTTGATGTGTGGTGCCGAAATCCCGATCTGAGCTCATTTGCCTTCGAATGTGCTATCGTAGCGCTTGTGCAAGCTATTTCATCTTTTTGTGCCAAATATATATATAGGTTTTATTTCGCCAATATAAGAGTCTCAAAGTCTGCTACAGGTCTAACAAAATGTGTTTGGGTAGTTTCGTTCAACTTTTTCAGATACAGTCATTTTTCTACATCAAGGTATTTTAGTCAGTGGCCATGGCTGAAAGCATTGATGTATTCCATATGTTGGCTATTGAGGATAAGTTGGATGGTAACAATAAAAGGTCACTGATTTTAAACTCTTCCATCATTTGAGCTTGGATTTTCTTGATGCCATTGACATCCTTCCCTATAATGATAATGCCATCCACATAAACACATAGATAAATAACTTTTGAGTTAGTCTTCTTAATGAACAACAAAGAATCTGCTTTGCTAGCAACAAATCCTTGGTCTGGAAAATATGTGACAAGCCTATGGTTCCAAGCTCTAGGAGCTTGTTTTAAACCATAAAGTGCTTTCCGTAATTTGCATACATAATCTAGTTTGTCCTTGTCTTCATATCCTCGTGGTTGAGCCATGTACACTTCTTTTGAGATCCATCCATTACGAAATGCATTTTTATCATCTAACTAATACAAATTCCAATTCTTTGAAGTAGTAGTACTTACTAAAACCCTAATTGTTCGCATCGTAGCCAGAGATGAGAAGGTCTCCTCATTATCCATTCCATGGGTTGAGCAAACTCCTTTGCTACTAGCCTTGCTTCATACCTATTGATTGAACCATCTGAATTCTTCTTTACATTGTAAATCCACGTGGATCTTACTACCTTCATGCTTGGTTTCTTGGGGACCAAATCCCAAGTATTGTTCTCTTGAAGTGCTTCAATTTCCTCTTGCATACTTATTTCCATTCTTCCTTCTTATTAGCTTCTTCAAATGAAGAAGGCTCTTCTCACATAGAATCTTTGGCCATGTATATAGTATGATTGGTGACTAGTGATGTGTCATATCCATACCTTATGGGTTTCTTAATCTCCCTTTGAGATCTTCTAAGTGCTTGATTGGATGACTCTGGAATGTCTTCCAATTGTTTGAATTTTGTCTTGCCCTTGGACATGCAAGCTTTGAAGTCAATCTGCTCTTCATCTTTTGAGCTGACATCTTCTGATATTTGTGGTTCTTCTTGAGTCCAATTTGGAAAATCACTTTCCAAGTCATAGGGTAGCTTTATTTTCATGCAATCATCTTCAAACTGGGAATTATTTTCATCAAACACCACATCCCTACTAACTGTGAATCCTTTGTTAGTGGGATTATAGAACCTATATCCTTTTCGATTTTGGTCATAGCGAATGAATATACACCTTTCAGCTTTTGGATCGAGCTTTCCTCTAATCTGTGAGGGTATATGTGCATAAGCAATGCACACACAAATATATTTTTGCACACGGACATGAATACATATATGTGTACAAAAATTCTACTGTCTGTGAATGTATATGTATGCATTGGTGCATGTACACTTGCACATGTGTCCATCCGCACACATGTGTAGGTGTATATGCACTGTGCATATGCATGCATCCAGACACACATATATTTTCACACATGCACACATGCATGCACATGTGTGTTAAAAAATTCATGTGTGTTTGCATGTATGTGCATGAAAAGGTGCACAGAGACCTTCACATGTGCCTAATTGAACACATGTGCAGGTATGTATGCACGTGTGTCTACATATGCATGTAGAGATGCATACACACTTGCACATATGTCTAGGTGGACACACGTGCAGGTGTGTATGCACTTGTGAATGCATAGGCATGTGCACACACATACACACTTGCACATACACACACACACACACACACATATATATATATATATATATATATATATATATATACATATATATATATATATATATATATATATATATATATATATATATATATATATATATATATATATATATATAATTTTTTTGTGCATGTGTGTGTGGTTGCATGTATTTGTATGCACAAGTGGATGCACACTTGCACATGTGTCCAACTCAACACATATGCAGGCGTATATGCACATGTGCATACACATACATGCACACACACATTTTCACATTTGTATGTGTGTGTGTGTGTGAAAAAACTCATGTGTGTGTGCATGTATGTGTATGCACAAGTGCATACACATGTGCACATGTTTCAAGATGAACACATGTGTAGGTGTGTATGCACCAATGCATGCACATACATGCACAGACACATACACACTTGCACACAGATATATATTTATGCCAATATGGTGTGTTTATGTGTGTCAACGTGTATATGTCTATGTGCATGTATGTGCATACACATGTGTCTAGTTGGACATATGTGCAGGTGTGTATGCACCTAGTTATAGGCATACATGCATAGAAACATCAATTTTTGCACACACACGTACACATATGTATAAATGTGTATGCAAATATATATGTATTTTTGCATACACATACATGCACACACAAATGAATTTTGCACACACACATCCATACATATGTGTGTGTGCAAGAATTCATCTGTCTGTGCACGTATGTGTATGAAGAGGTCCATATACACTTGGGCATGTGTCCAACTTGACACATGTGCAAGTGTGTATGCACTTGTGTATGCACACACATACACAACCATGTACACACTTTACACAAACTGGACACATGCACAATTGTATATCCACTTGTGTATGCACACACATGCACACCCATGTACACACTTTACACAAACATTTAAATGTATGCACATAAGGTGTGTATGTGTGTTTGCAAGTGTGTATGTGCGTGTGCATGTACGTGCATGCACAACTGCATACACACCTACACATGTGTCTACGCATGAATTTCTTGACACACACATATGTATGCATATTGTTACATCTATCGGGATTTGAACTTGGTTAGGAAGCTGATGGGCTAACCACTTTCCCCAAAAGCGATGGTTGAATATACCTTCTTGATCCTCCCTATTAGGGCATGGGTCATTTATGTTCTACCTATCACTTTATGGCATTATTCCCTCCTTGATCGATCATTTTCATGAATAGTTGGCCCCTGAACTCCCTAGCACCCTTGAATTGATGAGCTCAACCTCGCACAATTTCTTCAACCTCTTGTTTGGAAACTTGGTATCTTGAACTCGTTGAATCGTGGTACAACCCATGCTTCTTATCTTTAGCCCTCAATCAAATGTTGCTCAAGGGTCACTATGAGAGCTTTCCAATGATACCTTAGACATCTCAATCCGACCTATGGATTGCGAGATAGACTCCCACCTCTCTTAAAAAAAATTTTCAAAGTTCCTATTGATATATTTTGGTAGTGATGTGTATGAACACACTAGGATTGTTGGGGCATGTTTTTCCCTCTTTACGAGGTTTTTTCCCCCCGTCTTGTATATACGCCTATTACCCTAATGGGCTACTTATCTTTGTACATTTTAGTGGTAATACATTCAGTATTGTGATTTGTGCTCCAAGCTTCTTCTTGTTCTTTGTGCTATTTGAGTGCTTCCGAAGATGTCTAACTCCAACATTCGGTATCACAGTAGGTCGCCGCTTCATCTAGGGCATCGTCGACACTCCTTCGGTCACCATCTCATAATCACACAAAATTTGGCATGCATACTTAGGATGATTAGGAGATCAAAACATCTTTGATGTGTGGTGCCGAAATCCCGATCTGAGCTCATTTGCCTTCGAATGCGCTATCGTAGCGCTTGTGCAAGCTATTTCATCTTTTTGTGCCAAATATATATATAGGTTTTATTTCGCCAATATAAGAGTCTCAAAGTCTGCTATAGGTCTAACAGAATGTGTTTGGGTAGTTTTGTTCAACTTTTTCAGATACAGTCATTTTTCTACATCAAGGTATTTTAGTCAGTGGCCATGGCTGAAAGCATTGATGTATTCCATATGTTGGCTATTGAGGATAAGTTGGATGGTAACAATTATCCGTTGTAGGCTTATATGATGTGTCATGCATTGGTTGCAAAAGGACTCTGGAATATTATGCAAGGTGTTGAAAAACATCATATTACACTTGCCAATAAAGGTATTGCAAATATAGGTACTGAAACTGATTTAGATGGTATCGAAGATGATGATATTTTGTAGATTCCTCTTCGTGCTGGTATTCTTGTTGCACCTACTCCAGAGCAAATTGGTTGGGATGGCAGAGATGATAAAGCACATGCATTGGTAGTCTTGTCTATCAAACGTGCCATTATTCATCACATTCGCTCTTGCAAAATAGCTAAGGATGCTTGGTCCAACGATATGAATCCAAAGGAACTTGCTAATATACATTTATTGTCGCTCTCGTTCTCCGGAAAATTTATAGGAGCATGTTCTTGTCTCTGTTAATCTGCATCAAATATGCGAGCTCTATGCCTATGTGCACACAACTCATAAGATGCGAGCTCTATGCCTCAAATCTATCCTTCAGCCGCTATGTGCACACAACTCATATATAAGCGAGGCTCTACCACATCTTCATTGCCGATGCTCCTTTGATTACGGATTTCCTCCAGCTGAACTCCATTGTCGTGCCATGAGGGTTTTATTTGGCATAATAGCAATGGCTTGTCCAAAATCCCTAGAATCAAGGTGATCATAGACTATCATATCATGCTTAACAAGAAGTGGTGCCTGACTTGGAGAAGGCTGCGTTGGGATTTGAAGTTCATGTTGATCTGGCATCCTTTCATCGAGATCAAAAAGTTGGTGCTCATGTGGCAAATTCTCTACCGTGGCATTTGGACCAATCTAAAGGCTAACAAAATTTGTGGGGCTCCGCCGTGGTGTAAGTGATGGCATTGCAACATTGAGGATTTGGGACACGTCTTCTTCGCATGCCCCAACTCTCTTTGGCTTTGGCGGACCCTTGGGATTATTTTGAGACTATAGGAACAAATCACCTGGAAGCAAGCTCTTTTAGGTGAAGCACTCTATATCTCGGCAGCACTGTGGAATGCTATATGCGAGCTCTATGCCTATGTGCCTATGCGAGCTCTATGCCTCAAACTTATCATTCAGCCGCTATGTGCACACAATTCATATATAATTTAGGCTCTACCACATCTTCATTGCCGATGCTCCATTCATTACGGATTTCCCCCAGCTGAACTCGATCCTCAATTCCTACTTTAGATTTCCAACAAGCTATATATCACTCCATTTTCAGTTCAAATGATCAGGCAACCAACTATCTAAAGAAGGACTATCTATCAAGTTAGGTTAAGCACAAAATTGAGGTTGAGAAGAATTACTTTCAATAAGTGTTGATGATGAATCTATCAAACCTACTTAAAAAATACAAAGTAAAGGAGATAATATTTTTGGAAGGATCTCATATGCATTAAAGGGATATCTACATAGATAGAAATGAGCCTCACAAGGTGGCTATGTAGAGAAAGGTATGCTACTTGAATACCTATGTGCCTTGTAGCACACTATAAGGGGCCATTCTCATATCCTTTGGTGCAAGAATGGCTAGCATATGCTTCTAGACCATTGCCTTCTATTCACCAAATTTTTACTTCCAAAATCCTTCCATATAGAGAGAAATTGAGATGGAATCTTGTGCCTCATCACCTACCCTTTGCATCTTCTCTCACCTCATGCCCTTGCACTTTTTTTCCTTTGTCCTTCCATTTCTTCGGGTGACTTTTGGTGCTCCAAATCACTCCATATGGATAAGGTTGCACATTCTAGTTCTCTAGATCTTGACTCATATTTTGGCATTTATCCAAGCAATAAATAAGTTTTCACCTTTGCTTAAACACTCTCCTTCAAGGTCATGAGATATAGTGTTCATATCTTCAAAATTGAATTTTCTTTTGAGCTTAAAAAATTTGGTGTAAACACATAAATGATGAGAGGTAAGCATGTATCAAGCTTCATAATTGGGGCTTGCAGAGGTTCCATAACTTTCTACAAGGTACATACACACTTGCATCTGTCTCAAGCTACACAAATGTGCAGGTGCGTATGAACTCTTGCATGCACATACATGCACACACACGCACACCCCATATGTCCATACATAGATATTTGTGTGTGCATATGTGTATGCATGTGTGCTGGTATGTGTATGCATGGGTGCCTACACACCTACACATGTGTCCATGTGGACACATGTGCAAGTGTGCATGCATGTGTGCATGCACATACATGCACACACACATACACACTTGCACACACATATATATGTATCTTTGGTATGTTTATGCAGATTTTGTGATACACCTATGTCCAATTGGACACATTTGTAGGTGTCTCAATGCATGTGCATACAAGTTTGTCACCGAATGTGCATATACATACCACCACACACACATACACACTTGTACACAAACATATATATATATGTGCCTTCTATACATACATATATTTGTATGTGTATGCAAGTGTGTATGTGTGTGTGCTCGTATGTGTATGCAAAGGTGGTGAGGTCCTGCTCATACACATACCATCACACATATACATACACACTTGCAAACACACAAATATAGCTATGTTTAGATGGTGTAATTGTGTGTGTGTGTGTGCAAAATAAATAATCAAAAGGTTAATAGTTGCATCAAAATACATATTGAAATAAAAGTACTGCAATAAAAATCTTTGTAAAGGAAACAAATGCAGATAAAATAGAACATTTGCAAATAAATAGATATACCTTCAATAGAAACAAAATAACTACAATAAAAATAGCATACTTCAGATAAAAACGTATATGCAACAAAAATCTGCAATAAAATATACTTGAAACAAAATTACTTGAAAGATACCGATAATAGAGATATCATACTTGTAAATCTAACAAAATATTTGCAAATAAATATATGCTTTAAATAAAAAATCTCTAATAAAAATAATTGTAATAAAATAATACATTCAACAATAATATCGTACTTGCAATACAAAACAAATGTGCAAACCTCTCTTTGGAGTGTAGGTACAACAGGTAATGTCTAAGATTGTCACGTTGTTTCTCTCTAGGCATAATAACTAGATGCTCTAGATGCTCCACCAAAGCATCAATATTGGCTTCACCAAGCTCATACTCATAGTTCTTGACTCAAGTAACTTCATGCACAAACATTCACACAACAAAATATGACCTTTCAAGAATTCAAAACCAACATCAGCAACACGCATATTCATATCAAAATTGTTGCATTGACGACACACCTATACACATATCAACACACATATTCAAAATTATGTATATCAAAATTGTTGCATTGAGCACAAACCTATACACATATCAACACACATACAATATGTTCCAAACATATTCATCATATAGACAAACATTATGAAATCCATCATATGGAAGTCTCAAGATATGTTGCGGATTTTTCATTACTCTAAAACATGAAATCCATCATATGAAAGAATCAAAACTAGTATAGAATATGTGAGCCTCAATACATACATATGAAATAGCCCATTATATGATGTTCTAGTAAATAATGAAATCGTTTTGAAGTACATCTTAATCATCTACAACAATTCCTATCAACCACAAATTCAAGATTTGAAAAACCAATAAATATTAGAAGAACATGATGAGTTTGAAATAAAAAGGAAAAAAGCACCTATAATGAACCACCCTCAATCTTATCCATAGATTTTGATATATTTTGGTAGTGATGTGTGTGAACAAACTTTGGACCATTCCAGTCCTTTTTTCTGTGTTTAGGAGGTTATATTCTAGCGGATTTTATATATGCCTATAACCTTAATGGATCACTTCTCTTTGTACATTCTCTTGGTGATACATTCAATATTGTGTTGTGCAAAGAACACTTGAATAATTTTCTTTTAGCATCATATTTAATCATATTTTGCATTTACATTCTTTCCAAAAGGTAACGAAATCTTTTCCTATTCAACTCCAAATTCAATGTCTAGTAGGTGAATATATAGACCCATTAACATTGAATAAAAATGTGCCTTCAATAAGGTTGAAGGTTTTCATTGGCAGCACATCACGTTTCTTGAACCTCTCTTATAGCCAACTAAGAGTGAACCATTTTCTTAATGCTCTAAAGAAGAGGTCAAAATGCAAAAAAAAGTAGGCCTATGGCAAAATGGTAGTTCCTTTTGCTCAGTGAATGTTGCATACACTCTTATAGAACTTCAACACAAATGAATGGATAGATTCGTCTTAAAACGAATGCACCTATAGCTTGATATGGGCCTAGATTTGCTTCATGTAAGTGATTTTTTATTATATTTACATAACATATAGTTTGTAAAGTAAAAAACAATAGGTCGTATTTACACTTTTACAAGACATACCAACATTTGATTGTCTAACTCATATCTGTCCATAAAAGATCATGGTGTGAACTACCATTAAGAATTGAAGTTGAATAGAAAACATTAACATATTGCTCTAAAAAAAAATATAGGACACTTAAGTGTCTCAAGACTTTAAAGTGTCCTATTACAAAACTAGTGTTAAGAAAAATCACTTCATTTTGGGTGAGGGAATTCTTCTTTAGATTTACTTTTACGCTTAGCTCATGTAATCTTTTGAATCCTTACTCAACCTTCTAAGTAGGAAGTAGTTTACTACTATATATACAAATGTCAACCATATACACTCTTTTTGAAGATCTTAAAAGCTATTGAAATACATATTTTTAGGATCTGTGGGATATCAAAAGTGTGCTAGTGAGAAAAATAGGAATTAACATGAAAATCATCCGAAATCTGTTATGAAGGCAATCCTCCTTAGGTCCTCTCCACTTGCTCTTACTAAAAATATCTTGAATATCCATCACTTTTAGTTTATATTTCATATCATGCACCTCAATTGGCATTTCAACCAAGAAGGGAATCATAGAATTATGTTTTGGGGTTGCAACAATCGAAGGCATCAAACGTTCAAGTACTTGTAGTACACATACCCACCTTACATCCTTGTTAAGGGTAACTAAAATTGGTGACACATTATATATGTAGAACAAAATAAAAAACCCTACAAACATAGAAACATTCAAAAAGAAAAGAAATCCATAAAACTATAAAAAAAATTAAAAATTCAAAAATAATCTTGTAAAGAATTTCTTTTCTAGTATGTAATTAAACAATCAAAGCAACTAGACTAGGAATCAAGATACTAAAACCAAAAATAAAAAGTAAAATGAATGTCCAAGGATGTTCCCAAATTTAAAAAGTCAAAATAAACAAAGCATGAAAAAGATACATGCAAGAATCAAGTCAAGAAGAAAGAACTAAGTAGTCAAATTCAAAATGGACTAGACTATCAAGAGCAAAACAAAAGCATAGAATTAAAAACCCTAGAAGTAGGTTTCTACTCAAGTAGTCAATCTCTAGTCTTAAAAATCTAGAAATGGAATCAGATTTAGATACAAACGTAGAGAAGAAATCACATTCTAGACATAGATTAGAGAGATAGAATCAAACCCTAGAGTGAAAAGATCGACTCTAGGCCTAGATCTAGGGTAAAAATTTAGTTCTACGATTAGGAACCTCAAGAGATCAATACTCTAAGCTGAAAAATCTAGAAGAAAGACCTACTTTAGGCCTAAATGACTAGATTAAATTTTGAAGTTTTTGTCCAAAACCTAGTGAGAAAAATCTAAAAGTATGCCATTTTGAAATGATGCAACTAATTGAAGCATACCCAAACTTTGAACTGAGGCTTAGCTTAAAAATTATTTCCTTCAAAAGTAGAAAATTTCCAAAAACCTAGCAAGAAAATGAGTGAGAAAAGACATGAAGGTTCTAAGAAAGATTACCTTCATCCCTTGGCTCAAAGTAGAGATGATATTTTCTTTGAACTTTATTATGCGTTAAGGAGTATTATAGAGTCAACAACTTTGGATATTGTTCTAGATTCAAGAACAAACTAGAGAACGGAAAGACATGAAGTTTTTAAGGGACTAATGATAGAGAAATAGGGGGCAAGAGTGGTGCAAGTCATTCTTAAGGATAAGGACAAGTTCACTAGACTTAATGAAATTGAATATCTATATTTCTTTCAAGAGCAAGCACAACTCCAAGGATTGCTCGAGGAAGTCTCTACACATTACTTGGAACGGGTAGTTTCTAGGGCTATCCTAGCTTCAATCCATTCACATATAAATAAGAATTGGAACTTCAGGAACGAACTAAATAAGATATTCTATCTAGCAGATTTTAGCTAGCATAGTCAAGAGGGCTTTCTAAGGTGATTTCATTCCGCTAAGCCTATAACATCCCTGACACATTTATTAAATTATTTTTTTAGAAGTTTTGGTCAACTCAAAACTGAAGATGATCGAGATTTCCTAAACTCCAATCTTGTAATACACTTCCTCATAATTTGTCATGAAGGTAGGGTTGAGGTCGAGAGGAGGATTGAAGAACCTAGGAAGAGACTTGGTATTTCTAATAATTGGGTAAATGTAAGAAGAGAAGTAGAGGTAGTTGCTCAAATGAAAAAATGGCACTCTGTCCTCTATGAAAGATCAACACAACCAACCTGATTTCAGCCCAAAGAAACACCTATACCCATGGAATTAAATGTATGTATAGGAGCAGATACTAGCAACATAGCCCCCACATCTCAGATACCATGAGAACTCCTACTAGAGATTATTAGTAAGCAGTTGGAGAATCTTATGTCAATGTAAGCATCTCTATCAAAAGCGATGAGTAGCCTTCATAACAAGGTGTATTTCAATGGGATATATGGACCGTAGTTCTTCTCATTCCCATAGGAGTATTGCAAGTCCAATTCAATGAAATCATATGCCCATACCAAATTTTCCCCAAGCTTACATGATTCCCCAAGCTACCCCTCAAGCTCAACAATTTAGACAACAATATCCTATGGCTCCTATGCATTTTGTGTGTGAAGGAAACCATGGGTTTAATAAAAGGTGAGGAGTTGGTGGAAGAAAGTGTGTCTAGTGTGATGCTTAGGAGCACTTCTCCTATGCATGCGAGGAACTAAAGTTAGCAAAAGAGCACCAATTACTTGTAGATATAGGGAAAAAGTTGTGTGACGTCAGAACTCGCCTACCTCTATTTGTAAATTGGGGGAAGGCAGAGATGAAGAAACTATATGAGAACCTGTCAAATGCTAATGCAAGCACACTAGTAGCTAGATTGGAGCCATTAGGGAAAATCGAGTTAGAGATAGAAGAGCCCTAGTCACAAACGTCTTACTTAATTGGAGCTTTATTTAGAGCCCAAGATGCAATCATGCAGAATATTGCTTGGAAGTCTCATGTTCATCAGTTTTGTGTTTACTGACATATTTCCAATGTTGAGGAAAAATGAAAGAGAGATGAAATACAAGAAGAAGTGGAGCCTTAAACGAGGGTAACTAGAAAACAAGCCAAGGTAGAAGAGGAAAAGATTAAGAATAGTGAGAAGAAATGTCAATTTCAAGAGCCTTCACTTCTCACGATGAAGCTAGCAAAAACAAAATTATAGAAGGGAAGAGACCAGTCAAAGAAACCAAAACCAAAAGAAACCCATTAAAATTCAAGGACAAGTGAAACACCCTAAAAAGAAATAGAAAACGAATAAGAAAGTTGAGAACATTTGGGAGGGTGAGAGTTAAATGAAGAAAACGAAATCTCCCAAGGCTACACTCATTTATGAGCTTGAGAAGAAAAATGATGCCAACGAGATTCCAAATGACATACGTTTAAAAAGTTAAGTCACAATGTACTTGGAGCAGATGTTCTCAATTATGAAACTTGAGTTCAAAGATAGATCTATCAAATTAATAAAAAGAAAAAAAATTCTTGTTGCTACAAGATATTGAGATGGAAGAAACACCTAAGGTTACTCAGGTAGTGAATGAGGTTGTTACCTTGAATGATTATTCTAAATCTTATGATGATGAAGTTCAAATAGTTCAAGTAAATCAAAATTCTCTTGGATCTATATTACTAGAAAGCCAATACAATAGAAACTTATGGGCAAGAGAAACACCAAAAGTTAAAGTAAATTCAGGAGACGAGAGAGAATCATATTTAGCTCTCACCTTGGTTGATTCCGGATTAGAGATAAATGTGATCTCTAAAAAGTTATATGATGAGTTTTGATGGCCAATTAACAAAGATCATGGCAAGAAGATGAGGACAACATATGATGGTTGTATGCACGTTGTTTGGGTTCTTGTGCAGAAAGGGACTTGAGTGTTTGTAGGAGAATGAAGAAGGAGAAAAGAGAAATATAGACATCGAAAGCTTCTAGAGATTGATTATGAAGAGAAAAGTACAATGATGATGTATAGAACCAAGCCAAATGCTCTCGATGTGTAATGCATACTCCCAAATAGTACACAATCAAACAAAGTTACAAAATACCCAAGGTTCTTTCTACTGTGGACCTTCTCGGCACTAGACCTCCACCTTCTCCAACAGCTTGCACTTGTGCACACCTTGCACTCAAGCTTCCAATAGGGGAGGAGGGATGGACACATTCTATTGATGCACACACAGCTTCAATGGGACCTTGTGACCCTTGATTGCCTTGCTTAGCACTCCTTTGCACACACCTAAAACACACTTCTTGCACACTTTGCACTTGCTTCTCTATGTCACACACTCTTTGAATCTCTTGATCTTCTCTCTCTTAGTGTAGACCCTGCTCACCTTGCTTCCCTGTTTAATACTCTGGTCACTTTTTTTTCCACATTCTAGATTAGATTTTCTTCATAAGAGTCAATTATCCAAGTATTTTATCCAAGAAACCCAAAAAAAGAATAAAACCAACAAAATCATGGAACATGATGAGCACATTGAGCATGTGATTGAGACATCCCATTGTTTCTCTACTCTTGAGGAGTTAGAGTTATGTCTTCAAGAAAATTCTAATTCCCATATTATTCTTCTTTCTTCCGTTGATGAGGCTGCTCTAATCCAAGAGTATGCTCTCAATGTTGACAAGTGCTCAGAATTTAACCAAACACATGATGCCTTAGTTGAAAGAAAGTACAATATTCGAGACAAAAAAATCAATCCCATAGCTCAACCATTACCCCAAGGAAGTAATGAAAAAATTATTGATGTGAAAAGCGATCCAATCCTTTGGGATAAGAAAAACATAGGACATACATTCACGGATGAGACAATCAAATAGGTGAAATTTGGTAGAGGTAAATTTGAGAGTCAAGCATAGCCATGGAAAAACTTTTACTATGTATCCTCATGAGATTGGTTGTGTAGATCCTAAGCTAGTTGCACCCATGATAATCTTTACTATTCCACATATTCCATGGAATCTTCACCCTATATCAGTTCCAAAGGCTCAATTACCTGAGCTAATGAAACTACTTAAGGAAACGATAAACATGAGAATTTTAGAGCCATCTTTTGCAGCTTACTCAAATAGATGGTTCATGTGCCTAAAAAGAATGGGAAACTATGTTTTATTCAATATCTCCAACCTATCAATAAAGTCACCATAAGGAATGTAGGAATAGGACCCATTGTAGATGAGTTTGCTGAATCATTTTTAGGACATTCTATCTATTCAATTGGTGCTTTATATTCTGGATATGACCAGTTCTAATTAGCAATTGATATTCGTGACATAACTACAATGAAAACCCCTTTAGGCCTAGTTCGAATGTGTACTTTACCTCAAGGAGCAACTAATTTTGTGGCTCATATGATGAGTGCTATGAATATGGTCTTACATGATTTTATCCCTCATATAATTATGCCATTCATTGATGATATTCCAATTAAAGGGAGTGACTAACATGTAAAGGAAATTACTTTAGCTTCATGTGGATGTCATAAATTTGTTCTTGACCATATCTCTGATTGTGAACAAATATTTCAACCATTTGAAGAGGTAGGTCTCACATTTTCCATAGAAAAATCTTTTTTTGGTGTCAACGACATTCTTATTGTTGGAAACTTATGTGATCATTATGGTTGAAATCCATACCCACAAAAAGTTGATGCCATTAGCAAGTTCCCCTTGATGCATTCATATGTTCCCCTTCCCATAATCAAATCATGAAATCTCTCCTCTCCATACCCAACTTCATCTTCACCTTCCCATTTTGATCACAAAAACCTTCCAACACTCATTAGCTTCATACACTCTTCATGTGCCGTGACTGGACCTAATCCACTTGGATTGCGATCACCTCCACAGTGGAATTCTCGAGGGAGACTCTCGAGATGGTCGCCATGCAATCCATCCTGTGGGGGGAAAGAGGCATCAAAACACCCAAGAAATTAGTAAAATGGTAGAAAAAAATAGCACCGTTTTCTTCCTGTGTTTTGAATTCGACCCATTAATACCTATCAAGAAGGGAATAGAATCTCTAGTTTGCTTCCTCTTGAGGATGCCATACATCTCTTTAGTTGGTTTTTCAGCCTTACCTGCCCACCAGTCATAAATTTGTTCTTGACCATATCTCTGATTGTGAACAAATATTTCAACCATTTGAAGAGGTAGGTCTCACATTTTCCATAGAAAAATCTTTTTTTGGTGTCAACGACATTCTTATTGTTGGAAACTTATGTGATCATTATGGTTGAAATCCATACCCACAAAAAGTTGATGCCATTAGCAAGTTTTTTGAAATGTGTAACAACATGAGTGAGGTACGCAGATTTCTTGGTGCTTGCATCCTATATGTTATTTGGATCCCACACTTTACTCATGTTGCTGATTGTCTCTATGACTTGTTGAGGAAGAAACAAAAATTTATTTGGACTGACAAAAACACACAAGCTATGCGTAAATTGAAGAAATTATTGCTTGAAGCTCCCATCCTTAAGCGTGTAGACTATTCTGTTAACAAACCTATTATATTGATTGTGGATACTTGTCCTATTGGTATAGGATGGGTCATAAGTCAAGATGATAGTGAAGGGGATAAATATTCAGTAGGTTTGGGGCTAAAATTTTACATTAAACACAACAAAAGTATCCACAGATCAAACGAGAACTATGGGGTATGGTAACATTTTTGAAAATAGACAAAGAATATTTCATTGGTGCAAATGTCAAAGTTGAGACTCATTGTTTGCCTCTCATTGGAATGATAGCCAATTTTTCATCTCCTAATATAGTCATGCTTAGATGGATCTCATATATTAAGTTCATAAATCTTGAGTTAGTTCATATTTGAAGTAAGTCAAGTTCAGTTGTTGATATGTTATCGAGAGCTAGATTTGATGATGATCTTGAAAGTGATCTAACAAAGAATGTGAACTTAGTTGACTATGTTCCACATATATACAAGTATGAGCAATTTCATGAGTCTAAGTACGAAGATGAATGAAGAGACATAGGAAAGTATTTGAGTACACTACAACCATTACCTAGCTGAACTACGAATAGATTTCGTAACATTAGGAAACGAGCTTACGAATTTTTTCTACGTAACAATTATCTTTTGAGACATGCTAAGGGCAAGGTTAAGAATCCACAATGAGTCCTAGGAAAGCAAGGTCTTCAGTTGCAAGTAACGGAGGAAATGTATGAGACATTATGGGCAGGTCATAAAGGATTTTTTGAAACATATGAAAAAATTAGAAGTACCTATTATTGGCCTAGGATGTATGTTGACATTAGTAGCTATGTTTCTACATGTTCTACTTTTCAACTTCATTCATCAAACAAGCATAGAGATCCTCTGCATCCTACTTATCCACCCTGTATTCACTACAAGTGGGTAGTAGATCTTGTAACTATGCCTAAAGGTATTGACAAAATTTGTTACATTGTACTTGCAAGAGAAGACTTAACTGATCATGTCAAGGGATGTGACTAAGATCTAAGACCACTTACAATGTTTGCAAATTCTTACTTGAAGATGTCATAAGTCGCTTTGGAAACATAGAGAAAGTAGTTGCCGATCGTGGAGAGTTAAATGCGAGAGAAGCTAAAGAGTTCTTTGAACATGACGGTATTTGTTTGTTTCTCACTAATGCATATAATCCAGAGGTTAATGGTAAAATAGAGAGAGGACATCCACCTATTGTGAAAGCCATATCTAAAGCATGTAACAGTTACATTAAACAATGGCCAAGATTCTTACCCTTTGCACTTTGCGCAGATAGAATGACATGCACATGTACCACAAGGTATATGCCTGTTGAACTCATGTATTGTCAAAAACCATTGTTTCCAATTCAGTCTCAAATTTCTGCATGCTCAAATTTACCTTGGTCTGAAAACATGTCCATTGATGATTTTTTGAGTTTGTGCATTGAACAGTTAGAACAAGCTAAATTAAAACTTGATGATGCCATTGAAAAATTAAAAGAATGTACAAAGAAGAACAAGCTTTGCTTTGACAAAACTCATCGATTGCATCCTAAGCCGATTGAAGTAGGAGATTGGGTGCTCATTTATAATAGTACATTTGAATCTCAATATGATGCATGCAAAACGCTCACTCAAAGGTGGTTTGGGCCTTACATCATATCAAAAGTCAACAACAATGGTACATATGCTCTTTGTGAATTAAATGGTGTTGCATTAAAAAATTTGATTGCAGATAAAAGGATAAAGCTATTCAAGAAATGTGATAATGATGAGTACATTTTAGATGAAGACACTGAAGAAGATGATAACAACGAGGCCGATTCATAAACAGGAGTATCCATGAAAAAAATTAATAAATAAATATTAAAAAAAGAAAAAAATTAAATATATTTTCTTTCTCAAGTTCATGTTGCTTTGTTCTTTCAAGTTCATTCCACTTTTTTCCCCCATTTTTGCTTGTTTCCAATTTCACTTCATGCATGTTTCTTTCCAATCTTTGCATTGCATTGCATATCCACATCACTTGAGTCAAATGGGAAAAGATGATTCTCTACTTGTGTAAAATTGTATCCTAAGTAGTAATTTATCTACTAAGAAATCGGTTAGAATCTAGGACTATGGAAAAATAGGGCATGTAGATTTGGAGGTTTATTTTGGTAACATGACTTTTATATATAAACATGCATATGTATCCTATATCAAAAGCATAATTGTTGAAGTCCTAGCTCCTGCTACTACATGTTTCTACATCCTTAAACCACCTCACAACACTTGTATCGGACTATATATGACTGTTCTCCATCATCAAAGATGGTTGCACCTTGTATCAAGGTTTAATTTTTCATGGAGAGTACTAATCTCCAAAAGAACAAGCTATCCTTGATGTTAGAACACTTCTATATCAAGAATAACTCAAAACCTTGATCAATTTTGGTAGATCAATACCAAACTATCAAAATTTGCACTAACTATGAAGAGAGTCATAAAGGAGATTCAGATGGGCATTTTTTCTACATATTCCTAAAGGAGACCTTTCAAAACATAGCCCTATAAATTTTCATCTTCATCAAATGATATTTGGAGGGTCAAAGAGCACAAAATCCAGTTTTCAAGGTCATCACGGTTTTCTAGAATAAGCAAATTGAAGTCTTGAAGGGTTTCCATATGGCAAACAATGATTGAACCACGGTGTATGGTCGGGGTGAGCTCACATTCAAGGGTGGAGATGCACTAAAGCTTAAAGAAAGGAGGATCCACGAGTTTTTCTCATGGGATAAGCCTTTTCTGATGGTCAAAGATCAATAATGCGAAGTTCGTCCAAAAATAGTAGCTTATCTTATCCAAATTGATGTCAGCACCAATCCAACGGTCCAAATGAGCCCCAAATCCAACGGTGGAGAATGAAAGACCCTATTTTTCCTCCCTTTGCCCTATATATCATATAAAGAACCTCCTAACCATCCATTTGATAAATCCAATGGTTTTGAAGAAAAGCAGTTGATCCTAGGGTTGAGACTTGATTTCTCTAGATCCAAGGACACAAATCCATTCAAAAAACTATAAAAACCCCCCTTCAAATTTGTGGAAGATCATTGTTAGGCATCCATAGGGCCCGTGCTAGCACATGGTTTCCTTGAGATGATCAACCTCAGTTGAGCGTGTGAGGATCCAAGGTGGGCTAGTAAGAGCATAGTTCCTACAATCAATTTTAAGTTAGACTTCCAATCTAGGATAGGCTCATAAACCCAATGGTTTCTCTTTCTATGCTCACCGTCAACGGAGTGTGTGAGTGAGTCAGAGTTAGTTTTATGAGTCTCAGATGTGTTTAGTTTGACATAATGCTCTTAGAAAGATATAGGGTCAATGAAGTGGAACCTATCCTCTTACATGTGACATTCGCTTGAACTATCATGATGGGAGGGTCATGCCAAATGCCTTTGACTAGTTGAATGCTTAGCTTGGTGTATCACAACACTCATGTACATGTCTTCCATAAGGATATCTTTTAATTCATGTCTCTTGTCTCTTCTCTCTTAGTCTCTTATTTGTTTTAACATGTCTCCTTCTATCTCTTTCTATGTGTGAGAAGGCCCGCAATCATGCGTTCAACCAGGTGAGGATTATCCATTGAGATTTTGAGGTTAAGTTTCTATTTATTCATAAATCATGACCCACATACATGCATACAAACCACAAACATCCATGCATATGTTTCAATTTTGAAAGTGTATAAGAAGCTCCATTCTTGGACCATTCTTCCTTTCGAAATCAATTCATGTCTATGGTTTTATTTTTGTCTCATCATGCATACATACCATCCAAAAAAACCCATGCATATGAATTAAATTTTGAAAGTGTATAAGAAGCAACATTTGTTTGGACCATTATTCCTTTCAAAATCGATTCATGTGAATGGTTTTCTTTTGCCCTCATCATTCATGTTCATGGGTTTATCTTGCATTCATATGTTCCCCTTCCCATAATCAAATCATGAAATCTCTCCTCTCCATACCCAACTTCATCTTCACCTTCCCATTTTGATCACAAAAACCTTCCAACACTCATTAGCTTCATACACTCTTCATGTGCCGTGACTGGACCTGATCCACTTGGATGGTTCTTTCACCTATGTGACCTAACCTCTTATGCCATATTTCTAACTCTGAAAGTGTTTGATCCTTGTAATTATATAAAGCAATGTTTTTGGTGTCTTCTAGCTCAAAAGTAAATAATCTACCTGATTTCTCTCCCTTGGCTATCCTTTTGAATCCATGTCTTGGGTCCTCCACATATGCTCCATGTTGAGTGAGCCTCACCTACAAACCTTTCTCCACAATCTGACCAACACTCATTAGGTTCTTGGTAATGGTTGGTACATAAAGTACCCTGCTCAATAGGTTCTGGTTCCCATCACAAGTTTTCACTTTTCCAATCTTTACAACAGAATGTTTAGTATCATCACCTGTCTGTACCTGATGTTTGCCCTTGGGTTCTTCCAAATCAGAGAGTAGTGCCACATTACCAGCTACATGGTTAGAACACCTTGAATCAATATAAAATAAATGATCATCATTTGTACCTGCCTTGGAGGTCATATTCATGATCAATAGGGAGTCATCTTGCTCCTCTGTGTAGTTGTTGTAGTCCCTTCTATTTCTGAATCCACCTTGGTAGTTACCATTGTGGTTGTGGTTGTAATTGTTGTTGTACTGATTGTTGTATCCATTGTAGCCTTGGTGTTGATTGAATCTACCTCTACCTTGAGAGTATCCACCTCTTTGATAGCCTCTTCCTCTCTGATTCTTATAATTTCTGTAGCACTCATCTGTGGTATGATTAGACAATCCACAAATGTTGCATGGTGATGAGTTGTAGGGTCTCCCCCTACCTTGCTTACCTCCTCTGCCTCTGCCTCTTGAAGATCTACCTCTCCCTGCATAATTAGCTTGGGAGGTAGAGCCTTCTTCTTCTTGCTTCTTCCCTTTATCTTTATCCTTAACTTTCTTATCAGTATAAAGAGCAGAGGGGTTATTACCTTTTGATTGATCTCCAGCCTTTGTAAACTTTGCTTCATGTGTGAATAGTTGGCCCATGAGAGTTGTGAGATCTGGGGTATGCATGTCCATGTAGAGATCCATTGCAGTGGTGAAGCTCTCCCACTTATCATCTGCCTTTAGTCCATTGGTTACTTGCCTTACTATTTGTTCCTCTTCAATCTCCTCTCCAATGCTTGCTAATTGGTCTGCCACATCCTTGATCTTGGTCACAAATTCTGAGACTGATTGCTTTGGTTGCTTTCTAAGAGTTGTGAATTCAATCCACAATTGATTCTTTCTGGCCCTTGTGTTAGAAGAAAAGTATGATGACAAGGTTTCCCAAGTCTCTTGGGAAGTCTTACAATTCCTGATGTGAGGTAAAAGGAAATCAAATATAGAGTTAAGAAGATAAGACCTTACCAATGCATCTTTTGCACACCATGTGTTGAGCCTCTCTTGTTCATCCTTGGTGGGTAGTCCTCTAGCTTTGAATGAGGGTAATTCCTCATATCCTGAGATGAATCCAAATAAGCTTCTTCCTTGTAGATAGGTCTTCATCCTTAGAGACCAAGCTTGGTAATTGTTCCTATCCAATTTGTCAATGAATGAAGGAAAACCATCTCCCATGTTACCTTATTTGCTCTGATACCACTGTTGGGAGAGGATGGTTGGATGCACTCAGAGATTGAGTAGGTGCTGCTAAACCTGCTTCACACCAGCCCTCTTTGACTCCAGGAATGCTTTGTACACTTGATTAGCTTCCAAATGATACCAAGAAAGCATATATGTACTTTGCAAATGATATGTGTAATGATCAAATCAAAACAGACTACTTGAGACTTCAAAAATCCAAGAAAACTTGCTATTTTGGTATTGACACCTGCTCAGTCTTTCACTCAGTATGACCAGCACACTTACAATTGATCAAATTCCTTCTGGGCATATTAAATTAGCTTAACAAGCTACCATTTGCAAGTGGAATGAGAAGAAATGACAAACTATGCTCTGAGAAAGAAGTTTAGAAAAATTAAGTTTACCCCCGATATTTTAGGAGCTCTGCAGACACAGACCAGTGAGCACTTCGACTGAGATTTATCTGCAATGGCTGAACAAATTGACTTAAAAATTTGTAGGCATGTAGAAGACTTTGAGCTGAATCCAATGTGCTTTGAATCACTTGATTTGGGTAAGTAGATCCTGAGATATGACCTGTTGAAGTTGATAGACTTGGAGGTAGACAACTCAGAGAACACAGAAGTAATGAATGTAACTCTTTCTATTAATTCACATGAATGTACAATCTCATTGGCTTGATAGATGTAGCCTAATGAGTTGGAGATGTGTAGGCTATGGTGTAGCACTTACACACTCAATGATCACAGATGTTAGCCTCGGGAATGGTGCTGGACAACCGCGACTTTTGACTTACACTTTTTATAGGAGTTAAGTTGAATTTGAGTTTGAATTCAAATTCAAATCTCCTATGATCACTCCACTAAATGTAGGGAGATATTCTCTCCATTAATCAACTACCTTTTCCACGAATCTATCAAGTAGGTGTATCCATAAGATTCCAAGTGATTTAGACATTTACAAGAAGTAAAATGGTAAGAACTTATAAGCATAAGTTCCTATGACTCTTGCTTCATGTAGAGATATCCTTCAAGGGTTCCAAGCCAAAGGTGAAGGCTTGAATTGCACCAACACATCTGTCCATTTTTTATACCAATCAATAGGTGTCATAGGTTTTTGACACTGACCTGTTTCAAGCTTTCCATTAAAATGTATCACTTTTCCTTCAGATCTTAATGGATGATCATCACGCAAGAATCGTCGATGTCGAAGATAAATATTTTTGTTGAGATTCTTACTATAGATTGATCTCAACCAATCAACAGAATATGGACAAGCTTTTAGTAGATATTCCTGCATCATGAAAACGATAAAATTATAATTAGATTAAATCATATTTATTTATATGCATATTGAATAAAAGAATTACATCAATACCTAAACAAACACCATATCCTAAAAAATCGTGAATAGTCGAAGCAACAATACCATGAACCGTATTATCTTTCATTGATGATTTTCAATACATCAATGACATTAATACCTCTCCATAACTCTTGGAGATCGTCAATGAGAGGAGCAAGATATATATATTCATATCTTTAACTTGTCTTCTGCCTGGGATTAAAAGTGAAAGCATTAAATGTTCTTTTTTAGTGCTAAGATATGGCGGAAGATTGTAGTTTATGACTACCACTCGCCATGTTGACCATTTACTGGATTTCATGGAGAATGGATTAACCCCATCTAATGCAACTCCTAACGTTAGATTCTGTGGATTTTGTGCAAATTCAGGCCATGTAGAATCAATGTGTTGAAAGGCAACACTATCATGAGGAATTCTGATTATTCCATCAGTACTTTTATGATCATGTCCCCATGTCAAAAGCTTTGATAATTCAAGGCTTTGAAACATATGTCTAATCCGCGGAGCCTGATAAATGAGGTCTTACTAGCAATTGTGAATGGTGTGGAGGAATATCATCATCATACGTTGGAATCTACACATATAAATAAAATTTATTAGTATTCCATAAATGAATAAAAAGTAAACTTTAAACATAAAATTAAATATATAAGTTATTAAATATGGATAGAAAATTTTTATTCTCTCTAGCTAAAAGGTGCTCTTGGAGGTCTACGCCATTCATAATTCACTAATAATTCATCACCTGCATGTAATGTAGTAATGACATTGACAACTATGTATCTTGATACATCTCTACTCATGTATGGTGATTCATGACTATTTTCATGCTCCTCAAATGTGCAATTAGTCCTTGAACTATTATGTAACCCTCGACTACTATTTATTAATCCTACTATATTTCCATGTGTGTAAGGTATTCCATTAATATATAATCTTTCATTTTCTGCATGTAAAATCCTTCTACTAGTAAGGGATGATGCGTTAAAGAATATTCCATAAGTACTCATGCTTTGAACACAACATGAAAGTCCATGCCAATCTTCCCATCCATATATAGGACCACAAAATGACATAAGAGTGACTTCAGAGTTCAGAGGCACATACAAGTTGGGATAGATGGATGGATGCTCCAAGAGACTGAGTAGGTACTGCTAAACCTGCTTTGTACCAGCCCTCTTTTGCTTAAGAGTTGATAAGTAGACCTTCTTAGCTTTCCAATAACACCAAAAAATGGCCTATGTACTTTGGAAGTGATGTGTGTAATGATTGAACCAAACCAGATAACTTTGAAGTTCACAAACTCAAGAAAACCTTCTATTTTTGTCTTGACACCTGTTGGATGTTTTACTCAGTGTGACCAGCACAGTAGAAATTGATAAACTTCCTTCTAGGGGTATTTAATTAACTTAGTAAGCTACCATTTGCAAGTGGAATTATGTAAAAAGATAAACTATGCTAAGAGAAATCAATTTAGCAAGTTTAGCTATACCCCCGACTTTTTAGGACTGTAGCAGAAATTGACCAGAGTTCACCTCGACACTGTTTTCTCTGAAATGGCTGAATAGAATCACTTCAAACTTTGCGAGCATGTAGAGGACTTTGAGTTAAATCCAAAAAGCTTTGAATCACTTGATTTGGTGGAGAATTGACTGAGATATGCCCTTGACAAGTTGACAGACGTTTGAGTAGACTAACAGAGAACTCAGAGATTAATGATGTAAATGTATCTATTAATTAACACTTGTATACAATCCCATTGGTATGAATAACATTGCCTAATGGTGTAGAGAGGTGTAGGCTATGGTGTAGTCCTCACACACACTCAAACTCAGTAGAATGAGGCTTGGGAATGATCTCTGCTACCCGCGACTTTTCATTGTCTCTTTTTATATGTAATGAACAAAGATTTGAATTCAAATTCAAATTTTGGCTCCCTATGATCAAGCTCCTAAATGCTTGGAGATATTCCTTCAATCAAATGAGCTAATTTTTCCACGACTCACTTTGGTAGGTGATTACAAAAGATTCTAAGTCAACTTGACTTTTACAATGAGGTAAAGTGGTAATTAACCACTAGCATATGTTCCTATGCTTCTTCATGTATGTGTAGACTTTAATGTATCCTTTGAGCCAAATGTGTAAGCTCGCAAGTTACACCAACAGCTCCCCCTCAAGCCAAACATTTTGGCTTAAGTCTTCATCTTCAATCTTCAAGTATATCTTGCAATCCAATCATGGATTTGAACCTGCAAAGTTTTGTTCTATCCAAAGCTTTAGTCAACAAGTGGGCACATTGCATGTTGGTTGATACATAGGTAAGTTGAATGTCCTTGCTTATCAACTTCTCTCTCACATAATGGTAATGCACCTCTATGTGTATGGTCCTAGCATGATAGATAGGATTAGCTGCAAGTTGAAGAGAACTTGTATTATCCCCAAAAATAATTGGTAACCTAGTATACAAACCCAATTCTGTATACAAAAGTTTAATCCAAATTGCTTCTTGTGTGGCATTAGCCAGTCCTCTATATTCTGCCTCTGTGGAAGACAAAGCAACAGTAGTTGCTTATTTGAAGACCATGAAATTGGTTTGTCACCTGCAAAAGAGATATATCCAGAAGTGCTTCTCCTATCATCCTTGCATCCTGCCCAATCTGCATCTGAATAAATTTTGATATCAATATCTGAAGTGTAAGGGAAATACAAACCATGGTTCTCTGTACCCTTGAGATACTTCAAGATTCTCTTGGCAGCCTCTAAGTGAGGTATCCTTGGCTTGTGCATAAATTGACTTAGCACACTTACTCCATATGCAATATCAATTCTTGTAAGAGTAGTACAGTTCAAGCTACCCACCATACTTTGATAACCTGTAATGTCTTTGAATTCATCACCTTCATGGACACTTAGCTTTAGGTTCACCTCCATTGGAGTGCTTGCTACTTTAGCATCTTGCAAGTGAAACTTCTTCAACATATCATGTACATACTTTTTATGAGTAATGTATATCCTTGAATTAGTGTAAACTAATTCAAGCCCTAGAAAATACTTCAATAAACCAAGATCATTGAACTTGAACTCCTTCATCATCTGGCTTTTGATATACCTGATTCCATTGACATCATTACCTGTAATGATGATGTCATCAACATAAACACAGAGATATATTACCTCTGAATTACTTTTCTTAATGAACAAAGAAGTGTCAGCCTTGCTCATGACAAAACCTTGGTCTTGGAGGTATGTAGTTAACCTGTAATTCCATGCCCTAGGTGCCTGCTTCAATCCATATAAAGCCTTCTTTAATTTGAAAACATAAGTTACCTTCTTAGGATCCTCATAGCCAAGAGGTAGTGACATATAAACTTCTTCTCAAATCCATCCATTCAAGAAAGCATTCTTGACATCCAATTGATACATGTTCCAATTCTTTGATGCAGCCACACTTAACAACACTCTGATTGTTGGCATCTTGGCCATAGGAGAAAATGTCTCTTCATAGTCAATGCCTCGGGTTTGTGCAAAACCCTTGGCTACCAATCTGGCTTTGTACCTATTAATTGTTCCATCAGAATTTCTTTTCAACTTATAGATCAATTTGGATCCTATTACCTTCATAGAATCCTTCTTGGGTACTAACTCCCATGTGTCACTCTCCTCGAGTGCTTCAATATTCTCATCCATAGCTTCTTTCCATTCTGATTTGCTTATTGCTCCTTCATATGAACCTGGTTCTTCATTTGACAAATCTTTGCCAAGATAAATTGAATGTTTAGTAACAAGAGATGTATCATACCCATACCTAATAGGTTTCTTGCTTTCTCTTTGAGATCTTCTGATTGATTGAGTTGAAGATTCAGGTATGTCTTCAAGCTTCTTCATCTTCATTTTGCCCTTGGACTTCCATGCTTTGAATTCTTCAAGGTTGATAGTGTCTTCATCATCTGAACTTGAGTCTTCATTCTGAATAGGTTCCTCCTTTGCAAGTTTTGGAAATTCCTCTTCCAAATCATAGGGTAGTTTAACTTTCCTGCATTCATTCTCATACCAAGAATCATTTTCATCAAAGATCACATCTCTGCTTACCATAAATCCCTTATTGGTAGGATTATAAAACCTGTAACCTTTTTGATTTAGATCATACCCAATAAAAATGCATTTTTCAGCCTTTGGGTCTAGCTTACCTCTTATCTGAGAAGGAATGTGCACATATGCTACACATCCAAATATTTTGCAGTGATCTAATGATGGTCTCTTACCATGCCATGCTTCATAGGGTGTCATACCATCAAGTGACTTAGATGGTAACCTATTTATGAGGTAAGTGGCAGTAGAAACACTCTCTGCCCAAAGATAGTTAGGTAACTTCTTCTCATTAAGCATAGATCTAGTTGTCTCAACAATTAACCTATTTCTTCTTTCAGCTACCCCATTCTGTTCAGGAGAATATCTTGTGGTTATCTCTCTTTTGATGCCTCTGTCCTGCAAGAAGTCTTCAAATTCATTGGAGAAGTACTCACCTCCTCCATCTGACCTTAGTCTCTTCAAATTCCTTCTTGTCTGGTTTTCAACTAATGCAAGATATTTCTTAAAACAATTAAATACCTCATCCTTCTGCTTCATGAAGTATAATACAGTCCATCTACTATAATCATCAATGAAAGACACATAGTACCTTGATCCTGAGACTGAGGGGTCTTTACTAGGTCCCCAAACATCAGTGTGTACAAGCTCTAGATAGTCTTCATGCATATATCCTTTCTTGGAGAAGGGTAACCTGTGAGACTTACCAAATTGACAAGTAGTACACTTGTAAATCATATGTTGCTTGGATACATTAGGTATCCCAAGCACACATTGGTCCCTGCACATTTGTTTCAAGGTTATTTCTCCTATGTGCCCTAACCTTTTGTGCCAAATCTCAAGCTCTGAAAGTTTTTTATCTTTATAATTGTATAGTGCAATATTCTTTGTATCTTCCAACTCAAAAGTGAAAAGTCTAC
This sequence comes from Ceratopteris richardii, assembly GCA_020310875.1. Taxonomy (NCBI): domain Eukaryota; kingdom Viridiplantae; phylum Streptophyta; class Polypodiopsida; order Polypodiales; family Pteridaceae; genus Ceratopteris; species Ceratopteris richardii. The sequence continues at coordinate 123,872,572 of CM035443.1, forward strand.
CTGATTTTTCTCCTTTAGCAATCCTCTTGAACCCATGTCTTGGGTCCTCCACATATGCTCCATATTGATTGAATCTAACCTGCAAACCTTTCTCCACAATCTGACCAACACTCATGAAATTTTTGGTAATGGTTGGTACATAGAGTACCCTGCTCAACAAATTATGATTACCATCACAAGTCTTAACATTTCCAACTTTAACTATTGAATGCTTTGTATCATCACCTGTTTGGACTTGATGTTTACCTTTTGGTTCCTCAAGATCAGAGAGTAGTGCCACATTGCCAGCCACATGATTTGAGCACCCTAAATCAATGTAGAATAGGTGATCATCATTTGTACTTGACTTTGAAGTCATGTTCATGATCAGAAGAGAGTCATCCTGCTCCTCTGTGTAGTTGTTGTAGTCCTTTCTGGTTTTGAATCCTCCTTGGTAGTTGCCATTGTAATTGTTGTTGTAATTGTTGTTGTGGCCTTGGTGATGATTGAACCTTCCTCTTGACTGTGAGTATCCACCTCTTTGGTAGCCTCTTCCTCTCTGATTTTTGTATTTCCTGAAACACTCATCTCTAGTATGATTTGATAAACCACAAATGTTGCATGGTGATGAGTTATAGGGTCTCCCCCTACCTTGCTTACCTCCTCTGCCCCTTCCTCTTGAAGATCTACCTCTCCCTGCATAGTTGGCTTGGGAGGTAGAGCCTTCATCTTCCATCTTTTTGCTCTTGCCTTTATCCTTAGACTTCTTATCAGTGTATAGGGCAGAATAATAATTACCTTTGGATGTATCTCCATTTTTGGTGAGCTTTGCTTCATGTGTAAATAGTTGTCCCATGAGAGTTGTAAGATCTGGAGTGTGCATGTCCATGTAGAGATCCATTGTAGTGGTGAAGCTTTCCCATTTGTCATCAGCCTTGATTCCATTGATCACTTGCCTTACAATTTGTTCTTCTTCAATCTCTTCTCCTATGCTTGCTAACTGATCTCCAACATCTCTGATCTTGGTCACAAATTCTGAAACAGCTTGCTTAGGTTGCTTCCTTAGTGTTGTGAATTCAATCCACAACTGATTTTTCCTAGCCCTTGTATTGGAGGAAAAATATGATGACAAGGTTTCCCAAGTTTCTTGGGATGTCTTACAATTTCTGATATGTGGAAAAAGAAAGTCAGAGATAGAGTTGAGTAAATATGACCTTGCCAATGCATCCTTAGCACACCATGTGTTGAGCTTTTCTTGTTCTTCCTTGGTTGGTAATCCTATTTCTTTGAATGAGGGCAATTCCTCATCTCTTGAGATGTATCCATAGAGACTCCTTCCTTGTAAGTAGGTCTTCATCCTTAGAGACCAAGCTTGATAGTTGTTCCTGTCCAATTTATCAATAAATGAAGGAAAACCATCTCCCATTTTACCTCTATTGCTCTGATACCACTGTTGGAATAGATGGATGGATGCTCCAAGAGACTGAGTAGGTACTGCTAAACCTGCTTTGTACCAGCCCTCCTTTGCTTTAGAGTTGATAAGTAGACCTTCTTAGCTTTCCAACAACACCAAAAAATGGCCTATGTACTTTGGAAGTGATGTGTGTAATGATTGAACCAAAACAGATAACTTTGAAGTTCACAAACTCAAGAATACCTTCTATTTTTGTCTTGACACGTGCTGGATGTTTTACTCAGTGTGACCAACACAATAGAAATTGATAAAATTCCTTCTAGGGGTATTTAATTAGCTTAGTAAGCTACCATTTGCAAGTGGAATGATGTAAAAAGATAAACTATGCTAAGAGAAATCAATTTAGCAAGTTTAGCTATACCCTTGACTTTTTAGGACTATAGCAGAAATTGACTAGAGTTCACCTCGACGCAGCTTTCTCTGAAATGGCTGAATAGAATCACTGCAAACTTTGATAGCATGTATATGACTTTGAGCTGAATCCAACAAGCTTTGAATCACTTGATTTGGTGGAGAATTGACGGAGATATGCCCTTGACAAGTTGACAAACGTTTGAGTAGACTAACAAAGAACTCAGAGATTAATGATGTAAATGTATCTATTAATTAACACTTGTATACAATCCCATTGGCATGAATGACATTGCCTAATGGTGTAGAGAGGTGTAGGCTATGGTGTAGTCCTCACACACACTCAAACTCAGTAGAATGAGGCTCGGGATTGATCTCTGCTACCCGCGACTTTTCATTGTCTCTTTTTATATGTAATGAACAAAGATTTGAATTCAAATTCAAATTTTGGCTCCCTATGATCAAGCTCCTAAATGCTTGGAGATATTCCTTCAATCAAATGAGCTACTTTCTCTACGACTCACTTTGGTAGGTGATTACAAAAGATTCTAAGTCAATTTGACTTTTACAATGAGGTAAAGTGGTAATTAACCACTAGCATATGTTCCTATGCTTCTTCATGTATGTGTAGACTTTAATGTATCCTTTGAGCCAAATATGTAGGCTTGGAAATTACACCAACAATACAAATCCTCTAGAATAAAGAGACCACGACCAACATTAGTAATAGTGGATGGAGCAATCATATAGCGATTACCCCAAAAGTTGAAAACCTCTCCATCTAAAGGAACTGGTGCTCTATTCCATCGTCCATATCTTCTTCTATCATATGTTTGTACTAGAGAACGATCACGAGCTGGCAATGGATAATCTCCAGCCGTTTCAGACTCTAAACGACGAGGTAGAGGATTTCTAGAAACCTCTGCTTGTAATTGATGAACAACAAGTCGACGACGTTTACGAGGTATATTAACATTATGAGAAAAATTATTATCATCATCATCGAGCAAGTATTCCTATATATCAATAGTAATTTGATTTTGTATATGGTTTTTAAATAAAATAATGACATTAATTTATATAAAAAATACATACCCAAGCATTATCACATTGACCAGGTGATGGTGCATGCTCAAAAGTACCATACTCTGCCTCATGTTCAATACATTCCAATCGTGGTCTTTGATACGTGTCATAACAAGAGTTACACCAAGATATAATATGCTCTTGATAGTAAAATTCATCATAATCCTATCGGAGGACACATGTGAAGTCGTTGCATGGGTAGGAGGTGGTGGAGTACCCTCTGATTGATCAGAATCTGATTATAATAAGCCTTTACAATATTTTTATCTTTCTGGGTTCCTCAGATGAAGACTTGAGCCATTGAAATAAATTTGCGCCTTCAAAAAAATATATAAGTTATGTATCCATAAAATATATTTAAAATTAAATGTTTGATATACTTACAGTATATAGTCGTTGCACGATGAGGAGACGGTGGTGGAGTTCCATCTGATTGATCAAAATCTACAAATAATGGTATTTGATATTAATAATTTGATTATTTACATGCACAAAAAATTCACATATACATATTTACACACACACACATATTCACATATACACATTTACACATTTACACATACACACATATTCACATATACACAAATACACATTATTGTGGGATAAATGCATGTATTTTGTATGAATGAGTGTATATGCATGCATGTGTGTGTATGTATATATGTGGATATGTATATGTGTGTTTATGTTATATGTATGTATATGTATGCATATATGTATGCGTATATGTTTGCATGTATATGTGTATGTGGGTATGTGTATGTGTATGTGTGTGTATATATGTGTATGTATTCTCATTTTTTTTCTGCTTGAGATTAAATTAATAGGAGATATTGTATGGTGGAAAAAAATAAGAGGCGACCTAGCATACCACCTAAGATGTTGTAGTTTTTTCATAAATAGCTACATCTTCAGGAGTCATTTCCTCAGCAGAAGGTATACAAATTAATAGTTTATATTTATAATTTTCATATATTTTAGTAGTTTTTACATTTAATTTATGTATTTCTTTTTTCTTAAATAAATAGGCTGCTGCAAAGAAGAGAGTGGAGTCGGGCCACACATCGCACCTAGGCCAAATGGCTCATCATGGTTTTGTAGCTACATTTGTAAGTATATGTGTTATTGTGAGTATATTTTTTATTTTAGTTAAAATGCAAGAAACTAATCTTTTTTATTTGTTTCAATGCATCGAAAGGATTATGGCCGATATCCTATGAAACATGAGATCGAGTATGCTACACATTTTGGATATTGACATTTGAGTGAGTATATGCAAGATCATCGTGATGCCTTTGTGAGTATTATTAAATTTTATATAATTATTTTATTTTTATGAATGGTTTAATTGTTTTACTTATTTATGTTTGTTATATGTAATATAGGAGTACTATGGAGAGGAAGATATGGATGAGGTGGAGAAATAGACACAAGAGGGATGATCTCGATCGTCACAGGGTGATCAAAATGATCATGATGTTGCTGATGATGATGATGATCATGATGATGATGATCATGATGATGATGTTTAGGATTCTTGATTATGACATTGGATTATATGTATTCACATTGATATATATATATATATATATATATATATATATATATATATATATATATATATATATATATATATATATATATATATATATATATATATATATATATATATATGTATATTAATCTATATCTTTTTCATTTCAGTTATGTTTTGAATTGTGTGTATGGTATTAAGTAATGAAGAGTTTTGTTCTATTGATTGTTATTATTGTTTATATTAAGCATGTGTTTTAATACTTTAATTATATAATTCATTCATATGTGTGTACGTAAGTGTATATGTATGTGTGTGTATATGTCTGTATGTGCATGTGTATGTGTGTGTATATGTATGTATGTGCATGTGCATGTGTAAGTGTATATGTGTGTATATGAGTATGTGCATGTGCATGTGTATGTGTGTGTATATGTATGTGCATGTATATGTGTAACTCTATGTGTATATGTGTGTGTGTGCATGTATATGTGTATATGTATATATGTGCATGTGTGTGTGCATGTGTATATGTGTGTGTATGTATGTGCATATATATGCATATATATGTGTATATATGTGTATATATGTGTATAAATGTGTATATATGTGTATATTGTATGTATATGCATGTGTATATGTATGAAACATGCATGTGTAGCATTTCCATTTGCATCCATGTGCATGCATGCAGATGTGCATATACATGTATTTAAGTATATGTTAATGTGTGTATGTATATATATATATATATATATATATATATATATATATATATATATATATATATATATATATATATATATATATATATATATATATATATATATATATATATATATATATATATATATATATATATATATGCAATAATGCATGCATGTAAGTCTTTTTATGTGGTTGTAGAAATTTTTGTGCATATGCATGTGTATGTGTGTGCATGTCTAAGTGTATGTGCACATGTATTTGTGTGTATATATGTGTGTGTATGTGCATGTGTATATGTGTATATGTGTGAACGTGCATCTTCATCATGTATAAGTGTATATGTGCATATCAATAAGTGTGAGTATGCTATCTAATGAAAATAACACAATTCAAATGATATACAAAGAATAGAAATTGTACTTACAATAGCTAGCCATACTTTTTGCTTGGTTAGCTTCTTGAATAACCTGCAATAAAGAGAGAGAGAGAGAAGAGAGAGAGAGAGACAGAGAGAGAGAGAGAGAATTCAAAGAGAGAAAGATGTAGATAGAGAGAAACAGAGACAGAGAGAGACAATAAGATAGAGCTTAGGCAAAACAACAATTCTGCATATACTTGTTTCAGCTCATAAGCGGAGCGCAATTGGGAATGTTGGAGAGATCTTTGATCTGATGCGTGAAAATGCCGATCAAAGAGCCTCCAATGTTTTTTTTTGTCAACAGACCATCATGTAAGTGATGGTAACGCGTCGTAAAAACCATTAGAATTGGCGTCGCATAAGTGACATTTTTTAGCGTCGCTTATGCGATGCAAAAAGCATTGCTTATGTGACGCTTTTTAAAACCATCGCATTAGTGACACTCTGCGAGCGTGGCACACCCTGTCATGCCACACGTTGAAAAAAACGTCGTTTGGCTCATCGTTTAATCGACGGTCCGCGCATGATGCTAATTGCAATGCATTTTGCAATTTTATAGTGACAAAATTGTGTCACCTTAACCATCGCTATGTGCCCGTATTCCTTGTAGTGAATAGAATTTGAGAACATTCTCCTGAACAAGAACATCCTAACAAGAACTTTCTCCAAACATTCTCCATCTTCCTTCTTCTTTCAAAGCTAGAACATAAAGAGAAATAGGAATACCTGTAGATATGACTGCATTCTTTTACATATGGTTGAAAATAATTCTTTATGTTTCATCACCCCATGGATGTCTTAACACTAGTATCTAGAATTCTTCAAATATATCAGACTTTATGAAATCTGGAATGTCTTCCTTCTTTCAATAAGTCTGATCTTCAGTGATTAGTACCTATATCTGAAAGAAAAATCTCAGAACCCTTTTTATTAGCACTATACACATTCCAATAGCTTTCCCTATCATTCCTCAGCTTTCCAAAATCTAGAATAAGGTTAGCTAATCTATCATAAAAACGTTGCTGAAAGTAGTTTAGGATTCATAACCTTCTGCAACATAACAAGTATCTTCTTCTATCTCTCTGCAACACAAATCTGATATAACCTAAATCTTTGACTTACTTCTTCCAATGTTAAGAACCTTCCAAACAAATGATAGATAACTGACTCATAAATACTTAAGATCTTCAAGACCTTCAAGATCAACCAAGATCTTACAAAATCATATGAGATCATCCAAGATCTATGATCTTTGCAACAAAATACCTGTGTAGAATCTGCTCTCATCAAACCTTCATGACTGAATATTTGATTTGCTACCTGAATGTCTCCAAGTGTCCATGCTTCTCACATAAAGTTTGTAAAAATTTTCTTCAAACGAATCCTTCTCAAGATTTTGCAACTCCTACTTGAAACATAAGTGGACAAACTTCTCACCTTAGAACTCCAAAAGCTTCAAGTTGATACTTCATCTTTTCATATTCTACACAGGTGAAATGTGATAGTATCTGCTTGACTCCACTTCTTAATCAAGTGATATGATCTTATGGAAAACCTTTTTGAATACAAGCATGTATCCAAAAATCTAGACAATCATAGAAAGTAGATTCTCCAACTGACCGGTATATCAAAACATCTAATTTCTCTGAAGTTTTCTCAAAATATTAAATATGAGGTAACCTTTCTAAACACAAAACCTCAACCCAAGTCTTCAACATATGCTACAAAAAAATTGTTTACCTCAAGAGTTAGATAAAGAAGAAATATACTTCTCTGCAACTTGTCATATACTAAGTAGCTTTGAGTTGACACTCCAAGAAATCTTTGAGGGAACATATAAGCTGCCTGCTTAAAATCTTCAACTTATATATAACTCATACATATGACTCAAAACATACAAGTTGTCTTCAAAATCTGCTGCTTTTCTTTCTCTCAATGTAATTCTTTGTCAAATCTACCAAATCATGACCAAGTATCATGCAAAACAAGAAATTGCTTCTTCTTTAAACTATCTTCACACAAGATGATCCTGTAGACTTGTCTTTGGATGTAGAGGATAAAATAAGAAAAGTATATGGGAAATATATGAGAAAACGAAGCCTTACTTTTCTTTTGGAAATGATGGACTTTCTTCTTTTGCATCTTTCTTCCACCTGATGATGTCAACATCTTCAAAACTTCTCTTCCATACCTTTTGTTCTCTTCATCTTGAAGTAACAAGCACTCTTAAATTCTTCAAATGAACTTTTATCTTCCTCTAGTACTAAGAGTAAGAGACAAAACAAACAAGGTATACAAATGGAAGTGAACATAGAATCATGTTTTATCATCTCCTCATATCTTTGGATCAAAATTCTGCTTCAAACGATTGATATGACTAAATTCACCAACCTTTTGTCTCAATGATGAATTACCTCTCTAGATACCTATTTTGATGTAGCCTTTAACTTTCAAATAATGAAAGTATATAAAACCATTCCTTGAATCCTTCAAATCTCATCATAACTGCTCTTCTAAGATATGACCTGCAAATGATAATCTGATAGTAGAAACCGATACCTGTGATTTGATGTTGATCTGATTCCTTCATCTTCTCCAGACCATTGTTTTTTCCTTGAATTTGAAGTAGCCTTCTCTTCATCAAGTCTTGGTCTTCAAAGTATTTTCATACCTTTCCAAAAGTATTCGGCTGCTAACAGATCATCAACTTCATACTCCACACTGATGAATAAACATGTGACTGAATTGTCTAATTCTCAAATCGTTACTCATCTAGATTAAGTGTGTATGTCAAATGTCAAATGTTAGAAGATGCTCTTAAATCATATGTTGTAAACTTGGAAGTCTAGGAACTTGGGAATCTCAGAGCTTGAATGAACTCTGATATCCAAAACCCTAAAGCTCTGATACCAAATGTTGGAAATTTAGTAGGCCCATTACTAATACCACAGGTCCAAGTTCCATAGATCTCAAGCTTTTGGAGTTCTCAAGGTGAGAAGTTTGTCTACTAATGTTTCAAGTAGAAGTTGCAAGCTTGCCAACAAGTAAAACAATCAAGGCTGCCCTTCAAGAAGAGTACCTACATAAGTGCAAATGTTTTAGACCTCATTCACACAGATGTTTGGTGTCCAACAAGAGAAGCTTCCCTTGCTAGAAATAGGTATTTTGTAACCTTTATTGATGACTTTTCAAGAAAAGTATGGTTGTATTGCATTAGAAACAAAGCAGATGTGTTCCACTACTTCAAGAGATTCAAAGCACATGTGGAGAAGAAATCTGGCAAGTTTATCAAAACTTTGAGATCCAATGGAGGGGGAGAGTACTTCTCCCATGAATTTTCTAAATTTTTGCAGGTCAATGGCATCAAAAGAGAATTTACATGCAGGTATACCTCTCAACAAAATGGGGTAGCAGATAGAAAGAACAGACACATAGCAGAGGTAGCAAGGTGTATGCTCAACGAAATGAATATGCCGCATTGTTATTGGGGAGAGGCTACATATACAGCCACATACATCATGAATAGATATCCTACATCAGGTATAAATCATCTAACCCCTGAGGAAGCATGGAGTGGAAGAAAACCTTGCAATTCACATTTTAGAATCTTTGGTTGTATATGCTATGTACATGTACCTCAAGAGTTGAAGTCAAAGTTAGATGCCAAATCTGAAAGGTGTATTTTTTTTGGATATTCTATGGAACAAAAGGGGTATAAATGCTATAATCCCATCACCAAGGAGCTGAAGGTAAGTAGGTGTGTTGTCTTTGATGAGTTGAAGCCTTGGTATGCATGCATGAGTCCATTGCAAGTTGAAGACATAGGTGAGACAGATTTGAAGAATGATGATAGAGTTCAAGAAAGCATGGATTTAAGTGGTCTAAGCAACTCATGCAACACAAGGACACCCTCAGCATGGAGTGGAAGGCTTAGGGAAAGAGAGACCAGCTTTGAAGAAAGCAAAGTCAAAGGCAAAGAGAAGATTTCAGTTGAAGAAGCAAGCTATGTGGACGAGAGCATGTTGGAAGATGAAGAGATAGAAGAAATTCAAACTCTAGGAGTGGAAAAACAAAGAAAGAAGATGGCAACCACACCTGAAGGAAGTGAAATAAGGTCTTCAAGAGTAAGATATCCAGTACAAAGGTTAACATATGATAATTTCATTGCAAAGCATTATGCATACATGACTCAGGTAATCAAGGACAAAGAACCAACTAGTTATGAGGAAGCTAAGGATTGCAAGGAATGGCAAGAGGCAATGAAGGAAGAGCTCAAAGCACTTGATGAGAACCATACTTGGAGCTTGGTACCAGCTCAAGAAGGCATGAAGGTGATAGGTAATAAGTGGGTTTAAAAAATTAAAAGAAATTCACATGGTTCCATTGCTAGGTACAAAGCAAGGTTGGTGGCGAAAGGCTTCTCCCAAAGCTACATGAGCCAACCTCAAGGATTTGCTAGTATGAGGTACCCAAATCATGTTTGCAAGCTAAGGAAAGCATTATATGGACTAAAGCAATCCCCAAGGGCCTGGAATCAGAGCTTAGTGGATTATTTATCAAGTTGTGGATACAAAGAAAGTGTTGTAGATCCATCACTTTACATGAAGAAGCAAGGAGACAAGACGGTATACATATGCATCTATGTGGAGGATTTGATCATCGCAAGAAGTGATATTGCAAGTATTAAAGATATCAAATCAAAGCTAGGAAAGAAGTTCAAGATATCTGACCTTGGAACAATAAAATACTTCTTGGGAATAGAGGTAATCTATGCACACAATGTCATCTTCTTGATTCAAATAAAATACTTGTTAGATGTGCTATATAGGTTTGGTATGAGTGGTTGTAAGCCACTTTCTCAACACTCTTTCTCCCTAGATGATCTTGGCAGACCCCCCCGATCTTGTAATTGTTAATTCTCCTTCATCCTGAATCCATTTGCAATGATTTTTATCTTGTTGGAAATCTTATATTTTCTACTTTGTCTAGTATAAGTCTCGGATTCAGTGCATGCACATGTGTAGAGAAATGTCCAGAATAGTGTCTGTCTAGTTACTCATACTCTATGAAGAGATCAAGTTATCTGGTTTATTGGAGCTAGTTGAGGCATCATCCAATATCCAAATGGAATCATTTTACTCTCATTTGAAAGCTCTGAAAGTCTAGTTTAAGCTTGAAAATTTTCATTTTTAATCTCAGCATATACTCAGAGAAACTCAAATAATACAGAGCCTATGTTTGAACAATTTCAGGATCCTAGGAGGGTTCATTTGCTTTTGTTGTGCACATAGGAGTGTTTATCCTCCAACAAGTGGCACATATGATAATGTGGAGAAAAGGGTTAGGCACTCATCAAGATGGCATCCAACTGCCTTCTTAATATCACAAGTTCCTCTCTATCCACAACGATGATGGAGAGATATTCCATTTCCACCTCTGGTAATGTGGGCTTAGATGGGTTGAGATTTGATTGTGGGGGCTCTTCCATGCTTGATTTCTTGCACAATTTGTCCTCCACAACACTACGCTACTATTGGTGCACTATGCCACTCTCTTTGGCTAAGTTTATGACGTCTAATTGAGACTCATTTTTTTCATGAACAAATCCCCCTTGTGACAAGGTTGGGGAGATCCATGGGTGTATGTTGCGGCTCCACATTGATAATAAGTATAGTTGTGGAAATATAAAAGAGGCACCGAGTAACCATCCTCTTCTTTTTGTTAAGTTGTGTTATCAATGGAACCATTTCATCTAACAAATGACATGCATTGTCAGCGATTGCCATGAAGCGCTTTAGGCGCTTCATAAATGCTTCATCACCTTTATGAATGTATAGAAAAAGGTCACACAAGACCCATTTACCCTCGTAAGGTGGAATATCTACAGAGTAGTGCAAGATGTAGTACTCAACGAACCCTATGATTTCCTCGAGCACATCATAATTGAGTTGGATCGCCTTGTCCACATCCGAGACTCTAGAAACAAGGTCATACAAGTGTGTTTGACCTTTATACTGATTTGATTCCAAGAACGCATTGAAGACTTCTTGACGACATTGAGACAGCAGGGTAGTAGAGGTTGAGGTAGCCCTTGTGCAAGAATATAGTGTGATTACTAAGGGGTGCTTGCTCTAGGAGTGCATCTTGCTCCTCTTAGTTACAAAAGTGAGAAATGAGAGAATAAGACTTGCTTTTATAGTAGTTTCAATATTCTCAAGTGACTGGGATCTATTTAAAGGTAAAAAAAAAGCTATAGATATAAGAATCATGCACAGAAGTCCCAAAAAAATTGGCTCATAAAAATGATTGAGAATATTATCATTTAACATAATAAGGAATACCACATCTACACAGTACAAAAAATAGAATTCTTGGAATTTTGAAATTGTAATATATATTACCATGCGAAAACCAAATATTTGACAATTTTTACATCATATTGACATCAAAAAGTTTTAGATCATGTACATTATCTTGTAGCAAAGGAAGGACTATAAAAGGAAAATGGGTTATGTGTACACTCCAGTACTCGGATAGTTGAGCTATGACAATGAAAGTTGAGTTCCATCTACACTCCATGAAGGAAGGACTTTGATTTTCTCCTCCAACGTCTTACCAATTTGTGGACAAACAAAAAACTTTAAATATGATATTTGAATATAATAATTTCTACAAATAAAGAAAAAGTACCATAAATTTTTTACCTTATGCCCTTGTATTTTGAACTTGGATTGATACAGATCCTCAAATCCCATTATCAATAGGTGTTCTCTCACATGGGCAAGGGTCAAGTATGATTCACTGAAATGAATTCCATCTCATTGTTGGGTAGATTTATCTTAGTTTCAAATGAAATTAAAAAACCCTCAGAACTTTGTAATGGTATCCATTCACCAAGTTTTGACATCCACCAATCATAATAGAATCCAATGTACAATGAAGTACAGTGTTTTAAATATCAAAATCCTATGCTTGTTGCACCAATTTTACAAAGGTATCTATCCCGTTTGGTGCATCCTTCTACAAGTCCCTGATTTTCACCTAGTAAACCCTCCCCTTGCTCATATGTGTTATCTTTTGACATCAACATTTTTTAACTCTCTAGAATTGTGAATATTTGAAATAGATGTACAAAACAATGAACAGGAACACACCAATGTAATCCTACAGATCTAGAAACTCTTGTGAATTTCAAAGAGTCATGTATGTTCATCACCATTTTATGCTTCAAAGATGTCAAAGTCCATATATCAAGTTGTGGCCACTCGAGCTTGAAAAGAGAATCTACCTTAATCATCTCTAACCTTCGAAAATCATTCGATGAAGAAGGTACAATATACATATGTGTGTAAAAGAAAACTCTCTCAGGTAATGCAATGCTTGGTAAGTACCAGTAAGACTATGATGTGGTTGCTCCTCCACCAAGGTAGAAGGAAATATGTTGGCAACAAAAAAAATACACATCTTAATAAGGTATATAAAAAATATAATAGGAATCAATACTAAAGATTAATACTTACAATTGATAGGATATCTCATTTTGTTTGAGTTTTTCAATTTCATGCTTGACATTGTAAAAACATGTTGTATAATGGAAACAGTTTCACCATTTTTGAGATTTTTGAAGCCCAATAACTTCCCTTTCCAATGAAGATCCAATTTTCCACGATCTCTTACACAATGAGGGCCAACACCAGAGGGTTGCATATACACCCATGCACCTTTACAGAACTCATATACTAATAGATTTCCTTCTATAGCCTTGATATTGTCACATTTTAATGCGATAACCTCATCTTTTGGATGCGTGTATGATTTAGGTTTCTCGATTGGAGTTCAAGATGTGGAAGTGACAATAGGAATTCAAGAGGAAGATGCACAGAGCAAGACATGCATACACAAGAGCTTCAATGGTGTGCTTGAGAGAGAAACTACTGGAAAGAGATGACTTTTTGGGACCTAAGTATGAGAGTGTGACGTTTTGGAGGGAGAAAAGTTGTATTTTGAGCTATGTTTTAAAAGACACTTTTTTCAAGTCAATTCATGCATGGATTTTGATTTAGGAGTCAAAAATAGCACTTTTGATCCTAAAAAATGATTGGGGGGCCATTAAATGGTCTTATGATGAGTTTTGAAACTTTTTGAAAGTTTTTAATTTTTGGGCCTATGCAAGTTACGAGATTTCTTTCTCTCTCTATAGGCAATACCAAAACATAGGGGAATCTTGTCCCCTCTTCCTCCTTCAGCCTAGTAATTTATAAGGTATAAACTGTGTCCACCACCCTCTTCTGATTGGTCCATCACTAATCACTCCTTAATCCAAATAGCCCATGTAGGCTTCATTTTTTTCCCAAATGGATAAGTTGAACCTAGTGCAAAGTATGGAATGAATGGTAGGGGGTATCAGAAAACATCCTCGCCAATTCATTGTTTTCACAATGTGCCATCTAGGAATTTACTTGTCGAATGGGGGGGGCTCAAGATGCAAGTGCACTATTGGGCATCCCTAGTGCATAGACTTAGCAATTGAGGTGGAATTTGTACCTTTGTAAAGACTTAAAGAATTTCTATTTTATTTGAACTTGGATTGGAAGTGTAACTTTAGGTTGATCCAAACATCTAAATTAGACATTTGTACCATGGTTCACTTCCAAGCAATATTCAATTAAAATCTTTCACTAACTCAAGGGTTAGTTTGTCCAAATTGGTTTCAAAATCATATGTAGAATGTAGAATAAAGTGTTCCTTACAATTGTGTTGAACCTTTACTTGAACCAGACTGAAGAAATTCTAAGTCCACTTTGCCCAACATAGGAAGCTTATCTCAATGAATTTCACTTTAAGTTCTTTGGAATTGTCAATCTTATGAACAATTCATAACTCTTTTCTCTTAAAGATTGGTTTGAAATATCTTTAGAGAACTATGAATATTTGTTTTTTCAATGGTAGTTGTGCTACTTATCTTGAGGCAAAACTATTATGGATGAGTGAACTTAGGCTTAGCATCTTTGAAGGTTGAATGGATTCTATACATAACATCTATTTGGGATGTTTCGTTTGGTAACCTATTCAAATGGCTAGTCCTCTCCTTTACTCAAATGATTTCGATACTTTATATGAGCAATTATCAAAAGTTTGGAAAGCAGGAAAGAAGAAACAAAATTCTTTGTACCCAATTAGAACTTCCAAGAGCTTTCGGATGGTAACTTGCATGTCTCAATCTGACCTGCAGATAAGGAGATACACTCTTGCTTTTCTTGGGTAGAATTCTCAAAATGGTGCATGCCTTCCATCCACCTTGCTCAAGTCTACTTATCAGGCTCTGATACCAACATTTTAACAAAGGGGAATTAAACACATGAGCTACCAGCTAGGAGTGTGATGGGCTAACTACTTAATAAAATCCATGGATGAGGATTACTTCCTAATCCCCCTTTTATGATGTGTGTGTGTGCATATATATATACACACACACACACACACACACACACACACACATATATATATATATATATATATATATATATATATATATATATATATATATATATATATATATATATATATATATATATATATATATATATATATATATATATATATATATATATATGAAAACACTTCTACATATATACACATACTTGTGTGTGTGTGTACATATGTATATGTGTGTGTGTGTGTGTGGACATGTATACACACACACACACACACACACACATATATATATATATATACACATATATATATATATATATATATATATATATATATATATATATATATATATATATATATATATATATATATATATATATATATATATATATATATATATATATATGCACACACATGCAATATATATATATAATGTGTGTGTGTGCATGTGCATGTGTGTATGTACACATGTATACATACATTCATATTACCTTCATACTTAGCTCAAAACCATTCAACCTTCAACATAACCTGAAAAAATATGAAAAAAAAATCATTATTATATGCTGAAAAGGATAATAGATCCTATTGTGAGAAAATATACATTTACATTACGTTTTTGAAGATACAAAATGATATTTCATAGATGCAAACAATAGTTCCTATGTAAGAAGGTTCACTATCTACAAGGTTTGTGTCTTTGAACTTGCACATGATTTCATGGAAAAAGCAATAATATTAAATCCTATATTTTGCATTAAGAATCAATAACCTTTGATTTTGATATGTTGTCCACATGCTTGCATATTGTTTTTAGATTTTGGCATATTACAGTAGATAAATGATTAAAAAAATTAAACATTAAAATATGTGCAAGAGAAGGATATTAGTCCGAGGAAGCAAGGGAATCAGAAAGCCAATGCAATAGAAACTTATGGGAAAGAGAAACACCAAAAGTTAAAATAAATTTAGGAAATGAGAATCATATTTATCTCTCACCTTGGTTGATTCTAGGTCAGAGACAAATGTGATCTCAAAAAAATTATATGATAAATTGAGATGGCCAATTAACAAATATCATGGCTTGCATATGAGAACAACATAGAATGGCTGTGGAATTTGGCTAGGGGAAAGCGTACACATTCCTATGACAATTGGTGAAGCAATAGAAAAATTCCACTTCTTAATCTAGGAAAAATTTTCTTATGGAGCTATACCTGAGCAACCATTTATAGCCAAAATGATAATGGAAACAAAGCAATGGATGATGGATCCACCTATGTAAGAATCCATTCTAAATCAGATTTGCAATCCTTGCAAGTCATGAAAATTTATTCGAATCATACAAGAAACAAAAAGAACTTAAGGAGAAACCCTATAAAATCTTATGATTGAGACTTTGATGATTGTGCACTAGTAAGAAGACATGGGGCAAACTATGATGAAAATTTTTGTTAGGGCCCACTATTCAGTGAGAGAAGAGTGGAAGGTGGATTGATATCTCACATGATCTTGTACATATTATTGAAAGCTTTTCTTTTTTTTTTCTTTGCATTTAGATTACAATACTTTAGGAAGAAAAGATATCATAAAATTTTAGAAAAATATTTAAAAAAATATAAAAATCTAGGATTAATGCTACCTATTGAGCAAATTGAGAGTATAATTGAGTTGGAAAGTAGTTTCACTATTTTGGAATAACTAGAGCAAGCTCTCCAAAAGAAGAAAAGATATGAATTCATTACGCTTAGTTCTATTGAAGAATATGATTTAATTGCTAACTTTTTGCAAGAATATGAAGTGAATGATAAATCTAATTATATAATTGTTGATATAAGTATCAAATCCTTAGCTGTACTACTACCAAGAGATAGTTATGAGAAATATAAAAGAGTATCTGATGATCCTATGCTAAGAAAATGAGGGTTGATATGGCATTATTTTATTAATGATACTTTTAAGCATGTTAAATTTGCTAAGAAAACATTTTTTATAGAAAATCAAAGAGAAATATTTATTGAAGATATTAAGGGACATAAAAAAGCTTTTGCTCTTTTTGCACATGAAATAGGTTGTGTAGATCCAAAATTATCATTTTTACAATACCACTATTCCATGGAATATATGACGTATTCTAGTTCCAAAAGCTCATTTACCTGAGCTAATGTGATTGTTAAAGAAAAAGATATCCATGGAGATATTGGATCCATACTCAACACCAAATTTGAATAGAGGGTTGATGGTGCCAAAGAAGAATGGGAAACTTCATTTCATCTAGGATTTGTAGCCTCTAAACAAAGACAAAATTACAAATGTAGGAACAAGACCTAGTAGATAAGTTTGCTCAAAACATTTTTTGCGCATTCCATTTAGTCAATGGGTGACGTATATTCAGGTTATGAAGAATTTCAATTAGCAATTGAGAGCTGGGATTTGAGTACAATGAAGTCTCCACTAAGCCTTGTACGTATGTGTACCTAGTTATAGGGAGCGACAAATTATGTGGCTCATATTATAAATGCTATGAATTTATTCCTACATGACTTTATACCTTCCATGATAGTTCCTTTTATTAATGATATTTTTATAAATGGTTGGGAAGAAAGAGTGAAGGAAGATTAGATGTTTTTGATTGTATGAAATTCATTGGTGACCATATCTCTCAGTGTAAAAATATTTTTGAAAGATTCAAAGAGGTAGGTCTAAAGTTTTCTCTAGAGAAAGTTATTTTTGGAGTTGATGAAGTTCTCATTATCAAACATCTTTGTCGACATTATGGTCAAATGCCATGGCCAAAGAAAGTTGAGGCCATTAATATAAATTTTTGAGCTGTGTTGTAATGTCAGTGAAGGAAGGAGATACTTAGAAGCCTGTGTCTTCTATCTTATCTAGATCCCCACTTTGCTCATGTTGGAAACTCTTTATATGGTTTGCTAAGAAAGAAAAAAAAGTTTCTCTAGATAGTGTTGATATATTTAGGTAGTGATGTGTGTGAACACACTAGGACCATCAGGGCACTTTTTTCCTCAGAGGCTTTTTTTGCCTGGCTTGTATAAATGCCTATTGCCCTAATGGGTGACTTATCTTGTACATTCTAGTGGCAATACATTCAGTATTGTGTGTTGTGCTTCAAGCTTCTTTATCTTCCTTGTGCTATTGGTATCAGAGCAGGTCATCGCTTCATCTAGGGTCAAAATGCAATATAACAGTGCTTGTGTAGGCTATTTTGTCTTTTTGTGCGAAAGATATATACAAGTTTCCATTTTCCAGTATAAGTGTCTCAAAGTCTGCTATAGGTTTAGCAAAACTCAACAAGGTAGTTCTGTTCAACTTTTTGAGATACAGTGAATTTTCTACATCAGGGTATTTGAGTCAGTGGCCATGGCTGAGAGCAATGATGTATTCCGTATGTTGTCTGTTGAGGATAAGTTGGATGGTACAAATTACCCATTATGGGCTTATATGATGTGTCATGTATTGGTTGTAAAAGGACTATGGAATATTGTGCAAGTTGTAGAGAAACATCCTATTACACATATAAATACAGGTACTGAAGTTGATGTAGATGGCATTGAAGATGGTGATATTCTACGATTCATGTTCGTGTTGCAGTTTGTATTGCACCTATTGTAGAGCAAATTCACTAGGATGGCAGAGATGCACAAGCACATGCATTGATAGCCTTTTCTATCAAATGTGCCATCATTCCTCACATTCACTCTTGCAAAATAGTTAAGGATTCTTGGGATACACTTACCATTTTGTACCAGTCAAGGAATGAGGCTAATGTTGCTTACCTCCAAAAATAGTTGGAGAGTGAGCACATGAATGAAGGCGATTCCATGGATAGTTTTCTAACAAAGATCAAAGATTTGAAAGAATAGTTGATTTCTCCTGACGAAGTCTTGCTTGAGAGTTCACTTGCGCAGACTATTCTAAATGGCCTTTCTAATTCATATCAAAGTTTTGCTTCTACTCTTCATTTGATGATGAAAGGCAATCCAAATGTTGCAGGTTAGTTTCTATTCTATTGTAAGAAGATCAGCCTAGGTAGAACAGGTCCATTATGCATGTTGCAAGTCAAGCTTTCCTAACTAGTCAGAAGGGCAAAGGTAAATGGAGTTGTTCCACTAGTAAGCAAAAATCTATTAATTCTGAACAATCAAAGAAGGATGATAAAGATGACAAGAAAACAAAAAAGCAAAAAAAAATTTTCAAGCACTATAAAGCAAATGATCATGTCATAAAGAATTGTCCAAAACTGGCTACAAAAGAGGCAAAGAAAAAAAGCAGCTTGAATGTTTGTTGCAAAGGCCACTACATGGAAAATAGAGTCTGCTAATCTAGTGCAGAATGAAGAATGGGCATTTACTATTGTTTGCAATTTTGACCCATCTTCTCTTGAACAGTGTATGTTTGTAGTAGACTTAGATGTTTGGTACTTTGATAGTGGGGAAACCAAACATATTACCTCGGAGCATAGTTTCTTCACTTCACTCGAGCTTGGCACTACAGGGAATACTGTCATATGCACCAACAACTCCTTTTATCCTGTCATGGGAGTTGATAAGACCATTCTGACTACTATTGATGGTAGTTCTTTTACATTGTCAGATTCTTTATTTGTGACAAGGATGAAGAAGAATTTGTTATCAGTTTTAGCTTTAGCCAAGATTGGCTTGGTTGTGAAATTTGTGGATGACAAATGTACAATTCATGATCTGTCAAATGGGGATGTGATTATTGCTTTTGGCATTTTATGTCATGGGCTATATAAGATCATAGACTATGAAAAATATGTGAATGATTCAACATGTGCAGTACATGATTCTCAGGCTATGTCAGATGCAAAGCTTTGGCATGCAAGCTTTGGCCATTTGGATTTTGCTAGTTTGCTATGCTTGCAGAAATCTGAAATGGTGTCCTCTTTGCCCAAACTTGAGGCACTTGGTAAACATGTTTGTAAAGGCTGTATTTTGGAAAAAATGGAGTTTTCCTCCTTTCCAAAAGATGGTTCAGTTTGAGCTACAAAAAAATTATAGCTCGTTCATAGTGATGTCGTTGGTCCTATATAGACACCCTCTTTTGGAAATTATCTTTACTTCATGACTTCCATTGATGATTTTTCCAGGCATGCATGGGTATATCTATTGAAAGCAAAGTCCGAAGTGTTTATGTGCTTCAAATAGTTTTTGGTTTTGGCTGAAAATCTATCAGCATGTAAAATGGGCACCCTCCGTTCTGATCAAGGGGGGAATATATGTCTTTTGACTTTAATGCATTTTTGGCTAAACATGGGATAAAACATCTATGTATAGTGTTGTATACACCTCAACACAATGGAGTTGTTGAGTGGAAGAGTAGATCACTCATGGAGACAGTGAGGTGTATGGTCAAGAGTTAGGCTTTACCACATAGTTTCAGGCTTGAGGTTGTTATGTGTGCAGCATATGTACTTAATAGGTGTCCTACTAAAGCATTGTAGTCTATCACTCCATATGAGGCTTGGCATGGTCACATGCCATCTTTTGCTTACTTACATATTTTTGGTTGTTTGGCATATGCATTAGTGCCTGAATAACAATGCAAGAAATTCGATGATAAAACAATGAAATGTATTTTTGTTGGTTACATTTTTGAAAGAAAAGGCTATCATATGTATCATCCATAGACTAAACTTCTCTGTCAGCACTCCATCAGATAAGTGTTTTGCTTAGAGCTTTTCCCAGAGCTAGTTCTCGGTGTGTACTTCATCATTTTTCATGGTTCAAATCTTGATAGAATCATTATATTGTCTAGTATATGCCTACAAAATTTCATAATCATTGGATCTTCGAATCTTGAGATATTATCACTTCTCTATTCATGGATCTGAGTACTCCTATAGCACGTGAAAATTGGGATGGTGCTATAACTTGCTAGACTTCTTTCTCTTTATGTAGTCCATCATTTTTTATCAAATCACTCATTATTGTTAGATTACTAAGCTAATAAGAGTTCCCCAAAAGGAATTAAGTTAATTGTTGTTGTGGCCAGAGAATTGTTCATAACATTGAGCAAGTGTATGAACCAAAATAGCAAGTTTTTTGTTCTTGAATCTACTTCAACTTATCTATTTTGATCCATCTTTTTGAGAGTGATCTTCCTAGGTACATAGGGTTTCTAACACATCCTTTGGAAATCTAAAAGGGCCCACTACATATCCGTGGATTTTATTTGGCTGGTGTAGTGCAAAGTTTTTGCAGCACCACTTCATCTTCTCCAAGTAAAATTCCATCTCTTCATAGTGGTATCAGAGCAAGGTTGGACAACATGGAAGATGGATTTCCTTCATCAATTGACAAATTGGATAGAGGTAACTACTCAGCGTGGTCATTAAGGATGGAACCTTATCTTCAAGGAAGGAATTTCTATGGTTATATCGCTGGAGATGAAGCTATGCCAAGTTTCAAGAACAAAGGTCAACCAACACAAGAAGAGCAAGAGAGATTGAGCACATGGTGCTCCAAGGATGCACTTGCCAGGTCGTATCTCCTCAAATTTATCTTAGATTTTTTTTTCCTCACATTAGAAGTTGCAAAATATCTCATGAAGTGTGGAATGCACTTGAAGCCTTCTTCTCTTCAAGTACAAAGGCCACGAAACATCAACTATGGCTGGACTTCTGTAGCTCAAGCGTAAGCACCACCTCCTTTACTTGTCAATCCGTGGAGACGTGAGGACCGGTATGAAGACCACGAGCAAGTGAAGGCACAAGTGTGTGAGTGAAAGCACACCAACATGCACACACATACACACACACGCACAAGGCAAGATCAAAGAGAGGAACAATGGAAAGCTTCAATTGCAAAAGTGTTCTCTTACAAATGCTCTATTCTCTAACAAGCAAACCTCAAAAATGAGCTCTCTAGCTCTTTTTATAGTTTTTTGAGTAGTTTTGGCCCTGTCTAGACCTAGTGTCCGGCCTAGTTAAAAATTAGGTTCCAGGGCTTATTTGAGGGCTCAAACGAAGTCTAAAAATTATGAAAAATGGTACGATGGTACTTCTTATAGTCCTCAAGCTCTAGGACTCCTCGGCTTGAACAAAATGGAGTTACAAAAATAGAAAATGGTATTTATAATGGTTTTTAGTGATGAAAATCACTATTTTTATAGGGACTTCTTCTGAAAATTTGACATACACTTCTTGGAGCTCCCTACTTGCTCCTTCTCCTTTTGTGTGTCCACCTTTCTGATGTGCTTCCATGCTTGTGCTTGACCTTGAGTTCCAACACTCCCCCCCCCCTCTCGAGTCTGTCGTCCCTGACAGACCCTTGTTGTAGTGGTTGTTCCAAGTAGTGCTTTGAGAGGTAGTGTATGTTTGGTAGGAACAAGAGCCATCTACCTTCCAAATGTGGTAGGGTTGGTTATCCGGTTCTTCATCTGTCACTGCTAGCCTTTGCAAGTTGTAGTGCCTTGGTATGTACTTCTTTGTTGGATTCCAGCATGATTGTGTCGTTGTGAGTCTCCGTTGATGTCCTCTAGATCTTCCAAAGTTGATGTTCATAGTGGTCATTCCAAGTACTCATAACCCATAATGGATGATGGGTAAGTGTGTTCATGCATGGGTTGAGGAAAATATGTGCCTTGTGCACGGCCTTGTAATGTAGCCCTATGCATGCTTACTTGGAAAATGCATCAAAAGAAGTATGGTGCAAAAATCGGGGTTCTTGAGCTAAGTGCTCAAGGGTATGCCGACGAAGAGGTTTCCTAAGCTATGATGGGTATGGTGTTGCCAAAGTAAAGATACTTACCATGGTGGATGGTCGATTTGATGTTGATCTCGTCGTGTTGTATACCCAACATTGTGATGGACCATCAGCAAGTCTATCCTTGTCGATGAATGTCCGTGATGAAATTCTTTGGGTGCCTTGTCCTGTCTCCTCTCGTCAAGCAACATTTGTCAAATATTGAGAATTGAATTTCTTTATATTCCTTGACAAACAACATTGGGTAACTACACCAAGCTTAGTTTCACATATTCTCTTTAGTTCACCATAAGCAGGAGTCTTCTCATCTAGTATACATACAAAGATTTGTAGGGTACTAGAACTACCCCTTGCAGATATCTCCCTGGATGCTCTCGTACATGCAGTAGTTAAGCATCACTCAAGTTGCGGACCTTCAAGCTCTTCACTCCTACCATAGTAAGAGGAAACCATAGTTGTGGATGCCATGTTTATGCCAAGTTCTTGACATCTACCAGATAAGGCAGCAACTATATCATCTGCTAGCCGAGACCCACTTCTATCCAAACTGATAAATGCCCAGTAATCAACAGTTCCACCTTCAACTAAGCATGACTCATTCATGTTTCATGAGCCAAACCCGGGAACAAGTGCTTCCTCCCTCTCTTCTCCCTTTTTTTTTCTGAGGAACAATGTCACAAAACAAGAAGATAGATGTTAGTATTAGAAAAAATAGTTGACATATGTCAATGTGCTCGTGTGCATGGGACTCTCAAATGTGTCTATGCACGGCCATGTAATGTGGCCTTATATTAATGCATACTTTGGAAATGCATGACTTGAATGGTGGAAAAGACAGGGCTGTGCAAAGAGCACATGGTTGTCGCTCGTCGAGGCTTGATGTCATTTGCAGATGTTAACGCCATCTTTGTTGGAGGTATCCATTGTATCTCAGGATGGCAGCTGATCACTCCTCCTTATAGGGATCCATTTGAGAATGGTTTTCAACTGTGTAGCGCTCTCCTTTGGCTGCTTCATGTTTGGATGGTTTCTTGAGGGTTTGATACTTTGTGGTTGGCTCTTTGGTTCTATGGGGCCTACCAGTGCTTTTGGCTTTCCTACCCATACCGTTGTTGTTGCTTTTGTAACTATTGTCGAAGATGTGGGTTTATCCTCCTATGGTCTCTGTGCTCGGTTCTTTCCCTTTTCTCTCCTTGGCTTCTTGATTGAGACCTTTTGCCTGGTGGGGAGCATAGGCCTTTGTGCATGTAAGAGTCCCTTGGGAACCCACATGTGTAATTGCCCTTGTTGAGCTGCAATTAATTTCTTAGGCACCCAAATTTGTCCCAGACATTCTTGTTGACCTGGTCGTGGTTGCTTGGTTATGGTCTTCCCATTGTTGGCGTGCCTGTGTGGGAATTATGTTGACAAGGTTGGTAGCTGCTCTCCTTTTCGTACCCACATCTACTTCATGCCTGGCACTAATTTCCTTTGGAAATCCTGTTGTCTATTTGATATAGAAGTCGTCCTATTCTGTTGTGCTTGCCTTGTTGGTTGAGTTGTAGTGGGGGCATTAGTCCTTGCACCAAAGGAGGAGTCCGCTTTGTCTTTGAGCATGTTCTTCCATGATTGAGTTCTCCTGCGACATAGAGCTTGTGACGCATACAACATCTCGTTTGCTAAGATTAGTCCTAGGAGAACTACAAGATGTGACATCTGGATATGTGAGCATGCCATTTTCTAGTTCTAATGTAAAGCATTGTCCCTAGACCCAAACTTGAAGAAGTTGACTTCTTAGGTTCAAGTTGACTGCATTGTCATAAATCCAATCTTGTCCTAAGACAAGTGGTTCTGTAAGGTTCTCATCCTGACACACTAGCACTTTGACTTTCATTGAGACATCTTGAAGGTAGATGGGAAGTTCCACTTCGCCCAAACAAGGGGTTTCCACACCTCCCAATCCTATGAGATAAGCTTCTATGGGATTGATGTTCAACTGCAAGTCTTGGCAGTAGGAAAGTCGAACTGCACTACTTGCTGCACCTGAGTCAATCAATGCTTTCACAGTCCTTGCACCCTTTCCTTGTCCTATCTCTATGGTCACAAAGGGACGTCGGTCAATGACTTGAGAAGTCGCTATGCTTGATTTTTGGCACATATCCATGTGATATTTTGGGGCGTTTGAGTTGACATCTAGGCCTAATCGCCTTAACTTATTTCACCTTATGCGCTCTCTAGCCTCTGCTTGTGCTTCTTCTCTGACTCTCATCTCTTCTTCTTTTCATTTCTTAGCAGTGCTGAGTCTCATTAGCATGTCCTCTGTAAGAGGTTCTTGATATAACTTGACTCGACAACCACTGATATAGTTTGGCAAGATGTCACCTTCTAAAGTAGCCAATTGAATAGCAGCGCTAGTGGAAATTCTATTTATGATCATGGGTCCATATCCTCTTTTTTCCAACTTACGGGCATGTTGCTTTAGCGTATAAACCAACACTAGGTATCCCTCTTTCAATCCTTTATCTTTGATGTGTGCATCAAAGTATGCCTTTTGTCTTTTCTTTGCAGCATAGATGCCTATGGCCGCGCGTAGCATTGTCTCACCTAAGCGTTCTAGATCAAAGATCCTAGAGGACAATTCATGTCCATTCCACTCATGCTCTTGTGCTACTTTTAAGGCTGGGATGAGGAAGTCCAATGGTAGCACAACATTTTGTCCGAAGACCATCTGAAATGGGGCGGCATTGAGTACCATTTTGTAGACAACTCGGTAAGCCCAAACAGCATGATGAAGCTGTTTGTCCCAATCAAAGCGTTTATTATTTACCAATTTAGTCAAGACATTACATAGGATCTTGTTTGTGCTCTCAGCTTGTCCGTTAGCTTGTGGATGTTAAGGGGCAGACTTCTTATGTATCACCAAGAATTCTTGGAGAAGATTTTCAATTACCTCATTCAAGAAGTGTGTGCCTCTATCGCTCACTAACTCTATTGGTAGCCCATATCTCGTGAACACATTCTCGAATAAGAACTTAGCCATAGTTTGAGCATCATTCTTTGTTGTGGCTTTTACTTCCACCCACTTGGTAAGGTAATCTGTGGCTACAATGATGTACTCTGCATGGGAGTTTCTAGCTGGGGGGTTAATAGGACCTATGAAGTCTATGCCCCACATCGAAAATGCACGTCCTCCCATCATCAACCTCAAAGGCATCTCATCTTTTCTAATTGGATATTGTGCACGTTGGCATGTGTCACATTTCTTCACATAGGTATGAGCATCCATATGAAGAGTGGGCCACCAAAGTCTTGAGAATAGAATGGTCTTGATTACTCGATCAGGACCAAAGTGTCCACCTGCAACACTGCTATGTGCAGTTTCTAAGACTTTCAAATAGTCTGATTCATGAATGCACAATCTTAGATAACCATCCTTGCCTCTTCGATATAAGTTGTCTCCAACTAAAGCATAGTCCTGAGCCTCTTGCTCCATGCTTCGTCTTCTTGCTAGCCTAGCCTCTTTGGGTAAGGTTCCCGATCTCATAAACTCTACCAATGGAGCACTCCAATCAAGAATTAATGACACTTGATAAAGGGTGGCATGCTCCACTGGTGGTCTCTCTCTGCACATTGGACAATTCTTAATCCATTCATTTATCTCTTTGTCCATGCTAGGCCAATACACTCCTAAATGCTTCAGATTCTGCAATGTTCATTGTTTAGAATAGTGATTTCCTAGCAATCCTTCATGAGCTTGTTGCAACCAACTACTATGTTCATCATCCTCGACACAACAAGCTAATACACCCTGAGTATCTTGTTTGTACATGATTCCTGCCAATATGTGATATTTTTGTGATTTTATAATTTCTTCTTGTGATGTTTTCACATTCTTATTTGCAGGGCCAAAGGTTAGGACTGGTACCAACTTATTTTCCCATTTAGGAACAACTTCTAAATTGAACAGATAAGCATCGGGTAATTCATCGGACACTCCTTGCGGTGACTCTCTTGAAGTGATGCGAGAAAGATGATCTGCCCGAAGGTGGGTTCTACCTTTCCTGACAACAACTTCAAAGTTATATTCCATTAGTAAGAGGAACCATCTTACTAAGCGTCCAATATTGCAGGGTTTATTGACCAAATATAACAAATCTTAATGTTCAGTGAAAAACTTGAACTTGTTGGCCAATAAATAGTGCCTAAAGTTCTTCACATCATATACCATGCCTAAGCCCTCTCGCTCAGTGGTGGTATAGTTTCGTTCAGCTACAGTTAGCTGTGTGCTAGCATAAGCTATGGGTAAATCTAAATTTCCTTCACCGATGGGTTGTGCTAGCACACATCCTATGGTATGATTGGATGTATCCACATGGACATGGAATGGTTTATTCCAATTAGGAGTGTTCAGTATTGGTGCTGTGCACAAACGTTTCTTCAGTTCATTGAAAGAATTCTCGCATTCGGCATTCCACTCAAAATTAGACAACAAGGCATAAAGGGGTCTAGCTATGATCGCGTACATGTGGATAAACCTGCGGTAATATCCACAATGGCCCATAAAGGCTTGTACCTCTTTAACATTCCTTGGCCTTGGCAGCTCTGCTATGGCTCGTACCTTATCTTCATCTGTGGAGATTCCATTCTTAGAAACAATATGATCTAAGATTTTACCTTGACACACCATGAACACACACTTTTCCTGCTTCAGACACACTCGATATTCTCTACACTTGTTGAAGATTTGTCTGAGCTCAGGGATGTGAAATCTTCTTTCTTGGGAATGAGCACATAAGTCATCCACATACACTTCTAAGCTCTTTCGCAAGAACTCTTTGAAGACATGACACATGAGCCTTTGGAATGTTGCAGGTGCATTGGTGAGCCCAAATGGCATCAAACGAAATGCAAATATTCGCCACTCTATGGCAAAAGCTGTTTTGTGTTGATCTTCTGGGGCAATGGCTACTTGATTGTAACCGGAAAATCCATCAAGGAAGCTATAAACTTCCTTGCCTGCAACACGCTCCAATAGGTGTTCCGTGATTGGAAGTAGATAACTATCTCTGATCGTAGCAGCATTAACTTTTTTAAGGTTAATACACACTCGCAACTTCCCGTTCTTCTTGGGCACCACTACAACAGGGGACACCCATTCAGTATGCTCAATCTCATAGATGAATCCAGCTTCAATCAGCCTATCAATTTCTTCTTTTATTTTGGCTGCATATGTATCATTATATGTGTAGGGCTTCTATTTGGTGGGCTTTGCATCAGTAGTCATGGGGATAGTATGAGAGCAAATTCTTGGATCTACCCCTTTCAAGTCTTTATAGTGCCACGCAAACACATCCCTATATTCCCTTAATAGAGCTACGAGCTCCATTTCTTCTCTTGCACTTAGGTCATCTCCTATATATGTGCATCTCTCTTCGTTCTCTTCAATGGTCACTACAATTTTCTTGGTCTTTTCTTTATTATCATATGATTCTCCTATGATGGCCTCTCTCTTAGGCATTCGTACCAAAATTTTGCGGTCGCCAACTTCATATTTCTTGAAGTTTTCTGGTACTTCAAACAATGATTCCTCCTCTTCTTATTTCACTGCTTTTCTTTTCTTTTTCTTTTGACTGCTCTCACTTCCATCCTTTGAATTTACCGTTTTAATGCTTGTAAGAGGTTCTTCTTCTTTCTGGTTAAATACATCTACATCTTCTAAATAGTGCTTCTCTGAGTTAAAGCAACTATCCATCACAATGGACTCTAGATCATCGTCATTCTCTTCTTCTTCTATGACATCACTAGGGTCACATTCTTCTAGCAAGGGCTGACACATGAACATTGAAATGTCATAACCCTCCTCATCACAATGAGGTGTCCATTGTTCTTCATTGACAGCAATGTCCATGGTGGCTAAGATTTCTAGCCATCTATGAGGCTCAAATTCCTCACCTGGAAAGATCATCGGTGTGTAGGCTGGGTCTCTAACTTGTTTATCTCCTGGTGAAGTTCCTTCTTCTCTCGCCTTCAAGCGTTTTTCCTCTTCCTCTATGACCTTGCACATCCACAAATGAGTATCTTCATGCAACCATGATGGATCAGGTGAACTTTCAGAATGCACAGAGATGGAATCTTCTTTCACTTTGTGGATCGTATTCCATTGTAGGGGTGGTACATCTCTGAAGGAATAATCCTTCAAATTGACCTTGATGGTGACCCCTAAGTGTTGTAAGTACAAGGAGTTGGTTCCCCAATCCTGTACTATTTGTAATTGTCGTAGGAAGGGTCTTCCTAGGATCATCTCATAGACATTATTTTTCTCAAAGTCACATATAGCAAATGTGTGCTCAAACTCTACACCACAGGTGGTTAGAGTTATCCCTTCTAGCAATCCTAGAGGTCGTTCAAAATGACCATCTGCCATTTGAAGCTTCATTCTAGTTGGTCTTAATGTGGGTTTTCCCCATTGCTTCCACAAGGAAGTGGTTGCAATGACAACACCAGCACCTAAATCTATGATTGCTTTGGTTGTGTAACCTTGGTAGGTGATTGGAAGACAAGTATTACCTTCTTCACCCTCACACATGTCCCCTATTTTGTCTAGAGGTACCTCTGGTACTTTTTGCTTAGAGCCTGCTTTTGGCATTTTGGAATCAAGTTCTGGGACATGATCCTTCACATGATTCCAAAGCTCGGGTTTTGCTTTTAGCAACTCTTCTACAGTGAGATGACACTCAACCTTAGTGTTCTTCACGACATCGGTGTTCCTTGGAACCACTAAGTCTTCATTCCTTACCAATATTGTGGGAGCTCTGATCTGAAGAGATCATAAATAGATGGAATGTCTTGGGGAAATTGATCATGAAGGTCATCAATCTCACGAATAGGAGGGAATTTACCCTTCTCCTTGGCCCATTTCTCCTCTTGGATTTCCCGCAAGAACTCTTGAGAGTACTGTTGAATTGAAGGAGGTATTCCAGCATCCGTGGAATTAGGCACATGAGCTCCCATTGGTTGTGAGCTTCCTCTTTCAATAACTGGTTGAGCCTGTGGAGGTAAAGAAACTTGTGGTTTGTTTACCAATTGCTCTAATCTTTCTAGTAAGCCCTGGAAATGCAAATCCGGTTTGATAGAGTTTGCCTGATTGAACTTTTGACTAGTCTCAAGTATAGCTTGAGCTTGTTCTACCATTTTCATGCACATTTTCATCTGTTCAATCTCTAAATCTGCTCTAGGGTAACTCTTGTCTAGGTTTGCAGCTGTAGGCCCTTCTTGAAGTCGAGCCTGGTAGGCCTTGAACATCATGTCCAAGCCTTCTGGCGTTGGATCTGCAAGAACAGACCCTGGTTGTGGTCTATTTACAATGGGTGGTGGGGTGGGATGAGGTGGAGTGGATGGAGTGTCTTCATGCGAGGGGTTTTGATATGCGATGTCTTCTATTTTTGTTTTTGCATCTTTCAAGCTTTCTTCTAGTTCTGATAACTTTTTGTTCCACTTGCGATTAGCCTTCTCTCTGGTATCTTTCCATGTTCTTGTTTTCCTCCTACTAGGTTCTCCCGATTCACTCGACTCCGATTGCTCTGCTGGTTTATCCTGTTTTAAGGCTTCTGCTCTAGTGACAGCTTGTATAGGAGCCACATTACTGCTACTTGAACTAGAATCCGCCACTAAGCCTACCACATTAATGGGTGTAATCTTGGGTACACTGGAGGGGTTTCTTGGACAATCTCTGGGAAGATGGTCTTTGCCACATTCAGGACAAAAAGCTTGTATTGTGATAGCCTGACCTTGACTCGGAGATGGTGGGTGGGGACAATCACGAAGGAAATGGTCACCCTGACATCTGAAACAAGGTCCTCTAGGGGCTTGTGGTCTCCCTTGTCTCAATTGGGGCCTAGGGTTAGCATTGGTGTACATGATATTGGAGTATTCAGGCTCCCAATTTTGTTCCATAGGTGGTGCCTCATATTGATATGGGTAAATCTCACTATGTTCAGGTGACTCTGTGTAATAAGCATGTGGACTACCTTCATGGGAGTAGTCAGAGCTATGAGCATGAGAATCATTATCTGGTATCAATGGGGTTAGTGGCACCAATGCCCTATTTGGATTTTCCTCTCCCACAACATACTTGACTGGAATCACGTTAGCAAGAGTTGGTGGTTGGTTTCCCAAGACTAGTTGTGGCCTATATTGTGCCTGATATTGTTGTTGTGGTCGATAATATGGCTGTTGGTATTGGTTCTGATACCTACCTTGTTGGTAAGGTTGCTGATAAGTTTGTCTAACAGCCTGCCTATTGTAGGGACAATCTTGAGCCGTGTGGTTCGTGTATTTTCTCTCAATAGTGCAATATGGAACATTCCTTTCTCTAATGTTTTGGTTTTGCATTGGGCATACATTAGCCATGTGGTCCCCTCCGCAGGTATAACATCGATTCAATGAGGTGAGTCTATGTTTGTCTATTTTGGACTCCCAGCTTCTTGGCAACTTGCTCAGCTATCTCATCTATTTCCGTGGAGATTCTCGAAGTATGACTAGTAGAACTATCAGAATCTTGATAGAGTTTGGATAGTCCTAACTCCTCACCCAAGTTGTCTTCTATGTCAATGCATGTCCGCACACACTCTTCTATGGATCTAAGCTCTTTCAAGTACACATATGATCTTAACTTTATGCTCAGTAAGCCATCTAAGAACAAAGCCACTTGTTTGGCTGGTGTGGGTAACTCTAGAGCAGGGCATCTTTCTAGGTACTGTCTGAACCTTCTACCTGCTAGTCGCACTGTTTCTTGGGGTGTCTGCTTGAAGCTGTGGATCAAAGATGATGTATTATGCCTGATACCACTCTTGGAAAATTCTACAATGAATTCGTCTAGCAGTTGACCTATATCCGGATAGTTGCGACTACTCAATGGTTGAAATCAAGCTAAGGCAGTGCCCTTAAGAGTCAAACCAAATGCCTCCTACTGGGTGAACAAATCCTCAACTTGTTCAGCTCTTAACACTTGTTTGAACTTGGCCACATGATCATAAGGATCTCATGTCCCGTCAAGATAATTCTTCATTGCCTTGATCACTTGAGTGGGTCTAAGGGTTCTTGGGTGCTCTCGGGGTCTAGGCAATGGAAACTCCTGTTCATCTCTGATGTGTTATCCAAGTAGACAACTTTTCCTGGTATTTCTGGGTCCTTGAACTCGTAGATGATGACTATGCCCAATTGGTTAGGTTGATCTGGCTTGAATCTCCAAAAGGCTTCCTCTGTTTCTCTATTCAAGAATAGTTCTATGCTTTTGTTATCTTGAGGAATCCAGTCTGGAGTGATCACTCTGGTCAAAACTAACTTACCTCTAGGAGTCTGGGGTCCTTGTCCTACATTTCCTTGTTCGAGGTCTCCTATCTCATTTTCATGAATGATATTTCCAAACTCATCGGTCCTATCTGGTTGGTTGGTTACCACATACATGGTTCCTTCCTTATCAATGTATGAACCCTCTTCAAACTTGACCACCGGGTGTTCAAGTTCAAAGGGTTGATCTGGATTTCTGAGTTGGACCACTGATCGCCTCAGACCATCCTCATAGATGCGAGCACCTAATCAGTTGGTCCGAATATAATCCATTTGTGTCTTATAGGGACCTACTGGTGTTTGTAGATGGGCAGTTCCTGAACCACCTGTAGGTCTCCCCATGCTAAAAGACATTTCTGAATCACTTGTGTTAGAGTTTAGTACGTAAGGACAACCACTTAGTTGTTGTGCCTAATACTTAGCTGTATGTTTGACACTAGACTGAGAAGATCTAATGCTTTGTCTATCCTTGCCTAGGTGTCTACCAAATCTCAGGTTCATAAGCTTTGGTTAAGAGTCCCAAAATTTCTCTTTGGTATGGTTCAAAATCCTTTGGAGCCCCCTTGGTTCTTGGTCCCATCGGAGGGTCAACTTCAAAATATCCTATCTGAAAATCAACGCATTATTCTTATAAAAAACAATTGAGGCCGTGTAGTATTCGAAACGAGCTTTCCAACGAGCTATAGAGCTCAAAAAATGGACTTTGGATGAAAAATTTATGTCAAATCAGGCTCCTGGGGGTCAAAACAGGCAAACAAGACCTTTTGGAAAAAATCGCGATTTTGCAAACTTCAAGAGAATCGCGATTTTGTGAACTTCATGAGAATCGCGATTTTGTGAACTTCAAGAGAATCGCGATGCTGTGAATCTCCAGAGAATCGCGATGCTGTAAATCTCCAGAGAATCGCGATTTTGTACCTTGAGAATCGTGATTTCACAAAATCGTGTTTTTGGCTGAAAATCGTGATTTATGAGAATCGCGATTTTAAGCAGAAAATCGTGTTTTTGAAAATCGTGATTTTGAGCAGAGAATCGTGTTTTTGAGAATCGCGATTTTGAGCAGAGAATCATGTTTTCATAGAATCGTGGTTCACAGAATCATGGTTCACAGAATCGTGGTTCACAGAATCGTGTTTTTGGCTGAAAATCTTGATTTTTGAGAATCGCGATTTTGAGCAGAGAATCGTGTTTTTGAGAATCGCGATTTTGAGCAGAAAATCATGTTTTCACAGAATCGTGGTTCACAGAATCGTGTTTTCACAAAATCGTGTTTTCACAGAATCGTGTTTCCACAGAATCGTGTTTTCACAGAGTCGTGTTTTAGAGAATCGTGTTCGAGAGAATCGCGATTTTGTCTTAGAGAATCGTGGTTTTCAAAATTTAGAGAATCACGATTTTGAGCACAAGCACAGAATCGTGTTTTCTCAGAATCATGTTTTTCTGGCTGAAAATTGTGATTTGTGAGAATCGCGATTTTGAGCACCACCACAGAATCGTGATTATGAGAATGATCACAGAATCGTGATTCTTTCAGCAAGCTTTTAGGCGGGAAACAGAAAATCGTGATTTTTCAAAAAATTTGAATTTTCACAGAATCGCGATTTTCATCACAGAATCGCGTCTTTTGGCGGGAACTTTGGATTTTTGAGCGCCGAGCAATGGCGAGCTCCGTATGAGCAGAAAATCATGAAAAACACAGGCGCTTGCTCTCCCTTGCACTTCCTAACTCCTTCTCACACAATAATGCATGAAAAATGGTATGAAAATGATGAAAATGCACTAAAAAACAAGAAATTTCTATGAAGAAGAAGATGGAAGAAGGTGGAGATGATGATGATGAAGATGAAGAGGAAAAATCAGAAAATGAACAAAAATGACAGTTTTTACCTTCCAATGTCTCAAATCTACGATCTTACCATCACAATGCTTGTCCTCGAAGCTCTCTCCCCGGCAACGGCGCCAAAATTTGGTGTAGCTCAAGCGTAAGCACCACCTCCTTTACTTGTCAATTCGCGGAGACGTGAGGACCGGTATGAAGACCACGAGCAATTGAAGGCACAAGTGTGTGAGTGAAAGCACACCAACATGCACACACATACACACACACGCACACAAGGCAAGATCAAAGAGAGGAACAATGGAAAGCTTCGATTGCAAAAAGAGTTCTCTTACAAACGCTCTATTCTCTAACAAGCTAACCTCAAAAATGAGCTCTCTAGCTCTTTTTATAGTTTTTTGAGTAGTTTTGGCCCTGTCCAGACCTAGTGTCCGGTCTAGTTAAAAATTAGGTTCCAGGGCTTATTTGAGGGCTCAAACGAAGTCTAGAAATTATGAAAATTGGTAGGATGGTACTTCTAATACTCCTCAAGATCGAGGACTCCTCGGCTTGAACAAAATGGAGTTACAAAAATAGAAAATGGTATTTACAATGGTTTTTAGTGATGAAAATCACTATTTTTATAGGGATTTCTTCTGAAAATTTGACATACACTTCTTGGAGCTCCCTACTTGCTCCTTCTCCTTGTGTGTGTCCACCTTTCTGATGTGCTTCCATGCTTGTGCTTGACCTTGAGTTCCAACCTCACAAACAAAATGTGAGTGATTTTTTCACAAATCTCAAGGACATAGCAGATCAGCTGGGAAGCATTGGAGAGGTAATAGATGAAAAACAAATCAAAAGATAGGTCATCAATGGCTTGAAGGCAGATGACAAGTGGGAAGCATTCACCACAACTATGGATCTATACATGGATATGCATGTACCAGATTTCATGCATGGAGATCTCTTAGAATTGGTTCATACATATGTATGGGGACCTAGCAAGGATGCTTCAATATCTAGATCAAGGTATTATGTCTCCTTCATTGATGATTGCAGTAAATGGACTATATTATATTTTATGAAACACAAAGATATTTGGCTTCAAAAGATATTTGGCTCTTGTGGAGAATCAAAGAGGTAAAACATTAAAAAGGCTAAGGTCAAATGGAGGGGAAGAGTACTGTTGAAAGTTTTTCAAGCTCAAGAGTGTGGGAACATGCCCCAAATTGAACCTTCCACATCATCCACAATCAAAAGAGGCTGATTTCCACGAGTTGGAGGCATCCAACTATGCCCATAATGGAAAGAAGTTGATTAGAGAAGATTTAGCTCACCTCTTGATGTGATTAGACCTCACTTTTGACATGTATATGCTTTTGATTGGTTAAAGAGGTTAGTATGTGGTCTTTAAAACCTCTAATGAGTTGTATTATGACTTAGATTCGTGGAAATACGTGCCTAAGCTGCCCCCTTGCTTAAGCACACCCCCTACTAGCTGTTCTCTACATATTTTGCAGAGATTTCACTTTTTCATACTCTTTCTCCCTAGATAATCTTGGCAGACCCCCCTATCTTGTAATTGTTGTTTCTTCTTCATCCGGAATCCATTTGCAATGATTTTTTTCTTGTTGGAAAGCTTATAAGCTCTACTTTGTCTGGTATAAGTCTCTGGTTCAATGTCTGCACATGTGCAGAGGAATGATCAGAACAGTGTTTGTCTAGTTAGCTCATACTCTATGAAGAGATCAAGTTATTGGTTTTGTTGCAGCTGGTTGAGGCATCATCCAGTATCCAAATGGAGTGCTTTTACTCTCATTTGAAAGCTCTTAAAGTCTAGTTTAAGCTTGCAAAATTTCATTTTCATTCTCTGCATATAATCAGAGAAACTCAGAAAATACAGATCCTATGTCTGAAAAATTTCAAGATCCTAGGAGGGTTCATTTGCTTTTGTTGTGCACATAGGAGTGTTTATCCTCCAACAGTGGTATCAGAGCTATAAGTGGAGTATCAAAGAGAGAAGAAGGAGCTACTGAAGTGAAGTGAAGACTTCATCAAAGTTTGAAGGAAGGAAGCAAAGAACGGGCACGTCAACAACAAGGGGAAGCAAATACATCATCAAATCAAAGACGAAGCTTCATCAAGAGGAGTAGCTCTATTTTTTTGAGGTAAAAGCCATCCTTTTCAACTTCATTGCATCAAGGGGGAGGTTCAAAAGATATAGGAGGCACCATGGATGATCTCAATGCTCAGATTGAGAAGCTCGAAAAAGGAAACTACCAACCATGGCGATTTAGAATAAGCAATTTTTTGATGGGGAAAGGTTTGTGGGGACTTGTGAGTGGTTGTTGGAAGCAGCCAGAGGCACAGACGACACGGAAGCATGTAACAACGGAGCAGTGAGCCAGTCGAATCGTTTTTCAAAGAATTATGTTTTCAAATACTTTCCAAAAACCTCCAACAGTGATTTTTATCACTATTGTAACATATGTAACATAGAAAACCCCATTTTGTAATCCATAGCTCCATTTTGTGCAAGCCAAGGAGTCCTCGAGCTTGAGGAGCTTAGCTAGAACAAGCCTATCAATTTTCGTTATTTTTAGACATCGTTTACCCTTCCAAATAGCATCTAGGACCTAATTTTTAACTATGCCGGTCACTAGATGTGAAACCGGTCAAAACTAGTCTAGAAACTATAAAAAGAGCTAGAGAGCTCATTTTTGAGGTTAGCTTGTTTGAGGTTAGAGTTCTTTTGAGCTTGTAATAGTGTTCTTGAGTAATAGAGTTTATTTCTCACCTTCCATTGTGTCTTGCTTGTCTCTTCGTAGTGTGTGTGTATGTGTGTGTGCATTTCTATGCTTCTCACCTTCACTCTCACTTCATCTCACATTCACGATCTTCATATCACTCCTATCTCTTCCGCGGATTGACATTAAGGAGGTGGAGCTTCTTAACGTGGTTCTCACCATTGTGCTAGAGCAACACCAAATTTGGCGCCGTTGCCGGGGATCGAGTCTAGGACGAATGTGTGATGGTAAGAGTATAGCAAGAAGTGGCATTGGAAGGTAAAAATTTCAGTTTTTGTTGTTGTTTTTACTTAGTTTTTAGTGTTTTTCACCTCCCCCACACTCCATCTTCATCACCGCATCATCATCTTCATCTCCTCCTCATTTCCCCTCATTTGTGCATGCGAGAGAGTGAGAGAGAGCTTTTGTGCTTGTGTGTGCTTTGGCTTTCTTGAGTTTTCTTGCAGGAACAGTACTCCAGTGCATCAGGAAGGCTGCAAAAAGGTAAGAAAATCATCTTCTGTCAAAAATTTCCGAGTGTGTCAGACCATCGCGATGGTCTGCAACCTTCGGAATTTTTGGTAAGCGACCACACAGGCGTGTAGGCGACCCTTGCGCATCTACGAATCCACAGCTGCATCTCAGAAAATCATACTTTGGTGGACCATCGCGACGATCTCAGACCATCGCAATTGTGTCACACCATCGCGATTGGCTCACGCCATCGCAACGGCTCGGCCGGACCATCGCGACGGTCTCACGCCATCGCGACGGTTCATTTGGACCATCGCGACGGTTCGCGGACCATCGCGATTGCTCGGTTGACCCCACACCATCACGATTAGCTCACGCCATCGCGCCGACGGTGCCACGTGGCAAGCTAGACCATTGCGACGGTTCATTTTTTGGACCATTGCGACGACACCCTCACACCATCGCGACACTTCAAAAATTCGGACCATCGCGATTGGCTCACGCCATCGCGCCCAGACCATCGCGATTGGCTCAAGCCATCGTATCTGTGACCATCGCGACGGTTCACTTTGGACCATCGTGATTGTTCACGTTGACCATTGACTGATGCCATCGCGATTGTCCGCCCGATCGAGCCATCGTGATTGTCCACTTTCACGCCATCGCGACGGTTCACACTCACGCCATCGCGATTGTCCACTTTCACGCCATCGCGACGGTTCACCCTCACGCCATCGCGACGGTCCCAGACCATCGCGATTGTCCCACACCATCGCGATTGTGCACCCCCATCGCAAATTTTAGGGTTTCATTTTTTGGCCAATTTTGGGGCTATTTTTGGGAAATTTTTGGGTGATTAGACTCATAGGAGACCCCTTAGCTCATATTTGGAGAAAGACCTGTTTGTGAGTTTTTACCCCCCACGGCCTGAACGGTCATAACTTTTTCATCCGAAGTCCATTTTTTGAGCTTAATAGCTCATTAGAAAGCTCTTTACGATAAGCTATTTTGAGGTTGACCTAGTTTGGGCCTAGAAAGCCAGGGGGCAAACATTGAAAAGTTGGGCAAAAGGGAAGGGACTTAAAAGGTGTATATACTCAAGTGCTTGATCATCCAACTGTGAATTGGTCTAATATTGGATTTTTCCAGGTCTAGCAAGGGCAATCAAAGGCAACCAAGGCAAGGCAGTGAAGGGCATAAAGCTTGGGAAGCGCGGCTTCTTGGGCATCAGAGCAACCAGAAAAGCTGATTCGAGGTTGGAAGATTACTCAACCCCCTCAGTCAATTCTTAGCTTAGGATAAACGTTAGCATTGTGGATTAAAGACGATAGGAACGCCTCAATTTCAAGAGAGTTAAATTTATCAAGTTCGAGACTAAAGTAAAGGTGTGTGTGACTAAAACCTAAAGGAAAGAACATAAGTCTGATGGAACGAGAACTCAAAGTACCACGGAAAGTCGAATTCTTGATGCATACATTAAGACAAGAATCCAAAGAAATTTAAAAAGAATCAAGACAGTAATAACAAAGAATCTGTGACGATCTGAGCGTGTACTGAGTGTGCAAGGAAGAAAATTAATGAACCTTAGATTGGGCAAACATATAGGTAAGTCAGATCGGTGAAGCCTTAGATCATCAGAGGCAAGTGTAAGAACTACTGCACGATCGTGGGCTCAACAATTGAACACTAGTTACCCCTACGAGAGCTCAGATACTAGTGATTCAGAAATGGCATTTAGCACAGAAAGACCAGAAGGAGGGTCGAATGTAGCCTATTTAGAAAAACCTGAAGGACCCTATAGAACACAACTAGAGTTTCTCCGAACCAACCGATTAGGTGCTCGCATCTATGAGGATGGTTTGCGAAGGCAAGTGGTGCAAATGCACAACCCCGATCAACCCATTGGATTGGAACGTCCAGTGGTGAAATTCGAGAGAGACGCGTACATAGACAAGGAAGGAACAATGTACATCTTAAGTACGCAGGCAAACAATACCAACGAGTTTGGCGTGATTCAACCAGAGACGGAAACAAAATCTCAAGGAAAAGAACCATTAGAAGAGCCTAGAACACCTAGAGGGAAATCTGTACTGACACGAGTACTAATCCCAGAATGGATCCCTCAGGACAACAGAAGCATAGAGTTGTTTGTAAATAAGGAAACTGATGAAGCCTTTTGGAGATACAAGACAGAACTACTTAGTGAGGTAGGTATCATCACTATATACGAGTTCAAGGACCCGGATACACCTGGAAAGGTTGTATACCTGGATGAGACTTCAGAAAGAGTCTTTGTGGTACGTGACCGCGCTAAAAACACATACACATGGAGAGGTGAATTGGTATTCCCTCCATCTAGAATGAACATGAATACAAGTCAACAAGGGGCAGGAACATCCTCAGCCCATGGAAATCAAAGAGAGGGAAATAAAGAGAGACCGGAAGTAAGCTTTAATCACCCCATAGGGAGAGATAGAACAACAACGGACACTAATAGAGCGGATAGACAAAGAGATCATGGAATACCAGGTGGTAGAGATGATTTTCCTCTACCTAGACCACGCGAACACGCAAGAATATTGAGACCCACACAGTTAGTAAAATCAATGAAGAATTACTTTGATGGGACAGGAGATCCCTATGACCATGTCACAGAGTTCAAGCAAGTACTAAGAGCAGAACAAGTCGAAGACATGTTCACGCAATACAACGCATTTGGACTAACGTTAAAGAATACCGCTTTAACTTGGTTCCAACCTCTACAAAAAAGGCAATTTAGAGACATCCATCACTTTTTAGAGTCATTCATCACCGAATTCTCTAAAAGTGGGATTAGACATGACACGTCTTCGTTGATTCATAGCTTTAAACAGACCCCTCAGGAAACCGTAAGACTGGCAGGACGTAGGTTTAGACAATATGTTGAACGATGTCCAATGCAAGAGCTACCCTCACAAGCCAAACAAGTGTCATTATTTCTAGATGGCTTGTTGAGCTCTAAACTACGCTCCTACATGTACCTAAAAGAACCCAGAACGCTAGAGCAATGTGTGAGAATATGCATAGACATTGAGGACAACTTAGGAGACGAGTTGGAGCTCTCAAAGGTCTATAAGGACTCAGACTGTTCATCTCTAGTATCCACAAAATTGTCTAGCTCAATAGAAGACCTTGCAGAAAAAGTGGCCCAGAAACTAGGAGTTTCTAGTAAACCTAGGGTGCTAATGAACAAGCGTTGTTACACCTGTGGTGGTGATCATATGGAAAATGTGTGTCCCAATGCACCACAACCACAAGCCAACCCTGTGGCCAATACTGTACAATTGAGAGAAGATAAATGAATCATACGGCTCAGGACTGCCCATACAATAAGCAGACCGTGAGATAGAACTACCCGCAAGCATACCCACAGCGAGGTAGGTATCAAGGCCATTTCAATGCTCAACCTTATTACTATAGGCCTCCTCAAAACTACCCATACCAGGCTCAACAGAGACCTCAACCTGTCTTAGCTCAGCAGCCACCCCCACCAGCGAATGTCATCTCAATCAAATACGCTGCTGCAGAAGAGAACCTAAGTAGGGCCTTAGTGCCTTCTTCACCTTTGATCACAGAGGGTGACCCGAATTCGAACAGTTTTGACTCCACTCATGTAGATAGTCCACCCGCATATTACACAGAGTCACCAGAACACGTGGAGACATATCATTACGATAGTCCACCAGTGGAACCTAGTTGGGAGCCAGACTATGCGAATGTGATGTACACAAACCCAAATCCACGGCCCCAAGTAAGACAACAGAGACCACAGGGCCCTAGAGGACCATGCTTTAGGTGCCAAGGAGATCACTTCATAAAGGATTGTCCACATCCCCCGATAGCAGGACAATCACAGTACTATAATATCCAAGGCTTTTGTGCTGATTGTGGCAAAGAGCACATAATCAAAGATTGTCCTAAAAATCCAGTTAATGCTTCGAATGTGACACCGATCAACGTGATAGGTATTGTAAATAACGCAGATGGATCCAACCCTACATACGTGCCTATCCAAGCTATAACAAGAGCCCAAGCGCTCTTACAGAACCAACAGCTTAATCAGGAGAAAGTAGCCGGAACTAGTGAAGTTGCAGAATCTAGCAGTAAAAAGACAAAATCTTGGAAAGATTCTAGAGAAAGAATTAAGAGAAAATGGAGTAAAAAGATAACTGAGTTGGAAGGGAGTTTGAAGGAATCTAGAGCCAAAATCCAAGAATTGACTTCACTGGAATTGAATCAAGAGAATCCAGCTCAGAAATCAGGATCAGTTTTAGCGGAACCCATACCAGAAAATCTAGACATGATGTTTCGTGCATATCAGGCTAGATTAAAAGAGGGACCTCAGGTAGCTGAAATGAGCAAAAACTACCCTCGAGCTGATCTAGAAATTGAGAGAACTAAACTTTGCATGAAGATGGTAGAACTAGCACAAGCTTTGTTCGAAGCCTCCAGATATCTCAATTGGAATAACATGGCAAAACCGGAATTACACTTTCAAGGACTAATGGAGAGGCTAGAATACTTGATTGAGAGCAAAGAGAAAAAAGATCAGCCTAGGAACCCTATTGTCCCAGAGACACAGGAAAGGAATGCACCATCCCTGTCTCAAGTACCCAACTCAGAAAGTCAAGACGACGTGTCTTCCATACATAGGTACTCACATGAATTTTTGAGAGAGATCCAAGAAGAGAAATGGAGAAAGGAACAAGGAACCCATCCTCCTATTCAAGAAATAGATGACTTGCAGGAACAATTTCCCCAAGACATTCCCTCTATTTACGATGGTGTAGAGGAAGAACAACTGAGTGAAAACACAAGATTTGGATCTAATTCTTTACAAGAATTACCTCAGTTCACAGGACCTTGGGAAGCAAAGTCTATTAGTATGAGAGCACCCACGATAATAGTGAGGAATGAAGAATCAGTAATCCCTAGAAACATGGAAGTGATCAAGAATACCAAAGTACAATGTAACCTTACTCCTTACTCTGGAGGAGTTATTGAAGGTAAAACCAGAATTGTGGAAACATGTAGCAAATCAATTCCTCGAGCTTGCTACTACTCCCTCACAAGTAGGATCACATAAGAAGGTACCAGAAATACCCGTAGAAAAGATCGGAGATGTAAGCGAAGGAGAGGAAGGTAACACTTATCTTCCGATAACCCATCAGGGCTACACCACGAAAGCCATCTTAGATTCAGGAGCCGGAGTAGCCATAGCTACCACTGCCTTATGGAAACGTTGGGGTAAGCCAGTATTGAGACCCACCAGAATGAAGCTACAAATGGCTGATGGACACATAGAAAAACC
The DNA here is from genome assembly GCA_020310875.1 of Ceratopteris richardii. NCBI lineage: Eukaryota > Viridiplantae > Streptophyta > Polypodiopsida > Polypodiales > Pteridaceae > Ceratopteris > Ceratopteris richardii. Next base: position 123,915,061 of record CM035443.1, read on the forward strand.
ATTAGGCTTACTAGAAGGCATATCTCTCACCACTTGTGGTGTAGAATTTGAGCATACTTTTGCCATTTGTGACTTTGCAAAAAACCATGCTTATGAGATGATATTGGGACGACCATTCATGCGTCAGTTGCAAATTGTACAAGATTGGGGAACTAATTCTTTGTACTTGCAACATTTAGGGGTGACTACCAAAGTCAATCTTAAAGACTATTCACATCGAGATGTACCCCCAATACAATGGAATACCATCCATAAGACACCAGTAGAGACGGAATCCGTGCACTCATTAGAATCAGATCCTTCTTGGTTGCATGAGGATACTATTTATGGATGTGTAAAGTAGCCAAACAAGAGGAAGAAAGGTTAGAAGCCAGGACCTTAGGTGCAGAACAACATCCACGAACCCTTCAAGATCCAGCCTACGCACCTATAGTATTCCCAGACGAAGAGTTTGAACCCCATGGTTGGGCAGAAATCCTAGCAACCATGGACGTAGCCATCAATGAAGAACAATGGACACCCCACTGTGACGAGGATGGCTATGACATTTCAGTTTTCACGATAGAGCCAATCATGGGCGATGGAATTTTAGAAGAGTGTGAACCTAACACTGATGCATTTGAGGACGCAAGCGATTTTGATTTAGAATCAATTATCATGGACCCACCCTTTGCATTAGAGGAAGAATATTTCTACGAAGTAGAGACTCACCCTCAGAGACATGAGGAAATTACGAATGAGTTGAGATTAGCCACAGAAGTGACTACTAAGAGTGAAGGCAAGAAAAGAGAGAAGAAAGAAACCACGACAGAAAAAGAAGAATCTTTGTTTGAGGTACCCGAGAACTTCAAGAAATATGAAATCGAAGATAGAAGAATCATGGTAAAAATGCCTAATAGAAAGGCGAATGACGGACAAGTATATGATAACCGAGAGAAAACCAAGAAAATAATAGTTGCTATCGAAGGAGAAGAAGAAAAATGTACATACATAGGGCATGATTTGACAACTGAAGAAGAAGAAGAGCTAGTTGCCCTATTGCGCGAATATAGAGATGTTTTTGCTTGGAGTTACAAAGATTTGAAAGGAGTAGATCCAGATATATGTTCTCATAGAATCCCTATGACTCCAGATGCAAAACCCACGAAACAGAAAACGTACACGTACAATGATAACTACGCTGTGAAGATTAAAGAGGAGATAGATCGATTGATAAAAGCAGGATTCATTTATGAAATTGAGCATATCGAATGGGTATCCCCCATTGTGGTTGTGCCCAAGAAGAATGGAAAATTGCATGTGTGTATTAACCTTAAAAAAGTTAACGCCGCCACAATTAGAGACAGCTATCCTCTTCCTATCACGGAACATCTATTGGAAAGAGTTGCGGGCAAGGAAGTTTACAGCTTTCTTGATGGATTTTCAGGCTATAATCAAGTAGCCATTGCTCCAGAAGATCAACACAAGACGGCATTTGCCACTGAATGGGGCATATTTGCATTTCATGTGATGCCATTTGGCTTAACAAATGCACCCGCCACTTTTCAGCGACTCATGTGTCATGTTTTTAAGGAATTCTTACGCAAGAGTTTGGAAGTTTATGTCGATGACATATGTGCTCATTCTAATATCAGGCAGACGCATATTCCCGAGTTTAGACAAATATTTGACAAATGTCGAGAATATCAGGTTTGTTTGAACCCAGAAAAATGCGTTTTCATGGTCAGACAAGGCAAAATTCTAGGACACATTGTGTCAAAAAATGGAATCTCTACGGATGAAGAAAAGGTGAAAGTAATTGCAGAATTACCTAGACCGACTAACATCAAAGAGGTACAAGCGTTTATGGGCCATTGCGGATATTATAGGAGATTCATACACATGTATGCAATCATAGCCAAGCCTTTGTACTCTCTTTTAACCAACTTTGAATGGACAGATGAATGTGAAAATTCATTCAATGAACTTAATGTGAAAATTCATTCAACGACGCTTGTGCTCAGCACCTATATTGACTACCCCAGATTGGAGTAAGCCATTCCATGTACATGTGGATGCATCCAATTACGCCATAGGATGTGTGTTAGCACAACCCACGAATGAAGGCAACATAGATCTCCCCATAGCTTACGCGAGCAGACAATTGAACGCAGCAGAAAGAAATTACACCACGACGGAACGAGAAGGATTAGGGATGATCTACGCAGTAAAGAAGTTTAGGCACTATTTGTTGGCTAAGTTCAAGTTCTTTACAGATCATCAAGCACTATTGTATTTAATCAACAAACCATGTAACACCGGACGACTGATGCGTTGGTTTCTATTACTCATGGAGTATGATTTTGAAGTAGTAGTCAGGAAAGGGAAGACACATCTTAGAGCTGACCACCTTTCAAGATTAATCTCAAGAGAAGCTCCTCAAGGAGTAGCGGATGATCTACCAGATGCATATTTGTTTAACGTTGAGATAGCACCAGAATGGGCTAAACCTATAGTCCCTATTCTCACGTACGGACCCAAGAATCCTAGGATAAAGATCAAAGAGGGAGAGATTACCAAGTCTTAGAGATACCAAATAATGGCAGGAAGCATATATAAACAGGATAATCAAAAGATTCTTGCTTGTTGTGTAGATGAAGCAGAACATGCGAATTGGTTGCAATTAGCACACATAGGTGCACTACAGCAACATCATTCAAAACATCGAACATTACAGACTCTGCAGAGATTAGGAGTATATTGGCCTTCGATGGAAGCAGATGTCTACAGGTTGTGTAAGGAATGCAATGTTTGTTGTGAAAGACCACCAGTAGAGCATGCTACATTGTATCACGTGTCTCTCACACCAGACTGGAGTGAACAATTAGTGACATACTTGAGGACGAACACATTCCCTCAAGGCATGACCTTAGCTCGACAACGTAGTCTAGAGCAGGAAGCTCACGACTATTCACTTATTGGCGATAACCTATACAAAAGAGGACGAGATGGATATCTAAGACAATGTGTTCATGAGAGCGATTATCTGAGCATACTAGAGACTGCACACCAAGGTGTTGCAGGAGGTCATTTTGGACCCGATAGGATAATCAAAGCCATCCTCTTTGCAGGATTATGGTGGCCCACTCTTCACATGGATGCTCATACCTATGTAAAGAGATGTGATGTGTGCCAAAGAACTCAGTTTCCTACTCGCAGAGACGAAATGCCATTGAAACCCATGATGGGCGGACGTGCATTTTCTAAGTGGGGTATAGACTTTGTAGGACCCATTAACCCCCCTGCAAAAGGTACACATGCGGAATACATTATTGTTGCCACAGATTATCTGACGAAATGGGTAGAGGCAAAAGCCACAAAAAAGAATGATGCACACACAACTGCAAAATTCTTATTTGAGAATGTCTTTACAAGATATGGATTGCCTATAGAGTTAGTGAGCGATTGCGGAACTCACTTTCTAAACCAAGTCATTGAATATTTGTTACAGGATTTTATGGTGATTCACAAGAAATCCGCACCATATCATCCTCAGGCCAATGGTCAGGCTGAAAGCACTAATAAGATCCTTTGTAACGTACTGACGAAACTCGTGAACAACAAACGTTCAGATTGGGACAAACAGTTACACCATGCTGTTTGGGCATATCGAGTGGCCTACAAGACCGTACTCAATGCAACTCCCTTTCAGATGGTTTTTGGTCAGAATGCAGTGCTTCCATTGGACTTCTTGATACCGACCCTTAAGGTTGCACAAGAACATCAGTGGACCGGCCATGAATTATCAGCGAGAATAATGGACTTGGAACGATTAGGAGAAACCAGGCTAAAGGCAGCAACAAGAATATATGCAGCGAAGAAGCGACAGAAAGCATATTTTGATGCACATGTGAAAGATAAAGGCCTAAAAGAAGGAGATTTAGTTCTAGTATATACGCTAAAACAACACGCACGTAAGTTAGAAAAGCGAGGTTATGGACCTATGATCATTAACAAACTCTCAACAAGTGGAGCAGTACAATTAGCCACGTTAGAAGGAGATATAATGCCTAATTACATTAGTGGCTGTAGAGTCAAGTTATATCAGGAACCTCTTATTGAGGATATGCTTAGATGACTCACGTTGGCAAAGAAGCGTAAGGAGGAAGAAAATAGAATACGAGCGGAAGCTCAGGCAGAAGCAATAGAACGCATTAAACGCATGAAGTTAAGAAGACAAGGACTAGGGAGAGAACATTATAACCATCTGGAAACTACACCCAGATACCCCATGGCCATGTGTCAAGTAAAGTCAAACACTCATCCTAGTATAGTGGACAAGAGACCATTCATTACAGTCAGGATAGAGCACGGCAACCCTTGCCAAGAGCTCAGGGCTCTAATTGACTCAGGTGCTGCGACTAGTGCGATTAGATGGTCCCACTATAAGGATTCAGGAATAGAAATGCGGCCAATTGAGGCATACCTCATAGGGCTAGGAGGCATGGAAACCCCTTGCATGGGTGAGGTGGACCTTCCCATCCTCATTAAGGATGTGACCATGACAGCGAAGCTACTAGTGTGCCATGATGACGACCTGATAGAACCCCTAATCCTTGGCCAAGATTGGCTATACAATCACTCAGTGGACCTAAATCTTAGACAAGGCTCCATACAGATTGGAACCTTAGAACAGAAGCGAGTGATACCGCTTGACTTCCCTAACGGCATTCCGATTGAGGTTTGTAACCCTAGACCCTATGAAACGCATGCGACGAAAGACCAGCAGACCAGTCACGTTACGTCTACACCAACCCACTCGGGCTTGGCTAGGGACAATTGTCAATCAGAAGGACGACAGGAGATCTTCCCTGGGGCTTCCTGCAAACTAAAAGGGGCAGCTACCCAACCGCTAGGGCAGACGGACACAATCAGCGGTCAGGTGGGTTGCATCAGCGGCCAAATGAGCACAACACCCTGCGGTGCTCATCCTTCCAAACTTGTTGCGGACTGGCCTAGATTAAAAATAAATAACGAATCACTTCCTAATGGGCAGGTCACGCAAGTGTTGGATCTCCCTTCTTTTCCAAAGCAGAGCGTCGAATGGACCTCTCAAACCCAATCACGAACGAGTCAACCACAACAGAGGAACCCAGACCGACGACACCACCAGACAAGGCAAAGAAAGCAGCAGTATCAACTTCACAGAACAAGTGGCACGAAACAAATATGGGTGCCAAAAGGACAGCAACCACAGGCTATTGGCAACACTGCAGACGAGAACAGGACAAAGTTTCAAAAGAAGCAGAGTCAGTATTCAAAGTCCCCTCGATTTTCTTCTACAAGTACAAATACTCGACATATTTGGATCGCCAAGAAGTATCTTATCAATCGACCCACACCCATGCAGATTTAGGTACCCAAACAATGTATTATAGCCAACCCTCAAGCCATGTAATATATACCCCTCAGAAATCTTTTCATCCTTCAATACCAACAAACCCGATACCACTTTTTGTCCCTTAGCAGAAACACACCACCCACTCAAAGACTCTTAGGAAATGGATACCGAAACGTATCCAGACGTCTTCTTGTACCATCGTATCTAACAATTCTCCCACCCCGTTTAAACTCCACCCTTGTACTAATTCACCTTCAACCAAACCTTGTATAAATTCATACACCCAAACCCCACATCATGCATAATAAAAGCTCATCAAGAATTGCAGGCATAACCTGACCATGTAGGCGTCTAGAGACCTGCATTAGTTTTGCAAATAATCATTGCATCAATCACTTCACGACACTTGGCTACACTGGTTACACATCGGTTATGGAAAGGGATTGCGGTCTCACCTTAATGGGATCATAATTAATTTCCATACTAATGTGTTAATCTTTTGTAGCAGATCTTTTCCATTAGCTCATCAGTCATCATGCAAACTGAAGAAGGACCATCCGAAGCTGGCCCCGGTGCACCGATGGCCACTATTGGAGAATTACTCGTGGAATCTTATCCTACGATGCAACCACCAGAGTTTCAAGGTTTCCCAGGACCCATGCCAATCGATGATCCTCCTAGAGGATATACCGAGAAGATTCATCGTAATTCTCATTGGTTTCAAGGCCTAGCAGGACCATTAGCAGATGCTGATTTCATATTTGAGGCCAATTTGGCATTTGATCTTCGCACATGGACCAAGTACCAGTTCTTGTCAAGAGAATTTGAAGGACTACAGAATACACAAGATCTAACGCACATTTGGGCACGAGCGGGATTTACAGAGTATTTTAGCGACCCTCTGCCTAAACCCGATTTTTACAGGTGCTTTTACCTAGTAACCACCTTGACAGCTTCAGAGAACAAGGATCTACCAGGCACATTCATGTTACCATCCTTGGTAAATGATCCTCCATTCAGAAGGTTTTATTTGTCTAAAGATTTAATTCGCGCAGCTCTGAAAATACATGGAACACACACTCCGACGGAGAGAGAACGGCTAGTCCCAGAGCAGATGAAACGTGGTGACATAACTAAGTGGGAGGATATTTCAGCCATAACCCCTGAGCTTTCCAAGCCATTACGGATATGCATGCAGCATTTTGCTTTCCCAGCTCAGGATCGTTTTACCATGCCCCACAAGAGAATCTGGTTTGGATTATACTTAGCATGTACTGGACCTCAAACGGTTGATCTAGCCAGCTGGATAATTTATCAGCTCTATTTGGCACAACATAGGTGGGAGCAAAAGAAGGTTATCAATGGATGCTGCACCCTCACCAGGATCATATATATGTGCTTGGCGTATGACTTACCAATTGAGCGTGCCATGACCAGTGAGGAACTGAAAGCATTTAAAGGCACCACTAGGAAGGCTAGAAAGTCTAGCAAAGGCAGAGCCGGAAAGCGGATGAGAGATACTATCCCGTGCCTACAAGTCCCAGAATCACCCTCGCCACAACCATCTCCAGAGCAATCACCAACAGCAACCACTCCCACGGTACCACCAATTCGTATACGGTTATCAAGACCAGTTACGCCGGAGGGCACCACCAGTACTGTTGCACCCCAAGCAGCCACAACCACAGAACCTATCACCACAGCAGCTGAACTTCCCACCACTATTGGTGCGGAAGCTTTCTCTTTTCCAATACCGCATTTAGAACCAGGACAAGCAGAGCCACTGGACCAAACTTTTGATTTTGAGATGCCTGATGCATTCTCCAATGAGTTCTAGTTTTCAGAAGGACAATTGTTTTCTCAAGAATTTGAAAGGCCTAGCTACCCTACCACACCCAGGGATCAGCCACAAGGACAGATCGTGTCCAGCTCTGATGACGAAAGAACAGCAACCGATGACGACGAAGGAGACGACGAAGCTAGCCAGGGAACATAGGAATCCCAAGAGCACGAACAGACAGATGGCCAAGGCCAACAAACAGACACACATGGTGATACAAGTACCCATGAAGATGAAACTTACGAAGCAGCAGCTTACACACTAGCTATCAAGAAGCTGTATAGAACTATGGAAAAAGTTTGGGCACGCAAAAAGCTGACAGAGGAAGAGAGTCAAACAATAATAGAACAAGAACTTGTCACAGGCGGATTTGAAGACGCATACATCAAAGGATTCAGAGAGTTAGTCAAATCAGTAGGCTCCAACAAAGCACTTAGGTACTTGCAAAGAAAGCCACTACCACAGTTTGACCCCCGTAGAGTACGACTACTTTCAAAGCTTGGCGAATACATTCGTGTACCAACCGGAGCACAATCTTCAGAACAAGCCAGGGAGGCACGCCTCGTCCCCGAAAGTTCGTTGGTTGTAGAAACCATCTTCGTAGATTCCCCACCCCGCGCTACAGTTGTACAAACCTCAGTAGTCACTGAAGTACCGACCACCCCACCCGCTCCTCAATCACCGCCCATCCCTCCAGCCTCCCCTCTTCACCCTCCTTCCCCCAGACCAACATCTTCATTCGCCCGTGGTGTTGCATAAATTGTCTTTACGACCACTAACCCCACAATTCCCGCACCCATTAGCCCTAGTCTACCCCCTCCCACACCCACCTTTCTATCCAACCCATTCCTTCATCAATCTTTTCCATCTTTCCCCACAACTCCAAGACCCCTTTTCCCATTCCCACCGCCATTAACCTTCTCCCCCGTCTCACCTCCCCGACCCACTGTAACCCCTCTTTCCCCTTTCCACCAAGCTGCTCCAGCCAGCCCCCCTGTAAATTACCCCTCCACCTTTGTGAATCCCGTATTTACACCAGCACGAGCACCCACGATCACACCCATATTCACGATCACCGCACTAGATACGTCCACTGACATGGACATATCACCACCCACTGCACCATCACTCACTTCACTCACGGCACAAACATTTTTAGGCACATCACAATTTTCAACAATCACTACATCATCCACCTTCCCATCCCCATTCCCCATTCCCGTTGCATCTACACCAACTGCATCTTCATTTAGCACCCCATTAATACTATCACCCACTGTAGATAATGCATTCCGACAGATGTTCATGTGTATGACGCAAGTAAGAGATGAGTTCACATCTCTTGGTGATAATTATCAGCAGCTGCAGAGGACAACCAATGACTTACAGTCGCAGCTTAATTTATTGTCTATTGAGAATGCCTCTCTGAACTCCCGATACCAGGAATTACGCGGGGCTTATCACAAATTGGAACTAGAAAGCGAAGAAAAGACCAAGGAAGCAACTGCTGACCTGGATAACTTATTAAGAGCCCAGACAGTCCGCAATGCAATGCTAACACCAAACATGGGCTTACTACGAAGACACCTAGCAGCCGCCAAGGAAGAAAACCAGCGCTTACAGGATCAGAACCGAGAAAACTTAGAAGAAGCGCTCGACCACCCAGACCAACCACTCAGTCCTAGCAGGTTCAAAGCCATTCCTTCAGACTCGATGAGAATGCTGCTAGACGATCATGTGAGATTGCTCGATGAATATGACCGCATGAACGAGGAGTTACAGAAACTCAAAGAAGATCACAAATTACTCCAGTTACGAGCACCAGCACATCAAGACATACCAACACCTGTGGACCCCTCTCCTGACCTCCTAGAGGAACTCAACTCATTACGGGCCCAGGTATCGAACCTTGAATCAAGGATTGCAGTATATGAAGCACCACCAAGGCCAGATTCCCCACCTGAGCTTCCAACTGAGGAAGAAACGGTCACCATCCCGGTGGAGGAAACGTTTGAAGAAGCGTACGAGCCACAACCCATCCCAGGCGGACGCGTCACGGCCGAAGGTCAGATGACGTACGAACTTCCGACCCCCGCATGGATGAAGACTATTGAGGAACTTGGAACAACACACTCAGCTAGAATAGAGGCACAATTACATGCCATGGCGATGATAGAAGAAAGAATATTACAGTCTCCATTCTTTGCTCATTTGGCCCCGCGACGATACATATCTGGGCATGAGCTACAGTATAAACCGTATTTCATGTTAATGGCCGAATACCAGTTAGCCATTGAGAAAGAGACAGGTAAGAAACCATCGCATGCAACTCAATTCGAGGCGGCTGATTTGCCACTAGATGCACAGAAAGGATGGATCTATCAACCAGAGTGGCGAAAAGATTTACTACAGCAGTATCCGGAGATGATGAGTACATGGGTAAAGGCACCTTTGCACTTGAAGTACAACCTGTGTTGGGGACCATTACCACGACGCCGCTCCTGGACTGCCTTTGCTATTAAGGTACAAAACAATAAGCAGTGCCAAGACTGGTTGAATTACCCCTATTTTAAGCCACCCATTGAGTTACCAACTGTTGGCTACATGATGGCTACAATTCGCCACTGGCTCCCTAGATTAAAGCATATGGACGATATAGCGGCGCATATGACTGTCAAAATCTTTGACATGATGCAAATGATTTTTAAAGTCTTCCGACGCGTCAAGGCACCCCATGTCAACACCCCGGGCTTTGAGCATGGCAATTTTGACCTGGTATATGATATGAGTACAACGCCATCGCTACGGGTGTCTTATGCCTGGCACTGCAGAATAAAGTACCTACCGGCGTGCTACAAGCAGACATTCGAAGAGATGTTCACAACCGGCTTCTGGGAATACCATTCAGAGGTATTCATAAGCAGGCCTACACATTTATTACAATTATTTGCCTGTGAACGAATGGTCTATTCCACACACTATCAGCTCCCGCCACCGGAAGAACTGTAACCAATCGACTGGGAGAAACTCGAGGCAGATCTGGCCCGAGGCATTCGTATCTCTGAGCACACCCTCGCTCAAGACCTCCTACAGAACTATATCCGGCAGACCTCACAACAAGGTTCTGTCAGGGACGACAGAAGCGAGAGGGAGGGGGGTGTTGGAAGCAGCCAGAGGCACAGACGACACGGAAGCACGTAACGACGGAGCAGTGAGCCAGTCGAATCGTTTTTCAAAGAATTATGTTTTCAAATACTTTCCAAAAACCTCCAACAGTGTTTTTTATCACTATTGTAACATATGTAACATAGAAAACCCCATTTTGTAATCCATAGCTCCATTTTGTGCAAGCCGAGGAGTCCTCGAGCTTGAGGAGCTTAGGTAGAACAAGCCTATCAATTTTTGTTATTTTTAGACATCGTTTACCCTTCCAAATAGCATCTAGGACCTAATTTTTAACTATGCCGGTCACTAGATGTGAAACCGGTCAAAACTAGTCTAGAAACTATAAAAAGAGCTAGAGAGCTCATTTTTGAGGTTAGCTTGTTTGAGGTTAGAGTTCTTTTGAGCTTGTAATAGTGTTCTTGAGTAATAGAGTTGATTTCTCACCTTCCATTGTGTCTTGCTTGTCTCTTCGTAGTGTGTGTGTATGTGTGTGTGCATTTCTATGCTTCTCACCTTCACTCTCACTTCATCTCACATTCAGGATCTTCATATCACTCCTATCTCTTCCGCGGATTGACATTAAGGAGGTGGAGCTTCTTAACGTGGTTCTCACCATTGTGCTAGAGCAACAGTGGTGGAGAGCAAAAACCCTACATAGATGAGGTAAATCCAACCAATGACCAGAGAAGAGCATTAAGAGAGTGGGATGAAAGGGACAAAAGGGTCATTTTCATTTTATCTCAGCATATTAGCAACTCTATGGTAGGGCATATTCAAGATCTGGATACATCAAAGAAGGTGTGGGAGTTCTTGGAGAGATTGTACTCAACCTCCACAAAAGCTAGAAAAATTCAGCTCAAGAATGAGCTAAATAATCTTAGGAAAAGCCCCTCTCAAGGTGCTAATGATTACATATTGAAGGTTAAAGAGCTTGCAGATGCACTAGGGTCAATCGATTGTGCCCTAGATGATGACGATCTTGTCGCCCACACCCTAAATGGACTTAGGGATGATGAAAAATGGAGGGCTTTCACAACTTCAGTGTATGTAAGGGACTCTCTTCCTGATTTTGATAAACTAATCACTCTCATGGTGACAGAGGAGATGAACATTGGTGGTCATAATGCCAAGGATAGCCAAGGGCAATTGTTGTATGCAGGTAGAGGAAGAGGAAGACACAACCGAGGTGCTACAAGAGGAAGAGGAAGATATCAAAGCAACCAAGGAGATCAAGGACAACAAGACAATGCAGGTCAAAGAGGTGGAAGAGCCACAAATAGAGGAAGAGGTGCAAGATTTGGTGCAAGAGGACAACCCACTTCAAATGGATGCTTTGTATGTGGTAAGCCTAGTCATTTTGCAAATGAATGCTATCATAGAGCTCAAAGACAAGGGAATCAAAGAAACAACAACAATTATAGAGGGCAAGGTAATTATGCAAACACATCATCCAGCTAAGGGAATGATTATTTACTTGCCATGAGGTATGGTGAAGATACAACTCAAGCTAGTGAAGATGTATGGTATGTAGACAGTGGATGTAGCAATCATATGTCATGTCGAAAGGATCTTTTTAGTAATTTGCAGGTCCCAAAGCAGCATGGGCATGTGGAAACAGGTGATAACTCAGAGCATACCATTCAACATGTGGGAGATATCAGTTTGGAAGGAAATCAAAGAGCAAAGTGCTTATAAGAGGTATTACATGTCCCTACTATTACCAAAAACTTGATTTCGGTAGGCCAAATGGTAGAAAAAGGCTATCGAGTTAGGTTCAATGGAAGAGGATGTTTTGTTGAGGATCCAAGGGTAGGTTTCAAGCTCATAGCAAAAGGAAAGAAGCAAGGGAGAATGTTCACAATGGACATAAATCAGCCACACCATTCAATGTATGTCACATATGGAGATAAGAGGATAGCAGATTTGGATCTATGGCACAAACGAATAGGTCACATCAACCTAGAAAAGCTTAAGGACATGCAAAGGAGGAGCTTGGTAAGAGGTCTACCAAATTTTACATCTAAAATGTTGCATGAAATTTGTGTAGCTTGCCAACAAGGAAAACAATCAAGGCTGCCCTTCAAGAAGAGTACCTATGTAAGTGCAAATGTTTTAAACCTCATTCACACGGATGTTTGGGGCCCAACAAGAGAAGCATCCCTTGCTGGAAATAGGTATTTTGTAACCTTCATTGATGACTTTTTAAGGAAAGTGTGGTTGTATTGTATTAGAAACAAATCAGATGTGTTCCACTACTTCAAGAAATTCAAAGCACAAGTGGAGAAGGAATCTGGAAAGTTTATCAAAACTTTGAGATCCGATGGAGGGGGAGAGTATTTCTCCCATGAATTTTTTGAATTTTTGCAGGTCAATGGCATCAAAAGACAATTTACATGCAGGTATACCCCTCAACAAAATGGGGTAGCAGAGAGAAAGAACAGACACATAGCAGATGTAGCAAGGTGTATGCTCAACGAAATGAATATGCCGCATGTTTATTGGGGAGAGGCTACATATATAGCCACATACATCATGAATAGATGTCCAACATCAGGTATACATCATCTAACCCCTGAGGAAGCATGGAATGGAAGAAAACCTTGCATTTCATATCTTAGAGTCTTTGGTTGTATATGCTATGTACATGTACCTCAAGAGTTGAGGTCAAAGTTAGATGCCAAATCTGAAAGATGTATTTTTTTGGGATATTCTATGGAACAAAAGGGGTATAAATGTTATAATCCCATCACCAAGGAGCTGAAGGTAAGTAGGGATGTTGTCTTTGATGAGTTGAAGCCTTGGTATGCATGCACGAGTCCATTGCAGGTTGAAGACATAGGTGAGACAGATTTGAAGAATGATGATAGAGTTCAAGAAAGCATGGATTTAAGTGGTCCAAGCAACTCATGCAACACAAGGAAACCCTCACCATGGAGTGGAAGGCTTAGGGAAAGAGAGACCAGCTCTGAGGAAAGCAAAGTCAAAGGCAAAGAGAAGATTTCAGTTGAAGAAGGAAGCTATGTGGACGAGAGCATGTTGGAAGATGAAGAGATAGAAGAAATTCAAACTCCAGGAGTGGCAAAACAAAGAAAGAAGATGGCAACCACACCTAAAGGAAGTGAAAGAAGGTCTTCAAGAGTAAGATATCCAGTACAAAGGTTAACATATGATAATCTCATTGCAAAGCATTATGCATACATGACTCAGGTAATCAAGGACAAAGAACCAACTAGTTATGAAGAAGCTAAGGATTGCAAGGAATGGCAAGAGGCAATGAAGGAAGAGCTCAAAGCACTTGATGAGAACCATACTTGGAGCTTGGTACCAGCTCAAGAAGTCATGAAGGTGATAGGTAATAAGTGGGTTTACAAAATTAAAAGAAATTCAGATGGTTCCATTGCTAGGTACAAAGCAAGGTTGGTGGCGAAAGGCTTCTCCCAAAGTTACGGGATAGATTATGATGAAATTTTCAGCCCCATAGCCAAGATGCCAACAATTAGGAATTTGATTGTAGTGGCCACATCAAGGAAATGGAGCTTATATTAGTTGGATGTGAAAAATGCCTTCCTCAATGGAGAGCTTGAAGAAGTAGTCTACATGAGCCAACCTCAAGGATTTGCTAGTATGAGGTACCCAAATCATGTTTGCAAGCTAAGGAAAGCATTATATGGACTAAAGCAAGCCCCAAGGGCCTGAAATCAGAGGTTAGTGGATTATTTATCAAGTTGTGGATACAAAGAAAGTGTTGCAGATCCATCACTTTACATGAAGAAGCAAGGAGACAAGACGGTATACATATGCATCTATGTGGACGATTTGATCATCACAGGAAGTGATATTCCAGGTATTAAAGATATCAAATCAAAGCTAGGAAAGGAGTTCAAGATATCTGATCTTGGAACACTAAAGTACTTCTTGGGAATAGAGGTAATCTATGCACACAATGGCATCTTCTTGATTCAAAGAAAATACTTGTTGGATGTGCTATACAGGTTTGGTATGAGTGGTTGTAAGCCACTTTCTTAGCCCATGGAGCCCAATACAAAGTTGGTTGCAGGTCAAGGAGAGGCTATACAAGATATTACACTATATAGAAGCATAATTGGCTCATTAATTTATGCTACATTCACTAGACCTGATCTTGCATATGTAGTAGGTGTTCTCTCTCAATTTTTGCATGCACCTACTCATGATCATCTTATGGCGGCAAGAAAGGTGCTTCGATACATCAAGCACACCATCAACCAAGGTCTATTTTACTCATATGATGCTGATCTAAGTGTCAAAGGATATAGTGATGCTGATTGGGCAGGTAGCAAGGATGATCGAAGGAGTACATCGGGTTATGTTTTCATGATAGGTACAAAGGTGATCTCTTGGAGCTCTAAGAAGCAACCCACTGTTGCTCTTTCATCCACAGAGGTTGAGTACAGAGGTTTAGCATTGGCTACATGTGAGCTATTATGGCTTACGAAGCTACTTAAGGACTTGGAAGTAGAAGTGGAGGAGTTTCCTCTTTATGGAGACAACATTTCAAGCATCTACCTAGCTAACAATCCCATGTTTCATGCAAGGAGCAAGCACATAGAGGTTCATTACCACTTTGTTAGAGAAAAGGTGATGGCAAAAGAGCTAGATATAAGGTATGTGAACACTAAAATGCAAGTTGCAGACATGATGACAAAGTTTCTTGAAGGTACAAAGCTTGGAGGATTTAAGGAAGCTATCAACATAAAAGACATAGGCTGAAGCAACGAAAGGAAAAGACTTGAGCTTGAGGGGGAGTATTGAAAGTTTTCAAGCTCAAGAGTGTGGGAACATGCCCCAAATTGAACCTTCCACATCATCCACAATCAAAGGAGGCTGATTTCCACGAGTTGGAGGCATCCAATTATGCCCATAATGGAAAGAAGTTGATTAGAGAAGATTTAGCTCACCTCTTGATGTGATTGGACCTCACTTTTGACATGTATATGCTTTTGATTGGTTAAAGAGGTTAGTATGTGGTCTTTAAAACCTCTAATGAGTTGAATTATGACTTAGAGTCGTGGAAATATGTGCCCAAGCTGCCCCCTTGCTTAAGCACACCCCCTACTAGCTGTTCTCTATATATTTTGCAGAGATTTCACTTTTTCATACTCTTTTTCCCTAGATAGTCTTGGCAGACCCCCCTATCTTGTAATTGTTGATTCTCCTTCATCCGGAATCCATTTGCAATGATTTTTGTCTTTTTGGAAAGCTTATAAGTTTTACTTTGTTTGGTATAAGTTTCGGGTTCAGTGCCTGCACATGTGTAGAGAAGTGATCAGAATAGTGTCTATCTAGTTAGCTCATACTCTGTGAAGAGATCAAGTTATCTGTTTTGTTGCAGCTGGTTGAGGCATCATCCAGTATCCAAATGGAGTGATTTTACTCTCATTTGAAAGCTCTTAATGTCTAGTTTAAGCTTGAAAATTTTCATTTTCATTCTCTGCATATAATCAGAGAAACTTAGAAAATACAGAGCCTATGTCTGAAAAATTTTAGGATCCTAGGAGGGTTCATTTGCTTTTGTTGTGCACATAGGAGTGTTTATCCTCCAACAAGTACTTCTCCCATGAATTGGACTCCTTTCTTCAAGAAAGGGAAATCAAAAGAGAGATCACTACAAGGTACACTCTTGAGCAAAATGGAGTGGTGGAAAGAAGGAATGGGACAATTGTTGAAGCTACAAGGTCTATGCTAAATGAGAAGCACTTACCTAATTACTTATGGGTTGAGGCTGTATCCACAGCCACCTATTTGATTAATAGGTTACCTTCAAAATCACTTGATGGCATGACACCATATGAGGCTTGGAATGGAAAAAGACCAAGCTTGGATCATTGTAAGATTTTTGGATGTATTGCTTATGCTCATGTTCCTTCACAGGTTAGAGGCAAGATGGATCCCAATGCAGAAAGGTGTGTATTAATTGGATATGACAACAATCAAAAGGGCTACCAATTATACAACCCAACAACCAAAGGATTCTTGGTGAGTAGAGATGTAGTATTTGATGAGAATAATTCTTGGTATTGAGATTCATGTAGAAAGGTCAACCTACCTTATGATCTTGAAGAAGATTTTCCAAAACTTGTTAAGGATAACTCTTCTAAAGTTGAAGATTAGGATACCTCAGAAGATGATGAAGCAACTCAATATGAAAAACGCAAAATGTGGAAGCCTAAAGGTAACGCAAAAATGCCAGAACTTGGACAAGAGGCAGAATCATCACATCATGGCCTAAGAAGGTCCATGAGGGAGAAAAAAAACCAGAAAGGTATGGCTTTGATACTTCTCTAGTAACTAAACATTCAATCTATCTAGCACAAGACATAAATCAAGAGGAACCTTCAACATTTGAGGAAGGTAAGAAGAAATCAGAATGGAGGCATGCAATGGAAGAAGAAATTGAAGCTCTTGAGGAGAATAACACTTGGGAGTTGGTTCCCAAGTCTCCATCAATGAAAGTGATAGGCTCAAGATGGATCTACAAATTGAAGAAGAACTCAGATGGCTCCATTAACAGATATAAGGCAAGGCTTGTGGCAAAAGGCTTTGTACAAACTCAGGGAATTTATTGTGAGGAGACCTTCTCTCTTGTGGCAAAAATTCCTACACTTAGGGTTTTGCTTAGTATTGCCTCTTCCAAGAATTGAAAGATACTTCAATTGGATGTAAAAAATGCATTTCTTAATGGATGGATAACAGAAGAAGTATATATGGCACAACCACCTGGTTTTGAGAGTCGCATATATACTGATTATGTGTGTAAACTTAACAAAGCTTTATATGGACTCAAACAAGCCCCAAGGGCTTGGAATCACAGGCTTGTCTCATTCTTGCACGACAAAGGATTTCAACCTAGCAAGGCAGATCCATCACTATTGATAAAAAGGAGTAATTCTAAAGTCATCTATTTGTGTGTGTATGTAGATGATATTATACTTACAAGAAATGATATAAATGGCATGAAGAGAATCAAAGAACAGATGAGAGAAGAATTCAAGATAAGTGATTTGGGTTTACTTACCTACTTCCTAGGACTGGAAGTTGTCTACAAAGATCATGGTTTGTTTCTCACTCAACGAAAGTACATCAAAGACATGTTGGCAAAACTCAAGATGCAAGATTGCACGATTGCAGGTACTCCAACGGAGGTTAATCATAAATAGAGCTCACATGAAGGTGAAATCAGAGAAGATGTGACAGGTTATCAAAGCCTTGTGGGTAGTTTGAACTATGCCACATTGACAAGGGTAGATATATGTTGGTTCTCTAAACCCAAGGGAAAATGTCTTAGATGCTTGTATTTCGCTTAGTTTCCTTGTATTCTGTCACTTTTCCTCACTCCGAGTCCACGATTGCCCCCAAATGTGTCCTCCTTTGGGATCCCTAATAGGATCACCAAGTGAAGAGTCCTTAAACCCACGGAAAAGTTGATTATACAAGCCTTTATTCGGCTCAAACCCCTTGGAATTGGTCCACTTGGGATACCTGGACGGCACAGTTATCTCTTGATTAATACTTTCTTTGTCTATGCACTAGTTCATCTGCTTCCCGGCAGACGCACCAAAAAGTTAAGCTCCTAAACCAAGGGGAACGATGTTGAAATACACTTGTATTTTGCCCAAGTTACTCGAAATCCATCCACTTGTCAAACTCTAAGTCCACCCAAAATACTCAAATGCAACTATGGAAGAGAGAAAAAAAGGTTCGAGTCCATATGCAAACGAATACCCTACTCTCGAGGTTGCCCTTGCTCTTCCACTTTCACACTTGCTTCCTTTCACCCCCCCCTCACACACATACACTGGCCTCCTTTCACTCTTTCACTCAACCTTCCCGCTCACATTGCCTTGTTCCACGTTCTTTTTACTTATTCTTTCCCATTTTCCCTCTTCTTTTTTCGAATATACACACTCTTTAATATCACACGTTTATGCACACTTTCTAACTCACTCTCTCGCACTCTCGCTCTCTTTCTCTCTCTCTTACACACACTCTTTCCCACTCACATCTATGCTCCCAGCCCGAGAAAACACTAGCCACGTGCAACTATATCTTGCTTGATTTCCTGTCTATCGCAACTCTCTTCTACTTTGAGCTTACCGTTGTGGCCAGATACTTTAACTTCTCGATCCCTTGACAATTATATTATTCTTATGATGAGCATAAGTCCGAGCTTCTCCCCAATTTTGGTTCCCTTATTTTGTGCACATTTGGAAATTACATTGGCTCTATTAAACAAGTACTCACTTTGTCTCTTTTGTTTTGGCAAGGACAACTAACAACGCCATTTTCTTTTCTGAACTCTCATTTCCTTAGAGGATAAGCGAATGATGGGTGCTATAGTTCTTCTTGTATGCACATGGAATGATCATTCAAATGCTTCTCCCCCTCTTAGGCTCCTCGAATGAAAAGTTGGAGTGGTCAGCAAAATTCAATTTATATCATCAGGACAACACAAATGACACACCTTTGATTACACCCGCTTTTTGTTTTGCTTGATACCGACTTAGTTTGTGATTCCATACAGACACATACATTGAAAAAAATGTCCATATAAGGGAACCATCCTAACATATCATTACATTACAGAGTGGGCAACTGCAAAAAGACCATAAAATTCCATCCTGAAGCAGAAATTTCTTGTGGATGACTCTTGATAGAAGCTGCTTTACTTGCGATAGAATGGGCAGGCAAATTTCTAAACCTTTCACTAGAGGCAGCGTAAATCTTCTAGTATAGCATTCTATCGATGATGTACACACCTATGATTCAAACACATGTAAATGTGTACAAATGGCCCTTGGTTGATCCACCAGATCTCTATGATTTAAGGTCATATCAACAATCCCATCATTCGCCTGTGGATGTTGATTTGTCTCAACATGTTCATCGTTGGCTGTTGGATTCTCCTAAACAAGTTGCTTTCTTACATACATTGACCTCAAGATGGTGACATCACGAGAGGGGGTAGAGCTCCTATTTATTAAACACATGCATTTGTAACAAATGATAAATTATAAACCCATCACCATGATGGCCAGATCAGGATAATTCCTCTAAACCTGCAATGTGGAACAAGTTCTCATCAATGGCTCCAGAAGATACACCTTCGCATCTCAATCCCCACGCTCCATCTATGGTTGTTTCTGTTAGTATCTCTTACTCATTCAATTCCAATTATCAACATTCAAAACCTATCTGTCTCTCTCTGAGTGGGATGTGGACGGGAACATGGTTTCCTTTCTCATAATATGTAATATTATCATGGAGCGGAGCAACAAAAACGAGAAGCATGCTTAATGAGTAGTATGGGAATACTCTCCATCCTGATCTTATGGGTTTTTTAAAGGCCCGCTTACAGGGATAGTAGCATATAGAAACAACAAAACTTACAAGTGCATCAATTACAAGGCTAAATACCTATCCATGTGAGGCATGCAGATTCGAGGATACGACTGGCCAAAGAGAGGCGACATTCACAGGATACCTAGATACTCAATCGACTTTCAAGCTTTTCAATCCTGACTCATCACTTGTGATTCCCATCTCCATACTTTCGTGGACCTGATGATTATCCAGAGTTCTCTGCTCCAAATCCTAGCGGCGCTTCTCCCTCTTGTCCATGACCTCCACCCACGCACGAATTTAATAAATCAATCAGAGTTTTTGATGATGGACCAAACCCCTCCTTGTGTAGCCTTGGAGCTCAGAGATGTTCCCGTAACTCGATACAAAACTAATCAGTATCTTCCACTTCAGATTTGCCCCCCTTTTTTGTAAAGCAACAACAGCTTCCCGCCTTCGATATGCTGGCAAAAAAAAAACAGCAGCTACCTCCGAACGAGCGAGAGAGAGAGAGAGAGAGAGAGAGAGAGAGAGAGAAAGCTTCTTTGATGCGGCCTCAGATAAAAGCCCCCTCCGTGTCCTTCCTGATCGCTTTTGAAGAAAAACACACCACACAATTTGTGTAGGATAGAACAAAAACAACTTCCTTTTTCCTGCACCAAAAAAAATGGAATGTGGCCCATTTATGTTTTAATTTTCTTCTGACAATTAAAACGGAAGTGATTTGAGGGTCAGTTGCTGCCCGTGTTAGCCTTGCCAAGCCTCCCCACATCATTTTCAAAGAGGGGAACTAACTACTACGTTCCAGATTCAATATCTGATGCATGCAATTACATGTATTGTCAGAATTTCTCCTCACCTTCATTGCATCAGTTAGCACACTTTGATTATTTGACTTAATTACAATTGTACCTTTACCAACATTCTTTACCAGCCAATGTCCTTCATAAAATCTAGGAATCCGATTTATGGGATTACTGATCTCCGAATCAGATAATTTCTTCCTTCTACCCTCTGAATCATAAGGAACCCTCTTCTCATTTGATCCATTCTTCTTCTTCATGCTTGTGTAAAAGCTCCAATCATTGATGTCCATGTAACAACATCCCCGTGTGGAATCCCCCAGAATTCAAGCAACCTCTAGTGAGGGCATCCCATGCCACCACATCTCTTTTCTTTTCCCAACACCTGCCTCCAAGCCACCTTGATTGAAGTTAGTTGCTATCGACCAACATCTTTTTGTTGCAAAATACCTGCACTCATACATACACTCTTCAAAATGGAAGCCTATTAGTGCATAAAGAGACTCATCTTCTTTGGTTAACAATATATGTTATAGTTTGAGTGTGCTAAGTCAATTTATGCACACACCCGAAACCTCACATGGAAGCTGCCAAGAGGATACTCAAATATCTCAAAGGGACCTTGAATGAGGGGTTATACTACCTTTATGTATCTGAATTAAGTTTGAAATTATTCTCTGATGTAGATTGGGCTGGCTCCAAGGAAGATAGGAGGAGCACCTCAGGTTATCTTACCTTTGCAGGTTCAAAACTTGTCTCATGGTCATCCAAGAAGCAACCCATAGTTGCACTCTCTTCCACTGAAGGTGAATAAATAGGTCTTGCAATAGCTATTCAAGAAGCTATGTGGATGAAGACACTATTCAAAGATCTTGGATTGGAGATTGGAACTCCAAATATTTTTGGTGGCAATATGAGCTCTATTCACTTGGCTGCCAATCCAATTTTTCATTCAAGGACTAAACATATTGAATTGCATTATCACTATGTAAGAGAGAAGATTCTGAGCAAGGAGATTCAAATATCATATATGTCCACTCATCAACAATGTGCAAATATTCTAACCAAAGCATTGGATGGTACAAAGCTTTGCAAATTGAAGGCTATGATTGGTTTGTAGGTAATCTTGGAAGATTGAAGACCTCAAGATCACTTGACTTGAGGGGGAGCTATTGGAACAAGTACATGGCAAGTCCAAGTGATGGCTTGAGTTATCAAACGGTTTAGAAATTTAAAGGAAATATCAAATCCTTGTAGAGTTCACTTGTGAATTCCCTCTTGTAATCTTTGAGTATTTACTTGATGTAAAAAGTGAAAGAATCTAAAGTGGTTGAGTCCACTTGATAAGAAAAGAAAGTAAAAGCCATGAATTTGTGATTGAAGGTAGTTGGAGAATCAAATCAATCACTAAAAAGTTTGGAGAGTGATTATAGGAAGATTAAAATTCAAAATTAGGCTCCAACCATCACTATGAATACATGGTAGTTTAGTCACATTTTTTAGAACTCCATGAGCTGAGATTTATGCCATATCAAAGTGTGGGTTCAAGGCACACATATGTATCAGTAACTCCATTTATTTTACAGTCAATACACCTTCATTTTCATGATTATTTTAGTTCATATTTTCATGCTTTTGTGAAGTGTACTATTCACTGCCATATCTCTCAATTTTCTCAATCAGATTATAGAGATGATTTTTCTGATCTTGGTGCATCATTTTCAATAATTTAAGTTGGTAAAGTGTTCTCCTTAATTCTATTATATAGTCATAAATTTTCATTGAAATTGAATTTTTCAATCATGAGCTATGTTCATTTAACATTGACTATATCGCTTCATTCTCTAGTTCTCTGTCAGCACTCCATCAGATCAGTGTTTTTCTCAGGGCTGGTTCTCAATGTGTACTTCATCATTTTCCATGATTCAAAGCTTGATAGAATATGCCTAAAAAATGTCATAATCATTGGATCTTGGAATCTTGAGATATTACCGGTTCTCTACTCACGGGTTTGAGTACTACTACAACCCATGAAAATCAGGATGGTGCTATAACTTGCTAGACTTCTTTCTCTTTATGTGGTCCATTATTTTTTATGAAATCACTCATGATTGTTAGATTACCAAGTTAATAAGAGTTCCCCAAAAGCAATTAAGTTAATTTTTGCTATGACCAGAGAATTGTTCAAAACATTGAGCAGGTGTATGAACCAAAATAGCAAGTTATTTTTCTTGAATCTTCTTCAACTTCTCTGTTTTGATTCATCTTTTTGAGAGTGATCTTCCAAGGTACATAGGGTGTCTAATACATCCTTTGGCAAGCTAAAAGGGCCCACTACATATCCTTGGAGTTTATTTGGCTGGTGTAGTCCAAAGTTTTTGCAGCACCACTTCATCTTCTCCAAGTACAAATCCATCTCTTCACATTAGCTCCAAAGACATGTATAATACTTTGCTGCCTCTTTTTACAGGTGGACAGTCTAGTGTTGGTCATAATGAGGCAACTTCTCAACCTTTGCAAGTTTCATGTGATGATGCAGATCATTCAATTTTTGATGTAGATTTACATGATGCACTTGTTGGTGAGAGAGTTGATATTAAGGAGGCAAAACTATGCCAAAATGGCTTGTGCAGACTTTGCATGATAGCAAATTAGATGCACCTCTATCATATCCTACTCGATCAAGCTCTCATCGTGTCTCTTTCGCATCAAATTTCTATGCTATGGCTGCCTCTAGTCTCTCGGATGAGAATGGGCCTCTTTTGTTTGATGAAGCATAAAATTTTGAAAATTGGATGGCTGCAATGCAATCAGAATATGATCCTATCATGAAAAATGGTACCTGCTCTTTATGTGACTTGCCTCCTAGCAAGAAGTCCATTAGCACTAAGTGGGTATACAAGCTGAAGCATAAGCCTAATGGAGCAATTGACAGGTATAAGGCTAGGCTTGTTGCAAAGGGTATACAAGCTGAAGCATAAGCCTGATGGAGCAATTGACAGGTATAAGGCTACTCTTGTTGCAAAGGGTTATGCACAAGAAAGAGGCATTGACTTTGATGAGACCTTTGCACCTACATGCCGAAAGACTACTGTTTGTAGCATTTGTGCACTTGCATCTCATCATGATTGGAATGTACAGTAGTTGAACATTAGAATTGCATTTCTAAATGGTGATTTCCATGAAGAAGTGTATGTTTTTTAGCCCCTTGGCTTTGTGTAGGAAGAGAATAAAAACCAAGTCTGTAGGTTGAGGAAGACATTATATGGTTTAAAGCAAGCACCACGTGCTTGGTATGAAAAGATACATGCCTATCTGATTGCACATGGTTTTGAGAATAGTCCAACTGAGAGCACCTTATATGTTAAGCATGCAAATGATGTGCTTCTGATCATTGTTGTGTACATTGATCACATGCTGCTCACTAGTCCTCATGAGAAGCATATTGCTGATTTCAAGGCTGATTTGCATGCCTCATTTAAGATGTCTCATTTGGGGCATTTGCATCATTATTTGGACATTCAGTTTATGCAAGCTTATTATAGAATAGCTTTGTTTCAAACGAAATATATTGACACATTATTGTAGTGTTTTGGCCTTGAAGATTACAAACCTATTTCCACTCCTATGGAGATAGGTTTACTATTGAGTCTTCATGATTCTAGAGATGCATTTGATGTTGTTCTCTATCAGAAGGCTATTGCATGCTTGATTTATTTATGCATTACTCGGCTAGATATTGTTGGAAAGATGGATGGATGCTCCAAGAGACTGAGTAGGTACTGCTAAAACTTGCTTTGTACCAGCCCTCTTTTGCTTCAAACTTGATAAGTAGACCTCCTTAGCTTTCCAATGACATCATAAAATGCCCTATGTACTTTGAAACTGATGTGTGCAATGATTGAACCAAAACAGATAACTTTGGAACTCACAAACTCAAGAAAACCTTCTATTTATGTCTTGACACATGCTGGGTATTTTGCTCAGTATGACCAGCACACTAGGAATTGGAAAAATTCCTTTTAGGGGTATCTAATTAGCTTAGTAAGCTAACTATTACAAGTGGAATGATGTAAAAAGATAAACTATGCTAAGAGAAATCAATTTAGCAAGTTAAGTTATACCCCCGATTTTTTAGGACTGTAGTAGATATTGACTAGTGATCACCTCGACGCGTATTTCTCTGAAATGGCTGAATAGAATCTCTTCAAACTTTGAAAATATGTACAAAACTTTGAGCTGAATCCAAAAAGCTTTGAATCACTGAATTTGATGGAGAAGTGACTGAGATATGCACTTCACAAGTTGATAGACTTTTGAGTAGTATGACAGAGAACTCAGATATGAACAATGTGAATGTATGTATTAATGAACACTTGTATACAAATCCATTGGCATGAAAATGATTTCCTAATGGTATAGATAGGTGTGGGCTAGAGTGTAGACTTCACACATACTCAGAATCACTGATGAGAAGCTCAGAAGTGATGAGTTCTACCCGCGAGTTTTCCATGTCCATTTTTATAAGGAATGAGTAAACATTTGAATTCAAATTCAAAATTTTGGCTCCCTATGATCAAGCTCCTATATCCTAGGAGATATTCCTTCAATCAAAGAGCTAACTTTTCCAGGAATCCTTTTGGTAGGTGATTACAAAAGATTACAAGTCAATTTGACTTTTACAAAGAGATAAAGTGGTAATTAACCACTAGCAATGGTTCCTATGTTTCTTCACATATGTAAAGGTCTTCAAGATATCCTTCAAGCCAAATGTGTAGGCTTGTGAGTTACACCAACAGCTCCCCCTCAAGCCAAACATTTTGGCTTGGTCTTCATCTTCAATCTTCATGTATATCTTGCAATCCAATCATTGCTTTGAACCTGCAAAGTTTGGTTCCATCCAAAGCTTTAGTCAACAAATCTGCACACTGCATGTTGGTTGATACATGGGTTAGTTGAATGTCTTTGCTTATCAACTTCTCTCTCACATAATGATAATGGACCTCTATATGTTTGGTCCTAGCATGATAGATAGGATTAGCTGCAAGGTGAAGTGAACTTGTATTATCTCCAAAGATAATTGGTGACCTAGTATATAATCCCAATTCTGTATACAAAAGCTTAATCCAAATAGCTTCTTGTGTGGCATTAGCCAATCCTCTATATTCTACCTCTGTAGAAGACAAAGCAATGGTAGGTTGCTTCTTTGAAGACCATGAAATTGGTTTGTCACATGCAAAAGAAATGTATCCAAAGGTGCTCCTCCTATCATCCTTGCATCCTGCCCAATCCGCATCTGAATAAATTTTGATATCAATATCTGAAGTGTAAGGGAAATACAAACCATGGTTCTGCGTACCCTTGAGATACTTCAAGATTCTCTTGGCAGCCTCTAAGTGAGGTATCCTTGGCTTGTGCATAAACTAACTTAGCACACTAACTCCATATGCAATATCTATCCTTGTTAAGGTAGCATAGTTCAAGCTACCCACCATACTTTGATAACCTGTAATGTCATTGACTTCATCACCTTCATGCACACTTAGTTTTAGGTTTACCTCCACTGGAGTACTGGCTACTTTGGCATCCTGCAAGTGAAACTTTTTTAACATATCCTGGATGTATTTTTTCTGAGTAATGTATATCGCTGAATTAGTGTAGACTAATTCAAGCCCAAGAAAATACTTCAATAGACCAAGATCATTGATCTTGAACTCCTTCATCATCTGGCTCTTAATCTGTTTGATTCCATTTACATCATTACCTGTAATAATGATGTCATCAACATAAACACAAAGGTATATTACCTCTGAATTACTTCTCTTGATGAATACAGAAGTATCTGCCTTGCTCATAACAAATCCTTGGTCTTGGAGGTATGTAGTTAACCTGTAATTCCATGCTCTAGGTTCCTGCTTCAATCCATATAAAGCCTTTTTTAATTTGCAAACATATGTTACCTTCTTAGGGTCCTCATAGACAGGAGGTTGTGACATATATACCTCCTCTGAGATCCATCCGTTCAAGAAAGCATTCTTGACATCCAATTGGTACATATTCCATTTTTTTGATGCAGCCACACTTACCAACACTCTGATTGTTGGCATCTTGGCCACAGGAGAAAATGTCTCTTCATAGTCAATGCCTTGGGTTTGTGCAAAACCCTTGGCTACCAATCTGACTTTGTACCTATTAATTGTGCCATCAGAATTTCTTTTAAGTTTATAGATCCATCTGGATCCTATTACCTTCATGGAGTCCTTCTTGGGTACTAACTCCCATGTGTCACTTTCCTTAAGTGCTTCAATCTCCTCATCCATTGCTTCTTTCCATTGTGATTTGGTTATGGCTTCTTCATATGATCTTGGTTCTTCATTTGACAAATCTTTGGCAAGATAAACAGAATGTTTAGTAACAAGAGATGTATCATACCCATATCTGATAGGTTTTTTGCTTTGTCTTTGTGATCTTCTGATTGATTGAGTTGAAGATTCACGTATGTCTTCAAGCTTCTTCATCTTCATTTTGCCCTTGGACTTCCATGCCTTGAACTCTTCAAGGTTGATAGTATCTTCATCATCTGAGCTTGAATCTTCATTCTGAGTAGGTTCCTCCTTTGCAAGACTTGGAAACTCCTCTTCCAAATCATAGGGTAATTTAACCTTCCTGCATACATTCTCATACCAAGAATCATTTTCATCAAAGACAACATCTCTGCTTACCATGAATCCCTTATTGGTAGGGTTATAAAACCTGTAACCTTTTTGATTTAGATCATATCCAATAAAGATGCACTTTTCAGCCTTTGGGTCTAGTTTACCTCTTATCTGAGAAGGAATGTGTACATATGCTACACATCCAAATATCCTGCAATGGTCAAGTGAAGGTCTCTTACCATGCCATGCTTCATAGGGTGTCATGCCATCAAGAGACTTAGATGGTAACCTGTTTATGAGGTAAGTGGCAGTAGAAACACTTTCTACCCATAGATAGTTAGGTAACTTTTTCTCATTCAACATAGATCTATCTGTCTCAACAGTTAACCTATTTCTTCTCTCAGCTACCCCATTCTGTTCAGGAGAATACCTTGTGGTTATTTCTCTTTTGATGCCTCTATCTTGCAAGAAGTTTTCAAACTCATTTGAGAAGTACTCACCTCCTCCATCTGACCTTAGCCTCTTCAAATTCCTTCTTGTCTAATTTTCAACTAGTGCAATATATTTTTTAAAGCAATTAAACACCTCATCCTTGTGCTTCATGAAGTACAATATAGTCCATCTGCTATAATCATCTATAAAAGATACATAGTACCTTGAACCTGAGACTGAGGGGTTCTTACTTGGTCCCCATACATCTCTGTGGACAAGCTCTAGGTAGTCTTCATGCATGTAGCCTTTCCTTGAGAAGGGTAACCTGTGAGACTTCCCAAATTGACAAGCACCACACTTATAAATCATATGTTGCTTGGATACATTAGGTATTCCAAGCACACATTTGGTCCCTGCATATTTGCTTCAAAGTTCTTTCTCCTATATGCCCTAATCTTTTGTGCCAAATCTCAAGTTCTGAAAGTGTTTGATCTTTATAACTGTATAGTGCAATATTCTTTGTGTCTTCTAACTCAAAAGTGAAAAGTCTACCTGATTTTTCTCCTTTAGCAATCCTCTTGAACCCATGTCTTGGATCCTCCACAAATGCTCCATATTGGTTGAATCTAACCTACAAACCTTTCTCCACAATCTGTCCAACACTCATCAAATTTTTGGTAATGGTTGGTACATAGAGTATCCTGCTCAACAAATTCTGATTTCCATCACAAGTCTTAACATTTCCAACTTTAACTACTGAATGCTTGGTGTCATCACCTGTTTGGACTTGATGCTTACCTTTTGGTTCCTCAAGATCAGAGAGTAGTGGTACATTGCCAGCCACATGATTTGAGCACCCTGAGTCAATGTAGAATAGGTGGTCATCATTTGTACCTGATTTTGAAGTCATGTTCATGATCAGGAGAGAATCATCCTGCTCTTCTGTATAGTTGTTGTAGTCCTTTCTGGATTTGAATCCTCCTTGGTCATTGCCATTGTAATTATTGTTGTAATTGTTGTTGTAGTTGTTGTTGTAGCCTTGGTGATGGTTGAATCTATCTCTTGACTGTGAGTATCCACCTCTTTGGTATCCTCTTCCTCTTTGATTTTTGTAATTCCTAAAACACTCATCTGTAGTATGATTTGATAAACCACAAATGTTGCATGGTGAGGAGTTATAGGATCTCCCCCTACCTTGCTTACCTCCTCTGCCCCTTCCTCTTGATGATCTTCCTCTTCCTGCATAGTTGGCTTGGGAGGTAGAGCCTTTATCTTCCACCTTCTTGCTCTTGCCTTTATTTTTAGACTTCTTATCAGTGTATAGGGCAGAAGAGTTATTACCTTTGGAAATATCTTCATTGTTGTTGAGCTTTACTTCATGACTAAACAATTGTCCCATGAGAGTTGTGAGATCTGGTATTTGCATGTCCATGGCAGTGGTGAAGCTTTCCCATTTGTCATCAGGCTTGATCCCATTGATCACTTGCCTTACAATCTACTCTTCTTCAATCTCTTCTCCTATGCTTGCTAACTGATCTGATACATCTTTAATCTTGGTTACAAATTCTGAAACAGCTTGCTTAGGTTGCTTTCTTAATGTTGTGAATTCAATCCACAACTGATTTTTCCTAGCCCTTGTATTTGAGGAAAAATATGATGAAAAGGTTTCCCAAGTCTCTTGGGATGTCTTACAATTTCTAATATGTGGCAAAAGAAAATCAGAGATGGAGTTGAGTAAATAAGACCTTGCCAATGCATCCTTAGCACACCATGTGTTGAGCTTTTCATGTTCTTCCTTGGTTGGTAATCCTCTTGTTTTGAATGAGGGCAATTCCTCATCTCCTGAGATGTATCCATAGAGACTCCTTCCTTGTAAGTAGGTCTTCATCCTTAGAGACCATGCTTTCATAGTTGTTCCTGTCCAATTTATCAATAAATGAAGGAAAACCATCTCCCATTTTACCTTAGTTTGCTCTGATACCACTGTTGGAAAGATGGATGGATGCTCCAAGAGACTAAGTAGGTACTGCTAAAACTTGCTTTGTAACAGCCCTCTTTTGCTTCAGACTTGATAAGTAGACCTCCTTAGCTTTCCAATGACATTGTAAAATGCCCTATGCACTTTGGAACTGATGTGTTCAATGATTGAACCAAAACAGATAACTTTGGAACTCGCAAACTCAAGAAAACCTTCTATTTATGTCTTAAGACCTGTTGGGTATTTTGCTAAGTATGACTAGCACAGTAGGAATCAGAAAACTTCCTTTTAGGGGTATATAATTAGCTTAGTAAGCTAACTATTCCAAGTGGAATGATGTAAAAAGATAAACTATGCTAAGACAAATCAATTTAGCAAGTTAAGTTATACCCTCGATTTTTTAGGTGTGTAGCAGATATTGAGCACTGATCACCTCGATGCATATTTCTCTGAAATGGCTGAATATAATCTCTTTAAAAACTCTGATAATATGTAGACAACTTCGAGCTGAATCCAACAAGCTTTGAATCACTGAATTTGATGGAGAACTGGCTGAGATATGCACTTCACAAGTTGACAGACTTTTGAGTAGTATGACAGAGAACTCAGATATGAACAATGTGAATGTATGTATTAATGAACACTTGTATACAAATCCATTGGCATGAAAATGATTGCCTAACAGTATAGATAGGTGTGGGCTAGAGTGTAGACCTCACACAAACACTCAGAATCACTGATGAGAAGCTCGGGAGTGACGAGTTCTACCCGCGACTTTTCCATGTCCATTTTTATAAGGAATGAGTAAAAATTTGAATTCAAATTCAAACTTTTGGCTCCCTATGATCAAGCTCCTAGGTGGTAATTAACCACTAGCAATGGTTCCTATGTTTCTTCACATATGTAAGGGTCTTCAAGATATCCTTCAAGCCAAATGTGTAGGCTTGTGATTTACACCAACGGATATTCAGTTTTCTATCTCTCAAATGAGCAAGTTTATTCATTGCCCAGGTGTCAAGCATTGGAAGGTGGTTAAGCACATCTTTTGCTACTTGAGTAGTACCTGGCTACTTGGATTGTTTTATCCCAAGGGGGGATCACTATCGCCAAATTTACATGATTTTTCTTACTTTGATTGGGTTGTTTGCTAGGATGCTCGTATGTCCAGTAGTGGCTTTTGCTGCATGCTTGGTAGCTCATGTATATCTTGGCTGAGCAAGAAGCAACCTACTATGGCCACATGTAGTTGTGAGGCTGAGTATAGGGCAGCTTTCATAACTACTATTGAGTGTATGTGGCTTAGATGGCTTATGGCTGATTTGGGCGTTGGTTAGTCTTCTACCACCACCATTTTCACTAACAGTCAGAGTGCATTGGCAATTGTGAGGAACCCTGTGTTCCATGCTCGCACTAAGCACATTGAGCTGCATTATCATTACGTCAACGAGAGGTTCTCTCCTAGAGAGATCAGCTTGGCATATGTGCCCATGCAAGAGAACATTGAAGACATTTTCACGAAGGCTCTACCTAGGGAGAAGTTTGAAGCTTTCCACAAAGCTTTGGGCTTACTTCCTTTTGTGGATTGATTTCGCATATCTTGGCACTTCCTTATACATGAGTGCCAAATCCTTGTTCACTGCATCACTCCTAGGGTGATTTGTTGATACATTTAGGTAGTGATGTGTGTGAACACACTAGGACCACCGGGGCAATTTCTTCCCTCTTTAGGAGGTTTTTCCCCCAACTTGTATATATGCCTAATCCCATAACAGGTGACTTATCTTCTACATTCTAGTGGTAATACATTCAATATTTGTGTGTTTTGCTCCAAGCTTCTTCTTCTTCCTTGTGCTATTTGCATGCTTCCACAGCCCTCAAACTCCAACATAGAGAAACAATCAAAAGCCATGCATAAATTGAAGCAACCGTTAATTGAAGGTCCAACTCTGAAACATGTGATTCTTCAAGAGAAAAGCCTATTATTTTTACTGTTGATATCAAACCTTATTGTATAGGTTGTGTCATAGGTCAAGATGATGACAAGAGGTAGAGGTAAGTAGTTTGCCTTGGTGCAAAAATATTACATGAAAGTCTAAGAAAGTATCCATAGATTAAAAGTGATATGAGGTTTACTAATTCCCTTAAAATAAGATAAAAAATATTTTATAAGAGTGAAGTAGGGATTATCGCAAATTTTTCTTCAATGGATCTCATATGTAAAGTTCAATAATCTTGGTTTTTTCCATATAGCTTGAATGCAAAATAATGTTGCAGATATGCTCTCATGAGCAAAATTTGATGAGTTTTTAGATGATGAAGGAATATAAAGAGATACAAACATGCTGAATTATGACACATTAGTGTTTGCATATGAGTAATTCTAGGAGAATGAGTATGATGGGGAATGGAAAGAGATAGGAGGCTAATTAATTACACTAAGACCTTCCTTAGGCTCGTCCACAGATAGTTTTAGATCCATCATGAAAAATTCCTACAACTTCTTCTTGAAGGATTGATTTATTTGATGACATGCTAAAGGTAAGGTGAAGTATCAAAAATATGTGCTAAGTAATAAGGGTCTTCAAACCAAGATTATGAGAGAAATGCATGAGATCTTATGGGCAGGTCACAAAGGATTTCTCAAAAGATAACCATTATGTAGGAAAAAATTGTAAGCTCGTTTCCTAATGTTACAGAATCTATTCGTTGCCCAACTAAGCAATGGTTGCAGTGTACTCAAATACTTTCCTATGTCTCTCCATTCATCTTCGTACTCAAACTCTTGAAATTGCTCATACTTGTATATATATGGAACATAGTCAACTAAGTCCACAATGTTTATTAGATCATTCTCAAGATCAACATCAAATCTAGCTCTTGATAACATATCGGCACCTAAATTTGTCTTACTTGAAATATGAACTAACTTAGAGTTTATCAACTTCATATATGCGATCCATCTAATCATGGCTATATCCGGAGATGAAAAATTGGCTATCATTTTAATGAGAGGCAAACAATCAGTCTCAACTTTGACATTTGCTCCAATGAAATATTCTTTGACTGTTTTCAAAGATGTTACCATACCCCATAGTTCTCATTTGATCTGTGCATAATTTCGTTGTGTTTCATGTAAAACGTTAGCCCCAAACCTAATTGCATATCTATGCCCTTCACTATGACCTTGACTTATGACCCAACCTATACCAATAAGACTAGTATCAATAGTCAATATAACAGGTTTGTTAATAGAATAATCTACATTCTTAAGGATGGGAGCTTCAAGCAACAATTTCTTCAATTTATGCATAGCTTGTGTGTCTTTTTCAGTCCAAATAAATTTTCATTTCTTCCTCAACAAGTCATAGAGACAATCTGCAACATGAGCAAAGTGTGGGATCCAAATAACATAAAAGATGCAAGCACCAAGAAATCTGCGTACCTCACTCATGTTGTTACATGTTTCAAAAATATTGCTAATGGCATCAATTTTTGTGGGTATGGCTTTAGACCATAATGACCACATAAA
This sequence comes from Ceratopteris richardii, assembly GCA_020310875.1. Classification (NCBI taxonomy): domain Eukaryota; kingdom Viridiplantae; phylum Streptophyta; class Polypodiopsida; order Polypodiales; family Pteridaceae; genus Ceratopteris; species Ceratopteris richardii. Next base: position 123,948,222 of record CM035443.1, read on the forward strand.
TGTCCAACAATAAGAACCTGCTTGACACCAAAAATAGATAATGTGAGACCTATCTCTTCAAATCATTGAAATATTTGTTCACAATCAGAGATATGGTCAAGAACAAATTCATGACATCTAGATGAATCTAACGTAATTTCCTTTATATGTTCCCCACTCCCTTTAATTGGAATATCATCAATGAATGGCATGGTTATATGAGGGATAATATCATGTAAGACCATATTCATAGCACTCATCATATGAGCCACAGAATCAGTTGCTCCTTGCGATAAAGTACACATTCACACTAAGCCTAAAGGAGTTTTCATTGTGGTTATGTCACGACTATCAATTGCTAATTGGAATTGGTCATACTCAGAATATAAATTACCCATTGAATAGATATAATGTCCTGAAAACAATTCAGCAAACTCATCTACAATGGGTCATGTTCCTACATTCCTTATGGTGACTTTATTGATGGGTTGAAGATCTTGAATAAAAGGTAGTTTCCCATTCTTTTTAGGCATAGTGAACTATCTATTTGAGTAAGGTGCAAAAGATGGCTCTAAAATTCTCATGTTTATCTTCTCCTTAAGTAGTTTCATTAGCTCAGGTAAATGACCCTTTGGAACTAGTATAGGGCAAAGATTCCATGGAATATGTGGAATAGTAAAGATTATCATGGGTGCAACTAGCTTAGGATCTAAGTAACCAATCTCATGAGGATACATAGTAAAGGCTTTTCCACGCCTATGTATGACTCTCTCAAATTTATCTCTCTCTATTGGCAAAAGAAACTCATCATCTCTACCAATTTTCACCTATTTGATTGTCTCATCAGTAAATTTATGTCCTATGTTTTTCTTATCTCAAAGAATTGGATCATTTTTCACATCAATAATTTTTTCGTTACTTCCTCAGGGTAATGGTTGAGCTATGGGTTTGATTTTTTTGTCTACAATTTTGTACTTTGCTTTAACTAAGGCATCATGGGTTTGGATCAATTTAGAGCCCTTGTCAACATTGAGAGCATACTCTAGATTAGAGCATACTCATCAAGGGAAGAAAGAAGAATGATGTGGGAATTAGAATTTTGCTAAAGACATAACTCTAACTCCTCAAGAGTAGAAAAACAATGAGATGTCTCAATCACATGCTCAATGTTCTCATCATGTTCCATGATTTTGTTGGTTTTATAATTTTTTTGGATTTTTTGGATAAAAGTCTTTGACAATTCACTCTTATGAAGAAACTCTATTTTAGAATGTGGAAAACCAATGTCCACTATTGTCCCACTCAACAATGGATTCTATCCGAAATTTTGATCATATGTAGCTCCAAACATGAATCGAGGTGCACAATCACTACAAGCATGCTCATGACCCTGAGTAACAATAAGTTTCTTTCTAATTGACAATTGATTCCTAGGATGATTCACTCCTACTGCCATGACTTGAAGTGATTGCATTCCATCCTTGGACTTAATTCTAGCATAGGTAGACCCATCATCCATGGCTTTAGTTTCCATATGACTCTCACAAATAAAGGGCTGACCTAAGAGAACTTCATAGGAGCAATTATCTTGAATAAGAAAGTGAAATTCTTCTGTGATTCCTCCTATGGATATGGGCACACTAGCACAAGCTCCATACATGGTACCCACACCATTATCTACAATTCTCGTATGCCCTCCACAAACTTTATCTATAGGCCATCAAAATCTTTCATGGACTTCTCTAGAAATCACATTGATTTCGGAGCCAGAATCTACTAATGCATTTAGAGTGATAACATTCTTTTCATTTCCTATTTTAACATGCATCTCTGATGTACCTCTAGACAAAAACTTTCTTTTAGAGTGACTTTTAGGATTGTTTTCATGATTTCCATGGTCAGGTTGAATAGGTCCTCAGAAATTTTTATTTAAATTGACTTCATCATCATCAAGGCCCTCTTCATCAGATTCATCAAAGTTTAGGGCTTCATTCATAGCTTGATATTCTTGATCAAGAGAATCTTGCATCTCAGTATCTAGATTAAGCTTAAACCTCTTCCTTTTAATTAGGCCGATAAAGCTATCTTTAAAAGGAGGCTTTGCAATAGAGAAAAATTGTTCTAAAGACATAGTCACTTGAATCTTTAGCAAAATTTCATCTAAAATCTCCATAGGATATATTTTTCTCTCAATTTATGAAATCAAGATGGCTTTAGGTTTTCTCTCTGGTTTCTTTCGTTTTTGCTTAGGATCTTGTTTTTGTTCATATTCTTGAGTTTGGTCTTCAGTTTTTTTTTTATTGTTCTTGTTTGTATAAAGGCTTTGGTTCTGTTTTTCTTTGCTTTGTCTTGTTCCATTTTTGTTTCTCCTCTTGTTTTTTCTCATTGGGTTGTGATTCTTGTTTCTTATCTTTGGGTTATGATGTTTCCCCTTGCTCTATGATTGTTTATTCCCTCTGAGGTTTGTTTTCGAGTCACTCTTCTTTCATTAGGCTAAGTTTCATCTCTTTTTGTTTCTTTTCTTCATTGGATATGTGAGAAATAAGAGATTGATCTTCTATCAGTGACTCCCAAGCCATTATTCTCCTAATTTCATCTCGTGTTGTTACTAAAGCCTCTACAAAAAAGTCAACTTGCTTTGTGGGTTTACTTCTATTTCGTATTCATCAAGAGCTTCTAGTTTCACCCCTCTAGTTCGTGCATCCGTTATGGTTATATTTTCATAGTGCTTTTTCATTCCTCCCTTACCATAATTTCCTTTCAAAGGTAGCCTAGATCAATAGTCAAAAAAATTCTTGTCTATGTCTATTACTAGTCATTGCTCCTTAACAGCCTTCAATAGTTCACAATCTCTCAAAAAGTTATCTAATGAATCACAGCAAGGACACCTACGAGGGCCACACACAAAACCATTTTGATTTTGAGGATTTTGATCAACTTGTGGTGGGAAATTTTGAAATTGAGGATTGTGTTGATAAGGTATTGCTTGAACAGGATAATTAGGATTTTGATAAGGCAATTGATGTATTTGAGGAGCTTGGGGAGCAGCATGTGGTACTTGGGGTGCAAGAGGAGCTTCCATAGTATATGATTGATGATTTTGAAAATTTTTATTATGAGGATTTTGAAAAGTTGTTTGCGAAGCTTGAGGATACATGTTTTGATACGTTTGATGATTCTGCTTATGAGGATGAGGATTTTGCATTGAAGGATTATGCATTGGAGGAACTTGATATGCTTGAGTAGGAGCTACTTGTGGATTTGGATTGGGAGCGATAAGACTTTCCATTTGGTTAGTGAGAATTTTCACTTGAGATTGTTCAACTACACTTTTATTTGGCTCTACTTTAAAATCTTGACTAGGCTCCATCATTTGAGGAATAGGAGAAAAGTAAAAAAGCATAGCATGGGATTGTTCTCTAACTTGCTCCTTAGCTTGTGGAAGGATAGCTTGAGAAAGACTAGTTTTCTCATAAAGCATGGATTTTCTTTGATGTCTATGGGCTACATTCTCTACTACTTTATGCACTTTTTGCCAATTTTTATAAGACCATAATGCTTATCTGGCTCTTCTAATTGCTGTTCAACTTCGCTATGAGTTTCAAGATGAAGAAGCTTAAGAAAATTGATCATAAGATCAGGTTCCAAAGTTATCTTATCCTCATCAGGAAGTTGTTCATAGCGTCTAATATGCTCATTTTGTAAGTGAGTAATAGAGCTACTAGGCTTTGGGGAATTGACCCATCGTATGAATCCATCCCGATTATGTTGGCTATAATCCTCAAGATAGAATTCTTTGAGCATCTCCTTTCTGAAATCACTCCAAGGAAGACTATCATATTGAGTGACACGATTTATGATAGACCTATCAACAATTTGTTCAAAGAATGTTATCAAAAGATCTTTGAGAAGACCAAAAATCATAGCTTGCTCTTCAAACGAATCTAAGTAGCTTGTAATGTTATGCCATTGAATTTTCCCTTCTTTCTCAACATAGAAGAGACTATTTTTTGGCCTTGTTTATCAACAATAGGTGATTGGAATCTGTTGTATTACCGAAAAATACTCTAATCTAACTACTCAAGACCATAGCTTCTAAGTCCACAAGGGGGTGAGAGATGCACACCTCCACCCAACCAACACCACCCATATATATACCTCAAGGCCAAGGGGGAAATGTGAGGAGAGCTTGCCAAGTGTCCTCTCCACATGGATGCTAATCCAAGGCCTTCTAACCTTGGAAATCACATGGAATCACATGGCTCTCACATGGATTCTAAAAGGACTTCTCCCAAGCTTGTATGTACAAGTCTCAAGGCTTGAGAGGCCTCCCTAAGGGTTAAATATCATACTCTTAGGAAATATCAATCCTAAGGGTCAAAACCCTTCAATTGGGAATAAATAAATCCAAATAACTCAAGGGTTCAAACCACACTCTTGGAGAACTTTCCCAAGGGTTTCCCAATAGAATCCAAGGGTTCTCCAAGTGGTTTTGGACCTTCAAAGCCCATGTCTTTGGTCACTTTGACCCATAGTTATACAACATTCTTCCCGCCTTTAACATTTTCCTCCTTGAAAATGTGTGTAGGTATATTATGTGGAGTATTTCCCCGTGCCCCATGATCTTTTCTATAGATCATGGCTTTTCTCATCTCTCTGATTTGCTTCTTTATCAGAAGGAGATTCTATCTCATACTTGATCTGAAAAGAAGGAAATCCTCTTATGGGGCTAATCCCTGCCCAAAACATTACTTAACTTTGCATGTGAAACACTAAAACAAATGCTAAGTACGGATGATAAGGGTGGATTAAAACATCCCTGCCTAATTCAATTTTCCCTATGTCTGAACTCTGCATCCATAGTACAAACATATGAAGTAGGTGGATTGTAATAGTCTCCAACTAATTTGCTATGCAGGTCCATTTCTATTTACCACTCGGGTGTGGACCTAGCAAAATAGATGGATCTCTTACTAGTTCAAGGCTTTGAGAAGTCTCCTTAAATTGAGCTTGATCAAAACATCTAAATAAGATATTTCTGACTATTTTCTACTTCTTAACCAACATCTACTGATCCGTTTTCCAAATACAGAACTACTATGTCCTATTGTACTTTAGAGTCAAGGTAGAATGTAGGAAAGAAGTGATTGCATTCTTTGGGCATCCAACCTCAAAATGATTTTCTCAAGTCTTTCTCAAAAGCCTTGATTTGTTTGGAACTATTAAAATGATTCCTAAGATTTTTTCTTCAAACTCTTTTAAGAGAACTTTTTAGATTCTTCATCCATTGATCTTAAAGCAATACTAGATGGATGAATGAATTCTCTTAAACTTAAGTGTCTTCTGAAATTGAAAGGGTTCTATACAAAACATCCATCTTTTGATGTTTAATTTGGTTATCCATTCCATCTAGCTAATCATGATCTAGGAGTAACTTTGAAGATTCCTTCCAAGTCAAATCCAAGGTCTGGAAAAGCGAGAGGAAAAACCAAAACTTGATGTAACCGGTTCAACTTTTGAAACACTAAAATGATTTGAGGCTCAAAACTTTAAGGATTTAATGGTTTGGAGCATTGTTTCTATCTTGAAGAGATTGAATCTAAATTCTAAAGAAGATCCTTTGGGTAAGGTTAAACCATCATCCATTTACCAAACTCCAGTGGTATAAAACATCGATGTCTCGACCCATTGAATTTTGATGATGTTCAACTTTACTCTCAAACTATGATGCTTCAAATATCTTAAGAAGTTAGTCTTTTTCAATCTCTTAAGACTCCTTTGGAATACCAAGTCTAATATAAATCTCTTACTTTAGGAGATTGATTATCTCGTTGTACTATCAACAAGATGTTTTGGAGTAACTTAGTCTAACCCCAATTACATAAATAACTAAGTCAATCTTTTTCAATATCTCTTGATACATCTCTATTCTAAAAGATATTAACTTACTTAGTTGTATTTGTCAACTAAGTGTGTTATCCGAGATTGACTCAGTCAGACTTACCTTTCTTGAAAGGATTTTTCCAAGTTCTCTCCCCAGAAATCCATGTAGCATTTCCGATAAAGAACTTCAAAATCCTTAAAGAGACTACATCAGTCTTTACTGAAAATATTTATGAAGGTCTAGAAAGTGATTTCATTTCACGATCTTCGAACTTTCTTAGTTACTTGATATGGTCATATTCTTGAATACTTCATTTTTATCTATGAAGTTTCAGTTTCCATTGGGATGGAGTTTCACTCCATCTCATGCGTCCAAGACTAAAAGATACATATCATATCAAGGTCTGATGTCCCATACTATCATTTCTACATTAATGTGAATATAAAGGATAATGTCCCATACCACTATACTTCATATCCAACATTGATGTGTGAATGATATTTATCTTAAAGTCTAGAAGCTTAATCTAACTATAGAGTACCCTTTGCTCAAATTCATTTTGAAGTCAAGGGATTACCTCTATGTTTACATCTTGCTTGGGTTTCTGAGATTTCCAACATATGATAACTCTATGATCCTAATTATTCCTAAACTCATATCGGAAGCTCTAAACCTTTTGATGAAATAAATATCCATCCTGATGGAATAAACATCCATTCTTTCTTTCTAAGGTTTTGAGTGTGATTCCAAATGTCTTGAATCATATTCAAGATCTGCTTAGTTCTTTTTTAACTAACTTAAAGTGACAAGAGATTACCCTTGCCTTTTAGATTCCTTTGTCTATCCAAAGCTTTCAAAAAGTCGCCCTAGGGTTTTTTAGGAATCTCATTTACTACTTAAGTCTAAGCATCTTTTAATGCTTTTGGATTTCCCTTGAAATCCCTTTAATAATAGGTGAATACAGTTTCACTTTCCTGAGACTTAAGTATGATTTATCAAAGTTGTAGGTTACGTACTTTGTATATTCTCTCAACCTTACTTCCGTTTAGAGAAGTATAAGCTTTGGCATGCTTTATTTGAGCTCGTGGTTTACAACCACCTTTTTCAAAATCTTTTGTGATATTGTTGGGATCCCATGCTAAATTTAGCATGCCATGAAGTTGCTTTCTAAGCAACTCACTATTTGCCAAACATCTTATATATAATAATTTGTTCTTTTATCTCATCATCTATATTCTAAGTTTCTCATTATGGAAATAATTGTACCAATTCTTGATAAGTTTTGGTACTTTCTTCCCCCTTTGAAGAGGTTTTGTCCTCGAAAACTGTGAAATCTATGGCTTCATTTACAACTAGGGAGTAAATACTATGACTCCTCCCAATATTGTACTATTCAAGTAATCTTATACTTGTGTAGAACGTGAAGATTTGCTTGAAAGCAGTTTTGGTATCTTTTAGAACCTCTTCTAGAGGTAGCTCACTGACCACCTATCCTAACTTGCTCATGAACTTCCTTTTGACTTTATGGGAATGAGTTTTCATGTTTTGCAACAATGCAATGCTTATGCATATCTGTGTTAGGAGAGGTGGCTTTGATTTTCAATGCTAATCAAAACATAAGAGGTTTGAAGGTACTATGAAATAAGAAAAATATTTCCATTTCCTTATTGTACCTATAGAACTTTAAGTTCCTTCTTTTAAGAACTCTTGCATCTTCTAAGGAAAACCTTACTTGATTTTTCTGAGATGCAAATCTATTTAATGAAGCCTTCACTTAAATTGGAAATTTTTCCAAAAGAATGGAGCTTTCAATTTTCATGATGCCTTGAATACTTTTCACCATTTATGTTGGTGAAAGTAATCTTTGATCATGATTGGTTTCCATCAATGTGATTGATGGCATCAACTTAATAGGGCTTTATATCATGAGACTCTTGAAACCATTCTAGAGTGTCATCCTATTTAGGATATCTCATGCATAATTATTTTAGAAACTTTTTCAATTAACTATTTCTAAGTATGTCTTATACTTAGAGTAGTATTGTAGGTTCTATGAAGTAGTGTAAGAATATGCCCTATAAAAACTTTCTAGAAATAACATCTATGTCATTAGTGACATTTGATGTATTTGTGTGCCATCTTCTCACGATATCTCATCAGAATCTTGTTTTGGAACCATCTTTAAGTATGTGGCATACTTAGAGTTAGCATTGAAAATGCTAGGTTCTCTAATGTGTACATGACACTAAACTTATGTCATAATGAAAGAATTTCCCAAAAACTTTCTAAGTTACCAAAGAACTTGGATTTTGTTTTTTTTGGTCACAAACTCTTTCATTTGCGTCAAGTAAACCTCTTAATTAAGTCCTTGGCCTTATTGATTAGGCATGCTATGGGTTTTATGGAACTTGAGGATCCATAAATAAGACTCGAAGCTTGAGGTTTATTTGTGTTAAGCTTTGGTTGTTTTTGGATCAGGCCAAAACATCATAAAAGGATAATGGTCTTTAAGTCCCATACCATTAAACTTTTATGCTTTTAACTTCCTGTGAAGAAGTCATTTCCTATCTTAAGCTTAATCTTCATCTCTCTCTTGTCTCATGAAAACAATGCATATGGAATGTCATTTATTGATTTTGCATACTTAGTGTATGCTAGAAACATATACATCTTCACTCAAAGATGCTTAACATGCATAAGGTTCATAATTGAACCCCTCTTTAAAGCATGCATGAATTCTTATCTTGAACTCCATTTAATTCAATGAGGTGCTCTTTGATTGCATTCTTTTTCATGCCATGAATGATTCTAGTAATCCATAACCTTAAGCATACTTAACATCCATACCTTTCATAATCTTATGTTTCCTTTTAAACCCATGTCTTTGGTCACTTTGACCCATAGTTATACAACAGAATTCTTCCTCCATCTTAAGTGAATATGCAAGTGATGCACAATGTTCTAGATCTCTCACAAATGCATTTACTTCTGGACAAAGATGTGCACGATATTGTGAGAATTCCAGTGCAACACTCAAGAATGATGATGATAATAAAGGATATGGATCACAACCTCCCAACAAGATCAGAAGCAAATGCTGCAAAGCGATTCACATTGGGTTCAAATGTGGAGGTGATCATAATCTGGGTGGATCGGGCCTGATTGGAGCACACGCAGAGTGTATGAAGCTAGTGAGTGTTGGAAGGTCTTTGTGATCAAAATGTGAAGGTGAAGATGAAGTTGGGTATGGAGAGAAGAGATGTCATGACTTGATTATGAGAAGGGGGAACATATGGATGTAGGCATGATGAGAACAAAAAGAAAACCGCACACATGAATCAATTTTGAAAGGAAGAATGGTCCAAGAATGGAGCTTCTTATACACATTAGAAATTTAATTCATATGCATGGGTTCTTGTGGATGTATGCATGATGAGAACAAAAATAAAACCACACACATGAATCAATTTTTGAAAGGAAGAACGGTCCAAGAATGGAGCTTCTTATACACTTTCAAAATTGAAACATATGCATGGGTTTTTGTGGGTGGTATAAATGCATGTGGGCCATCATATATGAATGAATAGAAGCTTTTTCACTCAATCTCAATGGATCGTCCTCACTGTCAATGCAAGACTGTGGAGCCTTCTCACACATAGAAAGAGATAGACGGAGACATGTAAAAACATATAAGAGACTAAGAGACAAGAGACAAGAGACAAGAGACATGAATTGTAAGATATTATAATGACATACATATACGTGAATGTTGTGATACATCAAACTAAGCATTCTATTGATCAAAGATGATCTACACGACCCTCTCACCATGACAGTTTACCCGAATGTCAGAGATAGGTTCCACTTCATTGACCATATGTCTTTTTAGGACCGTAATGTTTTTCTAAAGAAGTATAAGACTCATAAAACCAACTCTAACTCACTCATAGGCTTCATTGAGGGTGAGCAAAGAAAGAGAGATTGGGTTTATGAGCCTATCCTAGATTGGAAGTCTAAATTAAAATTGCTTCTAGGAACTATGCTCTTACTAGCCCATCTTGGATCCTCACATGCTCAACTGAGGGTGATCGTCTCAAGGAAACCATGTGCTAGCAAGGGCCCTATGGATGCCTAACGATGATGCTCTATAAGATTTTAGGGGGGGTTTTATAGTTTTTGGAATGAATTTGGGCCCTTGGATCTAGAGAAATCAACTCTCAACCCTAAGATCAAGTACTTTCGATTACAACCATTGGATTTATCAAATGGATGGTTAGGATTGGTTGTTTATATGATATCTAGGGCAAAGGGGGAGAAATTATGCACATTCATTCTCCACCATTGGATCTAGGGATGATCTGATCGTCAGATCAGTGCTGACATCAATTTGCATAAGATAAGCTGCTATTTTCGGACGAACTTTGCATTATTGATCTTTGACCATCAAAAAAGGCTTATCCCATGAAAAAAAAACTCGTGGATCCTCCTTGCTTTATGCTTTACTGCATCTCCACCCTTGAATGTGAGCTCATCTTGACCGTACAACATGGTTCAATCATTGTTTGCTATGTGGAAGCCCTTCAAGCCTTCAATTTTCTTAGTCTAGGAAATTGCAATGACCTTGAAAACTGGATTTTGTGCTCTTTGATCCTTCAAGCATCGTTTGATGAAGATGAAAACTTGTAGGGCTATGTTTTGAAATATCTCCTTTAGGAGTATGCAGAAAAAACTCCCATCTTAATCTCCCTTATACAAGTTTGACTATGTTTGGAAGTTTGCAAGGTGGCATTAAGGTCTCTAGGAAGCTCTGATTGCCTTGAAAATTTGTGCAAATATGTAGTCACATAAGACCTTTATAGATGCAAAACCATATGGCTAACAAAAATTTATATACAAGATTTTGTAGGGTCTAAGTCAAAAAATTACAATTTTTTTCAAAATGCACATGGCATATCAATGTGCTAGAAAATCCATTTACATGTGAAATTTTAGGCTATAGATTGTCTTTGATAGGATTTACAAGTATATGAATTTTCATGTGATTTGGAGACATTGAAATTTTTGCCCTAATTTTCAAAATTTGACTAGCTTTGACCACTACCCTGAATTTGCTTGATTTCTTCCAAAGTTTGCATGTGAACTCCCTTTGACATCCTTGATGCATCTTGGACTTCTCAAGGAATTTTGGCTTCCTTCACCGAATGTCTATCATGTAGGCCTTCATGAGTGAGAGAGGAGAGAAAATCTCAACAACAGCGTCGATAAGAAAGATTGCTTCTAAAAAGTCCAAATGATTTCTATAGGATAATTCTAGCTTATTTTTTATAGTAATATGCTCACCGAATGAATTTTTAATCATAACTTTGGTACTTTAAAGTTTTCTTTATTTGTTAAGAACTTGCATTTGCATATGAAAGTCATGTTTTGAATTTTTCAAGAAAACCAATCAAATGAAAACTAGAATTGTTTTTTTAAGAATCTTGATGCACTTCTATTTGAATTTGGAGGTTGGCCCATCAGACACGTGTGGTTGCTGGATCAGAAAATTTAATTATTATTCTCTTTTTTATCATTTCTCTCTAAACTAATTGTGATTTGATGAGTGAAACTGATAATTGTTATGATTGAGTACGTATATGAAGAAGAAGAACCAAAAATATTAACTTGGTTGTATACGTGTTCAATGCTTGATGTGTTTGAGTGAGTGTATGATAAGAACTTCCAATTGTATATGTTGTGAACCCATATGTGAGTGTTGAAACCCTTAAATGCATTTAAACTCTAGTAATCATAACATTGATTACATAAATATACTAATTAGTCTAAAAAACCCCTTCAAGCCCTATGTTGATTAACCCTTCAAAACCCACAACCAAAAACCCTTAGAACCCTAATAGAAAATGCTAAGTGTTTATCTAAAACGTAAACCCCATGTGTATGTATAACCTAATTGAAAACCTTAATACCCTTTTGTCTAAACCCTAGAACCATACTGTGTTATTTTAAAAACCCTATGTGTGTATATGTATCCATATGAATCTCTAGTATACATGTGTAAAAACCCTAAGTAGTCTAAATGACCCTAATTGGTCTAAAACCACTATGACCATTAACCTCTAGTACTTGGATTGTACTATCAACCTCAATTACCTTAAAGTCCCATGTGTATAGATGAATAAAACCATTAAAAGTAAATATATACCCTATGTATATGTGTTTGGTGATTGTAAATATGGAAAACCCTAAGTTTTTATATCAAAACCCTATGTTTGGAACCCTAAAAACCCATTTTTCATACCCTAAACTATCTCAAAACTCTTGTGTGCAACCTTAAATTATGTATGTATATACTGGGTTGCATTTATTCCATCGAATAATAAAAAATACCAAATATGTTCATTTTATTCGTGGTTATCCGAATAAACACCGAAAGAAATGAAGATGGATAACTTTTTGATCGAAACATTTTTCAATCAAAAGTGCTTTTGATCAAAAAGCATTTCGTTCGAAAGTGCTTTCAACCAAAAAACAATTTCGAGCAAAAAAAAATATATTATTACAGTCGATAAACAATCTCATTCCGCACGTGCTTCATTGCTCCTCTAGAGAGTTTTAATCCTACCATTTCTTTCATAGAGAGCTTCCTTCACCGTATCATTGAGGTATTGATTTAATTTTTATTTATTGTTTATTGTATTGTTCATTGCATCATGCATATTGTATGATTCACATACACGTCTCTTATATATGCTTGATTTTTATTTATATAATTAGTTCTTTGTCTTTTAATCAACAATTGTATACATGTTTGACAAACGAAAACATTTCTTACTTGTATACATTGATGAAAAAAATTTAGAAATAAACCACTATTGTGATTGTCTGACCTGCTACATTGATTCTTACTCTCACAATAGTATAGGACACAACAATAGATCTATTGAGATTGTTTCAATCACCACCTCAATTCCCACTCTCTCTATAGTATAGGGAGTGTATAGGGACTATTGTGATTGTCTAATTCTTTGACTCTTACTCTCACAATAGTCACTTAGATTCTAATGAGAATACTTAGTGTAGGTCACAAGGTGTATAGAAACTATTGTGATTGTCTAATTGTTTGACTCTTACTATCACAATATTCACTTAGATTCCGATGAGAATACTTATTGTAGGTCACATGGTGTATAGAAAATATTTTGATTATCTGATTCTTTGACTCTTACTATCACAATAGTTATATACAGTCATGTGACAAAACTCGTACATAGTATAGTGAATGTATTTGAACTATTATAAATGTCTAAATCTTTGACTCTTATATTCTTAATAGTTACATAGATTCACTTCAAGATTATGATTATAGTTTCTATTTAATTATAAATCTACTTATTTAAATATCCATATGTTTATCATTTGTGTACACATACTATTGATTTATTTATCCATACACTTACTAATAGTCTATTTTTCATTTTTCACAGATGGTAGGTAAAATAAACAAGCAAGAGCAAACATTTTTAGAAGAATTTGTGTGCTGCTACATGTATCGAATGAGAGAAGATGAAGTCATTGTAGCCATGGACACATCTAATTACAAAGATTTCATTGCGCAATTATCTAGAATAGCATTTACTAATATTGAAAATTTGGCAGCATGTCAAGTGGAGCACATGTATTAGATGAGCAAATGTCGAAAGAGCTTACACATATCTTTGGACAAATCATCAAAGTAGTAGAGTCATTGGTGGTGGATATCACTAGTATGCTCAGATTCATCGATAAAATTAAATTGATCAATTTACATTATCAGACAATGAAGAGAGGAAAGGATTAAAATTGGACATGATTGAACACCTTGTGAGGCCATCACTAGATCCAAATACAAGAGATGTATATGTGAATATGGGAGATCAAACATCGAACAATCTTTGATTGCTCCCATATTCCTCTATTCTTTTTGAAGATGCAGCTTTCGTGGGGGAAGGACAATATGGAATGATCCATAAAGTCAAAATATCCCACCCAAGATTCATCAGTGAAGTATTTGTTGTCAAGTTATTCAAAGTACATGGTGCTAACATACAAACACGAGAGAATGAAGCCATGAATGAATCCACAATGTTATCTGTTATGCATAGTGGAATTATTAATCCACTTAGATTAGCTAGGCACCATAGCAAAATCCCATGCCTTATTTTCAAATTTTGGAATGGTTGTACATTGGACATGTGGCTAAAAAGAATGAAGAAGGAGTACCTAAACGTACCACGAAGCAGAGGTGTGAAGGACACAGAAGGAGACATAACAACCATGAAGAGAAACATTTGGAATTTGATCAATGGTTTTTTTACAAATAGTATCATTTTTACACACTTGTAATATATCCCACAATGATCTCCATCCAAGCAACATCTTGTTGCATTTTGAAGATCAGCATGCTTATATCGTATTATGTGATTTTGGTAGAGTGACATATTTACCAACAAAATTTTTTTTTGAAGCTACCTAATTTCGAAATATCAACTACAAATGAGTGGATTCAAAAGTACTGGTGGATTACACCCGAATATATATCCACTAGTCCTCCAGCTTTTAATAAGAGTCAAGAGACATTTACGATTTCAATAATCCTATTACAATTCTTAAAATATATAGATTTCAATAGTTATCGCATTGATAAGAATGGGATTTACAAGTTCAAATATGCTTTAGAATTAGCTTTTGACAAAGATGTATCAAAGAGAGTAGACACACATGAACTACTTAGAGTATTCTCACATCTAACTCGGTGTGGTTTAAAGATATCCATGATGGATGAATTAAAACCATATTGAAAACGATATGTATTCATTTGAACTATCTAGATTAAATGATATAGATTCATTTGCATTAAATGGAATAAATGTTATCGAATCATTTGAATTATGCGGATTAAATGTTGTGGTATCATTTGAGTTAAGTGGATGAAATGAAATGTAATCATTTGTAATATGTGGATTAAATGATGTGGATTTATTTGAATTATGTGGATTAAATGAAGTGGTATCATTTGAGTTGTCGATTAAATGTTGTGGATTCATTCAACATATGTGAATTAAATATTGTGGATTCATTTGAATTATGTGGAGTAAATGAAGTGGTATCATTTGAGTTAAGTGGATTAAATGAAGTGGATTCATTTGTAATATGTGGATAAAATGATGTGGACTTATTTGAATTATGTGGATTAAATGAAGTGCTATTATTTGAATTATGTGGATTAAATGAAGTGGTATCATTTGAGTTATATGGATTAAATGTTATAGATTCATTCAAATTATATGGATTAAATGAAGTGGTATCATTTAAATTATGTGGATTAAATGAAGTGGTATCATTTGAATTATGTGGATTAAATGAAGTGTATTCATTTGAGTTATATGGATTAAATGTTATGAATTCTTTTGAGATAAAATTGGTGTTTTTGTTTTGCAGATTTGAAAGTAAAACATGGCAAGAATGCCATTCGTGAATAATGATCTTGATCATACTGAATCTCAAAGGATTTTATATGAGGAGAATGCTCAATTTGCACAATCAGGATTAGAATTTTTATTCCATGAAGATTTAGAGCCAGAGGGATTAGAAGGAGAAGCATTGTCAATGAAAGAACTAAAAAAGCTATGTCCAAATCATTTTGTTCATGGTGTTCTCTTTCGGGTTACAGGAAGGGCAAAAGAAACAACACTCTTAAAGCTTTCTGACTTACAACATAAAGGATTATCAGAAACTCTACTTTGACGCGTTGTGCAAGTTGAGAGATCATTACCAAATAATAATCAAATAGCATTATATTTCATTGAAAAGGCTTTTGTACAAGATATTCTTCATTGACGTGTAGATTGGGATGATCGTCCAAAGAATGTAGGTATCGGTTTGGGTCTTCCTCAAAATCGAGCAAAATTTTGTAATCAAGGAAATGAAGGTCCTCTTCCTCGAAAGGGGCCCTACATTTTGCTACCTGAAGAACATAATCTTATACATGATTTGTTATCACAAGGAGCAGAATTATACAATGAAGGATTAACAATTCCTGCATTATGGATAACAATAGATGATCAACAAAAGAGGACTGATGATCTAGAAAGTCAAGTGAAAAATTACTGCTTTCTATGGATGCGTCTAAGAGGAAATATGGAAAACTCTCATAGGCATCATCATCTTTTCATTGGTTTACTGTTGATGAGTTATTGAATCAAGAAAATACTGAATAAAAAAGCTTTTTTTGTAATCAAAGACATGACCATTGTAAAACCATTGATTTTGCAATTGAATATAATCATAGTACTCATAGTACATCATTTTATTCATTTTGAATATCGTCATCTATGACAGGTACCATGTCATTTATTTCTTCCATGTCTAAACCATTGTTGTGCTCCACATCTAAATCATGATCACTCCATGAATCATTTGTTAAACTTTCATGAGTTTGGAATTCTCCAAAAGTTTGTTGTGCTACTGTAGAAGCAGACTTGGTTGGATCATGTAACAAATGCATATTACAAAACACATATACCAAATCATTAGCACATGATACACTTAAGCGATTTCTTAGTTTTGAATGAAGAAAAACATAGGCACTCTAATTACGTTCACAACTATCACTTGAAAGTGCTACTGAAAGCACTCTCGTAGCTATATATTGCAACTCCACTGTTTCACCTCCATAATATTTCCACCAAATAGGAGGTGGATGCTTTTGAATCAGTTCAATGTGCCATAGATCTCCAAAAGATCCTTCTTGATTTACGTATGCTACTCTTTGGTGGAATGCATCTCAACCATCTATACCTAGAAGTAATAACTGACATGTGGTTTTGAAGTTTGCCATGACTTCTTTGTTTGATGCTTGACCATTGAGTTGAAATACTGGATCCAAAACGAATGTTGTTCCATGGAAATGAGTATGCATTTGTGTCTATCTCTTCTCTTCTAACGATACAATCTGTGTTTTTTCTCGTAATGAAAATTGATTAAAGTCTTTTACTTTTTGAATAGCTTCTGACATAATCCAATAGACTTTTCCAATCACAAATTTATTAGTATCAACCATTCATTAAAGTTCCACAAAAGGTTTAGTGATACCAATGATTTTTTCAAGATTAAACCAAAACTTTTGTGATTGTATTCGAGATGTACACTTGGATGCTGCAACTCGATAAGAAGGATACTTCTCTAGCCATGCCTCCCATCTTTGATTAGCAATCATTTCTACAAGAGCTGGCTTAACTTCGAATAATCCACTGAGCACAATATAGGTAGTTGAAAATCATGTGGCAAAAAAAATCTGAAGTGCTTTATTAGGAGATTTCGATCATAAGAGAGAATATGAAAATTGATGCTCTCTAATAAATTTGACCACATGATTTGCATCTAATAATCTTTAATTAATGAAAGATAATCTACTTTCCTACATAACGATGTCCACAACATTTTCATTGTATTGTGGACACTATTTTACCCTCTTGATGAACAATCACATATGAACATTCTTTTCCCTTTCCTGTGCTTCCAAATTGCTTTATGAAGACTATATCTACAAAAGAACAACATAAATCAATATCGAAAAAGATATAGAATCAATGTTGAGTCAAACAATTATGATAGACTTTAATTCTCAATCATACACCCATATACAATTACACATACTATTGTGAAGTCAAAATCATTGTTGAGTCAAAAAATCACAATAGATTTTAATTCTCAATCATACACAGATATACGTTTACACATACATATACTTACACATACTATTGTGAAATTAGAATCAATGTTGAGTCAAACAATCACAATATATTTTAAATTCCTAATCGTATGCACATACACTTACACATACTATTGTGAAGTAAGAATCAATATTGAGTTACACAATGACAATTATACTCATATGCATACACATACTATCGGATGAAACTTCGTATATACTATATACTCATACACACACATACATATACTATTATGAAGTAACAATCAATTTTGAGTCAAACATATGTTGAGAGTTCCATGCTTCACCCTTTTGTCCCAACTCACTTTCATTCTCATGCAAGCTCATTTATCCCACATGCAAGGGAATCATCCCAAACTCCATATAAGCAAGGCCTCCCTTCACTCCACACAAGCCATTCCACTCTAGCTCATTGCCAAGAGTGTGCTTTCGCTCCTCATGGAATCTCCATGCTCATAGAGCACCATTTGTAAGTTCTTTCCATTTTAATTTACTCATCATGTTTTCATATTTTGTTCCTTCCTCTATAGTTTATTTTGTGATTAGTTGTAGAGTAGAAGTAGCGTCTTTTCATTTCAACATGGTTTCAGAGAATAGGTATTTTGGTAGCATTTCATGTTGATTTTTGTTTTCATTATCTCATTGGCATGTATTTCTTTATTAATCCCTCCCTCCCTCCCATACTTCTTTAACAAGAGTGCTTCTAGGCACTATTCCCTCATTTCTCTTCTTTAATAAATCAGTCTTGGTCCCTTATGGATTTATATTGAAGTTTTGACCTTTTGCATAACCATTTAAGTAGTTAGCATCTTTGCATTCTTTGCTCCCCTTTTTGGTGCTATTTGCATTTTTGCCTCACCAATAGCTAGTCCACATGCAATGTTGATGAGCACTCCATCTGATCCGAGCGCATCCCACATGTTGTTGTCAATATGCTTTGTGTTGCTGCACAACATATAGGCAACCACTAGAACTAAGTCGACTCAGAGAGCATCATAGTCAACCTCTCGGATTGTTCTCTTGCTAAACTAAGTACATACATAATCGTCTCATACTCTCAGAGACAAATTCAAACTCAAATGTGCATGTCAACATTACATTGCCTCTGAAAGTGCAAAGGTCAGGCCTGACACGGGCTGCTTTATATGCATGCACAAGGTATTGATTGGAGACCCCAAAGAGATTGCACACATGCTGTAGAGAGAAGGCATGCACTATAAGAGATTGCACACATGCTGTAGAAAGAAGGCATGCACTATTGGGATCTTTCAGGTGCTATCATAGCGATGGGAATAACAATAGAGAGAAAGGTTGGAACAATCTCAACACTACTTCCAACATTTCTCGAAAGTGATGGTGCTACGCCATTCTTCTGAAAAAGAGAAGTAGGAGGTATTGCACATCCATCATATCTGTGCATTCAAGATCTGATCAAGGCGCTACCTTAAAGAGATGGGTTGCAAAGAAGTTTCACCAAACTAGAACTACAGAGAAAGCATGCGTGTCTTTTACCTCTCTAAATCAGAAGGTATGCGTCATTCTCGTACAGAGAGAAAGAAGCAAGCTGCTCATCCATGCCACTCCGTACTAATGGACGAGCAGTACAAGACAAGTAGTACATATGCATTCTCTCCACCAGAAGGTGCATGATCATTCTTGCAAATTGAGAGAGTCCAATCATGAGAAAGGTGAGATGATGCAATTGCACACTAGCCTATCACACATCCACCATGACTATGGATTGTAGAGCATCTCCTATGCATTCAACTCCTAGTATAGAGAGAGCGAAGGAGAAAGCTCTTAGCCTCATGTAGCCATCTACATAGAAGAAGCTTCTGGACAAGAAAGGAACAATACGGAAGTCGAGTGTGGTAAAGAAAGAGAGACAAGATAGAAAGACAAGCTGCGAGCTTCAAACGCAATCCAGCAACAATGGTGCAAGTGCATCATGCAGTAGCATATCTTCTCAAAGATTGTAGGCCTTTTGAAGGTGCGTGCACGACATCAATTCCAGCACGTTCTCTACAGAACTTCAAAAAGGTCATATGCAATGTGAAGGTAGAAATACGAGGGTAATTGAAGATATACATTATAAGGATACCTGATTGAAAAAAATTTTCATCTTGGTGCCACATGTTCACATGATGTATCCATTTATAAATTTTTTAAGGGATTAGACACCACTTTGAGTAGTACTCAAAGTAGGACCTTCCCTCTTTGCCATTAGACTACATGGATTATAAACTTTTGTATAATCCTACTCCACAAAAATGGCAGTATATGCTACACCAAAGCCAAGGAAAAGGGAAACAAGGCATCCACTTTCAAAGAAAAAGAGGAAAATGCTTCTACAACACAAAGTGAATGATACCCAAAGTTCCTATCAATGGATCACAAGGACAAGCTCAAAATCAACAACAAGGCAAAAGGAATACACAAGAAGAATATGGTTCCAAAAACACTACCTACCCATGATGTAAACCCTAAATATCTAGGGATCCCATATGTCCCTAGATCCCCACACACCATGGATCCCTAAGTCCATGGCACTAAAAACCAAGGGATGCCATATGTCCAAGATATGTCTAAGGATCCCATTTGTCCTTAGATCCTAAAAACTAATGGACTAAGTCATCCCATATGTCACTAGTCCCCCACATTAAAAACAAAAGGGTCATCACATGAAGGGGGGGTGTTGAGAGTTCCATGCTCTACTCTTTTGTCCCAACTCACTTTCATTCTCATGCAAGCTCATTTATCCCACATGCAAGGGAATTATCCCAAACTCCATATAAGCAAGGCCTCCCTTCACTCCACACAAGCCATTCCACTCTAGCTCATTGCCAAGAGTGTGCTTCCACTCCTCATGGAGTCTCCATGCTCATAGAGCACCATTTGTAAGTTCTTTCCATTTTAATTTACTCATCATGTTTTCATGTCTATTGTTCCTTTCTCCATAGTTTATTTTGTAATTAATTGTAGAGTACGAGTATCATCTTTTCATTTCAACAACATAATCTACCTACATCTTTCAATAATAAATTTAATGTATCACAATCGGTTCTAAATTCCTAATCATATGCACATACACTTACACATACTATTGTGAAGTAAGAATCAATGTTGTATCAGACAATCACAATAGATTCTAAATTCCCAATCATATGGTAAGAATCAATATTGATTTAGACAATCACAGTAGATTTTTCATTCACAATTATACATACACATACTATCAGATGAAACTACATCTTTCAATAATAAATTTAATGTAGCATAATAGATTTTAAATTTCTAATCATATGCACATACACTTACACATACTATTTTGAAGTAAGAATCAATGTTGTATCAAACAATCACAATAGATTCTAAATTTCCAATCATATGCACACACATTAACACATACTATTGTGAAATAAGAATCAATATTGAGTCAGACAATCACAATAGATTTTTCATTCACAATTATACACTCATATTCATACACATACTATCGGATGAAACTTCGTATATACTATATACTCATACACAGACATACATATACTATTGTGAAATAACATTCAATGTTGAGTCAAACATAATCCACCTATATCTTTCAAGAATAAATTTGATATATCACAAAACATTTTAAATTCTTAATCATATCCACATACAATTACACACGAAGTAAGAATCAATGATGAGTCAAACAATCACAATAGATTTTAGATTCACATATATATACTATTGTGAAGTAATAATCAATGTTGAGTCAAACAATCACAATAGTTTAAATTAATTAATACTTATAGAAAAATTTATACCTTGTTCTCTCTACAACACTTTAAGTTTGTAAAGAACAAAGTAACTTTTATGAAAAATGAGTATAGTTCTATTCTTTTATTAAATATTATTCAATTGAATTTTTTCAGATCAAAACAATTTTCGATGGAAAGCTTTTTGATCGAAAACTATTTCAATTGAAAGCGCTTTCTATTGAAAAGTGTCATTTTCCCATGCAAAAACTATTCGGGCATGTTCGAATAAGCTAATATGGCACCGAATAAATTGGTTGAATAATAAGGGCTTACCACAAAATTTTGTAATTATTCACGAATAAACGAATTGTCGAATAACGAATAATGCAACCTAGTGTACATATGTGCTACCCTATATGTATGTGTATATAGACCTTCTGTGTGTAAGTAACCCCCTTGTATATGCATGTATGTGTAAATAGATGTGATTGAAAATTAATGTGTTTAGTTATGCATGTATGTGTAAATTAATAAATCCATTATACCTTAATCTAAAACAAAATGGAAAAATAAAATGAAAAATAAAAAAGATAAATAAATTGACCAAGTCTAGAAAGGAAGAAAGAAGAATAGTCTACATCTGTATATCTATATGTGTAGCTTTGGGAGAAATACATCAAAAAAGTATGCTAGAATAAGATCAAAAGAAGTGAAGTAAAGCGATCATGCCTATAGCAACACTCGTGAAGCTGGAGCATCGAAGATCTAACCTTCCTGTAGCAGGGGATGAAGCGAACTTGGCATGAAGAGAACTTACAGTTCATCTCATGTTGGGATCAGACCCATCTAGGAGTCCTCTTATCTATTCAAATAGCTGATATCATTGTATTAGCATATTGTTTTTTTACTATTGGTTTTCACCCATACCATTGTAAATTTCACAAAATTAAGACCATGGATAGTGATTATGTACTTTTCTCCACGGATTCTATTATGTCAGATGTCTCTTCTCTACCTTTCGCATCACCTCATGTAGCTAGCACCAAATTAAATATCTCTTTGATATGAAAATTTCTCTTACGTCAACCACATAATGCTTTGTACCCTCTAACATCTTTTATCCTAAGCTTTTTCCAACCATAACCACATAGCTCTGTGCTCCCTCTGAAGCGTAGGAGAGGCAGTCTTGACTATCCCTAAAAGGAACTCAACGTGCATGGTCGCATGTAAGGGATTGGAGGAAGGAGAGATCCACTCGAATATTAGATCATTGACCCCCTTCTTCACCACGACATCATCAGTCCCGATCACCACACGGTTCCTTGAGCACGCATTGGTACTCCACACATAGAACACTAAAGATGCAATCGAGTGCCACTCCCTTTGCCAAGTCTTGGAAGACACTAACCACATTCTAAACGCTGTACTCTTTCTCTAGATTTCTACACAGGACTCTACTAGTTGCTCACACTTCTCTATGAGCATTTTGTGCTTCATGAGTGCATAAATCTACGCCTTCTCTCTCACCATTCACTACTACTACCACTATCTTCCACTTCTGCACCACAACTTCCATCTAAGTCTTGCCTTGAACCTTCACACTATTTTGCTACACCTACAAGTGAACTTCTCTACATTACCTATTGTTGTTCATCTGCTTCTCATTCCACATGCAAGATCCTATTCTACTCTTTTCCAAAAAAAGTTATATATACAATGCTCAATGCCCTTCTTTGCAGAGTGTGTTGACGTGTGAATGACTTCCTAACTACAAGCATGTCTATCTTTATGAATGTGTGTATGTGCCTAACTTTCTGCTAATATGTATACAAGATGTGTATATGCATGTATGCGACTCTGTATATGTCTAAATGCATGTCCCTTTCATTGCATACATGATCCTTATATAGTGTTTCAAACTGCCTTTCTTGCCACTGCACTTGAAGATCCTCCTTCTTCACCCCTCCACATTCTACTATGATAGTTATGACTTGCCATTGAGGAACTACCTTTTCGCACTATGTCCGGATAAAATTCCTTCCCGATTGTGTATCAAATGTATCAAAATTTTTTCCAAATCTATTTCTTTATGATTACTTCACTGCTGATTGTGTTCTGAAGATATATCTCCATGAAGAAAATAAATTTTTCATTTGTTCAAGTACTTGAGTGATTTAAATAAGTGTGTGATGGGAGCATGAAATTGTACATTCGAAAAAATTCATGTATTAACCCTCTGAACCTTAAAGAAAAAGCCTAAGTTAACCCTTGTAACCCTAATTGACCAAGAATCTTTGGAAACTTTACCCTTGAGCCTTAATTGATTGGTAACTTTAACCCATCAAAATAACTAGGTAATATGTCCAATAGAAACCACCCTTGAGATCTAACCTCTAACGCTAAAACTCCAATTTCAAGATCCTAGATAATAAAACTCAAACCTTCAAACCCTTGGAAAACTAACTTTAAACCTTGAAAACCAACTTCCAAACCCTAGAAAGTGCAAATTTCTAACCATAAAACCCCTATATTTTAACCTTTGAATATACATATTTGACCTATGATCACATGTTGATAACCTTAGCCATAAGGAAACCCTAGTGTTCCTATGAAAAACCCTAAATAAAAAACTTGGAGACCCTATCATCTAACCCTAAGATCCTTGTATAAATAGAACCCTTGTTGTTTCCCATAGTCAAGGAGGTGTGAGTGGATCATCATGTCAGGATAGTTATATGAGACAGAAAAACCAAAGAAAACAAGGCCAAAGAGAAGGTCAAGTAGGACCAAGTAGACAAGGAAGTGAACAAAGAACCAACAAATAGGTCAAGAAATTCCTTTTTCAAATCAATAAGTATGAATAGTGATTTTTATCATTTCACCTCATTGTAAATTCCTGTTGTTGATAATTTCAACTCAATTTTGTTCAAGTCAAGGAGTCCTCAAACTTGATGAGTATTAGTTCTAGGTACATACCAATTTTCATCATTTTTAGAGATCGTTTGAGCCTCCAAAATAGGTTAGGAACCTAATTTTTAATTAGGCCCAACACTAAGGCTGAACAAACTCAAAGCTAGTCAAAAACTATAAAAGGAGCTAGAGAGATCTTTTTTTGGGTCGTTGTAATGCGAATTGAAGTGAATTAAGCACATTGGAATCTTGATTTGGGCTAATTGAAGATTCCTTTGCTCCATTTCTTTGTCTTATCATGTGTAGATGTGTGTGTGCATGTATGTGTATGTGTGTGCATGTTAGTGTGCTTCGAACTCACTCACTTGTATCCTCACTAGCTCATGGTCATCATACCACCCTCATGTCTCCTTGGATTGACAATAATGCCTCGGATTGAGAATAATGAGATGGATCTCCTCATGTTGATACTCATTTTTGTGCTACAGTGGCACCAAATTTGGCACCATTCCTAGGGATCAAGCTTCAATGACGAGTGTGTGATGGTAAGATGTAGATATTCTATGTTGAATGGTGAGAATTAGGTAATCTCTTTACTTTTCTTAGTTTTTACATCATCATCACCTTCCTCAACATCTCTCACTTCCATCTCTTTCTTCACTAAATTTTTAGTTTTCGACCATTTCCACCTCTGCCTCATTTTCCCTCATTCCACTTGTGAGAACGAGAGAGAAAGAGAGAGAGAGAGAGAGAGAGAGAGAGAGAGAGAGAGAGAGAGAGAGAGAGATTTTGTTTTTGTGTCATGTTTTCTTGTGTTTTGTGAGTTTTCTGGCAAGTACCAACATCAAAAGCAACAACAACAGTTCTAGCAAGTACAGATTCTCTATGCACAACCCTAGGACAAAGCTCTTTATCAATCGTGAAAGACAAAAAAATTATCATTTGGTAAGAAGGAGTCCATCACTAGAGAGTATAGCACTTGCACATCATAGATATATAAAAGTTTCTTATTTTTTTTGTTCATCGCGATAAATAAATCTACATTCACGATTGATAGGTGTCAAATGTGTGATTGACCATTGAAAGACCACGACAGATTAGGTGTTGAAATGTCCATCCATCACTATGGACAAAGTCTCCATCATGATTGACACTACACATGATAGACACATTTTTTGGTAAATATATATCCATCATGAAAAATGGATCCATCATTGATAAGGGACCTTGACATTTCTATCCATCGCGATAAATAGCCATCCATTGTGATGGAAACTGTCCATCCTGTGACACATAGGTGTCCATCATGACAGACTAGTACATCACGATTGATAGCCCCCGACAGATAGCTTGTCCATTGTGATAGACAAGGCCATCAATCGTGATAGGCAACCATTTTTTATCAAAACATTAGGGTTTTAGTTTTGTGAACTTTTGAGCTAAAATTTGGTATTTTTTGCAGGCACTTGGAGTTCTTGACCAAGCAAAGGGATAGTTAGCATACAACTCATGCTTGGGAAGCATAATTCATGAGCATTGGAGCACTAGATTTGAGGTTGGAAGAACTCTTAACTCCCTCAATCAATCTCTAGCTTAGGCTAAGTGCGATTATTGGCACTGATTGATTAGGGTATGTTAGGCATGACTCAAGCACAAGAAAACCTAACCACCCAAGTTTAATCATAGCTAGAATCTTAGTGGGGAAACTATAAATGAAAAAGCACATAAAGTCTTTGATCACACTCTAATTATGATATAATGCAAGTTCTCGTGAAGACTTAATTAATTGGACAAGATTCTACACCCATGATGGAAACCTAAAAAGCACAAGTGATTGTGATAAAAGAGCATTGCAATGCAGTTGTACTTGGGAATCACTAGGCTAATAGATAAGGCATATGAACCTTAGATCACGAAGACACCTAGGTTGGGATAGAGAAAGCATGAGATCTTTTGAAGCTAGTGTTGATCGCATAGCTAGGTGTTGGGCTCAACTGCTTAGTGACTATTCCTACATGTTTAGTTCGGAGACTAGTGATTCAAAAATGTCATATAGCATGGAATGACTAGTAGGTCATTCATGCATAGCCTATCTACATATATCAAAAGGTCCCTTCAAGACTCAATTGGAGTATAATAGAGCCAATGGATTAAGTGCTCGCATCTATGAGGATGGTTTATGAAGATCCATTGTTCAACTCAAAAACCATGATCAATCCTTCGAACTACAACATCCAGAGGTCAAATTCAATATATTGGTAAGAAAAGAACCATGTATGTGGTAACTAGGTTACTCAATAGGAGGTGAGTTCGGAAATGTCATTCCAGAGAATGAGATAGGAGACCTAGGATGAGAACCTAGAGCACCTCGTGGTAAATCTATGTCGACTAGAATCATAAACCTAGAGTGGATCCCTTAGGATAATAAAAGTATTGAATTGTTATTGAATAGAGAGATCAATGAAGCCTTTTGGAGATTGAAACTAGAACAATCCAACAAAGTAGGTGGAGTCACAATAAACAAGTTCAAAGATCTTGAAATACTAGGCAAGGTTGTCTATGTAGATAACACTTCAAAAATAATATTTGGTAATAGAACATGGTAGGCATGCATACACCTAGAAGGGTGAATTGGTTTTCCCTCCACCAAGTTCTAATGTTTCCCATGGCCAAAAAGGATTGAGATCCTCTCAAACTCATGGTAACCATAAGGAAAGAACTAAAGAAATACATGAACTAAGATTTGAAAACCCCTTAGGAAGAGATCCATCAGGACTTGGGACAGAAAGAACACATAGGGGATAGAGACATCAAAGATGCATGGATGAGTTTCCACGACCTAGGCCTAGAGAACACCCTAGGATACTAGGTCCTGGTCAACTAGCTGATTCCATAAAAAACTACTTCAATGGAACTGGAGATCCATACAATCATGTAGCAAATTTTAGACAAGTATTAAGAGTTGAACAAGTCAACCATTTATTCATGCAATATAATGCTCTCAATCTAACTCTCAAGAATACCACCTGAACCTGGTTTCAACTGCTACATCAAGGTCAATTTTGAAATATAGACTAATTTCTAGAAGCATTCATCACTCAAACCTCCAAAAGGGCATTAGGCACAATACCTCATCCTTGATACATAGTTTGAGGCAAACAACTCAGGAAATGTTTCCGACTAGCTGGAAGAAGATTTAGAAAATACCTATACAGATGCCCTATTCTAGAACTACCCACACCAAACAAACAAGTGACATTGTTTTTGGATGGCTTTCTAAGTGTTAAACTAAGGTCATATGTGTAGCTGAAGGAACCTAGGAACATTTAATAGTGTGTGCGCATGTGTATAGGCATAGAGGATAACTTTGATGAAGAGTTACTGCTTTCTAAGATCTATAAAGACCCAAATAGTGCTACAAGTTTCACTTCTAAACCATCTACTTTGATAGATGAGTTGGTAGAGAAGGTAGCTCATAAATTAGGAGTTGCAAGTAAGCATACCCTTGGAATGGTCTCACTAAAATGATGTTACAATTGTGGAGGAGACCATATGGCCCATGTGTGCCCAATTATGGCTCAACCCCAAGGGAACCCTAATAGCCAATGCTTTTGTAAGGCATTCCAAGAGCTCTGATATGAGTGGTAGAGGGTAAATGTTCTTTATAGTTACGTTATTCAACCTCAACTACACATTTTGAGAGTCCCATCCTTTTTCTTTACAAATAGGATATGGGCTCCTACAAGAGATTTTGAGTGTCTGATAAAACCCTTGGCTAGATTCTCATCAATATTCTTATGTAAATCTGTGAGTTCCTTTGGGGATATTCTACAAATTGGTCCGAAGGGTGGTTGTG
Organism: Ceratopteris richardii; assembly: GCA_020310875.1. Classification (NCBI taxonomy): domain Eukaryota; kingdom Viridiplantae; phylum Streptophyta; class Polypodiopsida; order Polypodiales; family Pteridaceae; genus Ceratopteris; species Ceratopteris richardii. The sequence continues at coordinate 123,976,361 of CM035443.1, forward strand.
CTCTCTCTTGAAGTTCTATGGCATAATCATAATGTTTGTGTTCTGGGAGGATATCTGCATTCTTCTTCTTGTTGGGGATTTAAGGATCATGTGACCTTACCCATATATTCATATATATTCATCATATATAGAGCATTGCTTCAATGAAGATGGTTCTAAAGCATCAAACATTCAAAAAATAGACTGATGTAGAAGACGAATCTGCAATCACTTGGACAACAAGTTAGTGTTTGGGCTGTAACTTGAGTTTTACAAGTCAAATTCAAGAGATTCAAATTCAACTTGATATGCATAGCTTGGAGAAATAGGTACAACTTTTTAGAAGAACACATGTCCAGATTATGAGTTTTAAGTCACTGAAATTGCAAAATATAGAGCAGCAGTGTTGTAGGTGAAGGTGAAATTGATAACAGATGCTTGTTTTGTGTATATCCTGAGTTACGCACCTCCGATTGAAGTGTTCAATATATCATTACGTAGAGAAGAAAGAGTTCTTGAAGTTTGCTAAAAAGAAAAAGCTCAAATTTAGAGGTTATCATCTCTGCATAGATCATATATGTTGGCTCCTTTCTTACTACATGCATGAAGGCTTTGGCTCCTACAAATGTGAGATTCTTCTGGATATCCCTATAAGTGATTTTATTCTTCTCCCAATTGATGTTTGGATTATGTTTCTTTAGCCAAGGCATTCCAATGATAACAATCTTTATCAGAATTGATATAACATTAAAACATATATGGGAATCATGATCACCAAGGTCTACTCTTAATGGTGTGGTTTCCTCATACTCCCAAATGCTAGAGGTTGTCCATCGACTACTTCAGCTACTACTAGAGGCTAGAGCCTATGGATTTAGGGGCTAGATCCTAGTTATGACTATCTAGATAGGTTCAAGCATAAGTTCTTCTCTAGGAGCAGGCTAGAAGGGTTTCCATTGGTGAAGTCTTACTTCTACTTGCTTTTCTTGTTTCCTTTCAAAGAGATGGTTATGACATTGAAGGGCTTGTGTGATGTATTCATTCAAAGAATTAAAATCTAGCATCATGAGCAAAAGGTCCTTCACATCATCTCTTAAACCCCATCTAAATCAGCTTATGAAATAATCCTTGTGCCAAGTGAGATCGCATATCAATTGCCAAATTTGATGCATAGGAAGAGGCATGTCAGTTACCTTGATGTAGCTTTTGTAGTTTTGTTTCTGGCACTTGACACATGTCTGCATCTCCAATCATGGTCATGAGCTCTCTAAGAAATCCCTTATATTCATGAAGTATTTCCATGTCCTTGTCTAAGATTAGGGAAAACCATGGTAACTCTTGCCCATAGAGTAGGGTTCCAATAAAACCGACCTTGTATGCATTATCAAGGTATCTATAAGGCTCCATACACATATACAATTTAACTTGTTGCATGAACCCATGGAACTTTATGCGATCACGAACGAACTTTTCTGGCATGCAAATCTTGGGTTCCTTCATGAAGGATGAACTAGGATGATGGTTTACTTGAATAGTTCCTTGATTTTCTTGAAGACTCTAGATTTTTTCTTGTAATTCTTGGATAAGTGCACCTATATGCATGCAATGTCCCATCTCAACTTGTGTTTGTTGATGATTTAAGTCCTCGACTTTTTGTTGAAGACTCTCAAGAGATACCAGAATCTATTCATAAGTGTTCTCCATGATTCCTGGTCTTGGATAAAAGCCAGTCTTGCCAAAATTTCAGGGAAGCACTAGATTGTGCCCTCTAATTAGACTACACAAGAGTTTGAAATTACACTTTTGATTACACGATCACCCATGTAGGGAAATAATACAAGAACATATAAATGATACAAGAAGTCCCACAACCAAAGAGTGATAGGTATAGATAACTCAACTGGAGATGATACTGAAGATCCCACAATTGGAGACCATAGGTATGAAACAAGATCTCTAGTTTACAATAAATCCTTCAAGGAGATGAACTAGATATAAGGAATAATTGGAAAGGATCTCGTGCTATGAGATTACGAGAAGACTAGAGAGGATGCCAAAGATACAAGACTAGACAAGGCTAGAGCAAAGGACAAGACTAGAACTTGAACTGGAACTTGAACTGGAACTTCAAGGTACTGACTTGGAGATCATGACTCCTTGAGCTACCAACAATGGCATTGGCAAGACTGAGTATGTATGTGGCCAACCCCTCCTTATATAGTTTTTCAAGGGTAGTTCATCAATGGCGGTTACAAATTGATGATGGCATTGATGATTACATCAATTCAAAACATGACCTATGGATATCAGCATGAAGCAAGTAGATAGTCAATCTTACGGTTTTAGCACATTTCAAATGCAATGGAAGAACCAATCAAAAGGTATAGAAGTCACATGAAGTTTGAGGTTCAGGATGGTTTCCTTTGTCCATGACAAAACATATTAGTACAAACTATCACATTGATAGATTTTATCAAAGGCAATAACTAACTAAACAATTGTATTTGCCTGTTAAGTGCTGTCGTGAGCCTCCCTCTGATAGCCTCCATTTTAGCCATCCTCTGATAGTCCTCTTGCGCACGTAGATCGAGACATATTTTGAACCGCCCAGCCGCGTGGTCTATTCTATATTATACTCTCTCTCCTACGTACCCAAAAGGGGTCAAAGTCCAAGCTCCTCATATGAATGCCACTTGGCACTTATATGTGTATAATACTCTATGTGTAATAGAGGAGAGTCACACCTCTACTTCCTATTCATATGATACTCCATCTGACATTGCCCTATCATGTGCCACATACATTTGCTATCTATGATCCATGAGTCATGTGGTGAAGAAGATTTTTTTGAGGAACACATTTCCTCTAAAGTTACCAAAATAGTGATTACTTCCTCCTAACATACAAGGAACAAATCTAGCTCTACTTCAGCTAAGTTGATTATCTCTTTGTTCTTACCTTCTTTCTTCTTCTTTCATGAGGCAATTGAAGCATGTACTTTCTTATTGCAGTTATAACACTCTCCTTGGAACTTCTTCTTGCCCCCATTTGGTTCTTTTTCTCTAAAATTTTGGACTTTGTGCTCACCTTGAGAGTGAAGGTGTTGCTATTGTTTCCTTCACATGATTCAATGTGCAACTCCTTCTCCAAAATCAAGACACAAGACCCCTCAAAGGTTAGGGTTTGAACCCTTACATGCATATTAAGAGTTGTAATTTGGACACATTTTCATGCCAGCTCTTGAGTTATCATGTGAACCCCACATCCTATTACCTAGTCACAAAGCTTCCTTATCGAAAGGACGTTATTGTAACAAGTAAGTTCTCTAGATTTTGGATCCTAATTTGATTTTACATCTCATAACGATTCTTTAGTATGTTCCAAGTTTTAGATGCATTCAATGTGTGATGGCGTAGATCGACAACCCCATCAATGGAGCTAGTCACCAATGCACAAAGTGCACCTCCATTTCTATCTTTCCATGCTTGATAGAACTCTATAGTTGGAGGAATGGTCATAGCTAGATGTGTAGGATCTAGTATCCCAAATAATTGTGGGCCTCTCTCTAGTATAAGCATCAGAAGCTCATAAGAGTCTAGGATCAATGTGAGATTAATTTTCCACAATGTGATCTTAGTACCCTCTAACTTTATCGAAATCAAAGTAGGTGGAACAATACATATTTTTTACTATCGAGCATTAGGTGCATTGGAGGAAAAAGGTGCACTAGAGAATCCTTTGCACCCTTACAAGTGAACTATTCACAGACACCATCATGCTCTCATAAACCTTTATGTACTACTTGGTACATGCCTCCGTCATTATTACTTAATACAACTAGTACCCTAATACAATGTAAGAAGTCTCACACATGAACTTAGCATAAGAGAGACATAGATATTGAGCTATGCAAGAATGCATGATATAGTAAAGGAGTAAAGAGAAGGAGATAGAGGAAAGAAAGAAAATGGTGATTTTAAAATTTGGTGAAAGTCTAGTACAAGAAGCATCATCCAACCGTGTGCTCCACCCACTAGGATCTTAAATTGTTATACAGATGCTAATATAATTATACAAAAATGTGCTAATACTACATGATGTATTAAGGCTATACAAAAATATTTATATCAACTCCATTTTGTTGCAACTTTTGCTTCCCTTTATATAATCTTTGTCCACATGTATCAACCATCATAACTAGGTACGAAAAGATTTCTAGTTGGATCAAATTATGTGCCATATTGATAGTCCAACCATGACAGAAGCATGGGTGCACAGATTATGCTAATCGATAGTGTGAAGAATGGAAAATTCTCCACTCTATGTTTGCAAATGTAGAGCCTAAATTTGCTCATAGAATATTTTAGTGTACAAATAACTTGATTGATTCTTTATAGAATCAAATCAAGAAGAACCTTAAAAATGAACTTTAAACCTTAAAACATTTGGAAATTTTGAACCTTCTAGCTCGAAAAGGGGTCGCATCTGTTGATATATTTAGGTAGTGATGTGCGTGAACACACTAGGACTGTAGGGGCACTTTTTTCCCTCTTTAGGAGGTTTTTTCCTGGCTTGTATATACGCCTATTGCCCTAATGGGTTACTTATTTTTGTACATTCTCTAGTAATACATCCAGTATCATGTGTTGTGCGCCAAGCTTCTTCTTCTTCCTTGTGTTGTCCACGTGCTTCTGTAGACGTCTAACTCCAACAATTGGTATCAGAGCAGGTTGCCGCTTCATCTAGAGCATCGTCGACACTCCTCCTGTTGCTGTCTCAAAATTGCACGAATTTGGTGAGCATACTCAGCGTGTTTTCGAGATCAAAATAGCTTTGCTGTGTGGTGCCAAAATCGTGATCTGAGGCAGTGCTTGTGTAGGCTATTTCATCTTTTTGTGCCAAAGGTATATACGAGTTTTGGTTCGTCAGTATAAGCGTCTCAAAGTCTACACAGGTCCAATAAAATTCGTCTAGGCAGTTCTGTTCAACTTTTTGAGATAGAGTCAATTTTCTACATCAAGGTATTTTAGTCACCGGCCATGGCTAAAAGCAGTGATGTATTCCGTCTGTTGACTATTGAGGATAAGTTGGATAGTACCAACTACCCGTTATGGGCTTATATGATGCAACATGTATTGGTTGCAAAAGGACTATGGAACATTGTGTAGGGTGTTGAAAAATGTCCTATCACACTTGCAACTGTTACAACTGTAGGTATTGAAGCTGATGCAGAAGGTGTCAAAGATGATGATATTCTGCATATTCATGTTTGTATTGTGGTTTTTGCTACACCTACTGTAGAGCTGATTCATTGGGATGGCAAAGATGCCCAGGCACATGCATTGATAGCTTTGTCAATCAAATGTGCCATTACTCCTCACAAACGATCTTGCAGAACAGCTAAGGATGCTTGGGATACTCTTACCACATTGTACCAAGCTAGGAATGAGGCTCGTATTGCTTACCTCCGAAAACAGTTGGAGAGTGAGCACATGAATGAAGATGATTCCATTGATAGTTTTCTAACAAAGATCAGAGACTTGAAGGAACAATTGATTTGTGTTGATGAGGTTATATCAGATAGCTCACTTGTGTAGACTTTTCTAAATGGTCTTCCTGATTCATATCAGAGTTTTGCTTCTACTCTTCGGTTGATGATGAACGGCAATCCAAATGCCTTGTCATTTGAGGAGTTAGTTTCTGTTCTGTTGCAGGAGGATCAGTCTAGGTAGAATAGGTCCATTATGCATGTTGCAGATCAAGCTTTCCTGGCTAGTCAGAAGGGCAAAGGAAAATGGAGCTCTTCAACTAGTAAGCAGAAATCTGCTAATTCTACACAATCGAAGAGGGAAGAGAAAGATGAAAAGAAATTTGAAAAGCAGAAATTATTTTGCAAGTACTGCAAAGGAAATGATCATATCATAAAGAATTGTCCAAAAACGGCTGCTAAAGAGGCAAAGAGAACAGAGGTTGGAATGGTTGTTGCAGAGGCCTCTACACAAAAAACAGAGTCTGCTAATCTTGTGCAGGAAGAAGAATGGGCGTTTACAACTGTTTGCAGTTTTGACCCATCTTCTCATCAGTAGTGCATGCTTGCAGTAGACTTAGATGTTTGGTACTTTGACAATGGAGCGACCAAACATATTACCTCAAAGCACAGTTTCTTCTCTTCACTCGAGCCTGTCCCTACAGGGAATACTGTTACATGCACCAACAACTCCTGTTATCCTGTTATAAGAGTTGGTAAGATCATTTTGACTATTGCTGATGGTAGTTCTTTCACTTTGTCATATGCTTTGTTTGTGCCAGGCATCAAGAAAAATCTATTATCCATTTCTGCATTAGCCAAGATTGGCTTGGTTGTGAATTTTGTTGATGACAGATGTATAGTTCATGATTTGTCAAATGGAAACGTGATTATTACTTCTAGCATTTAATGTCGTGGGCTGTATAAGCTCATAGACTATGAAAGATCTGTAAATGATTCGGCATGTGTAGTACATGATTCTCAAGCTATATCAGATGCAAAGCTTTGGCATGCATGCTTTGGTCATCTGAATTTTGCTAGTTTGTTACGCCTGTAGAAATCTGAAATGGTGTCCTCTTTGCCCAAACTTGAGGCACCTGTAAAGCATGTTTGTGAAGGCTGTATTTTGGGCAAAATGCAACGTTCCTCCTTGCCAAAAGATGGTTCAATTCAGGCTACTCAGAAATTGCAGCTTGTACATAGTGATGTTTGTGGTCCTATGTAGAAACCTTCTTTTGAAAATTATCTTTACTTCGTGACTTTTATCGATGATTTTTCCAGGCATGCATGGGTATACCATTGAAGCCAAAGTCCGAAGTATTCATGTGCTTCAAACAGTTTTTGGTTTTGGATGAAAATGTGTCAGCATGTAAAATGGGCACCCTCTGTTTTGATCAAGGGGGCGAATATATGTCTTTTGATTTTAATGCATTTTTGGCTGAACGTGGGATGAAACACCAGTGTACAGTACCATATACACCTCAAGAAAATGGAGTTGCTGAACAAAAGAATAGGTTACTCATGGAGATGATGAGGTGTATGGTCAAGAGTCAGGCTTTACCACATAGTTTCTGGCTTCTGGTTGTCATGTGTGCAACATATGTACTTAACAGATGTCCCACTAAAGCGTTGGAGTCCATTACTCCATATGAGGCTTGGCATGATCACAAGCGATCTGTTGCTCATGTGCGTGTTTTTGGTTGTCTGGCATATGCATTAGCGCCTAAACAACATCGTAGAAAATTGGATGATAAAGTAGTAAAATGCATTTACAATTCTGAAGGTAAAGGCTATCATCTGTATCATCCATAGAATAAACGCATTCTGGTTATTCGTGATGTTGTTTGAGACAGCAAACTGAATATCTCGTCGAGTAATGCATAAGTAAATCAAGCATCCAATAGCCTGCTGATAGAGAACAACATCAAATGCATCTCCAGCACCCTGAAGACTCAATCGTAAACCTATCTCCAAAGAAGTGGCAATAGGCTTACAATCTTCAAGGCCGAAATGCTGCAATAATGTGTCAACATATTTCGTTTGACACAAAGCCATTCCACCACCAACGTGCATAAACTGAATTCCCAAATAGTGATGCAAATGCCCTAAATCAGAAATTTCAAATGAGGCATGTAAATCAGCCTTAAAATCAGCAATATGCCTCTCATGAGGACTAGTGAGCAGCATCTCATCAACATAAACCACAATGATCAGAAGTACATCATTAACACGCTTAACATATAAGGTGCTTTTAGTTGGACTGTTCTCAAAATCATGTGCAATCAGATAGGCATGTATTTTTTCATACCAAGCACGTGGTGCTTGCTTTAAACCATATAATGCCTTCTGTAACCTGCACACCAAGTTTTCATGCCCTTTTTGCACAAAGCTCGGGTGCTGAAAAACATACACTTCTTCATGCAAGTTGCCATTCAAAAATGTTGTTTTGATATCCAACTGATTTACATTCCAACCATGATGAGCTACAAGTGCACAGATGCTACGAACGGTAGTCATTCGGCAAGTAGGTGCAAAGATCTCATCAAAATCAATGCCTCTTTCGTGCGCATAACCCTTTGCAACAAGCCTAGCCTTGTACTTGTCAACTGTATCATCAGGCTTACACTTCAGCTTGTATACCCACTTAGTCCCAATGGCCTTCTTGTCAGGAGGCAAGTCACATAAAGACTAAGTACCATTCTTCATTATTGCATCATATTCAGATTACATAGCAGCCATCCAAGTTTCTGAATTTTATGCTTTATCAAACGAAACACGCTCATTCTCATCATAGAGACTAGATGCAACCATAGCATAGCAATCTGATGCAAAAGAGGCACTATGAGAGCCGGAACAAGTACGATATGACAAAGGTGCATCTAATTTGCTATCACGCAAAGTTTGCACTAGCCATTTTGGCATAGTTTTTGCCTGGTCAATATCAGCTCTCTCATCAACAAGTGCATCATATAAATCTGCATCTGAAATGGAATGATCTCAATCATCACATGAAATCTGCAAAGGATGAGAAGTTGCTTCATTAGGACCAGTATTAGAGTGTCCACCTGTTAAAAGAGGCAGCAAAGTATCATACATGTCCTTGGAGCTAACAGATGTCTCCTTGGTACATGAAACCAATGGCTGAACAGCATCTTGTACTCGGCTACTTGGGTTGTTTTATCCCAAGGGGCGATCACTACCACCATATTTGCATGCTTTTTCTGACTCAGACTAGGCTGGTTGCTATGACACTCGTGTGTTCATTAGTGGCTTTTGCTTCATGCTTGGTAGCTCATGTATATCTTGGTTCAGCAAGAAGCAGCCTACTGTGGCCACTTCCAGTTGTGCAGCTGAGTATAGGGCAGCTTTCACAGATACTATTGAGTGTGTGTGGCTGAGATGCCTTATGGCTAATTTGGGTGTTGGTCTGTCTTCTGCCACCACCATCTTCACTGACAGTCAGAGCGCACTGGCAGTTGCGAGGAGTCAAAACATATGGTGCAAAAAGTTTTGGGTCTTGAGCTAAGTGCTCAAGGGTATGCTGACAAAGAGGTTTCCTAACCTATCATTGTTATAGTGTTGCCAAAGTAGTGGATTCACACCATGGTAAATGGCTGGTCAATATTCGTTGTATGCTCGTCACAATGATTGACCATTAGCTTTTCTTTTGTTGTTGATGGATATTCTTGTTGATGATTCACTACCGAGATTCTTCAAATGCATGGTCCTATCCCTGCTTTTTCATTTTTTTCTTTTTTTTTCTTCTCTTTTTTTCTTCCTTTTTTTTAACAATGTCACAAAACAAGAAGAAAGAGGTTAGTATCAATAAAAATTGTTGACATTTGTCAATGTGCTCTTGTGCTTGGGACTCTCAAATGCATCTATGCACGGTCGTGTAATGTGGCCGTATATTAATGCATACTTTGGAAATGCAAGACCTGAATGGTGCAAAAGATAGGGTTGTGCAAGGAGCACATGGTTTTCACATGTCATGGCTCTCGATCTTACTTGTGAAATTTGATTCAATCAATCAATGGTTGACTGGCAAAAAATCATTCCTCCTTATAGGGATCCATTTGAGAACAATGTTTGGCCATGCAGTAATCACTTTTGGCCTCTTCATCTTGGGATGGTTTCCTAAGTCTTGTACCCCTCGTAGTGGGATCTTTGATTCTGTGAGGGTTACTAGTCCTTTTGGCTTCCAAACCCATACCCTTGATGATTGTCTTCTTACTATTGTTGAAGAGGTGAGTTGATCTGCTTTTGAGCTTTGTACCTAGTTCGGACTCTTGCTTCTTCTAGGCTTCTTTGTTGAGACTTTCCTCATGAGTGAAAGCCTAGGGTTTTATGTATGTATGAGTTCCTTGGGTACCCACATATTTGATTAACCTTGTTGAGCTCTAGCTACTTCCTTAGGCACCCAAATTTGTACCTTCATGTGGTCAGCCTTCCTTGATTGCTTCGGTACCCGCATTTGGAGCACTCTTTGAGATAGATATCTTTGTTGTTTCGCTATTGGTTGCCAGCTTTCTCCGTTGCTTCTTTGGTAATGAGTTCGCCTGCAATGGTTTGATTGACATCTCTCCCTTTTGTACCCAGATCTGCTTCATGCCTGAAATGATTTTCTTTGTGAACTCTGTTTGTGTATTTGATATAGAAGTTGTCTTGTACTGTTTCACTTGCCTTTGTGGTTGAACTACAATGGCTGCATTAGTCTTTGAAAAAGGAGAGAGATTCACTCACCTTTGAGCTAGTTCTTCCATGATTAAGTCCTTCTGCATCCTAGAGCTTTTGAAACATACAACATCTTCTTCTCTAAAATTAGTCTTTGAAGAACTAAGAGAATGTGTGATACATGGATTTGTGAGCATGCAGTTCTCTAATTCTAATGTAAGGCATTGTTCATGCACCCAAACTTGAAGAAGGTGACTTCTCAGGTTTAAATTGACAGCATTGTCATAGATCCAATCTTGACCCAAGACAAGTGGTTCTGTAAGGTCCTCATCTAGACACACTAGCATTTTGACTATCATTGGGACATCCTAAAGGTAGATGGGAAGCTCCACCTCACCCAAACAAGGGGTTTCCACACCTCCCAACCCTATGAGATAGGCTTCTATGGGATTGATGTTCAATTGCAAGCCTTGGCAGTATCAAAGCCGAACTGCACTAGTTGCTACACCTAAGTCAATCAATGCTCTCATAGTCCTTACACTCTTTCCTTGTCCTATCTCTATGGTCACAAAGGGTCATCGATCCATTATTTGAGAAGCAATTAAACCTAATGTTTGGCATATGGCCATGTGATATCTTGGGGCATTGGGATTAACATCTATGCCTTGTTGCCTTAACTTATTTCACCTAATGCACTCTCTAGCCTCTACCTCTGCTTCTTCTCTAATCCTTAAGTCTTCTTCTTTTCACTTCTTTGCAGTGTTGAGTCTCATTAGCATATCCTCTGTAAGAGGTTCTTGATATAGCTTGACTCGGCATCCACTAATATAGGTTGGCAAGATGTCACCTTCTAGAGTGGCCAATTGAATCGCACCACTAGTGGAAATTCTATTAATGATCATGGGTCCATATCCTTGTTTTTTCCAATTTACGAGCATGCTTCTTTAGTGTATAAACCAGCACTAGGTCTCCCTCTTTCAATCTTTTATCCTTTATGTGTGCGTCAAAGTATTCCTTTTGTCTTTTCTTTGTAGCATAGATGCCCACTCCCGCTCATAGCCTCATCTCACCTAAGCGTTCTAGATCAAAGATCCTGGAGGACAATTCATGTTCATTCCACTCATGCTCTTGTGCTACTTACAAAGCTCTAATTAGGAAGTACAATGGTCCAAAGACCATCTGAGTACCATTTTATAGGCAACTCGATAAGCCCAAACAACATGATGAAGTTGTTTATCCCAATCAAAGAGTTTATTATTTACCATTTTTGTCAATACATTAACATAAGATCTTATTAGTGCTCTAATCTTGTCCATTAGCTTATGGATGATAGGGGGCTTACTTCTTAAGTATCACCAAGAATCCTTGGAGAAGGATTTTAATGACTTCATTCAAGAAGTGCGCTCATCTGTCACTTACTAACTCTATTGGTAACCTGAATCTCGTGAACATGTTCTCGAATAAGAATTTAGCTATCACTTGAGCATCGTTCTTTGTTGTAGCTTTTAGTTCTACCCACTTTGTAAGGTAATATGTGGCTACAATAATGTACTCTGACCTACCTTGTTGGTAAGGTTGTTGATAATTTTGTTTGAGAGCTTGCCTATTGTATGGACAATCTTGAGTTGTGTGGTTTGTGTATGTTCTCTCAATATTGCAATATTGAGCATTCGTTTCTCATGTTCTAGTTTTGCAATGGGCATATGTTAGCCATGTGGTCGCCTCCACAAGTATAACATCACTTCAATGAGGTGACCCTAGGTGTTTGTCTATTTTGAACTCCTAGCTTCTTGGCAACGTGCACACCTATCTCATCTATCTCAGTGGAGGTTCTAGAAGTATGAGTCGTCGAACTATCAGAATCTTTGTAGATTTTGGACAATTCTAACTCCTCACCCAAGTTGTATTCTATCTCAATGCACATTCACACACACTCTTCTATGGATCTAGGCTCTTTCAAGTACACATATGATCTTAACTTGATGCTTAGTACGCCATCTAAAAACAAGGCCACTTGTTTGGCCGCTGTGGGTAGCTCTGGCACATGGCATCTTTCTAAGTATTTTCTAAACCATCTTCCTGCAAGTAGCACTATTTCTTGAGGTGTCTACTTGAAGTTGTGGATCAAGGATGATGTGTTATGCATGATATTACTCTTGGAAAATTCTATAATGAATGCTTCTAGCAAACCAAATTCCTCAAACTGTGTGAACAAGTCCTTGACCTCTTCAACTCTTAACACTTGTTTGAACTTGGCCACATGATTGTTGGGGCTTCACTCACTAATTAGACATGAATATATGAAGGAAAAAGAAAGACAAGGAGAAGTGAAGACAAAGCACTCAGAAAATTAAGCCTAAGTGAAGGGACAAATTCACTCTTGTAATTTAGTGCAAAATTAGAAGTCTAGTCTTGACATAGAACTTCAAAACTTACGAGTTAGAGTCTAGGAGTATGTAAACTACATGTATATAAGTTAATTTGAGTTGAAAAATGATAGAGGAACTCAATTTTGTAATCCTTGAGTGAATAAGAAAAAGTCGGGTTTTTCTGAGAGAGATGTTGAGGATGAACTACTCAGTAGATGAGAGTTTTCTATGGCTATGAGCAGAATAAGGCCAAGCCATTTTGTATACATTCTCTCTGATAGTTAATACATGTTTGTGTAAAAGGAATTGATCGAATTCCTCTTGTACATTGAGTTCTAAGTGATTTCACATCAGTGTGTAAGTTAGTTGACAGTTACGAGTTTTCTGGCGCACTTTTCCCTGATCTTCTTAAGGTCAGATCTGATAGTACAGTGTAAAGTTTTTAATGAGTGATAGCTCATTTTAAAGCTACTACCTTCAACTACAATTGGTCAAAAGATATTTACGAAACGAAACGCATACTCGGAGAAATGAGTCTAACAGTGAAGGTATGTCAAATCGATGAAGTTATTTTTCAGATTTCAGACATAGTGCAAATGTTGGAGTAAATTCAGAAGAATTTGAAATTATTACTTGAAATTTTTGCCTGGTATGTGTTACTTAACATTAGAAAGAACTTCTATTAGCAAGTGATCAAAAGAATTTACAAAGATCAAGCTAATACAGATCAGATTTGAAGCTTGAAGAAAAGGTGCAAATTTCTGAGAAGTAAATTTTTGAAATTTACTAAGTTCAGTGGTAAAGTTTTTCAAGATCAGAATATTGTTAAGCTAATGATGGTTATGGAGGTATTCTAATACCACTTTAGCTTAGTTCTTGTGATGTTTCATACATCAACAAGTGGTATCAGAGTAGAAAGGTCCTCGTGAGTGAAAGGAGGAGCAGATACAAGAGGAATTGAAGAGTTATTCATTAAAGAAGGTGAAAGCTGAGGTGTTCAACAACAAAAGACATCAGAGGAGTACTTCGAAGTTATTCTCAAGGGTAAAGATCTACAAAAGGTACCATTCTTTAACTGTATACTCATAGGTTGAAGCAGAAGCAAGAAGACTATGGCAGATCATGTATCTATTGACAAATTGGACAGAGATAATTATCCTGCTTGGGTAATGAGAATGGAAGCCTTACTTATGAGTAAGGATCTAATGATATATGTGACAGGTGAAGAAGAAAAGCCTAAATTTGAATATGAGAGTCAACCAAGGAAAGAAGAACTAGAAGCTTTGAAGCTATGGCAGAAGAGAGATGCAAGTGCAAGGGCTTATATATATAATACCATCACAGATCATTTGTTACCACATATCAGAGGATTAGAAACAGCTGAAGATATATGGAATGCCTTGGAAGATCACTTCCAAAACACTACTAAAGCTAGGAAGGCTAGCTTATGGTCAGAATTCACCACATTTAAGAAAAAGCAAAATCAGAGTATTAGTGATTATGTCACTAAGATGAAGGACTTGGCAAATAGCCTTGGATCTATTGATGAGGATATTGAAGATCATAGGTTGATAGCACAATTACTTGCACGGTTGAGAGGAGATGAAAGGTGGAAACCTTTTGTACTCTCAAATGAACTCTCATTAAATCATTATGTGCCAGAATTGAATCAATTGCTTGGACTAATGCTCACATTTGAGCAAGACTTGAAATCAGATGGAGATAAAGGATATAGTTCAGCTATGTATGCAAAGAATAAGAAGAAAAATGAGAAAGGTAAAGCAAAGGATGAAGAAGAGGTTACTACTCAAGCAAATTATGCAAGAGGAAGAGGTATTGGCAGAGGTAAAGGTCGAGGAAATGGAAGAGGTAGAGGTAATCAAAACAATAACAAGAAAGCATGCTGGATTTGTGGATTGAGCAATCATCTAGCATATGATTGTTGGCATAACCAACAAGGGTCGAATCAAAATCAAAGCAATAATGGCAGAGGAAGAGGTGGAAGGTTTCATAATCAATTTCAAAGAGGAAGACAGAATTCAAGAGGAGGTTTTGGTAGAGGTGGTGGAAGAAATTGGAATCAGAATCAGTCTTATAACACTACCTATTACAATTATGCAAATGATACACAGAATGATAGTCATACAACATTGATGATGAATTCAATAAGTACATCAAAGAAGGAGGATCTCAAGGTATTTTATATTGACTCTGGTTGTTCAAATCATCTATCACGTAATATAGAATTGTTGTCAGAATTGGAAGAAGGTAATTCAAGTCATACAGTACAAACAGTTGACAATACAAAACATAATGTACATTCAATTGGAAAAGTGAAGTGCAGGAGTGGAGCTGATTTGTTAACAAATGTATTGTATGTTCCAACAATACCAAAGAATCTGATTAGTGTGGGACAAATAGTGGAAAAAGGTTTTCAAGTCAGATTTACAAATGAAGGAGTATTTGTTGAAGATCCAGAGGATGGATACAATCAAATTGTTTGTGGTAAGAAGGAAGGTAGACTTTTTACTCTCAAAGTGCAAGGGAATGTTGGTCAAGCCCTAATCACACATGGTGATGGAGTACTTACAGAGTTAGATCTTTGGCAGAAGAGGTTAGGACACTTCAATGAAAGAGGAATTAAAACCATGGTGGAGAATCAATCTGTAATAGGGCTACCAAATGTAAAAATTCAACATATGATCTACAAATGTGAAGCTTGTCAAATGGGAAAGGCACACAGATTATCATTTCAGAAGAAAGGTTTCAAGCATGATGGTTTGCTAGAGCTCATACATACAGATGTATGGGGACCAACAAAAGAAGGATCAATCAATGGGTCTAGGTATTATGTTCTTTTCATTGATGATGCTACAAGGTGGATAACCATTTATGTTTTAAAGGAAAGATCAGAAGTATTTGGAGCTTTCAAACATTTTCATGCTTATGCAGAAAGAGTTACAGGTCAAAAACTTAAGAGATTAAGGTATGATGGAGGGGGAGAATACTTCTCCCAAGAATTCAGTGATTATCTTTGGAATGCAGGTATCAAGAGAGAAATAACTTGCAGGTATACACCTCAACACAATGGGGTTGCAGAAAGAAGGAATAGAACATTGGTTGAGTTTGCAAGAGAAATGTTAAAAGAAAAGAATTGCCCTAATTATCTTTGGGCTGAGGCTGTAAATATAGCTACATATCTTGTGAATAGGTTACCATGTGCAGCTCTAAATGGAATGACCCCTTATGAAGCATGGTGGGGTAAAAAACCAACACTTGATCATTGTAAGGTGTTTGGATCAATTGCCTATGCTTATGTACCATCACAACTCAGACATAAGCTTGAACCAAAGGTTGAAAAATATGTATTTATTGGGTATGATGAAAAGCAGATGTGTTATAGGCTATGGAATCCTCTAACTAAACAATTTATTGTTTCCAGAGATGTTACATTTGATGAACAGAAGAGTTGGTATGCAGATAAAGATTGTAATCCTGAAACATTTGAAGAAGAGGTAAGAAGAAGTGAAAGAGGTAAATCACATGTGCAGGTAGATGGAGATGAAGATCATATGCAAGCAAGCACATCCAGAGTTGGATCATATAGAAGAAATGAAGATGAACCAAGATTTGATGAAGAAGTATATCCAGATACACATGAAGAGTGTGAACCAAGAAGATCAACCAGAATGAGGAAACAACCTACAAGGTATTCTTATGATACTTCTTATTTGACTCAGAAAAACTATGCTTACTTGATTAAGGAAGATGAAGAGCCCCAAAGCTATGATGAAGCAAAAGGTAAGAGATAATGGGAAGAAGCAATGAAGGAAGAGTTTGATGCACTTGAAGAAAATAAAACTTGGGAACTTGTTCCAAAACCTAATGGTAAGAAAGTGATTGGAAATAAATGGGTTTACAAAATAAAGAAGCATGCAGATGGAAGAATAGCCAGATACAAAGCCAGATTGGTGGTTAAAGGCTATGCTCAAACTCATGGCATAGATTATGATGAGACATTCAGTCCTGTGGCAAAGATGTCAACCATAAGGACAATCATAGCTATTGCAGCATCAAAAGGATGGACATTGAGTCAATTGGATATAAAGAATGCATTTTTGAATGGGTATATATCAAATGAGGTTTACATGGAGCAACCTCAAGGGTTTGCAGATTACAAGTTTCCAAATTATGTTTGCAGATTGAGAAGAGCACTTTATGGTTTGAAGCAAGCTCCAAGAGCTTGGAGCTATAGACTTGTGAAGTATCTTAATGATCTTGGATACCAAAGTTCAAAGGCAGATGCAAGTTTACTTATCAAGAGAACAAATGAAGGTATGATCTACATTTGTATTTATGTAGATGACATTATAATTACAGGTACCTCAAATGAAGGAATCAAGGAGGTGAAGAGGTTACTTGAGAAGGAATTCAAGATAAGTGATCTAGGAAAATTTTCATATTTTCTTGGAATGGAAATCACTTATGCAGAACATGGCATATATGTATCACAAGAAAGGTATCTATTGAATCTTTTAAAGAAGTTTAACATGGAGAATTGCAGAGAGGCATCAACACCATTAGAGGTCAATCATAAAATCAGTAGATATGATGGTGCAGAGTTCAAAGATATGAGGAAGTATCAATCTTTAGTGGGAAGCTTGATTTATGCTACACTAACAAGACCTGATCTTAGCTATGCAGTGGGAGTTCTTTCTCAGTTCATGCATTGTCCAAAGGATCCATATTGGATTGCAGGTCAAAGAGTTCTTAGATGTATCAAAGGAACTTTGAAGGAAGGATTATATTATCCTTTTACATCAGATATAAGGTTGAGAGCATATAGTGATTCAGATTGGGCAGGAAGTCAGGATGATAGAAGATCAACTCATGGCTACATGATATACATTGGAAATAAACTTGTGAGTTGGTGTTCAAAGAAGCAACATACAATGGCTTTATCATCAACAGAAGCTGAGTACAAAGGACTTGTGGAAGCAACAAAAGAAGTGATATGGATGCAGACTTTGTTCAAAAGTTTGGATATTGATCAAGGCATACCTATCATACATGGAGATAATATGAGTTCATTATATCTTGCAGCAAATCCTGTATTTCATGCAAGAACAAAGCATATAGAGATACAATATCATTTCTTGAGAGAAAAGGTAATGGAGAAGGAGCTTGAAGTGGTGTACACTTCTACAAAAGATCAGATTGCAGATATTATGACAAAGAGCTTGGATGGAGTGAAGACAAGTAGATTCAAAGAGATGGCAGGAATAAAAGAGAAGAAGACTACATGAAGAAGTCAGAGCATGCTAATTAGTGATTGAGGGTGAGCTGTTGGGGCTTCACTCACTAATTAGACATGAATATATGAAGGAAAAAGAAAGACAAGAAGAAGTGAAGACAAAGCACTCAGAAAATTAAGCCTAAGTGAAGGGACAAATTCACTCTTGTAATTTAGTGCAAAATTAGAAGTCTAGTCTTGACATAGAACTTCAAAACTTACGAGTTAGAGTCTAGGAGTATGTAAACTACATGTATATAAGTTAATTTGAGTTGAAAAATGATAGAGGAACTCAATTTTGTAATCCTTGAGTGAATAAGAAAAAGTCGGGTTTTTCTGAGAGAGATGTTGAGGATGAACTACTCAGTAGATGAGAGTTTTCTGTGGCTATGAGCAGAATAAGGCCAAGCCATTTTGTATACATTCTCTCTGATAGTTAATACATGTTTGTGTAAAAGGAATTGATCGAATTCCTCTTGTACATTGAGTTCTAAGTGATTTCACATCAGTGTGTAAGTTAGTTGACAGTTACGAGTTTTCTGGCGCACTTTTCCTTGATCTTCTTAAGGTCAAATATGATAGTACAGTGTAAAGTTTTTAATGAGTGATAGCTCATTTTAAAGCTACTACCTTCAACTACAATTGGTCAAAAGATCTTTACAAAACGGGACGCATACTCGGAGAAATGAGTCTAACAGTGAAGGTATGTCAAATCGATGAAGTTATTTTTCAGATTTCAGACATAGTGCAAATGTTGGAGTAAATTCAGAAGAATTTGAAATTATTACTTGAAAGTTTTGCTTGGTATGTGTTACTTAACATTAGAAAGAACTTCTATTAGCAAGTGATCAAAAGAATTTACAAAGATCAAGCTAATACAGATCAGATTTGAAGCTTGAAGAAAAGGCGCAGATTTCTGAGAAGTAAATTTTTGAAATTTACTAAGTTCAGTGTGAAGTTTTTCAAGATCAGAGTATTGTTAAGCTAATGATGGTTATGGAGGTATTCTAATACCACTTTAGCTTAGTTCTTGTGATGTTTCATACATCAACAATGATCATAAGGATCTCCTAACCTGTCATAATAGTTCTTCATTGCCTTGAGCACTTGAGAGGGTTTAAGGGTTCTTGGGTACTCTTGAGATCTAGGTAATGGAAAATCATGTTCATCTCTTTGATGTCTATGTGCTCTATGTCTCCCTCTTTCTGGTCTTTCACTTGCAAATCCTGATCTTTCTCTACCCACAGTGTGTACAAAGCTTACCTTAGGTCTCTCTCTAGGTCTTTTCTTTCGGGTTGCCGTGGATGATCCTACACCTTGGAGGCCATGTGAAGCATTAGGTCTCAATGGAGGGAAAATCAATTCACCTTGCCAAGTGTATACATGCCTATCATGCTCTATTACCAAGAACATTCTCTCCGTTGTGTTATCCAGATAAAAGACTTTGCCTGGTGTCTCAAGATCTTTGAACTCATCGATGATGACTCCGTTTATTTTTCTAAGTTGATCTAGCTTGTATCTCCAAAAAGCTTCTTTTGTATTTCTATTCAAAAATAGTTCTATGCTTTTGTTGTCTTGGGGAGATTTGAAAGTAAAACACGGCAAGAATGCAATATGTGAATAATGATCTTGATCATACTGAATCTCAAAGGATTTTATCTGAGCAGAATGCTCAATTTGCACAATCAAGATTAGAATTTTTATTCCCTCAAGATTTAGAGCTAGAGGGATTAGAAAGAGAAGCATTGTCAATGAAAGAACTAAAAGAGCTATGTCCAAATCATTTTGTTCATGATGTTCTCTTTCAGGTTACAAGAAGGGCAAAAGAAACTGTTAGTATATGATCAATGTCTACCCCTCATGATTGTATGCACATTTTGTAAGGCCCCCATTATGAGGAGAAGCCAAGCGTGCATTACCCAATTGATGGGAATCCCAACTTGCATGTTGGATGAAGGTCATATTGGATCATGTAAAGTATTGTAAGGAAAGGGAATATTCCATAGAATATTCCCTATCAGAGTCAGAAATCGTTTATATTTATTAGGTCGGTTCAACCGGTCTAAGCCGTGTATGGCAATTACGTGGGCGGTGGCCGCCCACGCTCTACCGCCCATGTATTGCCGTCCACGGAAGGCCACCCATAATCCTATATATACATGACTTCTGCACTACCTGAGACATCAAGTTGAGCCAGCATTCATACACATACTATCGGATGAAACTTCGTATATACTATATAATCATACACACACATACATATACTATTGTGAAATAACAATCAATGTTGAGTCAAACATAATCCACCTATATCTTTCAAGAATAAATTTAATGTATCACAATAGATTTTAAATTCTTAATCATATCCGCATACAATTACACAGGAAGTAAGAATCATTGTTGAGTCAAACAATCACAATAGATTTTAAATTCACATATATATATATACTATTGTGAAGAGTAACTTTTATGAAAAATGAGTATAGTTATATTCTTTTATAAAATATTATTCGATTGAATTTTTCTTGATCGAAACAATTTTTTATTGAAAGCTTTTCGATCAAAACTATTTCAATAGAAAGCGCTTTCGATAAAAAAGTGTCGAATTCCCATGCAAAAACTATTCGAGCATGTTTGAATAAGCTTACATGGCACCGAATAATTCGGTCCAATAATAAGGGCTTATTGCAAAATTCCATAATTATTCATGAATAAACAAATTGTCGAATAACAAATAACACAACCCTATAAATGTGATTGAAAATATGGGTTGCGTTATTTGACCTTCTATGTGTAAGTAACCCCCTTGTATGTGCTACCCTATATCTATGTGTATATAGACCTTCTATCTATAATTAACCCCCTTGTATATGCATGTATGTGTAAATAGATGTGATTGAAAATTAATGTGTTTAGTTATGCATGTATGTGTAAATTAATAAATCCATTATACCTTAATCTAAAACAAAACAGAAAAATAAAATGAAAAATAAAAAAGATAAATAAATTGACCATGTCTAGAAAGGAAGGAAGAAGAATAGTCTATATCTGTATATCTATATGTGTAGCTTTGGAAGAATACATCAAAAAAGTATGCTAGAATAAGATCCTGTTAGAATATGATCAATGTCTACCCCTCATGATTGTATGCACATTTTGTAAGGCCCCCATTATGAGGAGAAGCCAAGTGTGCATTACCCAATTGATGGGAATCCCAACTTGCATGTTGGATGGTCATATTGGACCATGTAAGGTATTGTAAGGAAAGGGAGTTACCAGGGTCCCCATTTGTGGGGTCCAGGGCAGCGGGGAGCAGCCCCGGCCTAAGTCATGTATGGCAATTACCCTGGTGATGGCCACCCATGCTCTACCGCCCATGTACAGCCGTCCATGGAAAGGCCACCCATGATCCTATATATACATGACTTTTGCACTACCTCAGACATCAAATTGAGCCAGCATACCTCTACCTTGTATCTCCCTATCTAGAGTTGTCAAGATCACCATTTACGCTCTACCTTGAGAGCACACGGGTGGACAACACCATCATCTTTGTACTTGCTGTTAGTAGAAAATTGTTGAGATTCTCCTATATCTGTTATCTTCTCTGCTATTGCTCCTATGTTATCACTACAAGGAATACAGGCACATGGCGATGGTTAAGGCGACACAATTTTGTTGGTATAAAATTGCAAAATGTGTCGCATATGAGCATTGAGTGCGAACCATCGAATGAACGATGAACAAAACGACGTATTTTTTGACGTACGGCGCAACGGGTGTGCGACGCTCGCATAGAGCGTCACTAAGGCGACGGTTTTAAAAAGCATCGCATAAGCGATGCTAAAAAATGTCACATAAGAGACGCTAAAAAATGTCGCTTATGCAATGCCAATTCCAGTGGTTTTTACAATGTGTTACCATCGATTACACGACGGTCTATTTACAAAAAAAATTAAAACGTTGGAGGCTCTTCGATCGGCATTTTCACGCATCTGATCGAAGAGCTCTCCAACGTTCGCAATTGTGTTGCGCTTACGAGCTGAATCAAGTATATGCAAAATTGTTGTTTCACCTAAGCTCTATCTTATTGTCTCTCTCTATTTCTATTTCTCTCTTTCTACATCTTTCTCTCTTTGAATTCTCTCTCTCTCTCTCCTTTCTCTCTTTATTGCAGGTTATTCAAGAATCTAACCAAACAAAATGTATGGCTAACTATTGTAAATACAATTTCTATTCTTTGTATATCATTTGAATTGTGTTATTTTTGTTAGATAGCATACTCACACTTATTGATATGCACATATACACTTATACATGATGAAGATGCACGTTCACACATATACACATATACACATGCACATACACACACATATATACACACAAATACATGTGCACATACACTTAGACATACACACACATACACATGCATATGCACAAACATTTCTACAACCACATAAAAAGACTTACATGCATGCATTATTGCATATATATATACACATACACACATTAACATATACATAAATACATGTATATGCACATCCACATGCATGCACATTCGCATGCATGCACATGGATGCAAATGGAAATGCATCCACATGCACATGCATGTTTCATACATATACACATGCATATACATACATTATACACATATATACACATATATATGCATATACGTACACACACATATACACATGCACACACATGCACACACATGCACATACATACATATACACATACACACATATACACATAGAGTTACACTTATACATGCACATACATATACACACACATACACATGCACATGCACATACTCATACACACATATACACTTACACATGCACATGCACATACATACATATACACACACATACACATGCACATACATACATATACACACACATACATATACACTTATGTACACACATATGAATGAATTATATAATTAAAGTATTAAAACACATGCTTAATATAAACAATAATAACAATCAATAGAACAAAACTCTTCATTACTTAATACCATACACACAATTCAAAACATAACAAAAGGTGAGCAGGCTGACAATAGAGATTCTGAAGGACAAGACACCTCCTCAACAGATAGATAACAACAACACTACTCACAATAGCACTATGAGTGGTTCACAGTCTCAGCAGCAGACACCCCCACAGCCGCAACCGCAGTCTCAGCAACAACAACAACAACAGCCGCAACCAATTATACCAGTTCGGCCGGTTCCAACAGGAGTGACTTACACAAAGTTTGCTGGATTTTTGGGTGATGACCCTAATGAACCTGTGCGCACCTTTGAGATCAGTTATGCAGTATTAAACCACCCACCTGACCCGGTGTACAAGGCCATTGTGTTTCAGGCCATGTTGGTCAATGAAGAAGTGAGGTGGCTAACAGAGTATGATATCAATCATTTCGATAATTATGATGAGGTAAAGAACGCATTCCTGCAGAGGTTTCGATTGAAGAAGAACCTTGCAGAGATATTTGATTACTTGCAGAACAATCGACAAAAGTCCCATCAGAGTGTCCAAGAGTATGCGACATTGTTTAGAACGCACCTGCGACAGCTACCACTGGTGCATGCTCATCTGCCTGATGATGTCATCACATAGTGGTTTATAAATGGCTTAAACCCGCAGCTCAAACAAATCATGATCTTCCGCTGTCTGGGTGGAAGGACATTGAATGCTGTTATTGCGATGGCCCTGCAACTAGAGCTTAAAGTTGGAGGATTTACGGAAGACTTGGAATGGCTGAAAGCAAGTAAGAACTAGATGTATTATGCCATCTGTAACACAACAGGACACTCAACGGAAACCTTTGCATATAATGCAAAGGTGCAGGGTAGAGCGGCCGTAAACACTGTCATACAGGAACCAGGGTAGCCAGCCAACCATTATGTGCCACCACAATTGCGATCCAATCAACAACAGGGATACCGAAACTATCGAGGATCGCGAGGTAACAACTTTAATCAGAATCGATGCGAGGCAGGTTCATCGGCGGAAGGTACTTCCCTCCCACCTCCTCGGTGCCATTTTTGTGGTGAGGTTGGCCACTTCCGTCGATTTTGTAAGGAATCACCAGAGTACGACAAAAGGAAGAAGGAACTGCAAAATCCAATGACGAACATGGTTTATATTTCCCCAATTGAGTCCCAAGCAGTCATAGTCCAGACCAGATCAGGTAAACAGTTGCAACCAGTAGCTGAAGTGTTCCAACCTGGAATTCATGAGAAGCAGCGGATGTTTGCAAAGGCTAGTCAATTGACAGCTAAGGAGCCGACTGTGTTTCTTGATCCAAGTCCGGTAACATAGGTCCCTCTATCACAGGTACGATCGAATGCACAGAATCCTACCCCAACAACATTGGAATCATCACCAGAAACAGTGATAACCATGGCTCAAACAGATGAGGTATGGGACATCCTAAATAAGGCTTCAATCACACTCCCCTTGGGACAGTTGCTTGCCTTAGTGCCAGGACTAAGACAAAAATTCCAATAGCAGGTTAGACCCGGACCTTCATGTACTCCGGCAACTACAACCATACAACCGGAAATTGATTCTACGGTGGATCATTCAGTCCCATTGATCACCGTCTGGTATAAAAACCAGAAGATTACTCAAGTTTTAATTGATGGTGGGTCTGGTGTGAATATTGCGACCGCAGCGCTCTGTAAGAAATTGGGTTGGACCCAAATTGAACACGTACAATTTTTTTTGCGAATGGCAGACCAATCCAGAGTCCATCCGGTGGGCTTAGTACGTAATATCCCGATCACCCTACAAGGAACCACATTTAAAATGACTTTTGTAGTCCTGGAGTTACTCGAGTCTATCCTCAATTACAACCTACTTTTCGGTCGACCGTGGCTAAGACAAGCCAAAGTCGTATAGGATTGGTCAGCCCAAGAGTTAAGTTTCAAAGCTATGCAACCCTAC
Organism: Ceratopteris richardii; assembly: GCA_020310875.1. Taxonomy (NCBI): domain Eukaryota; kingdom Viridiplantae; phylum Streptophyta; class Polypodiopsida; order Polypodiales; family Pteridaceae; genus Ceratopteris; species Ceratopteris richardii. Next base: position 124,001,163 of record CM035443.1, read on the forward strand.
GAGTTACATGCATGACCATATGTAGCAGAGCCAGTCCACATGTTGGATGGACTATCTGACGATGAGGAGGAGGTCTTCCTTAAGATCAATAAGGATCTTATCTCATTAGGAACTGTCGACTTACAGTCGGTAGCAGATAACTGTAGTCTGGGAGTTTGTACCGTTGTACCAATGATCGGAGAAGCAGATGCAGATGAGGATATGACAATGGACGAAGCGACCGTACAACAACTGTTGCAGCCAGCTGATGATTTGGTGAAACCCCAATAATTTTATGTACCGGAAGATCAATTGATAACGTACAACTTGGGAGACACGGTTAACCCAAGGCTTGTAAAAATTAGGGTTGGACTAGTAGGGCAATTCCAAGAAGATTTGGTACAACTCTTACGTGAATTTTCAGATGTCTTTGCTTGGGTTACAAGGACATGAAGGGTCTGGACCCAAGAATTTATCAACACCGGGTGGTATTGAAGCCAGATGCGTGACCATTCAAACAAGCCAGCTACCGGATGAATCCGCATTATGCAGCCCAAGTGAAAGCCGAGTTAGATTGCCTTCTAAAGGTTGGATTCATTGTTCCCCTCGAACATGCAGAGTGGATATCTCCAATAGTAATCGTTCCGAAGAAAAATAAACAATTGTGTATCTGTGTCGACTACCACAAACTCAATGCCGCCACTGTATCGCATCCGTTCCCTCTCCCCTTTCTGGACACAATGCTCGACAGGGTAGCAGGGCATGAAATGTATTCTTTTCTGGATGGCTAGAGTGGATATAATCAAGTGAGGATGGCGGAACAGGACATACCGAAGACCGCTTTTATCAGGAACTGGGGTGTCTATGCTTGCACCCTAATGTGGTTCGGTTTAAGGAATGCTCCGAGTACCTTCCAAAGATGCATGCAGGAAGTCTTTTCACCCTACCTAACTACCTTTATGCAAGTATATTTGGATGATTTTTCCTTATTTGGCAAGACTTCGGCGCACCTGTATCAGTTACGGTGCTGCTTTCAAAAATGCCGATAGTACCGATTATGCTTGAATCCGACCAAATCTGTTTTTGCGGTCTCCTATGGTAAAATACTCGGCCATATTATCTCTAAACAAGGAATAAAGGTCGATCGGGATAAAGTAGCAGCCGTGTTGGAGGCACCAGTCCCAACGACACCAAAAGAAGTTATGTGCTTTCTTGGTCAAATCCGGTGGCATGGCAGGCACTTACGGTGGTTAGCTCACTTAGCAACACCACTTAACAGGTTTATGACTAGCGCTCCGCGGTAGTATGATTGGACACAAGTGTCAAAATGCATTTGATAATCTAAAGGTTTTATTGACATGGGACCGAATTTAGCAACCACCTGATTGGGAATGTCCGTTCCATGTCTTTGTGGATGCATCGGACATAGCTATTGGTAGCGTACTAATGCAGCAAACTGACAAATGGTTTCGGCCTATATATTATGCAAGTCGCCGATTAGCCCCTGCCGAAAGAAACTACTCTGTGACCGAAAGAGAGTGTCTCCGGTTGGTGTATTCTGTTAAGAAGTTTCGACATTATTTGTTGGGCCGAAAATTCACCTTCCATGTGGATCATGCCGCACTCGTGTATTTGGTCCGACAACAACATTTAGGTGGAAGACTGGCAAGATGGGTATTACTACTATAGGAGTTTGAGATGACATTATTCATCGACCCGGCACAGCACATGCTTTGGCAGATTTTCTATCGCGACTGGATTCCGGTGAGCCTTCGATAGGGGTTGATGGCACTACACCAGCCATTTACGTTATTGAGATAACTTTTGAAGACTCTGCAGAACCCCCTGTTGCTACTACATACTATGATACGTTACTAACTTTTCTCACGGATGGTTGTCTTCCTCCTAATACTCCCACTGCTCTGCGGCGGAAAATTGTAGTCTATAGTCGACAATTCCGGTTGATTGTGGGTCAACTGTATTATTTAGATCATACTAGTTTTTTCCTTTGATGCATTCCTCCACATGAAGCGGAATCCGTTATGACTATGGCTCATTCATTACCCTCTGTAGGACACTTCGCAGCTGATCTTACCCACCGAAAAATTTTGCAAAGTGGGCTATGGTCGCCTACCATGTATCGAGATGTTGTTCACTATTTGCTACAATGTGATGAGTGTCAACAGTTGGGACAGCCTTTGTAGCGACATTTCTTTCCCCTTCAACCTATCTTACCTTTGGAACCCTTTCAGAAGTGGGGTCTAGATTTTATTGGCCCAATAACACCACCAGCGACCCTCACCAACAATCGATACATATTGACTTGTACGGATTATGCCACTCGGTGGGCGGAGGCTTGGTCTTTACGGTCGGCCCCAGCTCTTTCGGTGGCCAAATGCTTGATCAAGGACGTCTTCCCTCGCTATGGATTGCCTTTGGAAATAGTGACGGACCAAGGAACACATTTTGCAAACAACTTAATGCAAGTACTGACTCACACTTTTCAGGTTATGCATAAATTCAGCTCACCGTACTATCCACGTGCTAATGGTCTGGCTGAGAGTACCAATAAGACTCTGTTGAATATGCTTCGCAAATTGCTTTTGGAATGTCCGGAACGTTGGGACCAGTTACTACCTGCAGTTTTGTGGGCTTATCGGACTACGTATAAGGTAGCTACTGGTATGACCCCGTTCAAGCTTGCTTATGGATGGAAGCTATTGCACCGATGGAAGTAGTAGTGCCGAGCCTACGAGTTGCCTTAGCTCAAAAATTGCTACCGAAAGAATCTTTGCCCTTTTGGTTGGATACGCTCAGATCATTGGATGAACAGCGCTGGGAAAGTTTCATAACCCTTCAAGAAGTTCAGCTTCGTCAAGCCCGTACTCATGATCGCTTTCTCAAAACCCCTGTCTTTAAGATTGACCAACTCGTCTTATTCTATAATGCCCAAGCAAACAGATCGGCTGGAAAATTTAAGTTATGGTGGTTCCGTCCATACCAAATTATTGAATAGGTGGGACCCGCTACTTTTCGGTTGGCCACCTTAACCGGAGTTCCCCTTCCAAAAGTGATTAATGGATCTAAGCTTCACCCATATCAACAATCGGCCGATAACCGATGACGTAGGGCCTCGTCTTGTTCCCATGTCACTTGTTTTCTTTTTATCCCCGTATTTCGGTTGACCATAGACCGTAATCTCCTCGTTTTGATATCTAAATATGATTAATCGCCGCCCTGTGTTACTGTTTCTGCTCCTACATACATGCCGTAATTATGACGGATATCTTTCCAATACTGCATGATGATTAGGGTTTTCGACCGCTTAATGCATTCAATGGAGTGTCAACCATTCCATGCGCAACTTATTTCTGCCATCGCCGCCACACCTGCTACCGAGCAGTGTTGGCCCATTGCGTGTTTACCATCTCGTGTCGTTATTACTTTAGCTACATGTGCTGAAGCTTTTCGACTTCCTCAGGAAGGATTGGAGAATGGTCCCCTTCTTTCCGTGGCCATCATGCACGAATTGTTTCTTCAGCACTCATCTAATGAGTATGCCATTTTGTGTAGACCTGAACCAGAGCGTACATCTCTGCAATTTTTGGTAGCCACCCTGAATCTACAGAAACGTACCTACGGTATTGCTCGCCCATTCTATTCGTTGTTAGATACCACTTCCCGTGAGTCTATCAATTTTTCTTCCTTTTATTTCCGGCACATTCACCGTGAATGTGTATCGGTTATCAAACAAGTTACTAAGGGTGACCTTCCTCATTCCTGTTTACCACACATCCTTACTTTCCTCTTTCCGGTGCTCCAAGCTGCGCAACCACCTCCAACCGCCCCCTTCTTGTTACATGAAGAATCTACTCAAATGCTTGAGGATGAGGATGATGATGATGCAGACCTGTTTCAACTTTTTCATCGAAAATGCAGATGTATAAGCCCTTCTAGAAGCCAGGTGCAGGGATCAACTGTTGGCCATGAAGATGAAGTCTTTCATGACACTGCTACATCTATCCATATTGATTCCTCCGTTCCCTCTTCTCCAGTCAAGCAGCAGGCACAAGGTGCACATATGGAAGACTCCGAAGAAGTTTCGTCTCGAATGGATTCTCATTAGCAAAATCAAGAAGCTGTGAAGGCAATTGTAGCGGAAATCCTCACCGAAGTGATCGTCAATGAGAGGTGACAAATCAGCATACAACCGGAATAGTGCTGGTGCAAGACACTCTTATCCCCCTTCCTCCTCCAACGAACCCCGTTGAGCCTGGTGTTCTCGACGCACCCACTACTCCATCATCTTCTCCCGATTACTCTCCACCACCCTCCCCTCCCCTATTATCAGCCTCTTCATCCCAGCAACTTCCTACTCTTCCACCTTCGCCAGTTCTTTTGAGCGAGTTAGAATCTATGGGTCATCTTCTGATTCAATTCTCACAGCAATTATCCCATCAGATGAAGATGGCAACCCAAAATATTCAGCAAGAATTGCAAGCTAAAGTGGATTTATTAGAAACAGATATGGCTCCTTTACAAGAAGAAGCTCATGCCACCAAAGCAGAGAATCATGCTCTGCACGTTCAGTTGCAGCAGTACCAAGCACAATTCGCAGAACATGAATTACTGATTGCTCAAGGAGATGCAGCATTGGCTGAGTTAAAAGCCAAGGATGTTCTGTTAGCCGTCCGTGATGAAGAAATCCAGTAGTTAAAGCAATTAGTGTAGGATAAAGATGATGCTCGGATTGCTCTCGATAATCTTTTAGAAGAAACACGTGCAGATTTTGAGCTGGCAACACAAAAAAAACAAGAAATGGAAGACTTTTCTTTGCAGAGTGTGTTGATGTGTGAATGAGTTCCTAACTACAAGCATGTCTATCTCTATGAATGCGTGCATTGTAAGACAATAGTTATGCAATATAACACAAGAGTAGTAGTAGAGAAGATAACACATATAGGAGAATCTCAACAATTTTCTACTAACAGCAAGTACAAAGATGATGGCGTTGTCCACCCATGCGCTCTCAAGGTAGAGCTTAAATGGTGATCTAGACAACTCTAGATAGGGATATACAAGGTAGAGGTATGCTGGCTCAACTTCATGTCTCAGGTAGTGCAGAAGTCATGTATATATAGGATCATGGGTGGCCTTCCGTGGACGGCAATACATGGGCGGTAGAGCGTGGGCGGTAGAGCATGGGCGGCCACCGCCTGTGTAATTGCCATACACGGCTTAGACCGGTTGAACCGCCCTAACAAATATAAATGATTTCTGATACCTTACATGATCCAATATGACCTTCATCCAACATGCAAGTTGGGATTCCCATCAATTGGGTATTGCACGCTTGGCTTCTCCTCATAATGGGGGCCTTACAAAATGCGCATACAATCATGAGGGGTAGACATTGATCATATACTAACATGTATGTGCCTAACTTTTTGTTAATATGTATACAAGATGTGTATATGCATGTATGTGACTCTGTATATGTCTAAATGCATGTCCCTTTCACTGCGTACATGGTCCTTATATAGTGTGTTAAACTTCCTTGCTTGCCATTGCACTTGAAGATCCTCCTTCTGCACACCTCCACACTCTACTATGATAGTTATGACTTGCCACTGAGGAACTATCCTTTTCACACTGTGTCTGAATAAAATTCCTTCCAGATTGTGTATCAAATGGAAAACTAACTTTAAACCTTGAAAACCGACTTCCAAACCCTAGAAAGTGCAAATTTCTAACCATAAAACCCCTATATTTTAACCTTTAAATGTACCTATTTGACCTATAATTACATGTTGATAACCTTAGCCATAAGGAAATCCTAGTGTTCCTATGAAAAAACCTAACTCAAAAATTGAGAAACCCTATCATGTAACCAACCCTAAGATCCTTGTATAAATAAAACCCTTGTTGTTGCCCATAGTCAAGGAGGTGTGAGTGGATCATCATGCCAAGGTAGTATGAGACACAAAAACCAAAGAAAAGAAGGCCAAAGAGAATCCCAAGCAGGACCAAGTAGACAAGGAAGTGAACGAAGAACCAACAAATAGGTCAAGAAATTCCTTTTTCAAATTAAGAAGTATCAATAGTGATTTTTATCATTTCACCTCATTGTAAATTGTTGTCGTTGATAATTTCAACTCCATTTTGTTAAAGTCAAGGAGTCCTCAAACTTGATGAGTATTAGTAGGTACATACCAATTTTCATCAGTTTTAGAGCTCGTTTGAGCCTTCAAAATAGGTTAGGAACCTAATTTTTAATTATCCCAACACTAGGGTTGAACAAACTCAAAGCCAGTCAAAAACTATAAATAGAGCTAGAGAGATCCTTTTTTGGGTCGTTGTATTGGGAATTGAAGTGAATTAAGCACATTGGAATCTTGACTTGGGCTAATTGAAGATTCCTTTGCTCCATTTCTTTGTCTTATCATGTGTACATGTGTGTGTGCATGTATCTGTATGTGTGTGCATGTTAGTGTGCTTCGAACTCACTCACTTCTACTCTCACTAGCTCATGGTCATCAAACCACCCTCATGTCTCCTTGGATTGACAATAATGCCTCGGATTGAGAATAGTGAGATGGATCTCCTCATGTTGATACTCATTTTTGTGCTAGAGTGGCACCAAATTTGGCACCATTGCTAAGGATCAAGCTTCAAGGATGAGTGTGTGATGGTAACATGTAGACATTCTATGTTGAATGGTGAGAATTAGGTAATCTCTTTACTTTTCTTAGTTTTTACATCATCATCACCTTCCTCAACATCTCCCACTTTCATCTCTTTCTTCACTGAATTTTTAGTTTTGGACTATATTTCCACCTCTACCTCATTTTCCCTTATTCCACTTGTGAGAACGAGAGAGAGAGAGAGAGAGACAGAGAGAGAGAGAGAGAGAGATTTTTTCTGTCATGTTTTCTTGTGTTTTGTGAGCTTTGTGGCAAGTACCGACATCAAAAGCAACAACAACAGCTCTAGTAGGTATAGAATCTCTGTGCCCAACCCTAGGACAAAGCTCTCTATCAATCATGATAGACAACAAAAATTATTCATTTCGTAAGAAGGAGTCCAACACTAGAGATTATAGCACTTGCACATCATAGATATATAAAAGTTTTGTGTAAATTCTCATTTTTTTTGTTCATCGTGATAAATAAATCTATCCTTCACGATTGATAGATGTCAAATATGTGATTGACCATTGAAAGACCACGACAGATGGGGTGTCCATTGTGATGAACATCCGTATCCATCATGAAAGATGACCATCCATCACCACAGACAAAGTCTCCATCATGGTACACACTCCACACGATAGACACATTTTTTGGTAAATATATATCCATCATGAAAAATGGATCCGTGATTGATAAGGGACCTTGACATTTCTGTCCATCGCAATAGATAGCCATCCATTGTGATGGAAACTATCCATGATGTGACAGACAGGTGTCCAACATGACAGACCAGTCCATCACGATTGATAGCCCCTGACAGATAGCTTGTCCATTGTGACCGACAAGGCCATCAATCACGATAGGCAACCATTTTTTATCAAAACATTAGGGTTTTAGTTTTGTGAAATTTTTAGCTAAAATTTGGTATTTTTTGCAGGCACTTGGAGTTCTTGACCAAGCAAAAGGACAATTAGCATACAACTCATGCTTGGGAAGCATAGTTCATGAGCATTGGAGCACTTCATGGAGCACTAGACTTGAGGTTGGAAGAACTCTTAACTCCCTCAATCAATCTCTAGCTTAGGCTAAGTGCAATTAGTGGTACTGATTGATTAGGGTATTGTTGGAAGCAGTCAGAGGCACAGACGACGTGGAAGCATGTAAAGACGGAGCAAGGAGCCAGTCGGATCATTTTTTCAAACAACTATGTTTTTATCACCTCTTCAAACATCCAACAGTGATTTTCATCACTCTTGTAACATATGTAATATAGACAAAATCCCATTTTCTAATTCATAGCTCCATTTTGTGCAAGCTGAGGAGTCCTCGAGCTTGAGGAGCTTAGGTAGAATGCGCGTACCAATTTTCGTTATTTTTAGACATCGTTTACCCTTCCAAATAGCCTCTAGGACCTATTTTTTAACTATGCCGGTCATTAGATGTGAAACCGGTCAAAACTAGTCTAGAAACTATAAAAAGAGCTAGAGAGCTCATTTTTGAGGTTAGCTTGTTTGAGTAGAGAAGAGCTTAGAGCTATTTTGAACTTGTAAGAGTGTTCTTGAGTAATAGAGCTCATTTCCCACCTTCCATTGTGTCTTGCTTGTCTCTTCATTGTGTGTGTGTATGGGTGTGTGCATCTTTGTGCTTCTCACCTTCACTCTCACATCATCTCTCATTCACGATCTTCATATCACTCCTACCTCTTCCGCGGATTGACATTAAGGAGGTGAAGCTTCTTAACGTGGTTCTCACCATTGTGCTAGAGCAACACCAAATTTGGCGCCGTTGCCGAGGATCGAGTCTAGGACGAATGTGTGATGGTAAGAGTATAGCAAGAAGTGGCGTTGGAAGGTAAAAATTTCAGTTTTTGTTGTTAGTTTTACTTAGTTGTTAGTGTTTTTCACCTTCCCCATACTCCATCTTCATCATCGCATCATCATCTTCATCTCCAAAAAAATCAGAAAATTCACCATATCCACCCATTCACCTCATTTCCCCTCATTTGTGCATGCGAGAGAGCGAGAGAGAACTTTTGTGCTTGTGTGTGCTTGTGTTTTCTTGAGTTTTCTTGCAGGTACAGAGCTCCAGTGCATCAGGAAAGCTTGGAAAAGGTAAAATTTTACTCTTTGTCAAAGATCTGCCGAGTGTGGCGGACCATCGCAATGGTCTGCAACCTTCGGAATTCTTGGTAGGCGACCACACCACGAGGTAGGCGACCCTTGCGCATCTACGAATCCACAGGTGCATCTCAAAAATTCACACTTTGGTGGACCATCGCGATTGGCTCTGACCATCGCGACTGTGTCGCACCATCGCGATAGGCTCACGCCATCGCGACGGCTCGGCCGGACCATCGCGACGGTCTCGGACCATCGCGACGGTTCACTTGAGCCATCGCGACAGTCCACTTGGACCATCGCGATTGTTCAGCTGACCTTGGACCATCGCGATTGGCCCATGCCATTGCCACGACGGTGCCACGTGTCAAGATAGACCATCGCGACGGTTCATTTTTCGGACCATCGCGACAACCCAAAATCGGACCATCGCGATTGGCTCACGCCATCGCACTTGTGACCATCGCGACGGGTCACTCCGGACCATCGCGATTGTCCACCTTTGACCGTTGACCCACGCCATCGCGATTGTCCGCCTGATCGGGCCATCGCGACGGTTCGACCTCACGCCATCGCGATCGCTCACTACTGGACCATCGCGACGATCCATTTTCACGCCATCGCGATCGTTCACTTCGGGCCATCGCAACGGTTCACCTTTTCGCACCATCGCGATTGTCCAAACCCCACGCCATCGCGACGGTTCGCTTGGACCATCGCGACGGTCCCAGACCATCGCGATTGTGCACCCCCATCGCAAATTTAGGGTTCCATTTTTTGACCAATTTTGGGGGTATTTTTGAGAAAATTTTGGACCATTAGACTCATAGGAGACCCCTTAGCTCATATTTGAAGGAAAATCTGATTGTTAGTTTTTACCCCCCAGGGCCTGAACGCTCATAATCTTTTCATCCGAAGTCCGTTTTTTGAGCTTAATATCTCGTTAGAAAGCTCGTGACGAGTACTACGTGACCTCAACTGGTTTTTTCATAAAGAATACATCTAATTTTGGATAAGCTATTTTGAGGTTCACCTAGTTTGGAACTAGGAAGCCAGGGGGCAAGTATTGAAAATTTGGGCAAAAGGGAAGGGACTAAAAAGGTGTGTATACTCAAGTGCTTGATCATCCAACTGTGAAGTGGTCTAATATTGGATTTTTCCAGGTCTAGCAAGGGCAATCAAAGGCAACCAAGGCAAGGCAGTGAAGGGCATAAAGCTTGGGAAGCGCGGCTTCTTGGGCATCAGAGCAACCAGAAAAGCCGACTCGAGGTTGGAAGATTACTCAACCGCCTCAGTCAATTCTTAGCTTAGGCTAAACGTTAGCATTGTGGATTTAAGTCGATAGGAACACCTCAAGTTCAAGAGGATTAACTTTGTCAAGTCCAAGACTAAAGATAAAGGTGTGTGACGAAAACCTAAAGGAAAGAACCTAAGTCTGACGGAACGAGAACTCAAAATTATAACAGAAAGTCGAATTCCTGACGCATATATTAAGACAAGAATCTAAAGAAATCTAAAAAGGATCAAGAAAGTAATAACAAAGAACCAGTGACGATCTAAGCGTGTACTGAGTGTGCAAGGAACAAAAATTAATGAACCTTAGATCAGGGAGACACATAGGTAAGTCGGACCGACGAAGCCTTAGATCATCAGAGGCAAGTGTAAGAACTACTGCACGATCGTGGGCTCAGCAATTGAATAGTAATTACCCCTACGAGAGCTCAGATACTAGCGAATCAGAAATGGCATTTAGCACAGATAGACCAGAAGGAGGGTCGAATGTAGCATACTTAGAAAAACGAGAAGGACCATATAGAACGCAACTAGAGTTTCTCCGAACCAACCGCTTAGGTGCTCGCATCTATGAGGATGGTTTGCGAAGGCAAGTGGTGCAAATGCACAACCCTGATCAACCCATTGGATTGGAAAGACCAGTGGTGAAATTCGAGAGAGACGCGTACATAGACAAGGAAGGAACGATGTACATCTTAAGTACGCAGCCAAACAATACCAACGAGTTTGGCATGATTCAACCAGAAACGGAAGCAAAACCTCAAGGAAAAGAACCATTAGAAGAACCTAGAACACCTAGAGGGAAATCCGTATTAACAAGAGTACTCATCCCAGAGTGGATCCCTCAAGATAACAGGAGCATCGAGTTGTTTGTAAATAAAGAGAAAGATGAAGCCTTTTGGAGGTACAGAAAGGAACACCCTGGTGAGATAGGCATCATTACAATTTATGAATTTAAGGACCCAGATACACCTGGAAAGGTTGTATACCTGGATGAAACTTCAGAAAGAGTATATGTGATGTCCGACCATGCCAAAAACCTATACACATGGAGAGGTGAATTGGTATTCCCTCCATCTAGAACAAACATGAATACAAGTCAACAAGGGGCAGGAACATCATCAGCCCATGGAAATCAAAGAGAGGGAAATAAAGAAAGACTGGAAGTAAGCTTTAATCACCCCATGGGGAGAGATAGAACAACCACGAACACTAATAGAGCGGATAGACAAAGAGATCATGGAATACCAGGTGGTAGAGATGATTTTCCTCTACCTAGACCACGTGAACACGCAAGAGTATTGAGACCCACTCAATTAGTAAAATCAATGAAGAATTATTTTGATGGGACAGGAGATCCCTATGACCATGTTGCAGAATTCAAGCAAGTACTAAGAGCAGAACAAGTCGAGGACATGTTCACGCAATACAATGCATTTGGACTAACATTAAAGAATACCGCTTTAACTTGGTTCCAACCTTTGCAACAAAGGCAATTTAGAGACATCCATCACTTTTTAGAGTCATTCATCACTGAATTCTCTAAAAGTGGGATCAGACATGACACATCTTCGTTGATTCATAGCTTTAAACAAACCCCTCAGGAAACAGTTAGACTGGCAGGACGTAGATTCAGACAATATGTCGAACGATGTCCAATGCAAGAGCTACCCTCACAAGCCAAACAAGTATCACTGTTCCTAGATGGGTTGTTGAGCGCTAAACTACGCTCCTATGTGTACCTAAAGGAACCCAGAACGCTAGAGGAGTCTGTAAGAATATGTATAGACATCGAGGACAACCTAGGAGATGAATTAGAACTCTCAAAGGTCTATAAGGACTCAGATTGTTCTTCTCTAGCATCCACAAAATTGTCTAATTCGATAGAGGACCTAGCAGAAAAGGTGGCCCAAAAACTAGGAGTTTCTAGTAAACAGGTGCCCAAGGTACCAACTAATGTACGTTGTTACACTTGTGGTGGAAATCATTTGGCAAATGTGTGTCCCAATGCACCACAACCTCAAGCCAATCCTAGTGGTCAATATTGTACAATTGAGAGAAGATACACGAATCATACGGCTCAGGACTGCCCATACAACAAACAAACAGTGAGACAGAACTACCCGCAAACATACCAGCAGCCAGGTAGGTATCAAGGCCAATACAATGCTCAGCCTTATTACTATAGGCCTCCTCAGAACTACCCATACCAGGCTCAACAGAGACCTCAACCCGTCTTAGCTCAGCAGCCACCCCCACCAGCGAATGTCATCTCAGTCAAATACGCTGCTGCAGAAGAGAACCTAAGTAGGGCCTTAGTGCCTTCTTCACCTTTGATCACAGAGAGTGACCCAAACTCAAACAGTTTTGACTCTACTCATGTAACTAGTCCACCCGCTTATTACACGGAGTCACCAGAACATGTGGAGACATATCATTATGATAGTCCACCAATGGAACCTAGTTGGGAGCCAGACTATGCTAATGTGATGTACGCAAACCCAAACCCACGGCCCCAATTGAGACAACAGAGACCACAGGGCCCTAGAGGACCATGCTTTAGGTGCCAAGGAGACCATTTCATAAAGGATTGTCCACATCCCCCAATAGCAAGGCAATCACAGTACTATAACCTACAAGGCTTTTGTGCCGATTGTGGCAAAGAGCACATAATCAAAGATTGTCCTAAGAACCCAGTTAACATTTCGAATATGACACCGATCAACGTGATAGGTATTGTAAACAACGCAGATGGATCCAACCCTACATACGTACCTATCCAAGCTATAACCAGAGCCCAGGCGCTCTTACAAAACCAACGGCTTAATCAAGAGAAAGTAGCCGGAACTAGTGAAGTTGCAGAATCTAGCAGTAAAAAGACAAAATCTTGGAAAGATTCTAGAGAAAGAATTAAGAGAAAGTGGAGTAAAAAGATAACTGAGTTGGAAGGAAGTTTAAAAGAGTCGAGAGCCAAAATACAAGAATTGACTTCACAAGAATTAAACCAAGAAAACCCAGCTCAAAAATCAGGATCAGTTTTGGCGGAACCCATACCAGAAGATCTAGACATAATGTTTCGTGCATATCAGGCTAGAATAAAAGAGGGACCTCAAGTAACGGAAATGAGTAAAAACTACCCTCGAGCTGATCTAGAAATTGAGAGAACTAAACTTTGCATGAAGATGGTAGAACTAGCACAAGCGTTGTTCGAAGCCTCTAGATATCTTAATTGGAATAACATGGCAAAACCGGAACTACACTTTCAAGGACTAATGGAGAGGCTAGAACACTTGATAGAAAGCAAAGAGAAAAAGGATCAGCATAGGAACCCTATTGTCACAGAGACACAGGAAAGGAATGCACCATCCCTGTCTCAAGTACCCAATACAGAAAGTCAAGACAATTTGTCTTCCATACATAGGTACTCACATGAATTTTTGAGAGAAATACAAGAAGAGAAATGGAGAAAAGAACAAGGAACTCATCCTCCTATTCAGGAAATAGACGACTTGCAGGAACAATTTCCCCAAGACATCCCCTCTATATATGATGATGTAGAGGTGGAACAACTGAGTGAACCCACAGGATTTGAATCTCATTCTTTACAAGAATTACCTCAGTTCACAGGACCTTGGGAAGCAAAGTCTATTAGTATGAGAGCCCCCACGATAATAGTGAGGAATGAAGAATCAGTAATCCCAAGAAACACGGAAGTGATCAAGAATGCCAAAGTACAGTGTAACCTCACTCTGGAGGAATTGTTAAAGGTAAAACCAGAATTGTGGAAGCACGTAGCAAATCAATTCCCTGAGCTAGCTACCACACCCTCTCAGATAGGATCACATAAGAAGGTACCAGAGATACCCGTGGAAAAGATTGGAGACATAAGCGAAGGAGAGGAAGGTAACACATATCTTCCAATAACCCATCAAGGCTACACCACGAAAGCCATCTTAGATTCAGGAGCCGGAGTAGCCATCGCTACCACCGCTTCGTGGAAACGTTGGGGTAAGCCAGCACTCAGACCCACCAGGATGAAACTACAAATGGCTGATGGACACATAGAAAAACCATTAGGCTTACTAGAAGGTATATCTCTCACCACTTGTGGTGTAGAATTTGAGCATACTTTCGCCATTTGTGACTTTGCGAAAAATCGTGCTTATGAGATGATATTGGGACGACCATTCATGCGTCAGTTGCAAATTGTACAAGATTGGGGAACTAATTCTTTGTACTTGCAACATTTAGGAGTGACCACCAAAGTCAATCTTAAAGACTATTCACATAGAGATGTACCCCCAATACAATGGAATACCATCCATAAGACACCAGTAGAGACGGAATCCGTGCATTCATTAGAATCAGATCCTTCTTGGTTGCATGAGGATACTCATTTATGGATGTGTAAAGTAGCTGAACAAGAGGAAGAAAGATTAGAAGCCAGGACCTTAGGTGCAGAACAACATCCACGAACCCTTCAAGATCCAGCATATGCACCTATAGTATTCCCAGACGAAGAGTTTGAACCCCATGGTTGGGCGGAAATACTAGCAACCATGGATGTAGCCATCAATGAAGAACAATGGACACCCCACTGTGACGAGGATGGCTATGACATTTCAGTTTTCATGATAGAGCCAATCATGTGCGATGCGATTTTAGAAGAGTGTGAACCTAACACTGATGCATTTGAGGATGCAAGCGATTTTGATTTAGAATCAATTATCATGGATTCACCCTTTGCATCAGAGGAAGAATATTTTTTCGAGGTAGAGACTCACACTCAGAGACACGAAGAAATAATGAATGACGTGAGGTTAGCCACGGAAGTGACTACCAAGAGTGAAGGCAAGAAAAGAAAGAAGAAAGAAACCATGTCAAAAAAAGAAGAATCTTTGTTTGAAGTACCCGAGAACTTCAAGAAATATGAAATTGAAGATAGAAGGATCATGGTACGAATGCCCAATAGAAAGGTGAATGATGGACAAGTATATGATAACCGAGAGAAAACCAAGAAAGTAATAGTCGCCATAGAAGGAGAAGAAGAAAAATGCACATACATAGGGCATGATTTGACGACTGAAGAAGAAGAAGAGCTAGTTGCCCTATTGCGTGAATATAGAGATGTTTTTGCTTGGAGTTACAAAGATTTGAAAGGAGTAGATCCAGATATATGTTCTCATAGAATCCCTATGACTCCAGATGCAAAACCGACAAAACAGAAACCGTACACGTACAATGATAACTACGCTGCTAAGATTAAAGAGGAGATAGATCGCTTGATAGAAGTAGGATTCATTTACGAAATTGAGCATACCGAATGGGTATCCCCCATTGTGGTCGTGCCCAAGAAGAATGGAAAATTGCGTGTGTGTATTAACCTTAAAAAAGTTAATGCCGCAACGATTAGAGATAGTTATCCTCTTCCTATCACGGAACATCTATTGGAAAGAGTTGCGGGCAAGGAAGTTTACAGCTTTCTTGATGGATTTTCAGGCTATAATCAAGTGGCCATTGCTCCAAAAGACCAACACAAGACGGCTTTTGCCATTGAATGGGGCATATTTGCATTTCGTGTGATGCCATTTGGCTTAACAAATGCACCCGCCACTTTCCAGCGACTCATGTGTCATGTTTTCAAGGAATTCTTACGCAAGAGCTTGGAAGTTTATGTCGATGACTTATGTGCTCATTCAAATGTAAGACAGACACATATCCCAGAGTTAAGGCAAATATTTGACAAATATCGAGAATATCAGGTTTGTTTGAACCCAGAAAAGTGCGTTTTCATGGTCAGATAAGGCAAAATTCTAGGACACATTGTGTCAAAAAATGGAATCTCTACGGATGAAGAAAAGGTGAAGGTAATTGCGGATCTACCTAGACCAACTAATGTGAAAGAGGTACAGGCATTTATGGGCCATTGTGGATATTATAGGAGATTCATACACATGTATGCAATCATCGCCAAGCCTTTGTACTCTCTTTTAACCAACTTTGAATGGACAGATGAATGTGAAAATTCATTCAATGAACTTAAACGACGCTTGTGCTCAGCACCTATATTGACTACCCCAGATTGGAGTAAGCCATTCCATGTACATGTGGATGCATCCACTTACGCCATAGGATGTGTGTTAGCACAACCCACGAATGAAGGTAACATAGATCTCCCTATAGCTTACGCGAGCAGACAATTGAACGCAGCAGAAAGAAATTACACCACGACGGAACGAGAAGGATTAGGGATGATCTACGCAGTAAAGAAGTTTAGGCACTACTTGTTGGCCAACAAATTCAAGTTCTTTACGGATCATCAAGCCCTATTGTACTTAGTCAACAAACCATGTAACACAGGACGATTGATACGTTGGTTTCTATTACTCATGGAGTATGATTTTGAAGTCGTAGTCAGGAAAGGAAAGACACATCTTAGAGCTGACCACCTCTCAAGATTAACCTCAGGAGAAGCTCCTCAAGGAGTAGTGGATGAGTTACCCAGATGCATATTTGTTTAATCTTGAGATAGCACCAGAATGGGCTAAGCCCATAGTCCCCATTCTGACATATGGACCCAAGAATCCTAGGATAAAGATCAACGAAGGAGAGATTACCAAGTCTCAGAGATACCAAATATTGGCAGGAAGCATATATAAACAGGATAATCAAAAGATTCTTGCTTGTTGTGTGGATGAATCAGAACATGCGAATTGGTTGCAATTAGCACACATAGGTGCATTAAAGCAACATCATTCAAAACATCGAACATTACAGACTCTGCATAGATTAGGAGTATATTGGCCTTCGATGGAAGCAGATATCTACAGGTTGTGTAAGGAATGCAACGTTTGCTGTGAAAGACCACCAGTAGAGCATGCTACACTATATCATGTGTCTCTCACACCAGACTGGAGTGAACCTTTAGTGACATACTTGAGGACGAACACATTCCCTCAAGGCATGACCTTAGCGCGACAACGCAGTCTAGAGCAGGAAGCTCAAGGCTATTCACTTATTGGCGATAATCTATACAAAAGAGGACGAGATGGATATCTAAGACAATGTGTTCATGAGAGCGATTATCTGAGCATACTAGAGACTGCACACCAAGGTGTTGCAGGAGGTCATTTTGGACCCAATAGGATAGTCAAAGCCATTCTCTTTGCAGGATTATGGTGGCCCACTCTTCACATGGATGCACATACCTATGTAAAGAGATGTGATGTGTGCCAAAGAACTCAGTTTCCTACTCGCAGAGATGAAATGCCATTGAAACCCATGATGGGCGGACGTGCATTTTCTAAGTGGGGTATAGACTTTGTAGGACCCATCAACCCCCCTGCAAAAGGTACACATGCGGAATACATTATTGTTGCCACAGATTATTTAACCAAATGGGTAGAGGCAAAAGCCACAAAAAAGAATGATGCTCACACGACTGCAAAATTCTTATTTGAAAATGTCTTTACAAGATATGGATTGCCTATAGAGTTAGTGAGCGATCGAGGCACTCACTTTCTAAACCAAGTCATTGAATATTTGTTACAGGATTTTATGGTGATTCACAAGAAATCTGCACCATATCATCCTCAGGCCAATGGTCAGGCTGAAAGCACTAACAAGATACTTTGTAACGTACTGACGAAACTCGTGAACAACAAACGTTCAGATTGGGACAAACAGCTACACCACGCTGTTTGGGCATATCGAGTGGCCTACAAGACCGTACTCAATGCAACTCCCTTTCAGATGGTTTTTGGTCAGAATGCAGTGCTTCCTTTGGACTTCTTGATACCGACCCTTAAGGTTGCACAAGAACATCAGTGGACCGGCCATGAATTATCAGCGAGAATAATGGACTTGGAACGATTAGGAGAAACCAGGCTGAAAGCAGCAGCAGGAATATACGCAGCGAAGAAGCGACAGAAAGCATATTTTGATGCACATGTGAAAGATAAAGGCTTAAAAGAAGGAGATTTAGTTCTCGTGTATACGTTGAAACAGCACGCACGGAAGTTAGAAAAGCGAGGTTATGGACCTATGATCATTAACAGACTTTCGACAAGTGGAGCAGTACAGTTAGCCACCTTAGAAGGAGATATAATGCCTAATTACGTTAGTGGCTGTAGAGTCAGGTTATATCAAGAACCTCTTGCTGAGGATATGCTTAGACGACTCACATTGGCAAAGAAGCGTAAGGAGGAAGAAAACAGAATACGAACTGAAGCTCAGGCAGAGGCCATAGAACGCATTAAGCGCATGAAGCTAAGAAGACAAGGACTAGGGAGAGAACATTATAACCATCTGGAAACATCACCCAGATATCCCATGGCCATGTGTCAAGTAAAGTCAACCACTCATCCTAGCATAGTGGACAGGAGACCATTCATTACAGTTAGGCTAGAGCACAGCAACCCTTGCCAAGAGCTCAGGGCTTTAATTGACTCAGGTGCTGCGACTAGTGCGATTAGATGGTCCCACTATAAGGATTCAGGAATAGAAATGCGGCCAATTGAGGCATACCTCATAGGCCTAGGAGGCATGGAAACCCCTTGCATGGGTGAGGTGGACCTTCCTATCCTCATTAAGGATGTGACCATGACAGCGAAGCTACTAGTGTGCCATGATGACGACCTGATCGAACCCCTAATCCTTGGCCAAGATTGGCTATACGATCACTCAGTGGACCTAAATCTTAGACAAGGCTCCTTACAAATTGGAACCTTAGAGCAGAAGCGAGTGATACCGCTTGACTTCCCTAACGGCAATCCAACTGAGGTTTGTAACCCTAGACCCTATGAAATACATGCGACGGAAGACCGGAAGATCTTTGATCAGACCAGTCACGTTACATCTACACCAACCCACTCGGGCTTGGCTATGGACAGTTGTCAATCAGAAGGACGACAAGAGATCTTCCCTGGGGCTTCCTGCAAACTAGAAGGGGCAGCTACCCAACCGCTAGGGCAGATGGACACAATCAGCGGTCAGGTGGGTTGCATCAGCGGCCAAATGAGCACGACACCCTGCGGTGCTCATCCTTCCAAACTTGTTGCGGACTGGCCTAGATTAAAGATAAAGAACGAATCACTTCCTAATGGGCAGGTCACGCAAGTGTTGGATCTCCCTTCTTTTCCAAAGCAGAGCGTCCATCCGACCTCTCAACCTCAACAACAACAGAGTCAACCACGAGGAAGGAACCCAGACCGACGACAGTATCAGAAGACACAACAAGGAAAGTAGTCTAGGCCACCCAAAGGAAGCGGCACCAGACAAATATGGGTGCCAAAAGGACAAAAAGCACCGAAGAACTCCAACCAAGCAGAGATCGACAAGAAAAAGGCAGGGCAGAAACAGAATCAGTATCCACCATCCCCTCGACCTTCTTCTACAGGTCCGAGCATTCGACAAATTTGGATCGCCAAGAAATACCTTACCCATAGACCCACACCCACGCAGATTTGGGTACCCAAAACCATGTATCATAGCTCAACCCTTAAGCCATGTAATATATACCCCTCACAAATCTTTCCATCCCTCAATACCACCACACCCGATACTACCTTCTGCCCCTCAGCAGAAACCCACCACCTACTCAAAGACTCTTAGGAAATGGATACCGAAGCTTGTCCAACCGTCTTCCCCTAACCCATTGTCTAACTACCCCCCGACTAACATACAACCTTGTAATAAATCACTAACCTTTAAACCTTGTATAAATTCACCCACCATCATCACACATCACTCATAATCTCATCTCATCAAGAAATGTATGCATAATCTGAAACGTGTAGGTGTCTAGAGACCTGCACTAGTGCTGCAAGAAGCATTGCATCCATCACATCACAGCACTTGGCTACACGGGTTACGCATCAGTTATGGAAAGGGATTGCGGTCTCACTTTAATGGGATCATAATTAATTTCCATGCTAATGTGTTAATCTTTTGTAGCAGATCTTTCTCATTATCGCATCAGTCATCATGCAAACCGACGAAGGACCATCAGAAGCAGGCCCCAGCGTAGCTGCAGTGCCCCTCAATGTTTTACGAGCAGAATCCCACCCGACTGCTCCACCGCCAGAATTCCAAGGATTTCCAGGGCCCATGCCGATCGATAACCCACCTATGGGCTACACAGAAAAGATACACCGTAACTCTCACTGGTTTCAGGGACTTGCAGGACCCTTAGCGGACGCGGAGTTTATATTTGAATCTAATTTGACGTTTGATGACCGCACTTGGGGAAAATACCAATTCTTCTCCAGAGAGTTCGAAGGCCTACAGAACACTCACGACTTAACTCATGTTTGGGCCAGAGCCGGCTTCACGGAGTATTTCAGTGATCCTCTACCCAAACCTGACTTTTATAGGTGTTATTATTTAATCACTACTTTGCTGGCCTCAGAGAATAAGGATATCCCAGGAACTTTTATTTTGCCTTCTTTAGTGGATGATCCACCCTACAAAAGATTTTATCTTTCGAAGGATTTAATCAGAGCTGCCATCAAGATTCATGGAACCCACATGCCCACAGATCGAGAAAGATTAGTTCCAGACCCTATGAAACGTGGGGATGTCACTAAGTGGGAGGAGATCTCAGCAATTACACCTGAGCTGTCAAAGCCGCTACGGATATGCATGCAACATTTTGCATTCCCCGCTCAGGACAGATTCACCATGCCACATAAAAGAATATGGTTTGGATTGTACTTAGCCTGTACTGGACCTCAGACTGTCGATCTGGCGAGCTGGATCATTGATCAAATGTATTTGGCACAACACAGATCGAACGAAAGAAAGTGCTTAATGGATGTTGTGCGCTGACAAGAATTGTTTATATGTGCTTGGCTTATGACTTGCCAATTGAACGTGCATTAACAGGAGAAGAGCTGAAGGCATTCAAAGGAACGACGAAGAAAGCCAGGAAGCCCAGTAGAGCACGGGCAGGTAAGCGCATGCGAGGCACTATTCCTTGCCTTCAAGTGCCAGAGTCACCATCACCACAACCCTCTCCAGAGCAGTCACCGACAGAAGCCACTCCCACAGTACAACCTATTCGCATAAGGTTATCTCGACCAGTGGTAACGGAGGGCACTACTAGTACCATGTTGCACCTCAGGCAGCTACAACCACAGAACCCACCACCACGACAGCAGAAGCTCCCACCACTATTGGTGCGGAAGCCTTTTCTTTCCCACTACCACACATGGAGGCAGAACCAATAAACACAACATTTGATTTTGAAATGCCTGATGCATTCTCCAATGAGTTCCAATTTTCAGAGGCACAAATGTTCTCTCAAGAATATGAACGCCCCAGTTACCCTACCACACCGCGGGATCAGCCACAGGGACAAGTGGTGTCGAGCTCTGATGACGAAAGGACAGCATCTGATGACGATGAAGGTGACGATGAAGCCAGCCAGGGCACGCATGATTCCCAAGAACAAGGATAGACAGATGGCCAAGGCCAACAAACCGATGCACACGGTGACACCAGCACGCATGAAGAGGAGACTTTCGAAGCAGCAGCTTACACGCTGGCAATCAAGAAATTATATCGTACGATGGAGAAAGTCTGGGCATGGAAGAAATTGACTGAAGAAGAGAGCCAAACCATAATCGAACAAGAACTCATCTCCGGAGGATTTGAAGAAGTCTACATCAGAGGGTTCAGAGAACTGGTCAAATCCATTGGCCCGGTCGAAGCACTAAGATATTTACAAAGGAAGCCACTCCCCCAATATGACCCTCGCAGAGTTCGCTTGTTATCAAAGCCCGGTGAATATATTCGAGTTCCGGTAGGTGCTCAATCATCCCACCAGGCGCAAGAGGCACGCCTACGTCCGGAAAGATCCATCACCGAAGAAGCTATCCTAGTCGACTCCCCACCACGTACTACCGTTGTACATACTACCACTATCCTTGAAATAACATCCACACCATCTACTCCTCTCTCACCTCATGTTTCACCAACCCATCCTGTATCCCCCGCACACCCACCTGCTCCTCCCACATCCACACCAGTCCACGGCAACATAGCCACAGCCTTTGCCCTGCCCATTCATGCCACCATGCCCGCACCCACCCCACCTCGTCTACGTGTTAACCCCTTCATCCCTTCATCCTTCCCATCCTTCCCCCCACCCTTAAGACACCCTTTCTCCTTTCTAACCCCATTAACCTTCTCACCAGTTTCACCTCCCCAACCCACTATAACCCCTATTTCCCCTTTTCACCAAGCGGCTCCAGCCATCCCCCCCTAAATTACTCTACATTTGTAAATCCCGTCTTCACACCTACACAACCACCCACATACACACCCCTTTTCACAGTCACTGCACTTGACACGTCCAATGACATGGACATCTCACCACCCACCGCACCAGCACCCACTCCACTCACAGCACCATCATATTTAGGTACGTCACAATTTTCCACGATCACCACTGCATCCACCTTCCCAACCCCATTCCCCATTCCCGCTGCATCTACTTCCACTGCATCCTCACTTAGCACTCCATTACTATTATCGCCAACCATAGACACTGCACTTCAACAAATGTTCACATGCATGACACAAGTACGAGATGAGTTCGCATCTCTGGGCAACAATTATCAACAGCTGCAGAGGACGACAAATGAATTACAGTCGCAGCTTAATTCATTATCAATCGAGAATGCCTCTTTAAATACGCGATACCAAGAACTAAGAGAGGCATATCATAAGCTAGAGCTAGAAAGTGAAGAGAAAACAAAAGAAGCCACTGCTGATCTGGACAACATGCTTCGAGCCCAAACAATTAGGAACGCGACGCTGACCAGGAATATGGGCTTACTCAGGAGGCACCTAGCCGCAGCAAAAGAGGAGAACCAGAGACTCCAAGAGCAGAATAGAGAGAATTTGGAAGCGGCATTGGACCATCCAGAACAACCCTTAAGTCCTAGCAGATTCAAGGCAATCCCATCCGAATCGATGCAGATGTTGCTAGAGGATCACGTGAGATTGCTAGAGGACTATGATCGGATGAACGAAGAGCATCAGAAGTTAAAAGAAGATCACAAGTTACTACAGCTCAGAGAACCGGCACCACAACAAGTACAAGTAGCAGCAGAAGTACCAGAACCTGTGGACCCCTCTCCTGACCTCATAGAGGAACTCAACGCATTACAGGCCCAGGTAGCCACTCTCCAATCACGCATAGATGTATACGAAGCACCACCACGGCCTGACTCCCCACCGGAGATCCCAGCTGACGACGAGAACATAACCATTCCAGTGGAGGAAACGTTTGAAGAAGCATACGAGCCAATACCCATCCTAGGCGGACAAGTCACGGTCGAAGGCCAGATGACCTATGAACTTCCTACCCCCGCGTGGATGAAAACGATTGAGGAACTTGGAACGACACATTCAGCCAGAGTAGAGGCACAGTTACATGCAATGGCCATGATTGAAGAGAGAATCTTACAATCCCCCTTCTTTACTCATCTAGCCCCCCGACGCTATATATCTGGGCATGAGCTGCAGTATAAACCGTACTTCATGTTAATGGCTGAATATCAGCTAGCTATAGAGAAAGAAACCGGCATGAAACCTACGCATGCTACACAATTCGAGCCGGCGGACTTGCCACCAAATGCACAAAGAGGAGGCGCAAAGATCTACTCCAGCAGTACCCAGAAATGATGAGCACATGGGTGAAAGCACCTTTACATTTAAAGTATAATCCTTGCTGGGGACCAGTACCACGACGCCGCTCCTGGATTGCATTCGCTATCAAAGTACAAAACAATAGGCAGTGTCAGGATTGGTTGAATTACCCCTACTTCAAGCCGCCCACCGAGTTACCCACTGTTGGCTATATGATGGCTACAATCCATCACTGGCTCCCTCGCCTGAAGCATATGGATGATATCGCAGCGCATATGACTGTCAAAATTTTTGACATGATGCAAATGATATTTAAAGTCTTCCGACGCGTCAAGGCACCGCATGTAAACACCCCGGGATTTGAGCATGGTAACTTTGATCTAGTATATGACATGAGCACAACGCCATCGCTCCGGGTGTGTTATGCCTGGCACTGTAGAATAAATTACCTACCGGCGTGCTACAAGCAAACATTTGAAGAGATGTTCACCACCGGATTTTGGGAATACCATTCCGAGGTATTCATAAGCAGGCCCACACATTTATTGCAACTATTTGCCTGTGAGCGAATGGTTTATTCCACGCACTATCAACTCCCGCCACCCGACAAACCGCAACCAATCGACTGGGAGAAACTCGAGGCTGATCTGGCCCGAGGCATTCGAGTATCGGAGCACACCCTCGCTCACGACCTCCTACAAAACTACATCCGGCAGACCGCACAACAAGGTTCTGTCGAGGACGACAGAAGCGAGAGGGAGGGGGGTGTTGGAAGCAGTCAGAGGCACAGACGACGTGGAAGCATGTAAAGACGGAGCAGGGAGCCAATCGGATCATTTTTTCAAACAACTATGTTTTTATCACCTCTTCAAACATCCAACAGTGATTTTCATCACTCTTGTAACATATGTAATATAGACAAAATCCCATTTTCTAATTCATAGCTCCATTTTGTGCAAGCCGAGGAGTCCTCGAGCTTGAGGAGCTTAGGTAGAATGCGCGTACCAATTTTCGTTATTTTTAGACATCGTTTACCCTTCCAAATAGCCTCTAGGACCTATTTTTTAACTATGCCGGTCACTAGATGTGAAACCGGTCAAAACTAGTCTAGAAACTATAAAAAGAGCTAGAGAGCTCATTTTTGAGGTTAGCTTGTTTGAGTAGAGAAGAGCTTAGAGCTATTTTGAACTTGTAAGAGTGTTCTTGAGTAATAGAGCTAATTTCCCACCTTCCATTGTGTCTTGCTTGTCTCTTCATTGTGTGTGTGTATGGGTGTGTGCATCTTTGTGCTTCTCACCTTCACTCTCACATCATCTCTCATTCACGATCTTCATATCACTCCTACCTCTTCCGCGGATTGACATTAAGGAGGTGAAGCTTCTTAACGTGGTTCTCACCATTGTGCTAGAGCAACAGGTATGTTAGGCACGAATCAAGTACAAGAAAACCTAACCACCCAAGTTTAATTATAGCTAGAATCTTAATAGGGAAACTATAAATGAAAATGAACATAAAGTCTTTGATCACACTCTAATTATGATATAACGCAAGTACTTCTGAAGACTTAATTAATTGGAGAAGATTCTATACCCATGATGGAAACCTAAAAAGCACAAGTGATTGTGATAAAAGAGCATTGCAATGCAGTTGTACTTGGGAATCACTAGGCTAATAGATAAGGCATATGAACCTTAGATCACGAAGACACCTTAGATCACGAAGACACCTACATGTTTAGTTCGAAGACTAATGATTCAAAAATTTCATGTAGCATGGAATGACTAATAGATACTTCTGGCATAGCCTATCTACATATACAAAAAGATCCCTACAAGACTCAATTGGAGTATACCGGAACCAATCAATCCTTCGAACTAGAACACCCGAAGGTCAAAATTCAAAGAGGGATCATATATTGATAAGAAAGGAACCATGTATGTGGTGACCAACTTACTCAATAGGACAAATAAATTCGGAAATGTCATTCCAGAGAATGAGATAGGAGACCTAAGATGAAAACCTAGAACACCTCATGGTAAATCTATGTCGACTAGAATCGTAAACCTAGAGTGGATCCCTTAGGATAATAAAAGTATTGAATTTTTCTTGAATAGAGAGATCAATGAAGCCTTTTGGAGATTGAAACCAGAACAATCCAACAAAGTAGGTGGAGTCACAATATACAAGTTCAAAGATCCTCAAATACTAGGCAAAAATAATATTTGGTAATGGAACATGGTAGGCATGCATACACCTAGAAGGGTGAATTGGTTTTCCCTCCACCAAGATCTAATGTTTTCCATGGCCAACAAGGATTGAAATCCTCTCAAACTTATGGTACCCATAAGGAAAGAACTAGAGAAATACATGAACTAAGATTTGAAAACCCCTTAGGAAGACATCGATCAGGACTTCGGACAGTAAGAACACACTAGGAGAGACATAGGGGATAGAGACATCAAAGATGCATGGATGAGTTTCCCCGACCTAGGCCTAGAGAACACCCTAGGATACTAAGTCCTAGTCATTTGGTTAATTCCATAAAGAACTACTTCAATGGAACTGGAGATCCATACAATCATGTAGCAAAGTTTAGACAAGTATTAAGAGTTGAAAAAGTCAACCATTTATTTATGCAATATACTGCTCTTGATCTAAATCTCAAGAATACCACCCTAACCTAGTTTCAACTGCTACATCAAGGTCAATATTGAAATATAGACTAATTTCTAGAAGCATTCATCACTCAAACCTCCAAAAGGGCATTAGGCACAATACCTCATCCTTGATACATAGGTTCAAGCAAACAACTCAGGAAATGGTCCGACTAGCTAGAAGAAGATTTAGAAAATACCTAGATAGATGTCCTATTCTAGAACTACCCACACCAACCAAACAAGTGGAATTGTTTTTGGATGACTTTCTAAGTGCTAAACTAAGGTCATATGTGCAGTTGAAGGAAGCTAGGAACATTGAATAGTGTGTGCACATGTGTATAGGCATAGAGGATAACTTCGATGAAGAGTTACTACTTTTTAAGATCTATAAAGACTCAAATAATGCTACGAGTTTCACTTCTAAACCATCTACTTTGATAGTTGGTAGAGAAGGTAGCTCATAAATTAGGAGTCTCAAGTAAGCATACCCTTGGAATGGTCTCACTGAAACAATGTTACAACTGTGGAGGAGACCACATGGCCAATGTGTGGCCATTTATGGCTCAATCCCAAGCGAACCCTAAAGCCCTTTATTTGGTATCAGAGCTTGTTGAAGGCTGGTGTGCAAGAAGCTTCAATGGAAGCTTAGGTCACAAGAGGTAAATGTGCAGGTCAGCACCTCTCAATAGTTGTTTGGTATTTTGGCCATAAGTCGAGTTAGGAAGCTCGAATTGGTCCATTTTTAAGTTTTGTGCATAGCTCAGACAGAGAACTACAACTTCAGATCATCTTGCATGATTAATTCTTGAGTGGGAGGCATATCACCATTGTATTAACATGTGTTTCCATCAACTTTTTCATTATTGGTTATATTGTTATGATTGTTGAGTTTACAAGGGATACTCTGTCAATTTTTTTCCAAGATTTTTTAATGTCTACTTAGTCACTTCGGAGACTTGGTGAGTAGGCTTATACTCATGGTTTTATGTGCATGCTAGATGCATGGTTATGTGATTAGGTGGTTCACATGGTTTCTTCTCTAGTTAGACATTTGTAATGTGACTTATGCATATTGATATGCAAGTGTGATCCTATTGAGGATAGAGTATTGTTTCTAGTCTCTTGTTATATTTATAGTCTCTTGGATTCCCAACATGGTGTCTTGTCGATTTGATAGCACTCACTTTTTGAGATGGAAAGATCAGATGTGGCATACATTGGTTCGTGCAGGGTTACACATGTATGTGCATAGAGATGCACAGAGGCCTTGTGACATGCCTGACCACGTATGGATGGATATGGATGCATTGGACAACATCACTATCCGGTTATAGATTGTGGATTCTATAGATGAGTGTTTGATGTATGAGGAGATGAGTAGTGCCTTATGGTAGAGACTACATGAAATGTATGCGAGTCCATTGACTCATGTGAGACATAGATCACATCGACAACCTCGATGTTGGCACTTTGGTTATGAGGGCCATACTCGATGACATTGCCTCACGTGGATGCAACGATGAAATCAAAGATATTCAATTGATGCAGCTCAGGTAGTGGTTTCAAGAGAATCTATGGCAGTTGATTATGCTAGTGATGGTGATATCACTTTCTAGTATGGTTTGTCTCAGGATTCCTCATGTTCATCAGATGGCACACATATGGCTTGGATGCTTGATGCATTAGCCAATTTTCATGTTACTCCACATCACGAGTGGTTTTCTCAATTCTCAGGTGAGAGTCATGGATGATCGTATGATATATGACATTGAGGGTGCAAGAGATGTATGCCTTATTCTACCTAGTGGAACATCACTTATACTCAGACATGTACGCCATGTGCCTTCATTCCCTATGAGCTTGATTTCAGTTAGCCAATTACAGGAGAGCAGTTGTTATGCATTCCTTGGTGAGCATCATTTTCAATCATAGTTGGGACATCATATGCTTGTCAGAGGTGCTATGATTGGGTATAGGTAATCACTAGAGGTACTTCATGTGAGAGACAGTATCGTCTCGGGGGTAGTCTAGCCTTACATGTGATGTGAGACTCATCATGTCTCATTTTGTCTACCTACACATAGGTCTTTTGACATTCATGATGCACATGTATGGCAAGATTCAGATGCTCTGATGGATGCACATGTAGGGCATATTTTTTATGCTTATGATGCTTATATGAGCATGATTTTATTGATCATGTGGATGCTCTTATGGAGCACACTTCAGATGATTAGTTGGATGCTTTCGAGCATGATGTGGATGCTCATGTAGAGCATTGTGATGATACTTAGTTAGAGTTTGATCATCAGTTTGATCTTGGTGTTGATGTTATGTAGTTAGCTAATGTGGATCATGATGATACACTTGGTGTGGTAGAGCACGATAGCTCTTATGATATACAGTGTATGCGAGAGCATACTAGCTCTTAAGGTGCATAGCTAGACACATCTTTTGTTGAGAGGATGATTGATTTAGATGTTGATGAGTCAGTAATCATGCAATCATTCTTGGATTTGCTCATGCCAGATGTTGACACAGATATGTGAGGACATATTGTTCTTGATGATGGTGCTTTGGATGCCTTGGATACAAGCATGGCTGACATGCTTGGGTTAGCCAGGATAACGCATATTTTGTTAGCATTTGGGAGTTTGATGTATGAGTTGTTATGCTAGAGATTGGATGTTATAATTGCTATTGGAGCATTTGCACTTGGATTTGTTAGTCCTTTGATGATTTACATAGGCATAGAGTGAGTGGGAGCCTTATAGGAACTTCATTAGTTCTTGCATCAATCTGATGTGAGCTTGACTTTTATTGATATGATTCTAGAGCAGTTTGAGGTGCATGGATACACCTTGTTCGAGGCATTTGGTGTAGATTGATCCATATGGGTTGAGATCCGGACTCTTCCTTTACATTCTTGTATAGTCCTACATCATTCTTTGTATGTGTTATCACTTCTGGTCGCATTGACCCTTGATTGGGAGATTGTTGGGGATCTAAGGATGATGTGATCTTACCCCTAGATTCATATATATACATCATATATAGAGCATTGCCTCAACGGAGATCATTATGTGGGTTTTCAGGCTCCCACACACATGTTCTCTCCTCTTCTCTCTGTCTCCCTCTATCTCCTCCTTGCTCCTCTTGTTCTGCACACCAAAGCCCTTCACTTCTCAAAGACATCTTAAAAATCTTGGTACTAACTTGATAGCTTTACTGATCATCTTTCTTGGGCTCTTGAGCTGGTAATGCATAGATCATATATGTTGGTTCCTTTCTTACTGCATGCATGAAGGCTTTGGCTCCTACATATGTTAGATTCTTTTGGATATCCTTGTAAGTGATTTTATTCTTCTCCCAATTGATGTTTTGGATTATATTTATTTAGTCAAGGCAGTCCAATGGTAACAAGCTTGTTGAGACTTGATTTAACATATGTGGGAATCATGATCACCAAGGTCTACTCTTAATGGTGTGGTTTCCTTGGTAATACTCCCAAATGCTAGAGGTTGTCCATCGACTACTTCAGCTACTACTAGTTTATTCTTCTGAAGCACTAAAATCTCCTATTTCTTAAACAATCCTTCATTGATGAATCATGAGGAGGCTCTTGAATCGACGAGGGTTGTAAGTGAAAGGTTCTTCTTAGGCATGAACAACTTGACAGGTGCGAGACATGTTTCTATGGGTTTTGCTGGAATTACAAGACCCTTTCTTATATCATGGTCTTGTTGTATGGTCTTCTTTACAACTGGACTTCCTGGTTTCCTTGCTTGACAAGGGTTACTATGAATCTAGATTTTTTTATCTTTTTGGGACAAATAATTACAATATGGCCATGATTTCCATAATAGAGGCATAACTTGTTATCTCTCCTTCTCTGTTTTTCCTATGGAGTTAGAGGCTAGAACCTAGTTATGTCTATCTAGATAGGTTCAAGCATAAGTTCTTCTCTAGGAGAATGCTGGAAGGGTTTCCATTGGCGAAGTCTTCCTTCTACTTGTTTTTCTTGTTTCCTTTCAAAGATATGGTTATCACAATGAAGTGCTTGTGTGATGTATTCACTCAAAGTCTTAAACTCTAGCATCGCGAGCAAAAGGTCCTTCACATCATCTCTTAAATCCCATCTAAATCAGCTTATGAAATAATTTTTGTTCCAAGTGAGATCGCATATCGATTGTCGAATTTGGTGCATAGGAAGAGGCACGTCAGTTACCTTGATGTAGCTTTTGTAGTTTTGTTTTTGCCACTCGACACATGTCTCCATCTCCAATCATGCTCATGCGATCTCTAAGAAATCCCTCTTAGTCATGAAGTATTTCCATGTCCTTGTCTAAGATTAGGGAAAACCATTGTAACTCTTGACCATACAGTAGGGTTCCAATAAACCGACATTGTATGCATCATTAGGCTATCTATAAGGCTTCATACAGATCTACAATTTAACTTGTTTAGGAACCCATGGAACTTTATGCGATCATGATCGAACTTTTTTTGGCATGCAAATCTTGGGTTCCTTCATGAAGGATGAACTAGGATGTTGGTTTACTTGAATACTTCCTTGATTTTCTTGAAGACTTGAGATTTGTTCTTGTAATTCTTGGATGAGTGTACCTATATGCATGCAATATCCCATCGCGACTTGTGTTTGTTGATGAGTTAAGTCCTCGACTTGTTGTTGAAGACTCTCAAGAGATGCCACAATCTGTTCATAAGTGTTCTCCATGATTCCTGGTCTTGGATAAAAGCCAATCTTGCCAAAATGTCAGGGAAGTACTAGATTGTGCCCTCTAACTAGACTACATAAGATTTCAAAATTACACTTTCGATTACAAGATCACCCATGTAGGGAAATAATACAAGAATATATAAATCATACAAGACATCCCACAACCAAAGAGTGATAGGTATAGATAACTCAACTCGAGATGATACTGAAGATCCCACAACTGGAGACCGTAGGTATGAAACAAGATCTCTAGTTTACAATAAATCCTTCAAGGAGATGAACTAGATATAAGGAATAACTAGAAAGGATCTCATGCTTGAGATTACGACAATACTAGAGAGAATGCCAAAGATACAAGACTAGACAAGACTAGAGCAAAGGACAAGACTAGAACTTGAACTCCAACTTGAAGGTATTGAATTGGAGATCATGACTCCTTGAGCTCCCAACAATGGCATTGGCAAGACTAAGTATGTATGTGGCCAACCCCTCCTTATATAGGTTTTCAAGGGTAGTTCATCAATGGTGGTTACAAATTGATGATGTCATCAATGATGACATCAATTCAAAACATGACCTTTGGATGTCGGCATGAAGCAAGTAGATAGTCAATCTTAGGGTTTTAGTACATTTCGAATGCAATGGAAGAACCAATCAAGAGGTATAGAAGTCACATGAAGTTTGAGGTTCAGGATGGTTTTGCACAAAATGGAGCTACAAAAAGGTGAAATGATATTTACAATGGTTTTAGTGATCAAAATCACTCTTTTTGTAGGGGTTTCTTTTGAAAATTCGACATACACTTCTTGGAGCTTGCTATTTTCTCCTTCTTTTTGTGTGTCCACTTCTTGGACACGTTTTTGCACCTCATTCTTGACCTTGAGTGCTAACACTGTCCCCTCTCGAGTCTCTTGTCCGTGATTGACCTTTGTTGTAGGAGGTATTCCATCTGGTACTTTGAGAGGTAGTGTCCACCACACATCGTCAAGAGTTGTGTGTCTTCCAAATTAAGCTTAGTTGGTTGCCCTGCTCTTCATGTTGTCACACCTAGCCTTGATAGTTTTTTATCCCTTTGTATATACTGCTTCCTTGGATTCCAGCATGATGATGGATTTGTGATATTTCAAAACTTGTTAACTTCTGAAAAGAGGTTGTCCATGTTGATTGTGAGTAGCTCTGGCTTCGAATTGCTTCCTAGGTATTGATGTTGTCCCATGGATGTCCTCTAGATCTTTCAAAGATGATGTTCATAGTAGTCATGCCAAGTACTCATAACCCATAATGAATGATGGGTAAGTGCGTTCATGCATGGGTTGAAGAAAATAT
Source organism: Ceratopteris richardii (assembly GCA_020310875.1). NCBI lineage: Eukaryota > Viridiplantae > Streptophyta > Polypodiopsida > Polypodiales > Pteridaceae > Ceratopteris > Ceratopteris richardii. Next base: position 124,033,624 of record CM035443.1, read on the forward strand.
GTGCCTTGTGCACAACCTTGTATGGTGGCCCTATGCATGCTTACTTGGGGAATGCATTTCAAAACATATGGTGCAAAAACATTTGGGTCTTGAGCTAAGTGCTCAAGGGTATGCTGACAAAGAGGTTTCCTAATCTATCATTGTTATAGTGTTGCCAAAGTAGTGGATTCTCACCATGGTGAATCGGTAGTCCATATTCATTTTATGCTCGCCACAATGATTGACCATTGGCTTTTCTTTCGTTGTTGATGGATATTCTTGTTTGGAGCAAAGTGTGAACAACCTGCAACTAGACAGCCGCCAACGCACCATGGTCATTGAATTAATAATGTGGGAGATATCTACATTTTACTGCTCACTGGTCTATCTCTGCAGAGCCCCGAGAATGGTGGGCATGTTCCAGAAATTGATGAATCTTGTTCTCAATGCTCAGTCCATCATTTGAAGTGTTTTAACTTGGATTGGGAAGCTTGATAAGTCTATTTGCTATATCCAAAAGGAATGTATCTAATTCTTACCAGGTTGAGAGCACTGTTCAGTTTTTCTAGAAGGTGTATGTCCAAAAATAGCAAGTTTTTGGGAGCTAGTCATCTTGCAACTTGTCTGTCTTGACTTAAACTTTTGGGATACATGTTCCAAAGTACTTGGCTGATATTTTGGTGGATTTAGGATGCTCAAAGGGTCTACTAATCAACTCTGAAGTCTCAGTTGGATGGTGTGAAGCCGGTTGTAGCAAGACCAACTCATCTTTGGATTGCATCCACCATCTCTCTCCACAAAAAAGGGGGGATGATAGTGAGGATGAAGACAAATATGAAGCAGATGATGGGATATTGATGAAGAGGAAAGTTCAAATTTCTTTTATGATGAAGAAGAACAAGAACATACCCTCAACTCTTCCCAGAGAGATGATGAGACTAATGATGGGGGATGGTTTTTTTTAATAAATAATAAGAGAGATGTACAAGCAAAAAGTAAAATGCATGCATCTCCCCTTTTTTTAGAACACTTGAACAAAACTAGCAAAACTGGAGAAGCCTGGCAATAGATGAAATAAAATAGATGAGAAGACATGCTATGAAAGAGTATATACAACTTAAATAGATTGCTAGCCAGGTGATGCCAAAGAGCTTTACTTTTGCTGATTATAGGCCTTGAGCCTGGATATGTTGACCAGTGGTAGTACCTCTCCTTTTAGGGTTAGAGGCCTGGATATGTTGACCAGTGGTAGTACCTCTCCTTTTAGGGTCTCTAACTCCATTGCACCCCAATTCAACATTGTTTTAATTCTATAGGGTCCTTCCCAATGTGAAGCCATTTTCCCCATACTTGTGTGTGGATTTGAGATCTTCTTGATAAGCTATGCCCCAAGAAGTGGGGTGTAACATGCATTCCTTCCTTAACATGGAAATTAATACCTTATTAGTGGATTATGTCTATCCATTAGCTCTTGGATAATAGGCACAAGAGGTCCGATGTAAAATTTTGTACCTATTAAAAATTTCATGTAGAATCTTGTTCACAAAATGAGTACCTTGGTGTGTGCAAATTTCAAGAGGACATCCAAATCTACAAATAATGTTACTATATCCTCATATATGCCATCTTTAAATTGAGCCACATGCATCAAATTTCAAGAGGACATCATATGGGTTGTCTATGTGACTTGCCAAATTGACAAGCACTACATTTGTAAATCATGTGTTGTTTGGAGATGTTTGGTAGACCAAGCACACTCTGATCCCTAGTGATTTGCTTGAGAGAACTTTCACCTATATGAGCTAAATTTAATAATGCAATTTTCCTAGTATCTTGGAGCTCAAAGGTAAATAGTCTACTTGAATTTCTCCTCTTGCTATCCTCTTGAATCCCTAATGTGGATCCTTAAAAAATGCTCCATTCTTCATGAATTTAACCTACAATCCTTTTTCAACAATTTGACCTACAGTTATGAGGTTTTTGGTGATGGTTGGCACATACTATACCTTGCTCAATAGGTTTATATTACCATATGAAGTCTTCACATTGCCTATCTTCTCCACTAGATTCCTTGTGTCATCTCCTATTTGGACTTCATGTCTATTCCTTGGATTCTCCAACTCGGAGAGTAGAGCTATAGTTCTTACTACATGATTTGAGCAACCTGAGTGTATATAGAGTACATGTTCATCTGCTTTTCCTTGCTTCATGTTCATGTTCATCATAAGTAATAACTCCTCTTGATTTTTATCATCTATATAGTTGTTGTAGTCTCTCCTTCCTCTGTATCCTCCTTGATAATTATTATTGTTGTATCCGTTTTTGTTGTAACCATTGTTGTTGTTAAATGTACCTCTTGAGCTTCCATAGCCTCCTCACTTGTAGCCTCTTCCTCTTTGCTTTCTGGATTACTGAAACAATTCTTAGTAATGTGATTAGTTAAGCCACATATGGCACATGAAGAGGAGCTTTGTGTTCTCCCCCTACCTTGTCTTCCTCCTTTGCCTCTTCCTCTTGAGCCTCTACTTCTACCTACAAATTTCACTTGAGAGGTGCTTCCCTCATCATCAAAAGTTTTACCTTTGCCTTTGCTATCTTTACTCTTGTTCTTATCTCTATACAGAGTAGAGCATTGATTACCTTTTGAGTTGTCTCCATTCTTCATAAGCTTTGGTTCGTGTGTGAAAAATTGTCCCATGAGGTTGTTGAAATCAGGAACCTACATGTCCATGTAGAGGTCCATAGTTGTGGTGAAAGCTTCCCATTTATCATCTGCCTTTATTCCATTGATCACTTGCCTTACTATTTGCTCTTCATCAATGATTTCTCCAATGCTACCAAGTTGATATGTTATGTCTATTTTGGTGACAAAATCAGTCACACTGCTTGGGCATCTTCTTGAGTGTGGTGAACTCCATCCATAGTTCATTCTTCCTTGCCTTGGTACTTGATGAGAAGAATCTTTCAAGAGCATTCCAAGTATCTTCTCAATTCTTACAAGTCCTGATGTATGGAAGTAAAAAATAAGAGATTGCATTTAGAATATATGACCTTGCCAGAGCATCCTTTTAACACCATGTGGTTAACCTCCTTTATTCTTCTTGAGTTGGTTGTCCTTTGCTTCTCAGGATTGGCATCATCTTATCTCCAGATATGTAACCATAGAGATTTCTCCCTTAAAGATAAGATTCCATTTGAAGTGACCAAGTTGAGTAATTACCTCAATCCAATTTTTTTATGGATGAAGAAAATTCATCTCCCATGTTGGTTTGTTATTGCTCTAATACCACTCTGAGGAGATGAATATGTATGTTGTAGAGGTGAGCTGGTGTTGCACAAAACCTGTGCCACACTATCACTCTAGCACAATGGCAAGTACCAACGTGAGGAGATTCACCTCATAAATGTCAATCCACAGAGATGTGAGGACCAGTATGAAGACCGTGAGCAAGTGATGGCACAAGGGGTGAGTGAAAGCACACAAGCATGCACACATATAGACACAACACAAAGTAAGAGCAAAGAGTGGAACAATGGAAGATCTTCGATAACAAAAAAACTCTCTAATAAAGCTCAAATCTACCACAAGCTAACCTCAAAAATGAGCTCTCTACTCTTTTTATAGATTTTTGAGTGGTTTTGGCCCTGTCCAGACCTAGTGTTCGACCTAGTTAAAAATTAGGTTTCAGGGCTTATTTGAGGGCTCAAACGGATTCTAAAAATTATGAAAATTTATAAGATGATACTTCTAATACTCCTCAAGCTCGAGGACTCCTCGGCTTGAACAAAGTGGAGTTGCAAAAATGGAAAATGGTATTTACAATGGTTTTTAGTGATATGTCACTATTTTTTTAGGCATTTCTTTTGAAAATTCGACATGTGCTTCTTGGAGCTCCCTACATGCTCCCTCTTCTTATGTGTCCACTCCTTTGATGCACTTCCATGCTTATGCTTGTCCTTGATTTTGAACACTCTCCCCCCCCCTCTCGAGTCTTTCATCACTGATAGACCCTTGTTGGAGTGGTTGTTCCATGTAGTAAGTTAGAGAGTAGTGTCCAGCATGCAGCAACAAGTTTGTCTCTCTTGCAAATGTAGCAGGGTCTACTGTTTGGTTCTTCATTTTACTACTACTATCAGTTGCAAGTTTTAGTCCCTTTGTATGTACTTATTCCTTGTATTCCAGCTTGATGGTGTCTTTGTGAGCTTTCAAAAATTGTGAGCTTCTCAAAAGAGGTTGTCAATGTTGAGTGTGAGCAGCTCTTGGTGGTGGATTGCTTCCTTGCTCTTGTTGTTGTCACCTTGATGGCTTCTAGTTCTTCCAAAGATGGCTTTCATAGTTTTCATGCTAAGGACTTGTAACCCATAATGCATGATGGGTAAGTGCATTAGTGCATGGGTTGAAGAAAATAGGTGCCTTGTGCATGGCCTTGTAATGTGGCCCTATGCATGCATACTTGGGGTATGCATGAGGAGAAGTATGGTGCAATAGGTGGGGTCGTGAGCTGAGTGCTCAAGGGTATGCCGATGAAGAGGTCTCCTAATCTATCATGGTGATGGTGTTTGCCAAAGTAGGTTGTGCTTACCATGGTGAAAGGTTGATTGACGTTTGTCTCATTGTGTTGTATGCCGATCACAGTGATTGACCATTGGCTTGTCTGTTTGGTTGATGGATGTCCTTGCTTATGGTTCACTAATGAGTGTCTTCGAGTGCATGGAACTCTTCCTTCTTTTTCCTTTTTTTTAAAGCAAGTACAAGACAAGAAGAAGGTGGTTAGTATCAATAAAATATATTAAATATGTCAAATGTGTCTCATGTGCCTGGGATTCTCAATTGTGTCTATGCACGGTTATGTAATGTGGCCCTATATTAATACATACTTTGGAAATGCATGACCTGAATGGTGCAAAAGACAAGGTTATTGTGAGGAGATGGTTGGATACACTACAGAAATGAGCTGGTGCTGCACAAATCCTGCTCTACACCTACCAATGATACTTCAAATTACCTTAGTAGACAGCTTTAGCTTCCCAAATATGCATTTGGACCCATAATTTCTTTGGAGCATCTGCTTCAATTAGTTGCATCAAAACAAATCACTTCCAAGATTGAAGAGTTGTAGAAACTTGCTATTTATGGATTGTAACACGCTCGATGTTTCACCCAGAACTTACTCAGTGATTAAAATTGTCCCAAGAGCTTTTAGCCATATCTAATTGGACCCCTAAGCTTGTTATAGGAAGTTATTTCACTAATTTAGGATGAGTATGTGCTGAAAACTAATCTTAAGAAGTCAGGGGTGTAGTCTCGATATTTTAGGAAGATGATAGACAAGAGACATAGGTAGAATGTAATGAACATATCTCACTGATCTCTGAACCAAATGACATGAAAATTGATAGCATAGAACTAGTCTAAGCTGCATGTACCAAGTTGAATCAAAGCAAAAGGTTAAGTATACGCAAAGAACTCTTCAAGAAAAATTCAATGAAAATGAGAGTATAGTAGTAGGTAGTAATGAGCATAAGATAGTTGCATAATTAGAACCAAATGTATAATGTATTGAATGTATGATACAAAGGAGATGCTGTAGCCTTACTCATACATGTGTGGACTAAGTGTGCCCACAATCTTGAAGCTCAATGTGTCCTTCTTCTGCTCTCTCTTCCGCGACTAAAAGTCATGAGTTTTTATAGTTGAATTGAAATTTGAATTTGGAATCTAACACCTAAAAGTGATCCTATCTTTTAGGCTCCTAATTAATTTGATTCCAATCACTTGGTTGTTGTGGATTAGAATTTGTAAAGCTACGAGATTCTCTCAACATTTTCCTTATACATTTATCTTGAGTTAAACTCGAGATATTTACAAGAGGTGTTCACATGTGACTAATGAATATTCAAACTCAAGATCTAAAGTAAACCTTTGGACTTTGGATCAAGCATCAAGGCTTGCCAAATGAACCAACAGCTCCCCCTCAAGCCTAAGATGCTTGACTCTTCAATTCATAGGTACTCCTGCATTCCAATCATTGATTTGAACCTATTGAGTTTGCTTCCATCAAGTGCTTTGTTCATCATATCTGCACATTGCATTTGAGTAGACACATAAGACAATTGTATTTCCTTGCTTGTTATTTTTTCTCTCACAAAGTGATAATGGAATTCTATATGCTTAGTCCTCGCATGAAAGATAGGATTAGCAGCTAAATGCAAAGAACTCATGTTGTCTCCAAATATGTATGGAGTGCCAAACTCTAACCCTAAATCTCTATATAGGAACTTGATCCACATTACTTCCTAAGTTGCATTTGCCAATCCTCTGTATTCAGCTTCAGTTGAAGAGGGTGCTACTATGGGTTGTTTTTTGGAAGACCAATAAATGAGCTTTGTACGTGCAAAGGATAAATATCCAGATGTGCTCCTTCTATCATCTTTTGATCCTGCCCAATCTGCATCAGTGAATAGCTTTACACTTAAATCAGAAGTATAAGGATAATACAATCCTTCATTCACAGTTCCCTTTAGATATTTTAATATCCTCTTTGCTGCATCCATGTGAGGCTTTCTAGGAGTGTGCATAAATTGGCTAAGCACACTTACACCATAGCATATATCTACCCTAGTTAGGGTTGCATAATTCAAGCTTCCAACTAGGCTTTGGTAGCTTGTAATGTCTTCAATGGGTTCCCCTTCATGAGCACTTAACTTATGATTGACCTCCATGGGAGTACCTGCAACCTTAGCATCCTGCATCTTGAACTTTGCAATTGAATCTTTAACATACTTCCTTTGGGTAAGGAAGATCCCTTTATCTGTATAGACAACTTCTAATCCAAGAAAGTAAGTGAGCAATCCTAGGTCACTTATCTTGAATTCTTCCTTCATTTGGGCTTTAATCTTCTTGATTCCATTTGCATCATTACTTGTAAGAATAATATCATCTACATACACACACATAGGTATATACCTTCAAAGTTACTCTTCTTAGTGAAGAGTGAAGAATCAGCCTTGCTCATCTTGAATCCTTTGTCCTGCAAAAATGTAACCAATCTATGATTCCAAGCTCTAGGAGCTTGTTTGAGACCATAGAGAGCTTTCTGAGTTTGCACACATACTCAGGATGTACATCATCAATCAATCCAAGAGGTTGTGCCATGTACACCTCCTCTGAAATCCAACCATTCAAAAAAGCATTTTTTACATCTCATTGATAGATGTTCCAATTCCTTGAAGCAGTTATGCTTAAGAGAACTCGGATTGTTGGCATCTTTGCCACATGAGAGAAGGTCTCCTCATAATCAACCCCTTGGATCTGAGCAAACCCTTTGGCCACAAGTGTTGCTTTGTACTTGTTTATTGATCCATCAGAATTCCTTTTTACCTTATAGATCCATCTAGACCTAATAATCTTCATGGATTGGTTCTTGGGAACTAGGTCCCAAGTCTGATTTTCTTGAAGTGCTTGTATCTCTTCCTTCACTGCTTCCTTCCATTCAAATTTCTTATTTGCTTCTTCAAAGGTTGATGGTTCTTCTGAATTGATATCCTGAGCAATGTAGATTGAGTGTTTAGTGACTAAAGAGGTGTCATATCCATACCTTTCTGGCGTCTTCTTTTCCCTAGTTGATCTCCTCATTGTTTGTTGAGAGCATTCTGCAATATCCCTCAAGTCTTGCATATTCTCTTTACCTTTGTTGCTCCATACCTTGAGGTTCCTCCTTGGTGTTTTCTGATCATCATTAGAATCACTTGAATCTTCACATTGTTGTCTATTCATCTTCTGAATTGTAGGAAGGTCATCTTCTAGGTCATAAGCTAGTTTGACCTTTCTGCAATCATCTTCAAACCATGAGTTGTTTTCATAAAAAACAACATCTCTGCTAACAATAAAACCTTTAGTACTTAGATTATACAACCTGTACCCTTTTTGGTTACGATCATAACCTATGAACACACATTTCTCTGCCTTTGGATCCATTTTACCTTTGATTTGTGATGGAACATGTGTATATTCTATGCACCCAAAAATTCTACAATGTTCTAGGCTAGGCCTTCTTCCATTCCAAGCTTCATATGGTGCCATCCCATCCAATGTTTTAGATGGGAGTCTGTTGATAAGATAGGTGGTTGTGGATACAGCCTCTGCCCATAGATAGTTGGGTAATTTCTTCTCATTGATCATGGACCTTGCTGCCTCCACAATGGTCCTATTCCTCCTTTCTGCTACTCCATTTTCCTCTGGAGTATATCTGGTAGTGATTTCTCTTTTGATGCCTCTATCTTGGAGATATGCATCAAATTCATGGGAGAAGTATTCTCCCCCTCCATCTGACCTTAGCCTCTTTAATGTTTTCCCAATCTGATTTTCAACAAGAGCAAGATATTTTTTGAAGCAATGGAATACTTCATCTTTGTGTTTCATAAAATAAAGTATGGTCCATCTGCTACAATCATCAATGAATGATACATAATACCTAGATCCTGAAATTAAAGGGTCTTTGCTAGGTCCCCAAACATCTATGTGGACTAGCTCCAATAGATCACCATGAATGTAACCTTTCTTCATAAATGGTTGTCTATGAGACTTCCCAAATTGACATGAGCTGCATTTGTTTATCATATGTTGCTTGGATATATTTGGCAAACCAAGCACACTTTGATCGCTGCAAATTTTCTTTAAACTTCTTTCTCCTATGTGAGCTAATCTTTTGTGCCACATTTCTAATTCTCATAAGATTTGTACTCCATAATTGAAAAGTGCTATATTTCTAGTATCCTATACTTCAAATGTAAAGAGTCTACCTCTCTTTTCTCCTTTGGCTATCTTTTTGAATTCTTGTTGAGGATCTTCAACAAATGCTCCATTTCTTGTAAACCTTACCTGCAAGCCTTTTTCTACAATTTGTCCAACACTTATCAAATTCTTGGTTATGGTAGGTACATACAATACCTTAGTGAGTAGATTCATGGCTCCATATGAAGTTTTCACATTCCCAATCTTTTCAATTGAGTGCCTTGTATCATCTCCTGTCTGAACCTCATGCTTGTTCCTTGGATCCTCCAAGTCAGATAGTAATGCCACATTTCCTGCTACATGATTTGAACAACCAAAATCTATATAAAACACATGTTCATCTACTTTGCCTTGCCTCATGGTCATGTTCATTAACAAAAGTGAGTCTTCTTGTCCCTGATCTTTAGTATAATTGTTGTAGTCTCTCCTTCCTCTATAGCGTCCTTGGTTATTGTATTTGTTGTAGTTGTTGTTATAATTGTTGAAGTTGTTTGATCTTCCTCTTCCATAGCTTCCTCTCTTGAAGCCTCTTCCTCTTTGATTTCTAGGGTTCTTGAAACAATTCTCAATTGTGTGGTTAGTCAATCTACATATGGAACATGGAGAGGTGCTTTGGAATCTCCCCCTGCCTTGTCTTCCTCCTCTGCATCTTCCTCTTGTAGCTCTACCTCTTCCTACAAAATTAGCTTGAGAGGCATTAGCTTCATCATCAAATTTCTTGCCTTTACTTTTACCATCGTTATTCTTGTTCTTATTAGTGTATAGGGCAGAGGATTGATTACCTTTTGAGTTGTCATTGTTCTTCACAAGCTTGGCTTCATGAGTAAATAATTGTCCCATTAGAGGATTGAAGTCAGGTACCTGCATGTCCATGTATAGATCCATTGCAATAGTGAATGCTTCCTGCTTGTCATCTGCTTTGATTCCATTGATCACTTGTCTTACAATTTGCTCCTCATCAATGACTTCTCCAATGCTTCCAAGTTGATCCGCTAGGTCCATTTTGTGACATAATTAGTCACATTCTGTTAGGGCATCTTTGTTGGCAGTAGTCAAGGAACTAAAGGAGTCACAAGACAAGGAAGCCTATGAAGGGAGTTGGAGCGAAGAGATAGCACAAGCAGACACAATAGTCAAAGAAGATCTGGCAAGTAGGCCATTTAAATTTTGCAGGCATCAAAGAGCTGGGCACACAAAAAGAAGGAGCAAGTAGGGAGCTCCAGGAAATGTATGTCAAAATGTTAGAAGAAATCCCTACAAAAATAGTGATTTTCATCACTAAAAACCATTGTAAATACCATTTCATATTTTTGTAGCTCCATTTTGTGCAAGCCAAGGAGTCCTTGAGCTTGAGGAGCTTTAGAAGTACCTAACGATCAGTTTTCACATTTTTTAGACTCCGTTTGAACCTCCAAATAGGGTAGAGAACCTAATTTTTAACTAGGCCGGACACTAGGTCTGGACAAGGCCAAAACCTAGTCAAAAACTATAAATAGAGCTAGAGAGCTCATTTTTGAGGTTAGCTTGTAATTGATTTGAACTTGTAAGAGCTTTTTGAAAGTAATCGAAGAACTCCATTGCTTCTCACTCTTTATCTATCGTGTGTGCGCGTGTGTGTGCATGCTAGTGTGCTTCTCACTCACGCACTTGTGCCTTCACTTGCTCGAGGTCTTCATACCATCCTCATGTCTTCCTGGATTGACATTAAAGGAGGTGCTACTCATCAGTGAGCTACACCAAATTTTGGCGCCGTTGCCGGGGACCGAGCTTTGAGGACGAGCGTGTGATGGTAAGACGTAGAGTTGACGCGTTGGATTCATAGGTATTTTCTTCACTTTTATCTATTTTCTTTTGTTTTTCTCATCACCGTCATCATCCTCACCATCTCCCACATCCATCTCCATCATCGCGAAAAATTTCAGTTTTTGGTCATATCACCACACCCATACCATTCCCCTCATTTCACTTGTGAGAGAGAGCGTTTGTGTGTTTGTGATTTTTTGTGTTTTTTGAGATTTTCTGTAGGAATCAGCATCCCCAGCAGCTGCACAAGCTCCAGCAGGTACTTTGAGAGCATCGAAGGGTACTCGAAGCAAGAGTAAGTGTGAGCTTGGGAACACGCTTCCTGGGCATACAAAGGCAACCAAGGGAAGAAACTTAAGGTTGGAAATTCTCAACACCCTCTGTCAATCCCTAGCATAGGCTAAGTACGGATAGAGGCTTTGATTAATTAGGAGCACGTTAAGAACAACCAAGTCCAAGAACTCTAATCACTCAAGTGCAAGTGCTAGGAGATTACAATTGCGAAACAACTTAAGGGAAAAGAATTTAAATCGAGCAACCACACTCAAAGTACGATAAAAACTTAAGTATTCCTTGTGGCGAAGAGTAACTGGACAAGAAGTGACACCCTAAGGGATTAAAAAAAGGAACAAGTGACTAATACAAAAGAACTCAGCAACGCAAGTGTACTTGGGAAAATTTGGGATCATTCAATTGGGCTTATGAACCTTAGATCAAGTCGACACCTAGGGAGAGATAGACAAAGTCTTAGATCTTCAGAGGCTAGTGTCAATCATACTGCTAGGTCTTGGGCCCAGCAGTTGAGCCATCATTCGTACTACCCTAGCTCTGAGACGAGCGAGTCTGAGATGTCCCACGGTATGGAGAGACCTACAGGAAGCGCCGGAGTGCCGTATTTACATAGGGTGGAAGGCCCTTACAAGATGCAACTCGGATACCTTAGGACCAACCGATTAGGTGCTAGCATCTATGAGGATGGCCTAGGAAGATCTGTGGTCCAGATTAAAAACCCTGACCAATCCATTGGACTAGAGCACCCAGCTGTCAAGTTTGAAAATGGAGCATACTTGGACAAAGAAGGGACAATATATGTAGTCACCAGTCATCCAGATAGGACAGATGAATTTGGGAATGTGGTCCCAGAAACGGACTTAGGTGACCTAGAGCAAGGAAACATGGGTGTAGAACCTAGAACCCCCCGAGGCAAATCTGTTCTCACTAGGATTATCACACCAGAGTGGATTCCCCAAGACAATAAGAGCATAGATCTACTCCTGAACGGAGAGACCGATGAAGCCTTTTGGAGATATAGATCTAATCAGCCGAGTGAGGTAGGAACAATCATGATATATGAGTTCAAAGATCCTGATAGCCCAGGTAGAGTGACCTACTTAGATCATGCTTCAGAGAGGATCTTTGTGGTTACAGAAAATGATAGGCATGCTTACACTTGGAAAGGTGAATTCATTTTCCCCCAACCAAGATCTAATGTGTCATTTGGTCACCAAGGAGCTGGAACATCCCAAGCTCATGGAATTCAAAGAGACAGACATAGAGATAGACCGGAGGTAAGCTTTGCCAACCCAGTGGGAAGAGACAGAACGAGAACGGAAACAAATAGAGTGGAAGCCGAAGGATTTAGAGCGCCCAGGAATCAAAGGAATACGGATGACTTCCCTCTGCCAAGGCCTAGGGAACACACCAGGATTTTGAGACCGACTCAGTTAGTTAAGTCCATGAAGAATTACTTCGATGGCACAGGAGACCCATATGATCATGTGGCCGAGTTTAGGCAAGTCTTGAGAGCTGAACAAGTTGAGGACCTATTCACGCAATATAATGCCTTTGGTCTAACACTTAGGAACAGAGCCCTTACGTGGTTTCAACCATTGAATGAGAGACAGTTCAGGAGCATAGAGCAACTCTTAGAGGCTTTCATCACCGAATTCTCTAAGAGTGGCATAAGGCATAATACTTCCTCATTGATCTACAACTTCAAGAAGACCCCCCACGAGACTGTGAGACTTGCAGGAAGATGATTTAGGCAATATCTTGAGAGATGCCCTGTTCCTAAGTTACCCACACCTGCCAAACAAGTGGCTTTATTCTTGGATGGATTTCTAAGTACAAAGTTGCGATCCTATGTGTACTTGAAGGACCTTAGGACCATAGAAGAGTGTGTACGCATGTGCATCAACATTGACGATAACCTAGGGGAGGAGTTAGAGCTTTCCAAAATCTACAGAGATTCAGACAGTGCCTCTAGCCTCTCTTCCTCGCAATCCACATCAATTGAGGAACTTGCGGAGAAAGTAGCTCAAAAACTAGGTGTCTCTAGTAAAGAAATTCCTAGATTTGCCCTAGTAAAGAGGTGCTATACTTGCGGTGGTGACCATATGGCCAACGCATGTCCCATCGTGGCTCAACCCCAAGTGAATCCTAGCAGCCAATATTGCACCATAGAACGGAGATACACAAATCACACAGTACAAGATTGCCCATACAATAAGCAAGCAGTTAGACAAACCTACCCTCAGCCCTATCCACAACAAGGAAGATACCAGAACCAGTACCCCCCACAACAATATGGTAGACCGCAACAACCCTATCAACAACCCTACCAAAACCAACAAAGGCCACAGCCTGTATTAGCTCAACAACCTCCAATCCCAGCTAATGTGATTCCTGTAAAGTATGCAGCAGCTGAGGAAAATTTGAATAGAGCTATAGTGCCAGTAACACCACTGCTCTCAGAAAGTGACCCAAGTGATCATAGCTTTGATTCTACACATATTGATAGTCCACAGGCTTACTACATGCAATCTCCTGAACATGGTGAGTCCTACTATAGTGAAGAACCAGGCGAACCTAATTGGGAGCCAGAGTACACAAATGTAATGTACACAAACCCTAACTCTAGGCCCCAGCCTAGGCAGGTAAGACCCCCATTCCCTAGAGGACCATGCTACAGATGTCAGGGAGATCATCTCATTCATGATTGCCCCTTACCTCCACCCACACAATCCTAGTCAGTGACAATTCAAGGCTTTTGCCAAGATTGTGGAAAGGAGCATCTCTTACGAGATTGCCCTAAGAATCCTAATAATATGCCAAAAATAACTCCAATTAATGTTATTGGCTTAGTTGTAGACTCAACAGGAAGTGTCAATTCCACTGCACCAGTGCAAGTGGTCACTAGGGCCCAGGCTTTGCAACAGAACCCAGGAATAGGTCAAGAGAAGAGTGCAGAGGTTAGTGAAACTGAGAGCATAGCCAAGAAACGGTCGAGAGCCTGGAGGATAGTCGAGAAAGAATGAAAAGACAATGGTCTAAGAAGATGAGCGACTTAGAAGAAGACATAAGAGAAACAAAAGCCAAAATTGTTGAACTCACCTCTCAAATAAACTCTCACATACCACCACCACCCTCACTTCCATCACCACCTAACCTACCATCTATCCACCTACCTCAGACCATCCCACCACCCCCTAGAGTAGGATCAGTGTTAGCTGACCCCACTCCTGAAGACATAGACATGATGCTTAAGACATATCAGGCCAGAATCCAAGAAGGGCCAAATGTGATGGATCATGACAAGTGCTACCCTAGAGCTGACCTAGAGATAGAGAGAACCAAGCTATGTGTGAAAATGGTTGCATTGGCTCAGACCATGTTTGAAGCCAGTCGCCTTTTGAACTACTCAGGCTGAGCTAAGACACAATTGCACTTGGATGGACTCCTAGAGAAGTTAGAGAGTATAATTGCAAGATCTGCCAAGGAAGAAAAAATTCAAGAAAGAGATGAGGCAAGCAAAAACATAAGCCATCCCCCACAGGAAGCTTATGTGCCCAATTCCACTGAACCAAACACCTCCTCTTCTATGAATAGGTTCACTCCAGAATTCCTGCGAGAGATTCAAGAAGACAAATGGGCTAAAGAAAGTGAAGCCCCTCCTCCCATTGAACTTGTGGATGACACGCAAGATCAATTCCCACAGGATATTCCTTCCATTTATGGAGAGCAGGAGAGCACCCAGTCCCAAGAGAGATTAGACTTTGAGTCTAATTCTTTACAGGAATTACCCCATTTCACAGGCCCATGGGAAGCCAGGTCGACCTATATGAGAGCACCCACCATCATGGTAAGAAACAAAGACTCAGTCATACCTAGGAATACGGAAGTAGTGAAAAACACTAAAGTGCAGTGCAACCTCACTTTAGAAGAGCTACTCAAAGTTAGGCCAGAATTATGGAAACACGTAGCCAAACAAGTACCAGAGATAGCAAAACCTTGTTCCCAGGTAGGTTCTCAGAGGACAGTGCCAGAAATTCCTCTAGACAAGATAGGAGATATGAGTGAAGGTGAAGAAGGAAACACCTATCTTCCCATTACCCATCAGGGGTACACAACCAAGGCAATTCTAGACTCAGGTGTAGGAGTTGCTATTGCTACTACTTCCCTATGGAAGCGGTGGGGCAAGCCAACACTCAGGCCCACGAGGATGAAATTGCAAATGGCTGATGGTCACATAGAGAGACCCTTAGGGTTGTTAGAAGGAATAACTCTCACCACATGTGGTGTTGAGTTCGAGCATACATTTGCTATATGTGATTTTAGCAAAAATCATGCCTATGAAATGATCTTGGGATGACCCTTTATGCGACAGTTGCAAGTGGTACAGGACTGGGGAACCAATTCCTTGTACCTGCAACACTTAGGTGTTACGACCAAAGTGAATCTCAAAGATTACTCTCATAGAGATGTCCCTCCTATCCAATGGAATCCCATCCATAGAGCCAAAGATGATACGGAATCCGTGCGTTCCATAGGATCAGGATCCTCATGGATGCATGAAGACACTCACTTATGGATGTGCAAAGTGGTAGTAGAAGAGGAGAAGAGAGAAAAAGCCAGAGAAATAGGTGCAAAAGAAACACATAGATCCATTCAAGACCCAGCCTGTGCACCTGTAGTATTTCCTGATGAAGAATTTGAACCCCACGGCTAGGCAGAAATTTTGGCAACCATGGATGTAGCCATCAATGAAGAACAATGGACACCCCACTGTGATGAGGATGGCTATGACATTTCAGTTTTCTCCATAGAGCCAATCATGGGAGATGCAGTTTTAGAAGAATGCGAACCTAGCCCTGATGCATTTAAGGATGTGAGCGACTCCGATCTAGAGTCAATCATCATGGACCCACCTTTTGCATCAGATGAAGAATACTTCTATGAAGTAGAATTTCAACCCCAGAGGTATGGAGAGCTTACAAATGATGTAAGGCTAGCCACACATGTGACCCCGAAGGAAGAAGGAAAGAAAAGAAAAAAGAGAGAAGTCACACCAGAAGAGGAAGAATCTTTGTTTGAGGTCCCCGAAAATTTTTAAGAAGTATGAGATAGATGACAGGAGAGTCATGATCAGAATGCCTAAACGAGAGGTCCAATCGTGGGAGGCCTATGATAACAAAGAAACCACCAAGAAAATTGTGGTAGCGGTGGAAGAAGGAGAAGAGAGATGCACATACATAGGCCATGACCTAACGGAAGACAAAGAGCACGAATTGATAGCCTTGCTAAGAGAATACAGAGATGTATTCACTTAGAGTTACAAGGATTTGAAAGGCGTGGACCCTGACATATGCTCACACACTATCCCCATGACCTCAGATGCCAAACCTTCTAAGCAAAAGCCATACACATATAATGATAATTATGCTGCTAAGATCAAAGAGGAGATAGATAGACTGGTTGAAGCTGGATTCATCTATGAAATTGAGCACACTGAGTGGGTATCCCCCATGGTAGTGGTGCCCAGGAAAAATGGAAAGCTGCGTGTATGCATTAACTTGAAGAAGGTCAATGCAACCACAATTCGAGATAACTATCGGCTTCCTATCACAGAACATCTCTTAGAAAGAGTAGCAGGCAAGGAAGTGTACAGCTTCCTTGATGGATTTTCAGGCTACAATCAAGTAGCCATAGCTCTAGAAGATCAGCATAAGACGGATTTTGCCACTGAATGGGGCATTTTTGCCTTTAGAGTAATGCCATTTGGGCTTACCAACACACCAGCTACCTTCCAGAGGCTGATGTGCCATGTATTTAAAGAGTTCTTGAGGAAGAACTTAGAAGTCTATGTTGATGATCTTTGTGCTCATTCCAACATTAGACAAACGCATATTCCTGAACTCAGACAAATCTTTGACAAATGTAGAGAATATCAAGTCTGCCTGAACCCAGAAAAGTACGTTTTTATGGTCAGGCAAGGCAAGATTCTAGGACACATAGTGTCAAAGAATGGCATATCCACTGATGAAGAGAAAGTGAGAGCCATAGCAGAGCTACCTAGGCCAAGGAATGTCAAGGAAGTACAAGCTTTCATGGGGCATTGTGGTTATTACTAACGATTTATACACATGTATGCCATCATAGCAAAGCCTCTGTATGGACTTTTGACTAACTTTGAGTGGACGGATGAATGTGAGAATTCCTTCAATGAACTTAAACGGCGATTATGTTTAGCACCAATCTTGACCACACCAGATTGGAATAAGCCTTTCCATGTTCATGTTGATGCTTCCAATTATGCTATTGGATGTGTACTTGCACAACCTACTGGTGAAGGTAATATGGATCTTCCAATTGCCTATGCCAGTAGACAGTTGAATGCAGCTGAACGAAACTATACCACCACTGAGAGAGAGGGATTAGGCATGGTATATGCAGTTAAAAAGTTTAGACATTGCTTGCTTGCAAATAAATTTAAATTTTTTACTGACCATCAGGCACTGCTATATCTCGTGAACAAGCCATGCAATACAGGAAGATTAGTAAGATGGTTCCTCTTGCTAATGGAATATGATTTCGAGGTTGTGGTAAGGAAAGGGAAGACTCACTTGAGAGCAGATCATCTCTCTAGACTCACATCTGGAGAAGCCCCACAAGGAGTGTTAGATGACCTTCCTGATGCTTACTTGTTTAATTTGGAAATTGTACCTCAGTGGGCTAAGCCATTAGTGTTGAGAGTGATGGATGGATGCACTCAGAAGATCAGTTGGTGCTGCAAAACCTGCTTCACACCTGCCCTCTTTTCTCTTCAGATATGCTTAGTACACTTGCTTAGCTTCCAAATGACACAAAGAAACCATATATGTACTTTGGAAATGGTTTGGGTAATGATCAAACCAAAACAGATAACTTGGTACTTCAAAAACAAGAAAAAACTTTCTATTCCTCTAGTGATACCTGCTCAGACTTTTACTCAGTGTGTCCAGCACACTTAAAATTGGAACAATTCCTTTTGGGAGTATTAAAGTACTTTAGTAAGCTACCAATCACAAGTGAAATCACTTCAATTGATAAACTATGCACTGAGAAATAAGTTTAGCAAAATTATAATCACCCCCGACTTTTTAGGAACTCTGTAGACATAGACCAGTGTGCACTTCGAAGCAGATTTCTCCCAAATGGCTGAATGAAATCCTCTGAGATTCTGTATGCTTAAAGTAGACTTTGAGCTGGTTCCAATGAGCTATAGATCACTTGATTTGGTTCAGTAGATCATGAGATATGCTCCTTTGAAGTTGATGGACTTGGAGTAGGAAACTCAGACAACACAGAGATGATGAATGTATACTTCTATTGATAAATGTGTTTGTACAATCTCATTAGCTTGACAAGCATAGCTAAATGAGGTATTGTGGTGTTGGCTATGAGGTATCCCTCACACACAATGAGTTACAATGATAACAATGCCTCAGGGAGTGAGCTAGAGTGTGTGAACCACCCGCGACTTTTTCACTTCATCTTTTATAGGAGTTTGTTCTTCATTTGAATTTGAAATTCAAACTAAGGCTCCCTTGAATCTCTCCACTAAAAGTAGGGAGATATTCTCTCTATTACAACATTCAAATTTCCACGACTTATGAGGTAGGTAAGTGATTACATGAGATGCCAAGTCATAAGGACTTTTACAAGGGGTAAAGAGGTAAGAACATATAAGCATATGTTCATATGAGCCTTGCTTTAAGTGAAGCCTTGATAAATCTTTATCCATGCTAATCTTCCATGAGTCCAAGGTTCCAAGCCAATGTGTGTAGGCTTGTCTTGCACCAACAGCTCCCCCTCAAGCCAAACACTTTGGCTTAAGTCTTCTTCTTCATTCTTCAATTACTTCCTGCAATCCAATCATAGATTTGAATCTGCATAACTTGTTTCCATCCAATGCCTTTGTAAGTAAATCTGCACATTGCATATTAGTAGATACATATGTCAGTTGAATTTCTTTGCTAAGTAGCTTCTCTCTCACATAGTGGTAATGAACCTCTATGTGTTTAGTTCTGGCATGATAAATTGGATTTGCTGCAAGGTGAAGAGAGCTAGTGTTGTCTCCAAAGATAATAGGTGGCCTTGAGAGTAGGCCTAACTCTGTATATAGAAGCTTCAACCAGATAGCTTCTTGAGTGGCATTGGCAAGCCCTCTATACTCTGCTTCAGTGGATGACAATGCCACTGTAGGTTGCTTCTTAGCTGACCAAGAGATAGGCTTATCTCCTGCAAAACAAATATACCCTGAGGTGCTTCTCCTATCATCCTTGCATCCTGCCCAATCTGCATCTGAGTAAACTTTTATGTCAATATCTGATGTATAAGGAAAATACAAACCATGACTTTGTGTTCCCTTCAAATACTTCATGATCTTCTTTGCTGCCTCTAGGTGAGGTACCCTTGGTTTGTGCATGAATTGACTAAGCACACTTACTCCATATGCTATGTCAATTCTTGTCAAGGTAGCATAGTTCAAACTACCTACCATACTTTGGTATCCTGTAATGTCTTTGATTTCTTCTCCTTCATGAGCACTTAGCTTTTGGTTAACCTCCATTGGAGTAGTAGATACCTTAGCATCCTGCAAACCAAACTTTTTGATCATATCCTGTACATACTTCTTTTGAGTGATGTAGATACCTGAATTTGTGTAGATCAATTCAAGACCTAGGAAATATTTTAGTAATCCAAGATCACTAATCTTGAATTCTTTCATCATCTGTCCTTTGATGTGTCTAATCCCATTGACATCATTACCTGTAATGATGATGTCATCAACATAGACACATAAGTAGATTACCTCTGTACTACTTCTCTTTATGAATAGAGAAGTGTCTGCTTTGCTCATCACAAATCCTTGGTCTAGGAGGTAGGTGGTCAATCTGTAATTCCATGCTCTAGGTGCCTGCTTCAAACCATACAGAGCCTTCTTCAATTTACAAACATAATGTACCTTATTTGGATCTTCATAGCCAGGTGGTTGTGACATGTAGACTTCTTCAGATATCCATCCATTCAAGAATGCATTCTTCACATCCAATTGGTACATGTTCCAATTCTTGGATGCAGCTACACTCACCAAAACTCTGATAGTTGGCATCTTGGCCACAGGAGAAAATGTCTCCTCATAATCAATGCCTTGGGTTTGTGCAAAACCCTTGGCTACCAACCTAGCTTTATACCTGTTAATTGTTCCATCTGAATTTTTCTTTAATTTGTAGATCCATCTGGATCCTATTACCTTCATAGAATCCTTCTTGGGTACCAAGTCCCAAGTATCACTTTCCTTGAGGGCTTCTATCTCTTCATCCATGGCTTCTCTCCATTCTGGTTTTGTAATTGCTTCTTCATAGGTACCTGGTTCTTCATTCAACAAGTCTTTTGCAAGATATACAGAATGTTTAGTTACAAGTGATGTGTCATACCCAAATCTGATAGGCTTCTTCTTTTCTCTTTGAGATCTTCTCATTGCTTGAGTAGAAGTTTCTGCCTTATCCTCTAATTGCTTGATCTTCATCTTTCCTTTGGACTTCCAAGATTTGAACTCTTCACGGTTTATTGTATCATCATCTGAGCTTGAATCTTCTTGCAGAGTTGGCTCTTCCTTGGTAAGCTTTGGAAAATCTTCTTCCATGTCATAGGGTAGACTTACTTTCCTGCATTCATTCTCATACCATGAGTCATTCTCATAAAAAATGACATCTCTGCTTACCTTGAACCCTTTGTTTGTTGGGTTGTAGAATCTGTATCCCTTTTGGTTCAAATCATAACCAATGAAGATACATTTTTCAGCCTTAGGGTCTAGCTTTCCTCTTACCTGTGAGGGAATATGCACATATGCTACACAACCAAAGATTTTGCAATGATCCAGAGAGGGTCTCTTACCATGCCATGCTTCATATGGTGTCATGCCATCAAGTGATTTGGATGGCAACCTATTAATGAGATAAGTGGCAGTGGATACACTCTCTGCCCATAGGTAATTTGGCAACTTTTTCTCATTAAGCATAGACCTAGCTGTTTCTACTATAAGTCTATTCCTTCTTTCTGCTACCCCATTTTGTTCAGGTGAGTACCTTGTAGTGATCTCCCTTTTGATGCCTCTTTCCTGCAAGAAATCTTCAAACTCATTGGAGAAGTACTCTCCTCCACCATCTGACCTTAGCCTCTTCAAGCTTCTACCTGTTTGATTTTCAACAAGTGCAAGATACCTCTTGAAACAATTAAACACTTCATCTTTGTGCTTCATAAAGTATAAAATGGTCCACCTGCTATAGTCATCAATGAAGGACACATAATACCTTGAACCAAAAATGGAAGGGTCCTTGCTAGGTCCCCAAACATCTGTGTGTACCAGGTCTAGGTAGTCTTCATGCATGAAACCTTTCCTTGAGTAGGGTAATCTGTGAGACTTACCAAATTGACATGATCCACATTTGTAAATCATGTGTTGCTTGGATACATTAGGTATCCCAAGCACACATTGATCCCTGCACATTTGCTTAAGAGTCCTTTCACCTATGTGCCCTAATCTCTTATGCCATATCTCTAACTCTGAAAGTGTCTGATCCTTGTAATTATACAAAGCAATGTTTTTTGTATCTTCTAGCTCAAATGTAAATAATCTACCTGATTTCTCCCCTTTGGCTATTCTTCTGAATCCTTGTTTTGGATCCTCCACATATGCTCCATGTTGTGTGAATCTGACCTGCAAACCTTTCTCCACAATCTGACCAACACTCATTAAATTCTTAGTTATTGTTGGTACATAGAGTACTCTGCTTAATAGGTTCTGATTGCCATCACATGTCTTCACATTTCCAATTTTGACAACAGAGTGTTTAGTGTCATCACCTGTTTGTACCTGATGTTTGCCCTTGGGCTCTTCCAAATCAGAAAGTAGTGCCACATTGCCAGCTACATGGTTAGAACATCCTGAGTCAATGTAAAATAAATGATCATCATTTGTACCTATCTTGGAGGTCATATTCATGATCAATAGGGAGTCATCTTGCTCCTCTGTGTAGTTGTTGTAGTCTCTTCTATTTCTGAATCCACCTTGGTAGTTTCCATTGTGGTTGTTGTTGTAGTTGTTGTTGTATTGGTTGTTGTACCCATTGTAGCTTTGATGTTGGTTGAATCTGCCTCTCCCTTGAGAGTATCCACCTCTTGAGTAGCCTCTTCCTCTCTGATTTTTGTAGTTCTTGTAGCATTCATCTGTGGTATGATTGGACAATCCACAAATGTTGCATGGTGATGAGTTGTAGGGTCTCCCCCTACCTGACTTACCTCCTCTGCCTCTTCCTCTAGATGACCTACCTCTCCCTGCATAATTAGCTTGAGAGGTAGAGCCTTCTTCATCCTGTTTCTTCTTGCCTTTATCTTTAACCTTTTTTTCAGTATAGAGAGCAGAGGGGTTATTACCTTTTGATTGATCTCCAGCCTTTGTAAACTTTGCTTCATGTGTAAATAGTTGGCCCATGAGTGTTGTGAGATCAGGGGTATGCATGTCCATATAGAGATCCATTGCAGTGGTGAAACTTTCCCACTTATCATCTGCCTTGAGTCCATTTGTCACTTGCCTGACTATTTGCTCCTCTTCAATTTCCTCTCCAATGCTTGCTAGTTGGTCTGCTACATCTTTGATCTTTGTCACATACTCTGAGACTGATTGCTTGGGCTGCTTCCTAAGGGTTGTGAACTCAATCCATAATTGATTCTTCCTAGCCCTTGTGTTGGAAGAAAAATAATTTGACAAGGTTTCCCAAGTCTCTTCGGAAGTCTTACAGTTCCTTACATGTGGTAAAAGAAAGTCAGATATAGAGTTTAAGAGATAAGACCTTGCCAAAGCATCCTTTGCACACCATTGGTTGAGCCTTTCATGTTCATCCTTTGTAGGTAGTCCTCTAGTCTTGAATGAGGGCAACTCCTCATCTCCTGATATGTATCCAAATAAACTTCTCCCTTGTAGATAGGTCTTCATTCTCAATGACCAAGCCTGATAATTGTTTCTATCCAATTTGTCAATGAAGGAAGGGAAACCATCACCCATGTTTACCTTCTTTGCTCTGATACCACTGTTGAGAGTGATGGATGGATGCACTCAGAAGATGAGTTGGTGCTGCAAAACCTGCTTCACACCTGCCCTCTTTTCTCTTCAGATATGCTTAGTACACTTGCTTAGCTTCCAAATGACACAAAGAAACCATATATGTACTTTGGAAATGGTTTGGGTAATGATCAAACCAAAACAGATAACTTGGTACTTCAAAAACAAGAAAAAACTTTCTATTCCTGTAGTGATACCTGCTCAGACTTTTACTCAGTGTGTCCAGCACACTTAAAATTGGAACAATTCCTTTTGGGAGTATTAAAGTAACTTAGTAAGCTACCAATCACAAGTGAAATCACTTCAATTGATAAACTATGCACTGAGAAATAAGTTTAGCAAAATTATAATCACCCCCGACTTTTTAGGAACTCTGTAGACACAGACCAGTGTGCACTTCGAAGCAGATTTCTCCCAAATGGCTGAATGAAATCCTCTGAGATTCTGTATGCTCGAAGTAGACTTTGAGCTGGTTCCAATGAGCTATAGATCACTTGATTTGGTTCAGTAGATCCTGAGATATGCTCCTTTGAAGTTGATGGACTTGGAGTAGGAAACTCAGACAACACAAAGATGATGAATGTATACTTCTATTGATAAATGTGTTTGTACAATCTCATTAGCTTGACAAGCATAGCTAAATGAGGTATTGTGGTGTTGGCTATGAGGTAGCCCTCACACACAATGAGTTACAATGATAACAATGCCTCGGGGAGTGAGCTAGAGTGTGTGAACCACCCGCGACTTTTTCACTTCATCTTTTATAGGAGTTTGTTCTTCATTTGAATTTGAAATTCAAACTAAGGCTCCCTTGAATCTCTCCACTAAAGGTAGGGAGATATTCTCTCTATTACAACATTCAAATTTCCACGACTTATGAGGTAGGTAAGTGATTACATGAGATGCCAAGTCATAAGGACTTTTACAAGGGGTAAAGAGGTAAGAACATATAAGCATATGTTCATATGAGCCTTGCTTTAAGTGAAGCCTTGATAAATCTTTATCCATGCTAATCTTCCATGAGTCCAAGGTTCCAAGCCAATGTGTGTAGGCTTGTCTTGCACCAACAATTAGTGCCAGTATTGACATACGGGCCTAACCACCCAGTCATAAACACTCAAGGTAGAGAGGTAGTAAGAGCCTGGAAGTACCACATCATGGCAGGAAGGATGTACAAACAGACAGACCAAGGGATATTGGCTTGTTGTGTGGAAGAGGATGAGTACGCTAAATGGTTGCAATTGGCACATGTAGGTGCATTAGAGCAACACTACTCAAAACAACAAACCCTACAGACACTAAGGAGACTCGGAGTGCATTGGCCTACTATGGAAGCTGATGTACAGAAGATGTGTAAAGAATGCCCAATCTCTTGCACTAAACCACCCGTGGAACATGCCACTCTTTATCAAGTGTCCATAGTGCCAAATTGGAGTGAACCATTAGTAGCCTTCTTGAGGACGAAAACATTCCCTCAAGATATGACCCTGAGGAGACAAAGAAGTCTAGAACAAGAAGCCCTAGATTACTCACTCATTGGTGATAATCTATACAAGCGCGGTAAAGATGGTTACCTGAGACTATGTGTCCATGAGAGTGAATATCTCAAGATCTTGGAAACTGCTCAACAAGGTGTAGCAGGAGGACACTTTGGACCAGATCGGGTGATCAAGGCAATACTATTTGTGGGCTTCTGGTGGCCGACGCTTCACATGGATGCACATACCTATGTGAAACGGTGTGATGTTTGTCAGAGAACTCAGTACCCTATACGCAAGGATGAGATGCCACTGAAACCTATGATGGGTGGACGTGCATTCTCTAAGTGGGGAATAGACTTTGTAGGTCCTATTAATCCCCCAACCAAGAGTTCACATGCTGAATACATCATTGTTGCCACAGACTATCTAACAAAATGGGTTGAGGTAAAAGCCACAACGAAGAATGATGCTCAGACAATTGCTAAGTTCCTATTTGAGAATGTGTTCACAAGATACGGGCTACCTATAGAGCTAGTAAGTGATAGAGGCACTCACTTCTTGAATGAAGTTATTGAAAATCTGCTCCAAGAGTTCTTGGTAGTACATAAGAAGTCTGCCCCCTATCACCCACAAGCTAATGGTCAGGCCGAAAGCACAAACAAGATTCTATGCAATGTGCTTACCAAATTGGTGAATAATAAACGCTCTGATTGGGACAAACAGCTACACCATGTTGTTTGGGCATATCGAGTGGCCTATAAAATGGTACTCCAAGCCACACCCTTCCAGATGGTATTTGGCCAAAATGCGGTGCTACCTTTGGACTTCTTGATTCCCACATTGAGAGTAGCACAGGAGCATGAGTGGACGGGCCATGAACTCTCTTCGAGAATTTTTGACCTTCAACGACTAGGTGAAACCAGACTAAGAGCTGCAGCAGGAATATATGCAGCTAAGAAACGACAGAAGGCATACTTTGATGTCCATGTTAAGGATAGAGGATTAAAGGCTGGAGACCTAGTTTTAGTCTACACTTTGAAGCAACATGCAAGAAAATTAGAGAAACGTGGCTATGGACCTATGATTGTAAATAGGATTTCAACGGGTGGAGCAGTACAACTAGCCACCTTAGAAGGTGATATTCTTCCGAGCTACATAAGCGGATGCAGAGTCAAGTTATATCAGAAACCTCTAACGGAAGAGATTCTAAGTCGACTCAACACTGCTAAGAAACGCAAAGAAGAAGAAAGACGAATTCGAGAAGAAGCTCAAGAAGAAGCATTGGAACGCATACGGAGAATGAAGTTGAGAAGACAGGGTAGAGAGCAACCTAGGACAGACGCATATGCAGATCAAGGATATCAGGTGGCTATGTGTGAAGTCTCAGGCATCAGCTCTCATAGAATAATCGATCGACGTCCTTTTGTGAGCTTAGAGATAGGACAAGGAGTTAGTGCAAAACTTGTGCGAGCATTACTCAGGTGTAGCCACTAGTGCGGTGAGACTTTCTTACTGTCGCGAATTGAAATTAAAAGTACATCCTATAGAAGCATATCTCATAGGATTGGGAGGTGTGGAAACCCCTTGCATAGGCGAGGTGGAACTTCCCCTCTCCATTCAAGATGTTCCAATGACAGTTAAAGTACTAGTGTGTCAAGATGAGGGCCTCACTGAGCCTCTTGTCTTGGGTTAGGACTGGATCTATGATCATGCAGTCAACCTAAACCTAAGAAGTGGACTTCTTCAGGTATGGGTAAATCATAGTCGAATTACAGTTGAATTGGAAAATGAGGCACTCAAGGAACTAGGTAATGCACGAACTCCTGGTCCTTCCAAGGGCGCACATGAAGATGACCATGCTGTTCTTGTCCAAAACTGTGTGATGCAGAAAGAGGATTGTCTCAACAACGGAGTCAAGGTTAAGAAGGCAGTCCCTTCTTTTCCAAAGGCCAGAGGGAGGCAGCAACCAAAAGTAGATCAATTACTGAAGACTACCTATGCGAGAGGCCAAAAGAACGTGCGAAGCAGAATGACTCCGCCATTGAAACAATTGTGGGTGCGAAAAGGAGAGCGGCCTATGACCGTCAAGCGACAACAATCATCTCAACTTCCTATTAGTAATCAGCGACATGATACTAATAAGAAGACTTCCAAAACTTCTTTTGAGAAAGTGAAAACTATCTGGGTACCCAAGAAGTCGATGAAGGTTGGCCCACAATCAAGACAAATTTGGGTGCCAAAGGCTTGCTTGCGGGCTCAACTAGTCCCGCATGAATCACATCATACACGACGGGGTTCACTCACTCAAGGAGCCGTTACCCACTCTTGTTTAATACGCACGAACACACAGTCACCCAGAAGCATGCACAGACTCACTTGTAAATGGGTCCCAAAAATGCATCATGCCCAAGCAGAATTACTCATAAAACCCTCCAGAGTCCCCACAAAACCAAAACCGAAAGCCATCCACTGTGTTTGGCAACCTAAGACTTGTAATAAACCCCCCGACCCCCATTTGTAAATTCATCTCCACTGGCTAACTACATCACTCATACACTGCATCTTTCCATCTAGCTCCTAGGACTATCCATTCATTAACTACACACACAGTCATCGAGCACTCACTGAGCCACTAACCCATTACTCACCTCATGATAATGTTGTAACGGGGACAAAAAGTGTTCTATCTTGTCCATTACAATATTAACGCATGATCTATATTCTCACAGAACCAGCAAGCAAGCAATAACAATGGCAGAAGCAGGAGGCACCAGTTCCCAGGCAGGGTCTAGCGCACAGATTGTGGACAATGAAACCCTCCTCTTGGAACCACCACTCACCGAAAGACCTCAAGAACTTCAAGCTGTGCATGTTCTCCCGATTCAGGACCCTCCTCAGGGACACACTTCTCAAGTGGGGAAACACGCTCATTGGTTTAGTGATGTCGCAGGGCCATTGGGTGATGGCACCTATTTCTGGGAGGCAGAAATTGAATTCAATGGCAAATGGGGACGTTATCATTTTTTCACTCGCGAATTTGAAAACTATCAGAATGCAGAAGTAATGCGATCGGTTTGGACCAAAGCGGGATTGGATAGCTACTTCAGAGCACATTTGCCTAAGCCAGATTTTCTTCGCTGCTCCTACTTTATCAGTACCATCACTCCTAGCAGGGCCAAGGGAGGCGATAGTACTTTTGTGCTTCCCTCACTATTGCCAGGCCACAAACTCAAGAGATTCAAACTGACCCTCAATTTGGTACGAGCAGCATTGAACATGCAGGGAATGCATATTCCCACTGAGAAAGAACCAATGGTTCCAGGCAGGATGAAGCATAAAGACCTCAACAAATTGAAGGACATGGTCGCAATGACACCTACCATTGCTCTACACCTACGAACTATCATGCAACATTTTGCTTTTCCTGCCCAAGAACGGTTCACTATGCCACCAAAAAAGATATGGTTCAGCTTGTACTTGGCGGAGACAGAGAACCTCACCATCAACATACCGCACTGGATCATCGATCAAATACACCTAGCCCATCACGGTGGAATAAGAAATAGAAAAAAATGTACTTCATGGATGTTGTGCTCTCACAAGAATAATTTACAGGTGCTTAGCGTATGACGTGCCCATTCAAAGAGCACTAGTATGGTCCAGGGCCCAAGAGTTCCAAAGACGACTATCAACGGCGGGCCCTCCATCGAAGAAGATGAGAGGGGGAGTTCAATTACCATGCGCTCAACCAAGGGGAGCCACTACCACACCCGAGGTGACTCCTCCACAAACGAGGCGTGTCCGACCATTCACCATTCGCCTACCTAGACCAAGTGCAGAAGGACCCAACTTGGTGTTTCCTCCTATTCCTTCAGACTTGGAGTTCCCTCAAGGTTACACCCTTGCTGATCTAACAGATGAAGAAATTGCCCGTTTGATCAATGAATCTAACCTGGAAACAGAAGCGGAGCAGACCCAAGAACAACAACCCACGACTACAACTTCCACCCCGACCCAACCGGGAGTAGTAGAAGTAGAAGATGATGAAGAAGAGACAGAAGAACAAGAGGCACACGAAGAGTATGATCAAGAATATGAAGAACTTTTAGAACTAGCAAGTGCTCCGGCATACTCAGCCCAAATAAAAAGATTATACAAAACCATGAAGCGGGTCCAAGAGCAACACAAACTGTCGCTCGAAACAGGAAAGATGATCATGAGTCAAATGTTAGCTGAGGAAGGTGTGGATGACATGTTCATCGAATCAATGAACCTGCATGCTGATGCAGTGGGCTTAGATAAGGCTGTTCATGCAGCCATGAATTATATTCATCGATTTGAGAAGAGGGTGCCCACCCGTCCCATGCGATCTGGCAAACAAATACACATCAATGTATCAGAACCAGGAGGCAACACACAAACAGAAGAACATCAGGAGGAACCACTCTCACCACCCACCTCACCTCTCAATACACATGTCACCTCACCACCTGGCACTACCACACCTATTTCTGCCATTACCACAGTCGTCATGGGAATTCCTCTCTCTCCTGGAATCCAAGTCGGAGGAGTTACCATGCCCACCTACACAACACTCTTCACAAATATCACATCCACCCCACCCACTGTTCCCATCTTTACAATCACACACACATTCAACACAATGGAGACATCACCAGCCACAGCACCACTCCCACCCCCCACACAACCTCAATCTCCCATACCCCCTCCACCTGCCTCACCACTTGACTCCACAGCATTCACAACTCCCTTCCCCTTCCCCATCCCCCCTGCATCTTCATCTTTCCCTGCATCGTTTAATGTAAATAGTATATTCATAGCATTACATCAATGTGTGTATCACTTCAGAGTGAGTACCAGGCTTTAGAAGACCGTCATCATCAGCCGACGACGAATCATCAACAACTACAAAGACGGCTTACAAGTATAGAAGAAGAAAATGCAGACCTCAACCAACGCTACACCACCCTCGAGCAAGCTCATCAAACCCTCCTGGAGACACCCCAACCATCACAAGAGTCAGGTGTCAAACAACTCGAAGCCTTACTGGAGGTTTACCAAACAGATAACCTGAGAGTCCGGCAAAATTTAACTCTACTCCAAAAACACATGGCTACAGCCTTGGAAGAAAACAAACATTTGCAGAAACAAAACGAAGAAAACCTGGAAGCTACCATGGAAGGCTCTCCCCATGAAATCGACCCAGAACAATTCAAAGCAGTTCCCTCAGAAACAATGAAAACAATCTTGGAAAGCTATGCGGATTTATTAGAAGCACATGATGATTTGGAAAGGGAACGGGATGAACTACGTAGTCAGCTCAGGGAACAGGAGGCTCAACCGAAAGTCATAGAAACGACCTCGACTTCAGAGGAAGTAAAGGCATTGACAGAGCAGGTGGCGGAGCTGCAGAAAAAGTTACTGGAATATGAAAGGCAGCCCTCTCCAGTTGTAGAACCAGAACCTGAGGAATTAGTACCCATTGAGGTGGACGAAACGTATGAGGAACCATATGTTCCTATGCCAATGCCAGGTGGTGCACAGACCTCAGAAGAAATGGACACCTTAGAAGTTGAAGTACCTGAATGGCTCCAGACACTAGAGAAAACAGCAACAACCCATGAAGATCGAGTGGCAATTCAAATCCAATCAATGGCAAAGTTAGAAGACACCATCATAAAGTGAGAATATTTCCGCAGCATGTCTCATCATAGATGGATCGGCACCAACGACGATCAATATGTGCCATATTGTGTACTCCTTGTAGATTACAACGCAGAGATTCAACGGAGATGTGGCAAACCTCCAACTTTCGCCACACAATTTGGGTCCGATGATATCCTAGAAAGTGCTAAGAAAGGATCCATTCATCAACCCACCTGGAGGATCCGTCTTCTTGAGACCTACCCAGAGATGGTTCGTACTTGGACTAACATGCCACTTTTTATTAAATACAATCCTTGTTATGTTCCAGTCTTCCGCAGGCGCACTTGGCCAGAGTTTACAATTGTTGTCAAGAACATCAAAGGTTGTGCAAAGTGGTTAAACTATGTTTATCTAGCACCTCCACAAGGCCCTCCCACTGTGAATTATATGATTTCTACCATCCGTCACTGGAGCACTCGACTACGGAATACCCCCGATGTGATGGCCCAAATGTGCATGCAAATCTTTGAACTAATGCTAATCACATTCAGGACATTCAAGAATATTAAAGACCCCCACTTCTCAGGTGTCGGATTTCTTACAGGAAACCAAGATCTGGTATACGACATGCGCACCACCCCATCAATAGAGGTAATATATGCTTGGCACGCCAGAATAAAGTACCTCCCAGCTTGCTTTAAACAGACATTCGAGGAGATGTTCGTAACAGGATTCTGGGAATATCACTCAGAAATATTTGTACCCAGGCCCTCACAGCTCCTCCACTTATTTGCTGTGGAGAGAACCATCCATTCAGAACAACTGCGGGTGCCACATCCGGACGTACCAGGACCAGTGAATTGGGATGCATTGTTAACAGACCTAGCACGGGGGCTACGATTAGAAGAACTCCACCTCGCTGCCGATGTTGTTCAATATTATGTCCAACGCACAGCTAGACAAGGGTCTGTCAGAGACGACAGATGCAAGAGAGGGGGGGGTGTTGGCAGTAGTCAAGGAACCGAAGGAGTCACAAGACAAGGAAGCCTATGAAGGGAGTCGGAGCGAAGAGACAACACAAGCAGACACAGTAGTCAAAGAAGATCTGGAAAGTAGGCCATTTAAATTTTTCAGGCATCAAAGAGCTGGACACACAAAAAGAAGGAGCAAGTAGGGAGCTCCAGGAAATGTATGTCAAAATGATAGAAGAAATCCCTACAAAAATAGTGATTTTCATCACTAAAAACCATTGTAAATACCATTTCATATTTTTGTAGCTCCATTTTGTGCAAGCCAAGGAGTCCTTGAGCTTGAGGAGCTTTAGAAGTACCTACCTATCAGTTTTCACATTTTTTAGACTCCGTTTGAACCTCCAAATAGGGTAGAGAACCTAATTTTTAACTAGGCCGGACACTAGGTCTGGACAAGGCCAAAACCTAGTCAAAAACTATAAATAGAGCTAGAGAGCTCATTTTTGAGGTTAGCTTGTAATTGATCTGAACTTGTAAGAGCTTTTTGAAAGTAATCGAAGAACTCCATTGCTTCTCACTCTTTGTCTTACCGTGTGTGCACGTGTGTGTATGTGTGTGCATGCTAGTGTGCTTCTCACTCACGCACTTGTGCCTTCACTTGCTCGAGGTCTTCATACCATCCTCATGTCTTCCCGGATTGACATTAAAGGAGGTGCTACTCATCACTGAGCTACAATCTTCTTGAGTGTTGTGAACTCCATCCACACTTGATTCTTTCTTGCTCTAGTGCTTAAAGAGAAGAATGCTTCAAATGCATTCCAGGTTTCTTGTGATGTCTTACAATTTCTCATGTGTGGGAGAAAGAAATCAGAAACTGAGTTGAGAAGGTATGATCTGGCCAATGCATCCTTTGAGCACCATGTTGATAAACTTTCTTGTTCTTCTTGAGTGGCTTTCCCTTTGCTTCTAAGTATTGGCATTCACTCATCTCTAGATATGTAACCATAAAGATTTCTACCTTGTAGATATGCTTCCATTCTAATAGACCAAGCAAAGTAATTACATCCATCTCCCATGTTGAGTTGATGATAGCTCTGATACCACAATGAGGAGATGGTTGGATACACTCCAGAAATGAGCTTGTGCTGCACAATTCCTACTCTACACCTACCAATGTTACTTCAGATTGCCTTAGTAGACACCTTTAGCTTCCCAAATATGCATTTGGGCCCATAATGTGCTTTGGAGCATCACCTTCAATTAGTTGCATCAAAATAGACTACTTCCAAGATTCAAGAGTTGTAGAAACTTGTTGTCTATGGACTGTAACTTGCTCAGTGTTTCACTCAGAACTCACTTGTTGATTACAATTGTCATGAGAGCTTTTAGCCATGGCTAATTGGACCCCTAATCTTGCTATAGGAAGTTATTTCACTAATTTAGGATGAGTATGTGCTAAGAAATAATCTTAAGAAGTTAGGGGTGTAGTCCCGACATTTTAGGAAGATGATAGACAATAGACATAGGCAGAATGTAATGACCATATCTCAATCATCTCTAACCCAAATGACATGAAAATTGATAGCATAGAACTAGAAGGTGTATAATACATGTACCAAGTTGAATCATAGCAAAAGGTTAAGTATACGCAGAGAACTATTCAAGACAATTTCACTAAAAATGAGAGTATAGCAGTAGGCAGTAGTGAGCATAAGATAGTTGCACAATTAGAACCAAATGTATAATGTATTGAAGGTATGATACAAAGGAGATGCTCTAGGCTTACTCTTATATCTGTGGACTAAGTGTGCCCACAATCTAGAAGCTCAATGTGTCCTTCTTCTACTCTCTCTTGCACGCTAAAATGTTGATATATTTAGGTAGTGATGTGTGTGAACACTCTAGGACCGCCGGGGTACTTTTTTCCCTCTTTAGGAGGTTTTTTTCCCCCGGCTTGTACATACACCTATTGCCCTAATGGGCTACTTATCTTTGTACATTCTCTAGTAATACATTCAGTATTGTGTGTTTGTGCTCTAAGCTTCTTCTTCTTCCTTGTGCTGTTCGCGTGTTTCCGTAGACATCTATCTCCAACAATTGGGATCAGAGCAGGTTGTCGCTTCTTCTAGGGCGCCATCGACACTCCTCCATTTGCAGTCTCAGATTCGCACGAAATTTGGTGAGCATACTCAGGGTGTTTCCGAGATCAAAACAGCTTCGCTATGTGGTGCCGAAATCGCGATCTGAGCTCGTTTCGGCCTCCGAACGCACTATCGCAGTGCTTGTGCAGGCTATTTTGTCCTTTTGTGCCAAAGCTATATACCAGTTTCTATTCGCCAGTTTAAGCGTCTCGAAGTCTGCTACAGGTCTAGCAGAACTCGTCTGGGCAGTTCTGTTTAACTTTTTGAGATACAGTCAATTTTCTGCATCAAGGTATTTTAGTCACCGGCCATGGCTGAAAGCAGTGATGTATTCCATATGTTGGCTGTTGAGGATAAGTTGGATGGTACCAACTACCCATTATGGGCTTATATGATGCGACATGTACTGGTTGCAAAAGGACTGTGGAACATTGTGCAGGGTGTTGAAAGACGTCCTGTTACACCTATAACGACAGGTACTGCAAATATAGGTGTTGGAGCTGATGAAGATGGTGTCGAAGATGATATTCCGCAGATTCCTGTTCGTGCTGCTGTTTTTGTTGCACCTACTACAAAGCAGATTCGTTGGGATGGCAGAGATGCCCAGACACATGCATTGATAGCTTTGTCTATCAAACGTGCCATTATTCCTCACATTCGCTCTTGCAGAACAGCAAAGGATGCTTGGGATACACTTACCACTTTGTACCAGGCTAGGAATGAGGCTCGTGTTGCTTACCCCCGAAAACAGTTGGAGAGTGAGCACATGAATGAAAGTGATTCTATGGACAGTTTTCTTACAAAGATCAAAGCCCTGAAGGAACAATTGATTTCTGCTGATGAGGTTATACCAGATAGCTCACTTGTGCAGACCGTTTTGAATGGTCTTCCTGATTCATATAAGAGTTTTGCCTCTACTCTTCGGTTGATGATGAAAGGCAATCCGAATGCCTTGTCATTTGAGGAATTAGTCTCTGTTCTGTTGCAGGAAGATCAGTCCAGGCAGAACAGGTCCATTATGCGTGTTGCAGATCAAGCTTTCCTGGCTAGTCAGAAGGGCAAAGGAAAATGGAGCTCTTCTACTAGTAAGCAGAAATCTGCAAATGCTGCACAATCAAAGAACCAGGATAAAGATGAGAAGAAATCAGAAAAGCAGAAATTGTTCTACAAGTACTATAAAGGAAATGATCATATTATAAAGAACTGTCCAAAACTGGCTGCTAAAGAGGCAAAGAAGAAAGAGGCTGGAATGGTTGTTGCAGAGGCCTCTACACCAAAAATAGAGTCTGCAAATCTTGTGCAGGAAGAAGAATGGGCGTTTACTACTGTCTGTAGTTTTGACCCATCTTCTCATGATCAGTGCATGTCTGCAGTAGACTCAGATGTTTGGTACTTTGACAGTGGAGCGACCAAACATATTACCTCGCAGCGCAGTTTCTTCTCTTCACTCGAGCATGCCCCTACAGGGAATACTGTCACATGCGCCAATAACTCCTCTTATCCTGTTATGGGAGTTGGTAAGATCATTATGACTACTGCTGATGGTAGTTCTTTCACTTTGTCAGATGCTTTATTTGTGCCAGGGATCAAAAAGAACCTGTTATTAGTTTCTGCATTAGCCAAGATTGTCTTGGTTGTGAAATTCGTTGATCACAGGTCCATGATCTCTCAAATGGCGATGTGATTATTGCTTCTGGCATTTTATGTCATGGGCTGTATAAGCTTATAGACTATGAAAGATCTGTGAATGATTCGGCATGTGCAGTTCATGATTCTCAGGCTATGTCAGATGCAAAGCTTTGGCACGCATGCTTTGGTCATCTGAATTTTGCTAGTTTGTTACGCCTGCAGAAATCTGAAATGGTGTCCTCTTTGCCCAAACTTAAGGCACCCGGAAAACATGTTTGTGAAGGCTGTATTTTGGGCAAAATGCAGCATTCTTCATTTCCAAAAGATGGTTCAGTTCGGGCTACGCAGAAATTGCAGCTTGTACATAGTGATGTCTGTGGTCCTATGCAGACACCCTCTTTTGGAAATTACCTTTACTTTGTGAATTTCATTGATGATTTTTCCAGGCATGCATGGGTATATCCACTCAAAGCAAAGTCCGAAGTGTTCATGTGCTTCAAAAAGTTTTTGGTTTTGGCTGAAAATTTGTCAGCATGTAAAATGGGCACCCTCCGTTCTGATCGAGGGGGGGAATATATGTCTTCAGATTTTAATGCATTTCTGGCTGAACGTGGGATAAAACATCAGTGTACAGTGCCGTATACACCTCAACAGAATGGAGTTGCTGAATGAAAGAACAGGTCACTCATGGAGATGGCGAGGTGCATGGTCAAAAGTCAGGCTTTACCACATAGTTTCTGGCTTGAGGCTGTCATGTGTGCAACATATGTACTGAACAGGTGTCCCACTAAAGCGTTGCAGTCTATCACTCCATATGAGGCTTGGCATGACCGCAAGCCATCTGTTGCTCATCTGCATGTTCTTTGTTGTTTGGCATATGCATTAGTGCCTGAACAACATCGCAGAAAACTGGATGATAAGGTAGTAAAATGTATTTTTGTTGGGTACAGCTCTGAAAGTAAAGGCTATCGTCTGTATCATCCACAGACTAAATGCATTCTGGTTAGCCGTGATGTTGTCTTTGTGGAAGATGCTATTCAACCATTGCTTTCATGTACTAAGGAGACATCTGCTAGCTCCAAAGACATGTATGATACTTTGATGCCTCTTTTTACAAGTGGACAGGCTAGTGCTAGTCCTAATGAGGCAACTTCTCAGCCTTTGCAGGTTTCATATGATGATGCAGACCATTCCATTTCTAATGCACATTTACATGATGCACTTGTTGATGAGAGAGTTGATATTGAGCAGGCAAAAACTATGCCAAAATGGATGGTGCAGACTTTGCGTGACAGCAAATTAGATGCACCTTTGTCATATCGTACTCTTTCAGGCTCTCATAGTGCCTCCTTTGCATCAGATTGCTATGCTATGGCTGCATCTAGTCTCTGTGATGAGAATGAGCTTGTTTCTTTTGATGAAGCACAAAATTCAAAAAAGTGGATGGCTGCTATGCAATCTGAATATGATGCTATAATGAAGAATGGTACATGGTCTTTATGTGACTTGCCTCTTGGCAAGAAGGCCATTGGCACTAAGTGGGTATACAAGCTGAAGCGTAAACCTGATGGTACAGTTGATAGGTGTAAGGCTAGGCTTGTTGCAAAGGGTTATGCACAGGAAAGAGGCATTGATTTTGATGAGACCTTTGCACCTACATGCCATATGACTACTGTTCGGAGCATTTGTGCACTTGCAGCCCATCATGGTTGAAATGTACATCAGTTGGACATTAAAACAGCATTTCTGAATGGTGACTTGCATGAAGAAGTGTATGTTTTTCAGCCCCGTGGCTTTGTGCAGAAAGGGCATGAAAACCAGGTTTGCAGGTTAAAGAAGGCATTATATGGTTTAAAGCAAGCACCATGTGCTTGGCATGAGAAGATACATGCCTATCTGATTGCACATGGTTTTGAGAACAGTCCAACTGAAAGCACCTTATATGTTAAACGTGCTAATGATGTGCTTCTGATCATTGTTGTCTATGTTGATGACATGCTACTCACTGGTCCTATTGAGACACATATTGCTGATTTTAAGGCTGATTTTCATGCCTCATTTGAGATGTCTGATTTGGGGCATTTGCATCACTATTTGGGCATTCAGTTTATGCACGTTGATGGTGGAATGGCTTTGTGTCAAACGAAATATATTGACATATTATTGCAGCGTTTTGGCCTTGAAGACTGTAAGCCTATTGCCACTCCTATGGAGACAGGTTTACAATTGAGTCTTCATGATGCTAGAGATGCATTTGATGCTGTTCTCTATCAGCAGGCTGTTGGATGCTTGATTTACTTATGCATTACTCGTCCAGATATTCAGTTTGCTGTCTCACAGATGAGCAGGTTTATGCATTGCCCAGGAGTCACGCATTGGAAAGCGGTTAAGCGCATCTTTCGCTACTTGACTGGTACTCGGCTACTTGGGTTGTTTTATCCCTAGGGGGGATCACTACCGCCAGATTTGCATGCTTTTTCTGACTCAGATTGGGCTGGTTGCTATGACACTCGTGTGTCCACCAGTGGTTTTTGCTTCATGCTTGGTAGCTCATGTATATCTTGGTTGATCAAGAAGCACCCTACTGTGGCCACTTCCAGTTGTGAGGCTGAGTATAGGGCAGCTTTCACAGCGACTGTTGAGTGTGTGTGGCTCAGACGCCTTATGGCTGATTTGAGTGTTGGCCAGTCTTCTACCACCACCATCTTCACTGACAGTCAGAGCGCATTGGCAGTTGCGAGGAACCCTGTGTTCCATGCTCGCACTAAGCACATTGAGGTGCATTATCACTATGTTAGGGAGAGGTTCTCTGCTGGGGAGATCAGCTTGGCATATGTGCCCACGCAGGAGAACATTGTAGACCTTTTCACGAAGGCTCTGCCTAGGGAGAAGTTTGAAGCTTTCCGCAAAGCTTTGGGCTTACTTCCTTTTGTGGAGTGATTTCCACATAGCTTGGCACTTCCTTATACATGAGTGCCAGCTCCTTGTTCACCGCATCACTCCCAGGGGGGATTTGTTGATATATTTAGGTAGTGATGTGTGTGAACACTCTAGGACCGCCAGGGCACTTTTTTCCCTCTTTAGGAGGTTTTTTTCCCCCGGCTTGTACATATGCCTATTGCCCTAATGGGCTACTTATCTTTGCACATTCTCTAGTAATACATTCAGTATTGTGTGTTTGTGCTCTAAGCTTCTTCTTCTTCCTTGTGCTGTTCGCGTGCTTCCGCAGACATCTATCTCCAACATAAAAGTCATGAGTTTTTATAGATGAATTCAAATTTGAATTTGGAATCTACCACCTAAAAGTGATCCTATCTTTTAGGCTCCTAATTAATTTGATTCCAATCACTTGGTTGTTGTGGATTACAACTCGTAAAGCTATGATATTCTCTCAACCTTTTCCTTTTACATTTATCTTGAGTTAAACTCAAGATATTTACAAGAGGTGTTCACATGTGACTAATGAACATTCAAGCTCAAGATCTAAAGTAAACCTTTGGACTTTTGATCAAGCATCAAGGCTTGCCAAATGTATCAACAGTTATGCCAAAGGCACATGGTTGTTGTTGGTGGAGCCTTCTTATGTTACTTGCAGACTTGATGTAATCTTTGTTTGGAGGTGTCAATTGGATCTCGAAATGATGTAATCCTCTTTATAGGGATCCATTTTAGAATAGTTGATGGTTGCTTACAAGTAACTTTTGACTGATTCATCTTTGAGTGGTTGCTTAAATTTTCTCTCCTGCATGGTTGGCTCTTTGGTTTTGTGGGTGCTACTAGTGCTTTTGGCTTCCAAACCCATTTCCTTGATAAGTGGCTTCTCACGTTGGCCGAAGGGGAACGTTTATCTTCTTTTGGTCTCTCTGCTTGGTTCTTACCTTTTCTCTCCTTAGCTTCTTTGTTGAGACCTCTTCCATGGTGGAGAGCATAGGCCTTTGTGCATGTAACAGTCTTTTCAGAACCCACATGTGTAATTGCCCTTGTTGAGCTACAACTAATTTCTTAGGCACCCAAATTTGTCGGAGACCTTCTTGTTGAGTTGGTCCTGGTTGCTTCCTTCTTGTCTTCGCATGGTTAGCTTGCTTGAGTGGGAATTGTGTTGGCAAGGCTAGTGGTTTCTCTCCTTTTCATACCCAAATATGCTTCATGCCCAGAACTACTTTCTACTTGAAATCTCTTTGTCTATTTGATATAGTGGTTGTCATGTACTGTCTTGCTTGCCTTGTTGGTGGAGTTGTTGTGATGGCATTATTCTTTGCACAAGAGGAAGATGCCGCTTGCCTTTGAGTTTGTTCTTCCATGATTGAGTTCTTTGGGATCATAGAGCTTTCAAAACATACAACATCTTTTTCAAGAAGATCAGGCTTAGAAGAACTAAGAGAAGGTGTGATGATATGATCTGTGAGCATGAAGTTCTCTAATTCTAATGTAATGCATTATTTCTGTACCCAAACTTGAAGAAGCTAACTTGTTAGGTTCAAGTTGACTGCATGGTCGTAAATCCAATCTTGACCCAAGACAAGTGGCTCTGTAAGGTCTTCATCGTGAAATACTAGCATTTTGACTTTCATTGGAATATCTTGAAGGTAGATGGGAAGTTCCACCTCACCCAAACAAGGGGTTTCCACACCTCCCAAACCTATGAGATGGGCTTCTATAGGCTGGATGTTCAATTGCAGGTCTTGGCAGTATCATAGTCTAACTGCACTAGTTGCTGCACCTGAGTCAACCAATGCTCTCATAGTCCTTACACTCTTTCCTTGTCCTACCTCTATAGCCACAAATGGTCGTCGGTCGATTATTCGAGAAGTAATTATGCCTAATTTTGGCACATGGCCATGTGATATTTTGGGGTTTTTGGGTTGACATCTACACCTAGTCGCCTTATCTTATTTCACCTAATGCACTCTCTAGCCTCTGCCTGTGCTTCTTCTCCAACTCTCAACTCTTCTTCTTTTTTCTTCTTAGCCGTCTTGAGTCTCCTTAACATATCCTCTGTAAGAGGTTCTTGATATAGCTTGACTCGGCATCCATTAGTATAGTTTGGCAAGATGTCACCTTCTAGAGTGGCCAATTGAACCGCACCACTAGTGGAGATTTTATTAATGATCATGGGCCCATAGCCTCGTTTCTCCAATTTAAAGGAATGTTGCTTTAGTGTATAAATGAGCATTAGGTCTCCCTCTTTTAGTAATTTATCCTTTATGTGTGCATCAAAGTATGCCTTTTGTTTTTTCTTTGCAGCATAGATGCATGTTG
Source organism: Ceratopteris richardii (assembly GCA_020310875.1). Taxonomy (NCBI): domain Eukaryota; kingdom Viridiplantae; phylum Streptophyta; class Polypodiopsida; order Polypodiales; family Pteridaceae; genus Ceratopteris; species Ceratopteris richardii. The sequence continues at coordinate 124,073,790 of CM035443.1, forward strand.
CCACTCGTAGCCTCGTCTCACCCAAACGTTCTAGATCAAATATCTTGGAGGACAACTCATGTCCATTCCATTCGTGCTCTTGTGCTACTTTAAAAGCTACGATTAGAAAGTCCAATGGTAGCATAGCATTCTATCCAAAGATCATATGAAATGGGGTGGCATTGAGTACCATTTTGTAGGCAACTCGATAAGCCTAAACAACATGATGAAGTTGTTTGTCCGAATCAGAACGTTTATTATTTATGAGTTTTGTCAATTTCTTATTCGTGCTTTTGGCTTGTCCATTAGCTTGTGGATGATAGGGGGCAGACTTCTCATGTATTACCGATAATTCTTTGAGAAGGTTTTCACTAACTTTGTTCAAGAAGTTCATACCTCTATCACTTACTAAATCTATTGGTAACCCATATCTGGTGATGAATTCTACCAATGGAGCACTCCAATCTGGAATCAATGACACGTGATAAAGGGTGTTATGCTCCGCTAGGGGTCTTGTAATAAAGTAACTTTACTAGGGATCCGGTTGGTTCAGACAGATCGAAAATCGGACACCATTTGGTCATCCGTGTATATGACCAAAGATCTCGAGTTTAGACTTACTAGGAGGTCGTGTGCTCTTGTGAACAAGTGATCCACTTAGCTTAGTGGTTAAGTCTCAAGGATGTGAAGGAAGAGGTCTTGAGTTCATTCCCCATGGGGGACATGGGGAGAGTATTTTGCCCAAAGAGATCTAGAGCCTTCTAGAAGCATCCACTTGAGTTAACTTGAGTTAACTTGAGTTAACTGGGACACTTGGCGCACATGTAGTTACATGGCTGACACTTGCATGGTTAGTATCAACCTACCCAAGAAGGCAATCCCATGGAGAGAGCTATATATAGAGGCATTTGGTAGGTGTGAAGAGAGATGGTGGATGCAATCCAAAGATGAGTAGGTGCTGCTACGACCAGCTTCACACCAGCCAACTCAGACTTCAGAGTTGATTATTAGACCCTTTAAGCTTCCTAAATCCACCAAAATATCAGCCAAGTACTTTGGAACATGTATCCCAAAAGTTTAAGTCAAGACAGACTAGTTGCGAAATGACTAGCTCCCAAAAGTTGCTATTTTTGGACATACACCTGCTGGAAAAAATGAACAGTGCTCTCAACCTAGTAGGAATTAGAAAAAATTCCTTTTGGGCATAGCAAATAGACTTAGCAAGCTTCCCAATCCAAGTTAAAACACTTCAAATGATGGACTGAGCACTGAGAACAAGATTTATCAATTTCTGGAACATGCCCACCATTCTCGGGGCTCTGCAGAGATAGACCAGTGAGCAGTAAAATGCAGATATGTCCAAAGCTATAAATTCAATGGCTTTGAAATTTGATATGCAAAAACTAGACAGTAAGAGCTATCCAACACACGTTAAATCACTGAAAGCAGATTAGTAGAACTCGAGATATGACCTTCTGCAGGTACTGCTCTGAGTGAGTATAGCAGAGAACAAAACAGAGAAGTAGATGATGATAAATGTATAGATTCACATATGATTACAACCACATTGGCAATGAATCTTTGCACAATCGGAGTAGAATGATAGAGCTATGGAGTAAGCTCTTCAATCTCTACAAAATGACATGAAGTGGTCACGTACAAGGCTTGCTAATCGCCTCTTCCTTCTTGCTACTTTTATAGGTATTCTTGGAGGGAGTTTTGAATTCGAATTCGAATGGCTCCACCTAAAAGTGATCCCCAAAGTTAGGAGATATTCCCTCAGCTCAAAAAGTCATGGGTTTTGGTAGTTAGAGCCACAAAATTGCTTTTACATCATGCATGAGGTAAGCCATCCTTTTCCTTTTTCTTTTTTCAATTACAAGAGATAAAAATGAACTCTTTTACAAGAGGTGTTCATATGACTACTCATGTGACTTACAAATGAGGATGATATCAAATATATCAAGCAGGTAGGCTTGGGTAAAATGCACCAATAGCTCCCCCTCAAGCCTAACATGCTTGGCCTTCAAATAAGTCTTCAATTGTCCTTGATTTTCTGCAAGCCAATCATCAACTTGAATCTACTTAACTTCGTACCATCAAGAGCTTTAGTCAACATGTCGGCACATTGCATATCTGTAGAGACATAGGATAGTTGAATATCCTTGCTTATTAGCTTCTCCCTTACGTAATGGTAGTGGACTTCAATATGCTTGGTTCTAGCATGGTATACCGGATTAGCTGCTAGATGTAGTGAGCTTGTGTTGTCACCAAAAATGTGAGGTGTTGAAGAATGAAGTCCAAGATCTGTGTACAAAGACTTTAACCACATGCTTTCTTGAGTTGTGTTAGCCAAACCTCTATATTCGGCTTCGGTAGAAGATAATGCCACGGTTGGTTGCTTGTTCGATGACCAAGAAATGATTTTTGAACCTGCAAATGATATATACCCTGATGTGTTCTTCTATCATCTTTAGATCCGGCCCAATCTGCATCTGAGTAGACCTTTAGCTCAATATCTGAAGTATATGAATAGAACAAACCTTCATTCATGGTCCCCTTTAGGTACTTGAGAACTCTCTTGGCGGCTTCCATATGTGGTCTTCTCGACTTATGCATAAATTGACTCAATATGCTAACACTATAGCATATATCCACCCTTGTGAGTGTTGCATAGTTCAAACTTCCAACCAAGCTTTGATAGCTTGTGATGTCTTCAATTGGCTCTCCTTCATAAGCACTAAGCTTATGATTTTGCTCCATAGGTGTACCTGCACACTTGGTATTTTCCATCTTGAACTTGACGAGCATGTCATGGACATACTTCCTTTGTGTGATGTATATACCTGAATCTGTGTAGATCAACTCCAATCCAAGAAAATAAGTGAGTGGTCCGAGGTCACTTATTTTGAACTCCTCCTTCATTTGACTCTTTACCTGTTTGATTCCTTCAAGATCATTGCCTGTGATAATAATATCATCAACATACACACATAAATAGATGACTTCAGATCCATTCCTCTTTATGAACAAAGAGGTATCCACCTTGCTAGCTTTGAATCCTTGGTCCTGCAAATAAGTCACCAATCTGAAATTCCAAGCTCTTGGAGCTTGCTTCAATCCATACAAAGCTTTCTTTAGTTTGCATACATAGTTAGGATGATGTGCATCCTCATATCCAGGAGGTTGTGCCATATACACTTCCTCAGAAATCCATCCATTCAAGAAAGCATTCTTTACATCAAGTTGATAAAGATTCCAATTTCTAGATGCAGCAAGACTAATGAGAACCCTAATTGTAGGCATTTTTGCAACAGGAGAGAAAGTCTCCTCATAATCAATACCATGGGTTTGAGCAAACCCTGTAGCAACTAACCTTGCTTTGTGTCTATTTATACTTCCATCTGGATTCCTCTTGATTTTGTATATCCATCGAGATCCGATTATCTTCATAGATGGCTTGTTAGGTACAAGCTCCCAAGTGTCATTCTCCTTCAAGGCTTCCATTTCTTCATCCATTGCATCTCTCCAAGCTTTTTTGCTTTGTGCTTCTTCAAATGTGGTAGGTTCTTCATTGGTTGAATCCTTTGCAATGTAGATTGAGTGCTTGGTGACCAAAGAAGTATCATAACCAAACCTCTCTCGTTTCTTCTTCTCCCTTGAAGACCTTCTAAGTGGTTGATGTGAGCTCTCGGGTCCATATGTAGAATCCTGCATCTTTGCTTTACCTTTGTTCTTCCATAGCTTTAGTCTTTCCAAGTCTTCTAGGTCAATCTCCGAATCACTTTCTTCAATCTGCTTTGGCTCCTTTGGTTGAAGTGATGGAAAATCTTCATCCAAGTCATAAGGCAGCTTCACTTTCCTGTCATCATCAAACCATGATTTGTTTTCATCAAAAATTACATCTCTACTCACAGAAAATCCTTTATTGGTTGGATTGTACAATCTATATCCTTTTTGGTTTTGATCATAACCAATGAATACACACTTCTCTGCCTTGGGATCCAATTTCCCTCTTACTTGAGAAGGAATGTGAGCATAGGCTAAGCATCCAAAGATTTTGCAATGATCTAGACTAGGTCTTCTTCCATTCCACACTTCATATGGAGTGGTTCCATCTAGTGACTTAGATGGAAGTCTATTTATGAGATATGTGGCCTTGTGATATTAGGCAAACCAAGTACACTTTGGTCCCTGCAAATCTGTTTGAGTGTCCTCTCACCAATGTGAGCAAGCCTTTTGTGCCATATCTCCAACTCTGTTAGAGTTTGAGGTCCATAGCTAAACAAAGTTATGTTCTTTGTATCTTCCACTTCAAAAGTGAAAAGCCTTCCTGTCTTTTCTCCTTTGGCAATCCTTCGAAAGCCTTGCCTTGGGTCTTCAACATATGCTCCAAATCGATTGAATCTAACTTGCAATCCTTTTTCAACAATCTGTCCAACACTTATTAAATTTTTGGTAATTGTAGGGACATACAAGACTTTGCTTAAGAGGTTCATATTCCCATCTGATGTCTTCACATTGCCTATCTTCTCCACTGAGTGCTTTGTGTCATCTCCTGTCTACACTTCATGCTTGTTATGAGGATCTTCTAAATCAGAAAGTAAAGCCACATTTCCTGCTACATGGTTCGAGCATCCCGAATCAATGTAAAATATGTGATCATCATCCTTACCCTTCTTCACTGATAGATTCATAATCAATAATGAATCTTCTTGACTTTGGTCCTCTGCATAGTTATTGTAATCTCTTCTTCCTCTATGGCCACTTTGATAGTTGTTGTTGTTGTTGTAATTGTTGTTGTAGTAGTTGTTGTTGTAGCCTCCATTGTATCTACCTCTATCTGATCCATAGCCACCTCTATTGAATCCTCTTCCTCTTGAGTTCCTCGGGTTCCTGAAACATTCTTCAGTAGTATGGTTAGATAAGCCACATATGTTGCAAGGTTGAGATGATTGGAATCTCCCCCTGCCTTGCTTTCCACCTCTGCCTCTTCCTCTAGCTCTTCCTCTACCTCCAAAGTTTGCTTGGAAAGAGCTTCCTTCATCTTCATTCTTCCTATTCTTTGACTTGTCCTTGACCTTAGCTTTATCAGAATATAAGGTAGAAGTTTGATTACCTCTTGAGGACTCACCACCTTTGCTAATATTTTCTTCATGAGTGAAGAGTTGGCCCATGAGTGTGTTGAGGTCGGGTACATGCATATCCATGTATAAATCCATGGTTGTTCTGAATGACTCCCACTTGTCGTCTGCTTTGATTCCATTCATGATTTGTCTTATGATTTGCTCCTCTTAATTACCTCTCCAATGCTTCCAAGTTGGTCGGAAATCTCATCATCTTTGTGACATAATCAGTCACATTTTGCTTCGGGCTTTTCTTCATTGTTGTGAACTCCATCCACAATTGGTTCTTCCTTGCTCGAGTGTTGGAAGAGAAGAAAGAAGCAAGTGCATTCCAGGTCTCTCTTGATGTCTTGCATCCCTTGACATGAGGTAAAAGAAAATCAGAGACTGAGTTTAGAATATAGGACCTTGCAAGTGCATCCTTCGAACACCAATTCGAAAGTCCTTCCACTTCTTCATGTGATGGTTGCCCTTTGTTCCTCATGGTTGGCATTGCTTCATCTCCGGATATGAATCCATATAGATTCCTCCCTTGAAGGTAAGCCTCCATCCTTAGAGACCATGCCGGGTAGTTGTTTCGATCCAATTTGTCAATTGTTGATGGAAATCCATCTCCCATGTTGCTTGACTATGCTCTGATACCACTGTGAAGAGAGATGGTGGATGCAATCCAAAGATCAGTAGGTGCTGCTACAACCAGCTTCACACAAGCCAACTAAGACTTCCGAGTTGATTAATAGACCCTTTAAGCTTCCTAAATCCACCAAAAATATCAGCCAAGTACTTTGGAACATGTATCCCAAAAGTTTAAGTCAAGACAGACTAGTTGCGAAATGACTAGCTCCCAAAACTTGCTATTTTTGGACATATACCTGCTAGAAAAAATGAACAATGCTCTCAACCCAGTAGGAATTAGAAAACATTCCTTTCGGGCATAGCAAATAGACTTAGCAAGCTTCCCAATCCAAGTTAAAACACTTCAAATGATGGACTGAGCACTGAGAACAAGATTTATCAATTTCTGGAACATGCCCACCATTCTCGGGGCTCTGCAGAGATATACCAGTGATCAGTAAAATGTAGATATCTCCAAAATGATAAATCCAATGGCTTTGAAACTTGCTATGCGAAACCTAGACAGTAAGAGCTATCCAACGCATGTTAAATCACTGACAACGGATCAGTAGAATTCGAGATATGACCTTCTAAAGGTACTGCTCTGAGTGAGTATAGCAGAGAACAAAACAGAGAAGTAGATGATGATAAATGTATAGATTCACATATGATTACAACCACATTGGAAATGAATCTTTGCACAATGGGAGTAGAATGATAGAGCTATGGAGTAAGCTCTTCAATATCTACAAAATGACATGAAGTGGTCACGTACAAGGCTTGCTAATCGCCTCTTCCTTCTTGCTCCTTTTATAGCTATTCTTGGAGGGAGTTTTGAATTCGAATTCGAATGGCTCCACCTAAAAGTGATCCCCAAAGTTAGGAGATATTCCCTCAGCTCAAAAAGTCATGGGTTTTGGTAGTTAGAGCCACGAAATTGCTTTTACATCATGCATGAGGTAAGCCATCCTTTTCCTTTTTCTTTTTTCAATTACAAGAGATAAAAATGAACTCTTTTACAAGAGGTGTTCACATGACTACTCATGTGACTTACAAATGAGGATGATATCAAATATATCAAGCATGTAGGCTTGGGTAAAATGCACCAACAGTAGGGAGGGGAGTCATCTCTCTAGCACATGGTGGTCGTAATCCTTGTTCTCTTGCATTGGTATCAGAGCTCTAGGAAAGCTTCCATGGTGACCTTGATGACTCATCTTTTTCCTCATACTCTACACTAGTTTTCATGGAAACCTTGATAGATTCATTATCTTCCTTGAGACTTCCCAATTCGCTTTCATTCTCAAAAATTATTCTCGTTTTATTTGGTTTTCTGTTCGCATGAGCATCTTCTGTTCGGAGTGATGCTTAGAGAAGCAAAAACCTTAATCGTGGTCGTTTCACACGGGCTGGGATTCGAACCCAAAATGTGACCATGGGGAAGTCATCCTCTTATCCGAAAGAGCTATCCTACTGGCAGATTCAATTCTCCAAGCGATTTATAATTCTGTATCGCCCATTTCGCTTCTCCACATTGAAATAGCCAAGATTTCAATCGACTAAGTCTAGATTAGTATAATGAAACAATCCACTTATCATTTCAAGCATTAGTTTGCATTAAGGAAAGACTTGATTTAAAAAAGGATCCTTGTGCATCAAAGAATGTATTTTGGTAGTTTAATTCCAGATTTCCTTTCCATTGTAAGCTTTTTATTGCACCACAAGGATATGTTTTTATATCATAGTGCATTAGGACAAAGGAAAGGATATACATGCATCAAGATTGCATGATATACATTCTTAGTACAAGGAGAAGACATGCATCAAGCTCATGCATGATTGTTGCATTATTTTTTGGGCATGCAAAGAACATGCATGCATATGCATGTGAGCATATGCATTTGCATGTAGGCACATGCATTTGCATGATAGAACGGGATGTTTTTTGCAAGTAGATATGATAATGTACTTTCTTAGTATCTAGCTTACTTTATAAAGCTCAGGGATTGACATTAGGGAAGACAGAGGACTAGTTAGTTGCAAAGACATGCTAGTTCTAGTTTGCAGCTCAAGTAATTAGTCAATTCCTTCCCAAGTTGATACTTCGTTATCAAAACTAAATATTTAATGACCATTAACTATGTTTGATGTCTTACTAGGTATAAGTTAGCGTTAGGAGAAAAGTTAAGTATTAAATATTCTTGATGACCAAGAAAATTTAATTACTTGCAAACTTTTTGCGATATATGATGACTCTAAGTCCCAGATGTACTTAGGGAGTCATGAAGATAAGCTTGTAATGATTACTCTAAGTATAGGTGATATTTAGAAAGTCATGCGCATAAGCTTTAGTTGATTAGTTACATAATTTATGTAACTTCTCAAGCATCCCAAGATTGGATGATAACTTCAGCTATATTTCCAAGTTCCATGAGCACTCTTCGATTCCATGGAACTCAACAACCAAATGGATGAACTTAAATACAAATTGAACTTTGAAGTTCAATAGATTTGTGTTTCATTCGTGTTTTGCATCTCTGGTAATGATGCATAGGGCCATGAAAACATGGAAACTTTGGAAACACTCTTCTGTTTAGAAGATTTTGAAAGTTCTAAGAAGTTTCTTTGTGGTTTCAAGATTCGTATCTCACGATGAAACCTCGGTAAGTGACTTTTAGGAATTGAGATATTTCCTAAAAGAGAAACACTAAAATGAAATAGTCAAGCCTTCTATTCCACACGTGAGATCATTCTCCTACCATGTTCGAGATGAATTTATTTTTCGGGAAGGCAGAGGCTCCAAGTATTGGCAATAAAATTCCTTCTGGGAATTATTCACTCAGCTTCCATTTATCCAATGGAAAAGTGTGAAAAGAGTAAGATATTCCAACTTTGAACAGAGGAAAGAAATTCCAAGAGTGTAGTCTGCAACCATGAAATTTGTACTTAAGTCTGTGGAAGGTAAAACATAAACGTTTGCCTATCCTTAAAGGGATTTTGATACAAATCTAGAGAGCATAAGTAGATGCTTAGACTTAAGCAGTAGAGAGATTCTTGTAAAAGTCTCGGCTGCGATAGGTACCTAAAGCATCAGTAAGAAAGGAATCTTAAGACAAGAAGTCAAAAGCTCTTGTCACTACAAATTGGTCAAGAATAAACCAATTGAACTTGAATCTGTGAAAATTCAAGTACTTGGAATTCTAACTTGGTTTTCATTTGAAAACCCTAGCAAAGAAGGATGGAGGTTCCATCAAAAGGTTTTCAAGTTCCCAAAGGAAAGCACAAGATTGTGAAACGATCATGTGAAGGGATCAAAACCTAGAAAATCTAGTTAGAGTTAATGCCTGAAACTTCAAAATTCTTGAAAAGAAATGAAGCAAGAAGGTTCTCTATCAAGAGATGTTTAGACTTTAGGATAATATTCACTCACACGTCAATGTGAATATAAAATAGGGTGGTATGGGACACCAGATTTTATACTCAAATTGATGTAGGAAAGATGGTATGGGACATCAGACCGTGAGTTGATGATTATCTTTTAGTCCTAGTTTGGAGCTTGAAATTAGGTTTAATCCTCAAGGGAATTAAGACTTCAAAGAAGGATTTTAATTCAAGAAGGATGAAAATAATATCTCAAGATACTTCAAGATAACTTCAAGATCAAGGAAACAAAAGATATGAAGTAAGTAACTTCCAAGATCTTCTTCTTCGAAACACTTCAAGATAAAGTGTTGTTAATTTGGAAATATTTCATGAATTTCCGAAAAAAGTTGGACTTTGATTTTGAGATGATCTTTTCAAACCAAGGATTTGATTGACTAAGTCAAGCATCAAGTTCCTAGTATAACTTGGTAAATTCACTCTTTTCACTCAAAGAAATGTACAAGAATTGCATTCCCAGTAAGGAGTCCGAAAGACTAAATGTGACATGAACTTAGTCTCAAGTGAAGCATTTTTTGAATACAAAACTCATCAACAGAACCTTAGTGGGTCGACAGATACTGATGTTGGTTACCACACAAGTATCTTGTGGTTGGATGATGTTTTAGTTTTGCTCTAAATCTTTTTGAGAATCCAACTTATTTCTCTTAAAGGTAGAAAAAATGCTTCAATACCCTATTGAAACAGATCTTTGAGAAGTTAAGGTCCTGAGTCATCTAGAATTTGACTCATAGCAAGTTTATGTATCTTGAAAGTTTGAATTGGTTGTATAGAGTATTAGTTATTTCTTTCCACTTTCCAAATCTTTTGGAATTGGCTCAGATATGGTATCTGATTCCTTTTTAAGAAAAATCAGGGTTAGCCAGTTAGGACTAGATAACTAAATTGAACATCCTAGATAGATGTTATGTACAAAAACCTTCTCAATCTTCAAAAGATGATAAGACCAAGATTGACTTATTCATTTGAGTTTGCTTCAAGTTATAGCATAAATGATTTCCTAGATTCCACTATACTCTAGAATAGAGAAGTTAGGAATTGCTCAACAAATTGACAATTCCCAAGAACTTTTATCTCAAGACTATGAGAAAAGTATCCTAAGTTGGACAATTTTCATTTTTAATTTGAGTTGGTCAAGTTATAGTATGGTTGACTCAAAGAAAATGGTAAACTTTCTCCTACAGTTTACATAGGAGTTTTAAACTCATTAGGACAAAGTAGTCCTCTAGTCGGGTGAAAAATCAAGTAACTATTGGATAGGAGTTAACCATTGTACAAACATCCAAGTTAGATATTTGGGACCACCAAAATTCAAGTTATCCAAATCAAATTCAAGTGAATCAAGAGTTCTCAAAGTCCTGTAAGGGATAAAAATCCCGCCTTCATTACTAAGTCCATGCACCAGTCATGCCCAAAAATGGACTAGTAAGTTGAATCCACCCAATTCACATGACTGTGCCTAGATTGCAGATCGAGAAACTATGAATTGGCCAGGGATGTTTTTAGATCCACCCTTATTATTCATTCACTACTTTGAACTTTTATTAGTTTATCAAAGTGCAAAGGGAGACAGTATTTTTGAATCATTTGGACAAGGATGCCACCACAGAGATGAGACATGTTCTTCCAGTTATAGAACCTGACCATGTTCTTCCAGTTTTAGAACATGAGGCTTGGGGGTTGCCTATAGTAGATATATAGCTCTATTTTTTAGGATAAAAATATTTTCCAAGGGGGAAGAATGTAATAAAGTAAGTTTATGATCTAGGGATCTGGTCGGTTCAGATGGATCTAAAATCGGACACCGTTTGGTCATCCGTGTATATGACCAAAGATGTCGAGTTTAGACTTACTAGGAGGTCTTGTGCTCTTGTGAACAAGTGATCCACTTAGCTTAGTGGTTAAGTCTCAAGGATGTGAAGGAGGAGGTCTTGGGTTCAATCCCCATGGGGGACATGGGGAGAGTATTTTGCCCAAAGAGATCTAGAGCCTTCTAGAAGCATCCACTTCAGTTAACTTGAGTTAACTGGGACACTTGGTGCACATGTAGTTACATGGCTGACACTTGGATGGTTAGTATCCACCTGCCCAAGTAGGTAGTCCCCTGGAGAGAGCTATATATAGAGGCATTTGGTTGGGAGGAGAGTCATCTCTCTAGCACATGGTGGTCGTAATCCTTGTTCTCTTGCAGGTCTCTCTTTGCACGTTGGAAAATTCTTAATCCACACATGAATTTCTTTGTCCATACTAGGCCGATAGACTCCTAAATGTTTCAGATTTTGCAATGTTCATTGTTTAGAGTAGTGATTTCCTAGCAGTCCCTCATGGGCTTGTTGCAACCAACTAGTATGTTCATTGTTCTCAACACAACACGCTAATACCCCCTCTGTATCTTGTTTGTACATACTTTTTGCCAATATTTGCTATTTTTGTGACTTTACAATTACTTCTTTGTTCGTTCTCACATTTTGATTTGCTGGTTCGAAGGTTAAGACTAGTACCAACTTATTTCCCCATTTAGGAACAACTTCTAAATTGAACAGATAAGCGTCAGGTAGTTCATCAGACACTCCTTGCAGTGACTCTCCTGAAGTTATGCGAGAAAGATGATTTGCCCTAAGGTGGGTCCTACCTTTCCTGACAACCACTTCAAAATCCTATTCCATTAGTAAGAGGAAACATCTTACTAAGTGTCCTGTATTGCAAGGTTCATTGACCAAATACAATAAAGCTTGATGATTGTTGGTGCAAGTCAATCACCAATTCATGTTTTGGATGAATCTTGAAGATAGTGCACATTTAGAAAATGAAGTCTTGTATACATATGTACGTTAAACTTATAGTTAGCTCACTTATACCATTGTATGGTCATGAGCTTGTACATATATGCCTATATAAACAAGTAAAAAGTCGGGTCAAGAATGAGAGAGTATGAGATGAGAAGAATTAGAAGTTAGAATATCCATTAGACATATTAAATGTGAGGAAGATTTCTCTCATCATCCAAATGTAAAGATTTCTGAATAGAAGAAACGTTGTGCCCAATATTTTGTTGTGTTCTTCTTCTTTGCTTGATCATTTCAAGAATTCTTTTGTAGATGTCTAAGTCCATATTTAACGAGTCTATGGTGAAAGTTTGAGAGCCTAATTGTAAACAAGCTGAGAGAATTATATGTAGGAACATTTGTATGTGAAGAAGTGTTGAGTGTCTTCTGACACAGGTGCAATCTCGATGGTCAAAGAATTGAATCTTATTTGGAAGGTAATCCATCTATGGTTAAAAGCATTTTCTTAAATGGGTTGTAGTTTGGGAGAACCATGTGTTAGAAGTTGTAGGTGTCAGAATTGACTATACAGGAGAACAATTTCAGACATAGGTGAACTGTTTGATTCATTTCTCAAGATATATTTAACATTTTGAGATGATTTAACTTGGAGAAGGTACGCAAACTATAGCCGACACTTTATGCAAAGTTTTATAAAAAATTTTACACATTTGATCAATCAATGAGTCAGTTCTGTGCAACAGACTTTCTGAGTAGTTAGTCTCTTCACAATTTGTTCAAGATTTTGATAATCTAGTATTGATCCTCTTAATTGGTAAAGGTTTTGAGTTGTTCTTGATATAGAGGTGCTCTAATATCAAGGATAGCTTGTTCTTTTGGAGATTAACACTCTCCATCAGTGGTATTCGAGCAAGAATTATCAAAATTGAAGAAAAGAAGGCCCTGATTGCTGCAGACATATAGAAATCAACACTTGAAGGTTCAAAAGGTGAAAGCTTAAAGGGAAAGCTTGAGAAGGAGGATAGAAGTCATCAAGAAGATCAAAAGGAATTTCATTCGAAGTAAAGGTACACTTATTCCTCATAAAGTTTGAAGAATTTAGTACACAGGTGAAGAAAGGATGGGAGATTCTCTTCAGATAGAGAAATTGGATAGAGAAAACTATCCATCATGGTCAATGAGGATGCAAGCTCATCTCATGAGCAAAGATTTGATAGGTCACATTACAGGTGAAGATGAAAAACCACAATTCATAGATCCTAGTGTTCCAACTAGGGATGAACTATCAGATTTGAAAACTTGGATGAAGAAAGATGCATCCACATGGACATGGAATGGTTTATTCCAATCAGGAGTTCTGATTATTGGTGTTGTGCACAAATGTCTCTTCATCTCATTGAAGGACTTTTAGCATTCATCGTTCCACTCAAAACTTGTCAATAGAGCATAAAAGGGTTTAGCTATGATCGCATACATGTGGATAAACCTCCGATAATACCCACAATGGCCAATAAAGGCTTGTACCTCTTTAACGTTCCTCGGCCTAGGCAGCTCCGTTATGGCTCTTACTTTGTCCTCATCTGTTGATATTCCATTCTTAGAAACAATGTGACCTAAGATTTTACCTTGTCGTACCATGAATACACACACTTCTCTGGCTTTAGACACACTCGATATTCTCTACACTTTTTGAAGATCTACCTGAGCTCAAGGATGTGGTATCTTCTTTCTTGGGAATGAGCACATAAATCATCCACATATACTCCTAAGCTCTTTCGCAAGAACTCTTTGAAAACATGTGTCTTGCAAAATCCTTGATCTACACCAGCCAAATGAACTCCAGGAGTATATGGTGGGACCTTTTAGCTTGCCAATGGATGTATTAGACACCCTATGTACCTTGGAAGATCACTCTCAAAAAGATAGATCAAAACAGATAAGTTGGAGTTAGCTCAGAGGTGAAAACTTGCTATTCTTGGTTCATACACCTGTCCAGTGTTTTACATAATTCTCTCATCACAGAAGCAATTAGCTCAATTCCTCTTGGGGAAGTCTAGGCAACTTAAAGATCTAACTTTCAAGAGTAATCGCATCAAAAATAATGAACCACACACTGAGAATGAGTTTTAACAAGTGATGACATCATCCCGATTTTCATGGGCTGCTACAGAAATAGACTAGTGAGCAGAAAAATCAACATAACTCAAAATGTAGGAATCCAATGATTATGAAAATTTGTATGGGTATACTAGATAGTAAGCTGCATCCAACAAGCTTTAAATCACTGAATTTGGATAAGTAACCACTGAGCAATGGCTCTGACAAGATGAGTGAAAAGGTCGGGTACCTGACAGAGAGGTGAAGATGAACAGACCCTGTTGACTTCAAATGAACATAACTGAAGATTGCAACATCCAAATGACATGAACATTTATGAGCATATAGTAGACTTATAGAGCTAACTTTACCAAGTTAAATCACTGAAAATGATGCACCAAGCTCAGAGAAAACATCTCTGCAAGCTGACTGAGAAAAACTGAGAGTAATGGCAGTGAGTAGTACACTTCACAAGAACATGGAAAGATGAACTCAAATAATCATGAAAATGAAAGTATATTGCTTGTACAATACAATGACTTACTGATACACATGTGTGCCTTGTAATCACACCTTGATATGGCATAAAGCTCAGCTCTTGGAGGTCTTCACATAGGTCTCTCTAACCACGACTAAAACTGCCATCTATTTATAGTTGAGTTTGGGAGGCTAACTTCCCTCAATCACTCTCCAATCAATCAATGATTGATTTGATTCTCTACCTACCACAAATCATGAATTCGTGGCTCCTCTTTCCATTCTTGATCATGTGAACTCAACCACTTAAGATTCTCTTACTTTTACATTAAGTAAACTCTTCAAAAGTTACAAGAGGTAGTTCACAAGTGAACTTTACATAGTCTTCATTTTAAGGCTTTTTCTATGACTTTGTGGGACTGAAGCCAATACTTAGGCTTGTCATAGACTTGCTCCAACAAATCCCCCTCAAGCCAAGTATGCTTGAGGTCTTCAATCTTCCAAGATTACCTGCAAACCAATCATAGCCTTGAATTTGCAAAGCTTTGTACCATCCAATGCTTTGGTTAGAATATCTGCACATTGTTGATGAGTGGACACATATGATATTTGAATCTCTTTGCTTAGGACCTTCTCTCGTACATAGTGATAATGAACTTCAATATGTTTAGTCCTTACATGAAAAATAGGATTAGCAGCCAAGTGAATAGAACTCATATTGTCACCAAAAATAGTTGGAGTTCCAAACTCCAATCCAAGATCTTTGAATAATGTCTTCATCCACATAGCTTCTTGTGTAGCTATAGCAAGACCTCTATATTCAGCTTCAGTAGAAGAGAGAGCAACTGTGGGTTGCTTCTTGGATGACCATGAAATAAGCTTTGAACCTACAAAGGTAAGATAACTTGAAGTGCTCCTTCTATCTTCCTTGGAGTCAGCCCAATCTGCATCAGAAAATAGCTTCAAACCTAAACCAGATACATAAGGATAATAAAGTCCTTCATTTATGGTTCCTTTGAGATACTTGAGAATCCTTTTGGCAGCATCCATATGTGGTTTCCTTGGTGTGTGCATAAATTGGCTTAGCACACTCACACTGTAACATATATCTACTCTTGTCAATGTGGCATAGTTGATACTACCCACTAGACTTTGATATGATGTGATGTCCTCTATGAGTTCACCTTCATGTGAGCTCAATTTGTGATTGACCTCCATTGGAGTACCTGCAATCTTACAATCTTGCATCTTGAATTTTGCCAACATGTCCTTAATGTACTTTCTTTGAGTGAGAAACAAACCATGATCTTTGTAGACAACTTCCAAACCTAGGAAGTAGGTAAGTGAACCCAAATCACTTATCTTGAACTCTTCTCTCATCTGATCTTTGATCTTCTTCATACCATCTGCATCATTTCCTATCAATATAATATCATCTACATATACACATAGGTGGATGACCTTGGAATTACTCTTTTTAATAAAGAGTGAAGGATCTGCCTTGCTTGGTTGAAAGCCTTTGTCCTGCAAGAATGAAACAAGCCTGAAATTCCGAGCTCTTGGAGCTTGCTTGAGACCATACAATGCTTTGTTAAGTTTACACACATAATCAGGATAAACTTGATTCTCAAAACCAGGTGGTTGTGCCATATATACCTCTTCTGTTATCCAACCATTCAAGAATGCATTCTTTATATCTAGTTGAAGTATCTTCCAATTCTTGGAAGAGGCAATACTAAGCAAAACCCTAATAGTAGGCATCTTTGCCACAGGAGAGAAAGTCTCCTCATAATGAATTCCCTGAGTTTGTGCAAAGCCTTTTGCCACAAGCCTTGCCTTATACCTGTTAATTGAACCATCAGAATTCTTCTTGAGTTTATAGACCCATCTTGAGCCTATTACCTTCATGGATGAAGTCTTGGGCACCAAATCCCAAGTGTTGTTTTCCTCAAGTGCTTCAATCTCTTCCTTCATTGCATGCTTCCATTCTGTTTTTGCTTTGGCCTCTTCAAATGATGATGGCTCCTCTTGGTTTATGTCCTGTGCTATGTAGATAGAATGTTTAGTTACTAATGAGGTGTCAAACCCATACCTTTCTGGTTTTTTCTTTTCCCTCATAGATCTTCTTAGGCCATGATGTGATGATTCTGCCTCATGTCCAAGTTCTTGCAATTTTGCTTTACCTTTAGACTTCCATGCTTTGACCTTTTCCATGTGAGATTCTTCATCATCCTCTAAGGTGTCTTGTTCTTCAATCTTTGGTTGTTCTCTACCAAGCTTTGGAAAATCTTCTTCAAGATTATATGGTAAATTGACCTTCCTGCATGAATCTTCATACCATGAATTGTTCTCATCAAAAACTACATCTCTTACCAAGAATCCTTTGTTGGTAGGGTTGTATAACCTGTAGCCCTTTTGATTGTTGTCATATCCAATAAATACACATCTTTCTCCCTTTGGATCCATCTTGCCTCTAACCTGTGAAGGAACATGAGCAAAAGCAATACATCCAAAAATTTTACAATGATCTAAGCTTGGTCTTCTTCCATTCCAAGCCTCATATGGAGTCATCCCATCAAGGGATTTTGAAGGCAACCTGTTAATCAAGTAAGTGGCTGTAGATACAGCCTCGGCCCATAAGTAATTAGGTAAATGCTTTTCATTTAACATAGACCTTGCAGCTTCAACAATTGTCCTATTCCTCCTTTCTGCCACTCCATTTTGCTCAGGAGTGTACCTTGTAGTTACCTCTCTTTTGATTCCTCTTTCTTGAAGAAAAGAATCAAAATCATGGGAGAAGTATTCTCCCCCTCCATCTGACCTTAGCCTTTTTAGTGATTTACCTGTTTGATTCTCCACAAGAGCCAAATATCTTTTGAAACATGAAAAAACTTCATCTTTGTGTTTCATAAAGAATAGGATAGTCCATGTGCTGCAATCATCAATAAAGGAAACATAATACCTTGATCCAGATATTGAAGCTTCCTTGCTAGGTCCGCATACATCTGTATGAACCAACTCCAAGAGATCTCTATGCATATAACCTTTCTTCATGAATGGTAACCTGTGAGACTTTCCAAATTGACATGCACTGCACTTATAAATCATATGTTGTTTTGACAAATTAGGAAGTCCAAGTACACTTTGGTCCCTGCAGATTTGCTTTAATGACCTTTCACCAATATGTGCTAACCTTTTGTGCCATACTTCCAATTCTGTGAGTGTCTGACTACCATAATTAAAGAGAGCAATGTTTCTAGTGTCCTGTAATTCAAATGTGAACAATCTACCTGTCTTTTCACCTTTTGCAATTCTTCTGAATCCTTGACTTGGATCTTCAACAAATGCTCCTGCTTTTGTGAACCTGACTTGCAACCCTTTCTCTACTATCTGCCCAACACTTATCAAATTCTTTGTAATGGTAGGGACATAGAGTACCTTACTGAGTAGGTTGATGTTTCCATCAGGTGCTTTGACATTGCCTATTTTCTCCACAGGATGTTTTGTATCATCTCCTGTTTGTACCTCATGCTTATTCCTTGGATCTTCTAAATCTGATAGGAGTGCCACATTTCCTGCCACATGATTTGAACAACCTGAATCTATGTAGAAAACATGCTCATCAGATTTACCTTGTGGCATAGCCATGTTCATGATCAATAATGAATCCTCTTTGTTTGAGTCTTCTGTGTAGTTATTGTAGTCTCTCCTTCCTTTGTAGCCTCCTTGATAGTTTGAATGATTGTAGTTGTTGTAGTTGCCATGGTAGTTGTTGAACCTTCCTCTTGAGTAGCCATAACTTCCTCTATTGTATCCTCTGCCTCTTTGATTCCTGGAATTCCTAAAGCAATTTTCAGTTGTATGATTAGTTAATCCACAAATAGAACATGAGTTGGAGTCTTGGGATCTCCCCCTGCCTTGTCTACCTCCTCTTCCTCTACCTCTGCCATGTCTTCCTCTACCTGCATAGTTAGCTTGATATGTACCTGCTTCATCATCCACTTTCTTTGCCTTTCCTTTGTTATCTTTAGACTTGCTTTTATCCGTGTATAAAGCTGAAGATTGATTACCTTTAGAGCTTTCTCCATTTTTGATAAGCTTTGCCTCTTGAGTAAGTAGTTGTCCAATGAGTGTGTTGAAATCAGGTACATGCATGTCCATGTACAAATCCATAGCTGTGGTGAATGCTTCCCACTTATCATCTACCTTCAAGCCATTGATGACCTACCTTACAATTTGCTCTTCATCTATTACCTCTCCAATGCTTCCCAACTGATCCGCTATGTCCTTGAGCTTTGTGACAAAATCAGTCACATTTTGTTTGGGAGCCTTCTTGAGAGTTGTGAACTCCAGCCATAGTTGATGCTTCCTAGCTTTGGTACTTGAAGAAAAGAAAGCTTCAAGTGCATCCCACACTTCCTGAGATGTCTTACAACTTCTAATGTGAGGCAACAAAAAATCTGAGATAGAGTTGAGGAGATAAGACCTTGCAAGTGCATCCTTGGAGCACCATGTGCTCAATCTTTCTTGCTCTTCTTGTGTTGGTTGACTTTTGTTCCTGAAACTTGGCATAACTTCATCTCCAGCCACATAACCATATAAACTTCTACCTTGGAGATAGGCTTCCATTCTTAATGACCAAGCTGAGTAGTTACCTCTGTCTAATTTGTCAATTGATGAAGGAAATCCATCTGCCATGTTGTCCAACCTTGCTCTGATACCACTGTGAAGAGATGGATAGGTATGTGCTTGAAGATGAAGAGGTGTTGCAAAATCCTTGATCTACACCAGCCAAATGAACTCCAGGAGTATATGGTGGGCCCTTTTAGCTTGCCAATGGATGTATTAGACACCCTATGTACCTTGGAAGATCACTCTCAAAAAGATAGATCAAAACAGATAAGTTGGAGTTAGCTCAGAGGTGAAAACTTGCTATTCTTGGTTCATACACCTGTCCAGTGTTTTACATAATTCTCTGATCACAGCAGCAATTAGCTCAATTCCTCTTGCGGAAGTCTAGGCAACTTAAAGAGCTAACTTTCAAGAGTAATCTCATCAAAAATAATGAACCACACACTGAGAATGAGTTTTAACAAGTGATGATATCATCCCGATTTTCACGGGCTGCTACAGAAATAGACCAGTGAGCAGAAAAATCAACATAACTCAAAATGTAGGAATCCAATGATTATGAAAATTTGTATGGTTATACTAGACAGTAAGCTAAATCCAACAAGCTTTAAATCACTGAATTTGAATAAGTAACCACTGAGCAATGGCTCTGACAAGATGAGTGAAAAAGTCGGGTACCTGACAGAGAGGTGAAGATGAACAGACCCTGTTGACTTCAAATGAACATAACTGAAGATTGCAACATCCAAATGACATGAAACTTTATGAGCATATAGTAGACGTATAGAGCTAACTTTACCAAGTTAAATCACTGAAAATGATGCACCAAGCTCAGAGAAAACATCTCTGCAAGCTGACTGAGAAAAACTGAGAGTAATGTTAGTGAGTAGTACACTTCACAAGAACATGGAAAGATGAACTCAAATAATCATGAAAATGAAAGTATATTGCTTGTACAATACAATGACTTACTGATACATATGTGTGCCTTGTAATCACACCTTGATATGGCATAAAGCTCAGCTCTTGGAGGTCTTCACATAGGTCTCTCTAACCACGACTAAAACTGCCATCTATTTATAAATGAGTTTGGGAGGCTAACTTCCCTCAATCACTCTCCAATCAATCAATGATTGATTTGATTCTCTACCTACCACAAATCACGAATTCATGGCTCCTCTTTCCATTCTTGATCATGTGGACTCAACCACTTAAGATTCTCTTACTTTTACATTAAGTAAACTCTTCAAAAGTTACAAGAGGTAGTTCACAAGTGAACTTACATTTTAAGGCTTTTTCTATGACTTTGTGGGACTCAAGCCAATACTTAGGCTTGTCATAGACTTGCTCCAACATGAATTGACCAGAGAGCTTTTACACACATCTGATTAGAGTGTAAAGATAACTAACTCAATTTATTTCATCAAGTTAGCTATATCATACACTAAGAAATCAATCTAACAAGTCATGGGGGTCATCCCGACATGTCAAGATCTAGAAGGTGTGCAGACATAGTCACCTTCTCAGATTCATATCCCAAAATCCTCTAAAACAAATGTAATGAAAATTGATATGCAAGTAGTAGACATGTTAACTAAGCCAAGTTAAAACAAATGAATGATTATACATGGAGAAAGCAATTTGACAAAAGTACTATAATGATAAAGATGTAGGAGAGAACAGTAGACAGAGATATACTTGAAGAAATGTATCAAAATGTATATGTGAATGAACATATGATACAAGGAAAGTGTAGTGGACTAATCATACATGGGTTGCACTCAATGTGTGCTCACTCATGAAGCTCAATGTCTCTTAAAATGGCTCACACTACCCCATGACCAAAAGCATGTCTATTTATACTCATCATTTGAGTTTGAATTTCAATTTTCCCTCACCTAAAAGTGATCCTACACTTTAGGGATGATTTGAGTTGATTCTTCCTACCACATGATTCATGGTTTCAGCTCCCTAGCTTCACGAGATTCCTTAATCTCTTGGATTTTACATTTATGCAAGGTGAACACAACCAAATTGATATACAGGTGTTCATATGAGATCCTCCATGTGAGGTACATAAAGTAATGTGTAGTTCTTAGTAATTATCCAAGCACTAAGGCTTGCTACTTGCACCAACATGCTCATGGACTTTTGTGCAATTCTAAGACTGTGATCGGAAGGGTGTCAATGAAGCCCTAGATGAAGCAGCGACCTACTCTAATACCAGTTTTGGAGTTTGAGGTATGCGGAAGCAAGCATATAGCACAAGGAATAAGAAGAAGCTTGGAGCACAACACACAATACTAAATGTATTACCAAGAGAATGTACAAAGATAAGTGACCCATTAGGGTTATAGGCGTATATACAAGCTGGTAAAAAAACCTCCTGAAGAGGGAAAAATGTGTCCGGTGGTCCTAGTGTGTTTACACACATCACTAGCTCAATATAACAACAAGAAATACTCTTGAGGCCCAAGGACTCCCTGATCTTTACAAATATGGAATGTTTTTACATAGAACATCCTTAAATAGTTCTAGTAGACATTAAATGAGCAAAGCCTAGGCACGTATGGCAATTATTTCCTCTTGGTCGTAACTTCCTTTACTTTTAAGATCTTTTATTTCTTCGCCCCTACCCAAGAATGCTCCAACATTTAGATGTTTCACCAAATCAAACGTGCAAACTTCATGTTGTGGTGGTATCCCTTTTTTATTGCTTTTTGGGTTTACGTGTAAAACACATCAACTAGATCGTATGGCATAAAAAACATTCCAAAACACCTCATAATCTAGGAGAAATCCATCCTATAATGTTGACAATTCAAATTCATTTTTCTTGCAATCCATAAGGGCATTTGTGATGTTTCTTCTTTTTTGAGGATCTTTGTGAGTCCAATAGCCTAGATATTAAACAAAAACAATTGTGCACCATGACGGGACCAAAGGTTAGTTGACCAAGTGAAACTTGCTAAAGTTGCACCATTATGAACACTTGTTTTTTAATTATTTTCATGCATTTATATGTTTTAGCCATGACATGGAACAAAAAAATAAGTAAAAAATTCCTTTGAAATGTGAAAGAAAAACATGTTCATATCATCAGCCATCATGACTTGTTTTTTATTTTCTAGGTTTGAATATGCCTTGAATTAAAATAATTACTCCAGTCACCAAAATGTAGTGAAACTATGTATTTGAATTATTCATCGATGGAAAAGGTCCACACAAGGGCTAATGCATATATCTTGTGGAATGGGATTCATTTGACAGTCCCATATATGTTTGTCATTTAAAATATGCCAACATAATCATCAAATGTTTCAAATTATATGAATCCCTTGATACAATAAAAGGAAAAAATCATCAAAATATAAAAAGGTGAAAAAATAAAGAATATTTATTCATAATAAAAATATACATGAATAAATTTAGAATGTTCATAACCTTCTACGACACTTCAATCCTCTCACAAGTTGGTAAACTTTATCTTATTCTCTTAGAACGTTCATAACCTTCTAAGATCATCTAGCCCTAGGGATATGGCTTGGGAACATTTGTTCAAGTTGTGATCTTCAAATTTGTAAGAACAAATTAGTACAATAGGTTTTCTATGTAGGTATGTTTGTATGTATATATGTACGTATTTAAGTGTATATATAATGCTATGAGGCATTAAATTTACGGACAACATTTCCTCTATAGTAGGTAACTATACCATGTGAGCATGTATGTGACGATGAGTTTTGATTCTATGTATGTGTGTGACTCTAAGAATGTACATGTGTAATTTAAAGAATGCTTATGTGTGAGTTTGTGAATGTATATTTTTTTTTGTATACTTGTGGGTTTATATGTATGTGCTATAAAAACAAGTAAACATGTGTGTTTGTTTATATGTATATATGACTTTATATGCATGTCTAACTATGTGGATCAATAAATGTATATGTGTTTATGTTTGTGAATATATATATATATATATATATATATATATATATATATATATATATATATATATATATATATATATATATATATATATATATATATATATATATATATATATATATATATATATATATATATATATATGCAATATGAATATGTGTGTGCGTGTGTGCTTTTTTCTTTGTAGCTATTTTGGTATTTATGTGTGTGTGAGTGTAGATCTAAATATATATGTGTGTATAATCATGTGTATGTTTTTGTAATCCTAAGCCTCCGTATGTATGTATGCTTATGACATGTGTATTTCTTATATCCATGTGTTATGCTAATAAGAATGTGCTTATATAACTATGTATAAATTAACGTATTATATTTACTAAAAATTAAAAAGTAAAATATATAAAAATGAAATTAAAAATTCAAATACAAGAATCTTACAGAAATAATAAAAAGAACAGGAAAATATCAATAAGAACGTATGGCTAACTATTTATATGTGTATGTGCTTTGTGAATTATGCATATGTTTCTATGTGTGTGTGTAACTATGTGTGTGTTAAGTGTGTGAGGAGTATGTGTACGTGTGGGTATGCATGCGAAAAAGAGTGTCTAATGTATGTGGAGTAAGGTGTGAGTGTTTGTGTACGTGCACATGCATATATATGTGTGTATATATAAGCGAGTGTTTCTTTGTTTGTTTTTTTTAATGTCTTTTTATAGACTATGTAGAATCGCAACTAGAGTGAAGCTCTGGATGAGTATTGTCATGATAGCTTTTTGCTGAAGGATGATGCTCTTCTACGATTTATACTGATTCATTTGTAGTTACTATGAGAAATAATGATGTACAAGGGAAATTGGTGAGCATATTTTTGCAATTAGGAGCTCAAAACAAATTTTCTATGCGGCATAAAGATTTTTATATGAGCTCATTTTTGCCTCCAAATGCACTATCACAACAATTGTGTAGGCAATTTTGTCCTTAATACCAAACATACATATAGGTTTTGGTTCACGAGTACAATCATCTCAAAGACTGTTACAGGTTTAGTAGAGCTCAATAGGATGTTCTTGTTCAACTTTTTGACTTACAATCGATTTTCTCCCTCAGGGTATTTAGTCACTCGCCATGGTTGAAAAGCAATTATGTATTTTGTATGTTGGTTGTTGAGGACGAGTTGGATGGTACTAATTACCCAATGTGGGCATATATGATGCATCATGTATTGATAGCAAAAGGGATGTGGAATATTGCATAGGCTGCTGAAAAACTTCCTACTTGTCATATTATGGCTTTGTGCCACATGGCTCCATGAGGAGCATTGTTTTATTTGATGGGTAGAAGAGGGGAGATGATTATCTCAATAAAATATAAGGAAGTTCGGGCGTGGTTGGGAGGAGAGCCAAGGTACTCTCTCTGTGTGTCCCGCGTGCAGCATATTCAGAAGTTGAGCAAGCACAGGCAAAAGACAAGCTTGCGATGCAAAAAATGGTATCAAAGCATCTACGATCGCTGAGAGCTTCCGCGTGCACCAGATGGGGATTGAACCCTCGCCATTTCCATGGCGGGGCGTGTGAACTATCCAAGGCACCCATGCAAGCTGGACATCCATGATCTTGCGCTGCTCAATCTTATTCACTGTTCCAGCGAACGGAGCTTGATGAAGGTTGAGTCCTTCGAAAAAGAACTACCTCTCTGGATTCATACATGGAGTAATAGAAATGGATAGCTTACCATGATATGTGGAGGCTGCTGAATATGAAGAATTCAATTCTTAGAATGGACGGTAAGGCTATTGATGTTGCCATTCATAATAATGCACATGTTTGTGATTTAAAGCAAGCCATAGTGAACAAATACAATGGGCTTCGGCAACTAGAAGTAGACCATCATCGTATATCAAAGACATATCCTCTATTCATAGGTACATTTAAATTTCAACTTTTTACTCGGAGTATTTAGAGGAATACTTGACTTCTGACAAAGGAAAGCATGGGCTTTGGGCAAAGCTTTTGAGGAGAAATTATGTGTATGGAGAGTATGAGATATACACTCTTATCTAGAGTTAAGAAATCTCTCATTTCAAAGAAAGCATAAGCTTAAGGTATTTCCAAAGTAGCTTATTTTTATGATTTTCACAAAAACTGTGAGAGGCTATTTTTGATAAGTAGCCATTTTGGGGAAGGGAGATGAAGCGGGATTTTTCTTAATTGGTAGGAAAGATCATGCACACACCTAGTCTAGTATATGGAATTTCATATAAAATTAAGAAATCCAAAATATACCTCAGTATGATGGGATTTTGAAGCTCCACAAAACCCCCTTCCATCACTGTTTCAGAAAAAATTTCAGCACCTGAATCTAAGAAATTCCCATTTTGGAAGAGGGAAAAAGAGGTGCGATAGATATGGATGGATGGGAAAAAGTATATATACTGAGAGTATGGTGTATGGAATTCATAGGTGAATCATTAGATTCATTAAAATGATAAGTTAAGGAGGAATTTTAGTTCCTCAAAAATCCCCTTCCCGCACCTTTTGGAAAAAATTTCAGGTGTTAGTTTTAGTCAAACTCCACTTTTGGGAGTAAGAAAAGAGACTATTTATGAGGCTTCCCATGGATTAGTGCACATATACATGAATTATGGTGTATGAATTACCATGGAGAAGAGAAAATCCAAGAAAAATCCACATTAGGATGGATTAGAAGCTTGCTAAGAGCTCCCATTTAAGTTTTTACATGAAAGTAAAAATCTTGATTTAGGCCTCTTTTGGGGAGCAAATTAGCATGCACGAAGGGAGGATTTGGGAAGGTGAAAATAGGCCTAAGCATCTTCAATTGTTTCTCTCTAAGACTATGGAGAGAATTTTAGGATTCACATGATGGAAGAATGCTTTTGGGCATGCCAAAAATCACATTTTCACACTTTTTCCAGCCCCTCCAACAGTCCACTAGTTTAGCATGTCCCACTTAGAATGGCCATATCTTGGGCTAGAAAACTCCAAATCGGATGTTCTATGGCTCCTTTCAAAGAGCACAAGATCTATTTTCAGTTTATCAGAAAATATTTTGGAAAATAAGTATTTCTGTAGGTCTGAACAGGTCTGCAAAGTCTGAACAATTTTTCACGACTACTTTTTGGGAGCCATATCTTTCAAACCAGGAAGGCGATTTGAGTAATTTCACTTTGACTTCTTTGCACATGCTATACATTTCAGTTTTTGATTGTTTGCAGGTCCAAAAATGGTTTTTACAAGTCTAAATAGGGATTACAAATGCATTTTTGAGTAAATTTTGCATTTTTCTAGTAATCATCTGACCATGCTTTATGTTTTGGGAAGTGATCCGATGTTTTTGGACACTTCAAAGCTTATGTTAGGACCTAAAGAGGAAGCAGAGGTCTCGAAGCTCGTCAAGAAGGATTGGATGCATGCAATTCCAAAACCAAATCATTTAGGGATGCATGCTTTATGCTTTCAGGCATCTTACTTTATGTTATGACATGTTTTGTATGTACATGCATAAATTGGATTGCATACATCAAATGTTGATCATTGTTTAAATTCTTAAAGTATGGATCGACAGGCAAGAAGTATACCTTTTGATTGTTTGCAGGAAACAGGATTACAGAAACCATATGGCTATGCAACACAGGGAATGGTTGCTAGCAATCGCTTTTATGTTTTTGAAGGTTATGGAGTCCATATATGAGTTTATGGCGTGCATGCCATGGGTCTATCAAGCCCTATGTTATTGGGTGGCCTGTGTGCCACTGAGCTTATGGTTAATTTTTTTTTGGGATTCCATTTCCTGGGGCAATGCTGTTGTCACTCTAGCACAATGGTGAGTACCAACGTGAGGAGATACACCTCATAAATGTCAATCCGTGGAGACGTGAGGACCGGTATGAAGACCATGAGCAAGTGATGCCACAAGTGCGTGAGTGAAAGCACACAAGCATGCACACACATACACACACGCGCACAAAGTAAGAGCAAGGAGTGGAACAATGGAAGATCTTCGATTATACAAGAGCTCTCTTACAAAGCTGAAATCTACAACAAGCTAACCCCAAAAATGAGCTCTGCAGCCCTTTTTATAGTTTTTGAGTGGTTTTGGCCCTGTCCAGACCTAGTGTGCGGCCTAGTTAAAAAATAGGTTCCCGGGCTTATTTGGGGGCTCCAACGGAGTCTAAAAATTATGAAAAAATTGGTAGGATGGTAGATCTAATACTCCTCAAGCTCGAGGACTCCTCGGCTTGAACAAAATGGAGTTACAAAAATGGAAAATGGTATTTACAATGGTTTTTAGTGATAAAAATCACTATTTTTGTAGGGATTTCTTCTGAGAATTTGACAGGTGCTTCTTGGAGCTCCCTACTTGCTCCTTCTTCTTGTGTGTCCACCTCCTTGATGCGCTTCCATGCTTTGTCCTTGACCTTGAACTTCAACACTCCCCCCCCCTCTTGAGTCTGTCGTCCCTGACAGACCCTTGTTGTAGTGGTCGTTCCATGTAGTACGTTGAGAGGTAGCGTCCTTTGTGTCCAACAGGGGCGATCCCTCTTCCCAATGTATCCTGGTCGTTTGTCTGGTTCTTCACTTTGCCACTGTTATCTCTTGCAGTTTGTAGTCCCTTTGTACGTACTTCTGCCTTGTATTCCATCTAGGTGGTGCATTTGTGAGTTTTCCAAAACTGCTAGCTGCTCAAAGGATGTGGTCAATGTTGATTGTGAGCAACTCTCGGTGGTGGATGGCTTCCTTGCTCTTGTTGTTGTCATCTTGATGTCGTCTTTTCATAGTTTTCATGCCAAGTACTTGTAACCCATAATGAATGGTGGGTAAGTGCATTAGTGCATGGGTTGAACAAAATATGTGCCTTGTGCATGGTCTTGTAATGTGGCCCTACATATGCGTACTTGGAAAATGCATGGCAAGAAGTATGGTGCAAGAGATTGGGTCTTGAGCTAAGTGCTCAAGGGTATGCTGACGAAGAGGTTTCCTAATCTATCATGGTTATAGTGTTGTTGAAACATACACGTCTTACCATGGTGAAGGGTCCGTTGATCTTCATCTCTTCGTGTTGTGGTTCCTTCATGGTGTTTGACCATCTGCTTGTCCTTTTTGTTGAGGGATGTCCTTGCTGGAAGTTCGCTGATGAGCACTTTCAAGCACAGTCTTCTTTTTTTTTTTTTTTTTTTTTTTTTTTGGAACACGATAGCCTCAAACAAGAAGAAAGAGGTTAGTATTAATAACATATTTTGCATGTGAAAATTGTGTCTCATGTGCCTGGGATTTCTCAATTGTGTCTATGCACGGCCCTGTAAGGTGGCCCTATATTGATGCATACTTTGGAAATGCATGACCTGAATGGTGCAAACGACTGGGTTATGCCAAAGGCACATGGTTGCTGCTGGTCGAGGCTTTTGATGTTATGCACCTACGACAGGCTCAAGCACGACGAATCCAACAAATTTGGGTACCGAAGCTATCAAAGAAGGCCGATTCTTTTTTCATGGTCGATCTGGTTGGGTGGGAATCTTTGAGGCAACGTCGATGGTTGCACTCCTTTCTTTACCCAGATCTGCTTCATGCCCCTAACTTCTTTCTGCTTGAAGGCTCTTTGTCTATTTGATAGACTGGCTATCTTGCACTGTTTTGTTTGCTTCTGAGGTTGGACTAACGTGGATGCTTTACTCTTTGAAAAACAAGAAGAAGGTTCATCTTGCCTTTGCGACTGTCCTTCCGTGATTGCGTCCGTCTGGATCATAGAGCTTTTGACATCTACAACATCTTGTTCGAGAAGCTTAGCCTTAGAGGAACAAAGAGAGTGTGTGGTGTCAGTTTCAGTGGGCATGCGATTCTCCAATTCTATTGTAATGCATTGATCATATACCCAAACTTGAAGAAGTTGACTTCTTAGGTTCAAGTTGACAGCATGGTCGTAAATCCAATCTTGACCCAAGACAAGTGGTTCTGTGAGGTCCTCATCATGACACACTAGCATTTTGACTTTTATTGGAACATCTTGAAGGTAGATGGGAAGTTCCACCTCTCCCAAACAAGGGGTTTCCACGCCTCCTAAACCTATGAGATAGGCTTCTATGGGCTCGATGTTCAATTGCAGGTCTTGGCAGTATGAAAGTCTAACTGCACTAGTTGCTGCTCCTGAGTCAACCAATGCTCTCACAGTCCTTACACTCTTTCCTTGTCCTACCTCTATAGTCACAAAGGGCCATCGATCAATTATTCGAGAAGTAGTTATGCCCGATTTTTGGCACATGTCCATGTGATATTTTGGAGCTTTTGTGTTGACATCTAGGCCTAGCCGCCGTAACTTATTTCTTCTGATGCGCTCTCTAGCCTCTGCTTGTGCTTCTTCTCTAACCCTTAACTCTTCTTCTTTTCGCTTCTTAGCAGTGTTGAGTCTCATGAGCATTTCCTCTGTAAGAGGTTCTTGATATAACTTGACTCGGCATCCACTAATATAGTTTGGTAGGATATCACCTTCTAAAGTGGCCAATTGAACTGCACCGCTAGTGGAGAGTCTATTAATGATCATGGGTCCATATCCTCGTTTCTCCAATTTGCGGGCATGTTGCTTTAGCGTATAAACCAGCACTAGATCTCCTTCCTTCAATCCTTTATCCTTTACATGGGCATCAAAGTATGCCTTTTGCCTTTTCTTTGCAGCATAAATGCATGCTGCTGCCCGTAGCCTCGTCTCACCTAAGCGTTCTAGATCAAAGATCCTGGAAGACAACTCATGTCCATTCCACTCGTACTCTTGTGCTACTTTCAAGGCTGGGATTAGGAAGTCTAATGGTAGCACGGCATTCTGTCCAAAGACCATCTGAAATGGGGTAGCATTGAGTACCGTTTTGTAGGCAACTCAGTATGCCCAAACAGCATGATGAAGTTGTTTGTCCCAATCAGAGCGTTTATTATTTACAAGTTTTGTCAACACATTACATAAGATCTTATTCGTGCTCTCGGCCTGTCCATTGGCTTGTGGGTGATAAGGGGCAGACTTCTTATGTATCACCATGAATTCTTGAAGGAGATTGTCAATGACCTCGTTCAAGAAGTGCGTACCTCTATCACTAACCAACTCTATTGGTAACCCATATCTAGTGAACACATTTTCGAATAAGAACTTAGCCGTCATTTGAGCATCATTCTTTGTCGTGGCTTTTACTTCCACCCACTTTGTAAGGTAATCTGTGGCTACAATAATGTATTCTGCATGGGAGTTTCTAGCTGGGGGGTTAATAGGACCAACAAAGTCTATGCCCCACTTCGAGAATGCGCACCCTCCCATCATTGGCCTTAAAGGCATCTCATCTTTTCTTATCGGATACTGGGCACGTTGGCATGTGTCACATTTCTTCACATAAGTATGTGCATCCATATGAAGAGTGGGCCACCAAAGTCCTGAGAATAAAATGGTCTTAAGTACTCTGTCAGGCCCAAAGTGTCCACCTACAGCACCGCTGTGTGCAGTTTCTAAGACTTTCAAATAGTCTGATTCATGAACGCACAGTCTTAGGTAACCATCCTTGCCTCTTCGATATAGGTTGTCTCCTACTAAGGCATAGTCTTGAGCCTCTTGCTCCATGCTCCGTTTTCTTGCAAGACTGGCCTGATTGGGTAATGTTCCCGATCTCATGAACTCAACCAATGGAGCACTCCAATCTGGGATTAATGACACATGATAAAGAGTGGCATGCTCCACTGGGGGTCTCTTCTGGCACACTGGACAATTCTGGATCCACTCCTGTATTTCTTTGTCCATGCTAGGCCAATACACTCCTAAACGTTTTAGATTATGCAATGTTCGTTGTTTAGAGTAGTGATTTCCTAGCAGTCCCTCATGGGCTTGTTGCATCCAACTAGTATGTTCGTCGTCCTCAACACAACAAGCTAGTACACCCTCTAGATCTTGTTTGTACATGCTTCCGGCCAATATTTGATACTTTTGTGATCTTACAATTTCCTCTTTGCTTGTCTTCACATTTTTATTTGCAGGCCCGAAGGTTAGGACTGGTACCAACTTATTTGCCCATTTAGGAACAACTTCTAAATTGAACAGATAAGCATCGGGCAATTCATCAGACACTCCTTGCGGTGGCTCTCCTGAAGTGATGCGAGAAAGATGGTCTGCCCTAAGATGGGTTCTACCTTTCCTGACAACAACTTCAAAGTCGTATTCCATTAGTAAGAGGAACCATCTTAGCAAGCGGCCTCTATTGCAAGGTTTATTGACCAAATATAGTAAAGCTTGATGATCAGTGAAAATCTTGAACTTATTGGCCAATAGATAGTGTCTAAACTTCTTCACAGCATATACCATACCTAAGCCTTCTCTCTCCGTTGTGGTATAATTTCGTTCAGCTGCATTTAATTGCCTACTAGCATATGCTATCGGCAAATCCAGGTTTCCTTCACCTGTGGGTTGTGCTAGCACACATCCTATTGCATGATTGGAGGCATCTACATGGACATGAAAGGGTTTGCTCCAATCCGGCGTAGTCAATATTGGTGCTGTGCACAAACGTCTTTTCAGCTCGTTGAAGGAATTCTCGCATTCCTCATTCCACTCAAAATTTGTTAACAACCCATAAAGAGGTTTAGCTATGATGGCATACATGTGGATAAACCTACGGTAATATCCACAATGGCCCATAAAGGCTTGTACCTCTTTAACGTTCCTTGGCCTGGGCAGCTCTGCTATTGCTCTTACTTTGTCCTCATCTGTTGAAATTCCATTCTTAGAAACAATGTGACCTAAGATTTTACCTTGTCTTACCATGAACACACACTTTTCTGGGTTCAGACACACTCGATAATCTCTACACTTGTTGAAGATTTGTCTGAGCTCAGGGATGTGGTAACTTCTCTGTTGGGAATGCGCACATAAATCATCCACATATACTTCTAAGCTCTTCCGCAAGAACTCCTTGAAGACATGACACATGAGCCTTTGGAATGTTGCAGGTGCATTGGTGAGCCCAAATGGCATCACACGAAATGCAAAGATTCCCCATTCTGTGGCAAAGGCCGTTTTGTGTTGATCTTCGGGGGCAATGGCTACTTGGTTGTAACCTGAAAATCCATCAAGGAAGCTATAAACTTCCTTGCCTGCAACACGCTCCAATAGATGTTCGGTGATTGGAAGTGGATAACTATCTCTGATCGTAGCGGCATTAACTTTTTTAAGGTTAATGCACACTCGCAATTTCCCATTCTTCTTGGGCACCACCACAATGGGGGACACCCATTCAGTGTGCTCAATCTCATAGATGAATCCAGCTTCAATCAGCCTGTCAATTTCCTCCTTTATTTTGGATGCATAATTGTCATTATATGTGTAGGGCTTTTGTTTAGTGGGCTTGGCATCAGCGGTCATCGGAATCGTATGAGAGCAAATCTTTGGATCTACTCCTTTCAAGTCTCTATAGTGCCATGCGAATACATCCCTATATTCCCTTAATAGAGCTACAAGCTCTGCTTCTTCTTTTGCACTTAGGTCATCTCCTATGTACGTACATCGTTCTTCGTTCCCTTCAATGGTCACTACAATTTTTTTGGTCTTTTCCTTATTGTCATATGCTTCTCCTATAATGGCCTCTCTCTTAGGCATTCGTACCAAAATTTTTTGGTCTTCCACTTCATATTTCTTGAAATTTTCTGGTACTTCAAACAACGATTCTTCCTCTTCTTGTTTCACTACTTTTCTTTTCTTTTTCTTTTGACCTCCTTCATTTTTTTCCTTTGAATTTATCGTTTTAATACTCGTGAGGGGTTCTTCTTCTTTTTGGGTTAACACTCCTATGTCTTCTAAGTAGTGTTCCTCTGAGTCAAAGTAAGTATCCATCACAATGGATTCTAGATCATCGTCATTCTCTTCTTCTTCTATGAACTCACTAGGATCACACTCTTCCAACAGGGGCTGACACATGAACACTGAAATATCATAACCCTCCTCATCACAATGAGGTGTCCATTGTTCTTCATTGACTGCAATGTCCATGGTAGCTAAGATTTCTGCCCAACCATGAGGCTCAAATTCCTCATCTGGAAATATCATTGGTGTATAGGCTGGGTCTTTTATTGGTCTATCTCCTGGGGACGTTCCTTCCTCTCTTGCTTTTAGACGCTTTTCCTCTTCCTCTGCAACCTTGCACATCCACAAGTGAGTATCTTCATGCAGCCAGGATGGATCAGGTGAACTTCCAGAATTCACAGAGGTTGAATTTTCTTTTGCTTTGTGGATAGGATTCCACTGTAGGGGTGGTACATCTCTGAAGGTGTAATCCTTCAAATTGACCTTGGTGGTGACCCCTAAGTGCTGTAAGTACAAGGAGTTGGTTCCCCAATCCTGTACTATTTGCAGTTGTCGTAGGAAGGGTCTTCCTAGGATCATCTCGTAGACATTATTTTTTTCAAAGTCACATATAGCAAATGTATGTTCAAACTCTACACCACAAGTGGTTAGAGTTATCCCTTCAAGCAATCCTAGAGGTCTTTCAAAATGACCATCTGCCATTTGAAGTTTCATTCTCGTTGGTCTTAATGTGGGTTTGCCCCATCGCTTCCACAAGGAGGTGGTCGCAATAGCAACACCAGCACCCGAATCTACAATTGCTTTGGTTGTGTAACCTTGATAGGTGATCGGAAGATAAGTGTTACCTTCTTCACCTTCGCTCATGTCTCCTATCTTGTCGAGAGGTATCTCTGGTACTTTCTACTTAGGGCCTACTTTTGGCATATTGGATTCAAGTTCTGGAACCTGATCCTTCACATGATTCCAGAGCTCAGGTTTTGCCTTGAGCAGCTCCTCTTCAGTGAGATGACATTGAACCTTAGTGTTCTTCACAACATCAGTGTTTCTTGGAATCACTGAGTCTTCATTTCTTACCAATATTGTGGGAGCTCTGATCTGGATAGATTCAGATTCCCATGGGCCTATGAAATGAGGCAACTCTTGTAAAGAATTAGATTCAAAATCTAATCTTTCATCTTCTTGTCGCTCTGCTTGGTCTCCATAGATAGACGAAATGTCTTGGGGAAATTGATCATGAAGATCATCAATCTCAGGAATAGGAGGGGAGTTGCCCTTCTCCTTGGCCCATTTCTCTTCTTGTATTTCCCGCAAGAACTCTTGAGAGTACTGTTGAATTGAAGGAGGTATTCCAGCATCCGTGGAATTAGGAACATAAGCTCCCATTGGTGGTGAGCTTCCTCTGTCAATAACTGGTTGAGCCTGTGGAGATAAAGAAACTTGTGGTTTGTTTACCAACTGCTCTAATCTTTCTAGTAAGCCTTGGAAATGCAAATCCGGTTTGACAGAGTTTGTCTGATTGAACTTTTGACTAGTCTCAAGTATAGCTTGAGCTTGTTCTACCATTTTCATGCACATTTTCATCCGTTCAATCTCTAAATCTGCTCTAGGGTAACTCTTGTCTAGGTTTGCAGCTGTTGGCCCTTCTTGAAGACGAGCCTGGTAGGCCTTGAACATCATGTCCAAGCCTTCTGGGGTTGGATCTGCAAGAACAGACCCTGGTTGTGGGTTATTTACAATGGGTGGTGGGGTGGAATGAGGTGGAGTGGATGGAGCTTCGGCATGCGAGGGGCTTTGAGACGCAATGTCTTCTATTTTTGTTTTGGTATCCCTTAGGCTTTCTTCTAGCTCGGATAGCTTTTTGTTCCACTTGTGATTAGCCTTCTCTCTGGTATCCTTCCATGTTCTTGGTTTCCTCTTACTAGGTTCTCCTGCCTCACTTGACTCCGATTGCTCAGATGGTTTTGCTTGTTGTGCAGCCTGTGCCCTAGTAACTGCCTGTACAGGAACCACATTATTGCTACTTGAACTTGAATCTGCCACTAAGCCTACTACGTTGATGGGTGTGACCTTGGGTGCACTAGAGGGATTCTTGGGACACTCTCTAGGAAGATGTTCCTTGCCGCACTCAGGACAAAAGCCTTGTATTGTGATGTTTTGTCCTAGTCCCAGAGCTGATTGGTGGGGACATTCACGAATGAAATGATCGCCCTGACATCTAAAGCATGGTCCTCTAGGGACTTGTGGTCTTACTTGTCTCAATTGGGGCCTAGGAATTGGATTCGTATACATGACATTGGAGTATTCTGGCTCCCAATTTGGTTCCATAGGTGGTGTCTCGTATTGACACTGAGAAGTCTCACTTTGCTCAGGTGACTCTATATAATAAGCATGTGGACTATCTTCATGGAAGTAGTCTGAACCATGAGCGTGAGAATCATTTTCTGAGACCAGTGGGGTTAGTGGCACCAATGCTCTATTATGGTTCTCCTCCGCCATCGTATATTTAACTGGGATCACATTGGCAGGAGCTGGCGGTTGGTTTCCTAGGACTGGTTGTGGCCTATATGGTGCCTGATATTGCTGCTGGTATTGAGGTTGATATTGTTGTGGCCTATAATATGGCTGTTGGTACTGATTCTGATACCTACCCTGCTAGTAAGGTTGCTGATAATTTTGTCTAACAGCTTGCCTATTATAGGGACAATCTTGGGTCGTATGATTTGTATATTTCCTCTGAATGGTGCAATGTAGAGCATTAGGGCTTCCTTGGGGTTGAGTCGTCAATGGGCAAACATTAGCCATGTGATCTCCTCCACATGTATAACATCGCTTCACTGAGGTGACCCTTGGCATTTGTCTATTTTGAACTCCTAGCTTTTTGGCCACCTGCTCAGCTATCTCATCTATCTCAGTGGAGGCTCTAGAGGTATGACTTGTAGAACTATCAGAGTCCTTATAGAGTTTGGATAGTCCTAACTCCTCACCCAAGTTGTCTTCTATGTCAATGCATATCCGTATACACTCTTCTATGGATCTAGGCTCTTTCAGGTATACGTATGACCTTAATTTTGTGCTCAATAGGCCATCTAAAAACAGTGCCACCTGTTTGGCTGATGTGGGTAATTCTGGTACAGGGCATCTTTCCAAGTACTGTCTAAACCTTCTTCCTGCAAGTCACACTGTTTCTTGGGGTGTCTGCTTGAAGCTGTGGATCAAGGATGATGTGTTATGCTTGATACCACTCTTGGAAAATTCTACAATGAATTCTTCTAGAAGCTAACCTATCTCTCTATAGTTGCGACTGTTTAGAGGTTGAAACCAAGCTAAGGCAGTACCCTTAAGAGTCAAACCTGATGGAGAATGTTAATCTCCAAAAGAACAACTTATTCTTGTGATTAGAGCACCTCTATACCAAGAATAAGTCAAAACCTTTCACACATTTAGAGGATCAACTTCTAATTATCAAAAGATAAACAAATCTGTGAAGAAGGTGATACACAGAAAAGTCTGCTGCACTATTTCCTTATATTGACTTGTCAAACGTGTAAAGTTTTTGATGAAACTTTGTACGAATCATCTCCTAGAGATTGCGCAACTATTCCAAGTTGAATTACTCCAAAAGATTAAGTGTAGCTTGAGAAATCAACTTCTCAAGTTACCTATGTCAGAAACTGTACTTCTGAGAAGTCGATTCAGACACCCCTAACTTCTTAACTTTGATTCTCACAATATCTAACCCGTTTTGCCAAATGCTTTTAGCCACGAGTAGATCACCTTCCAACTTAAAGATTAAGTGCTTACTTGCACAAAACTTTAAACTATGGAGTGAGCACTGACCAAAAGATTAAACACGAAATTTGCGCCTGTTTCAGAGAACTGTAGACATTCAACACATATGAATGTTCCTACTCACCATTCTCCTAGCCTGTTTACAATTGGACTCTGAAATTCAGGTCACAGGCTCATTAACTAACAACTTAGATATCCTCAAAAGGATTTCGCTAATGATCAAACACAGAAGGAGCAGACACGAAAAGATCGGGCGCAATATTTCTTCATTAACTCAAAAGATTACAACTGAGTGATGAGAGCTAACACAAAATCACTTTTCACTATCTCATAGCTTCTATCTCCCTAATTCTTGACATGTAACTATTGTCACATATGCTCTCATACATGCCCCGACTTTTCTCAAGGTATTTATAGATAATTTGTACATAATTCTTGCTGAACAAAAGATCTAAGTCATCTATGACTATGCTAATGTACATATGTGTACAAGACAACATTCTGATTTCTTCTTCATTTTTGTAAATGTCTTCCTTTGCTTCATTTTGACCATAAGCATTCTCCAAGATCTGTATAATCACCAATTTGTGATTGGTTTGCTCCAACAGCTCCCCCTCAATCACTAATTGTGATTATTCCATTCTTCTTCACTCCTGCCATCTCCTTGAATCTCTGTAGCTTAGGTCCATCCAAGCTTTTTGTCATCATATCTGCCAATTGTTCTTTTGTTGAAGTGTACATCACTTCAATCTCTTTATCAAGTACCTTTTCCCTCAAGAAATGATACTGTATCTCTATGTGCTTAGTCCTGGCATGAAAAACAGGGTTAGCTGCCAAATACAAAGAACTCATATTGTCTCCAAAAATTATTGGAGTACTATGATCAATCTCAAAACTTTTCATCAAGGTCTTCAACCATATAACTTCTTTTGCAGCTTCTACCATTCCCTTATACTCAGCCTCTGTGGATGATAAAGCAACTGTGTGTTGCTTCTTTGAACACCAAGACACTAACTTGTCTCCAACATAACATAGATATCCATGAGTAGACCTTCTATCATCTGAGTCACCTGCCCAATCTGCATCACTAAACACTTTGATTCTTGTGTCAGAAGTGAAACCATAGTACAAACCTTCACTTAGGGTTCCTTTGATATATCTGAGTACCCTTTGGGCTGCAATCCAATGAGTCTTCTTTGGACAATGCATAAATTGTGACAACACACCTACTGCATATGATAGGTCTGGCCTTGTCAAGGTAGCATAGATCAAACTACCTACCAAACTCTGATATTTTTTCATGTCATTGAACTCTTCACCTCCATACCTGCTTAATTTATGATTTACCTCCAATGGAGTGGTTGAGGTCTTGCAATCTTCCATGTTAAACTTGATCAAAAGATTCTTCAAGTATCTCTCTTGTGAAACATATACTCCATGTTGAGTATACACAATCTGCATTCCTAGAAAATAAGATAAGTTTCCCAAGTCACTTATCTTAAACTCCTTCTCTATTTGCTTCTTGAGTTCATTGATTCCTTGAGCATCTGTTCCTGTAACAATAATATCATCAACATAAATGCACATGTAAATATATCCATTTTCACTTGCCTTCACTAGCAAGCTACTATCTGCCTTTGATGCTTGAAATCCACATTCATTCAAGAACTTGACCAATCTGTAATTCCAAGCTCTTGGGGCTTGCTTCAACCCATATAAAGCTCTCTTGAGCTTACACACATAATCTGATCCAATTGACTCCATGAAGCCTTCTGGTTGCTCCATATATACTTCATCTGCAATATAACCATTAAGAAATGCATTCTTCACATCCAATTGTGATAATTTCCATCCTTTGCAAGCAGCAATAGCAATCAATGTCCTAATTGTAGACATCTTAGCAACAGGACTAAAGGTTTCATCATAATCTACCCCATAAGTTTGGGCATAACCTTTGACCACAAGTCTAGCCTTATATCTAGACACCTTACCATCTGCAAACCTCTTTGTTTTGTATACCCACTTGCATCCAATGACTTTCTGATTCTTTGGTCTTGGTACTAATTCCCAAGTTTCATTTTCAAGTAGAGCATCATACTCTTCTTGCATTGCCTTCTCCCAATTCTGTTTACCTTTGACTTCTTCATAAGTGGTTGGATCTTCTTCTGTTTTCACAATGTAAGCATAATCTCTTGTTGTTAGGAAAGATGTATCATAGCTATACCTTATAGGCTCTTTCCTTTCCCTTGTAGATCTTCTGATTTCTGCACTTCTTGATGTTTCAGCCTCATTTGATTCTGGATCAAATCTTGGCCCTTCTTCTACATGATCCTGCACTCTACATCTAGAGTCAATTTCATCAACAATTTCTTCACATACCTTTACCTTTGCCTTTCCTTTCCTTTGTATTTCTTCAACACCTGTATACTCATTTGGTGATCCTGTATACCACATGTTTTGCTCATCAAATGTCACATCTTTAGTAACAAGAAATTGCTTTGTGGATGGACTCCACAATCTGTAACCCATTTGTCTATCATCATATCCAATAAACACATACTTCTCTGCTTTTGGTTCTAGCTTATGTCTTAATTGTGAAGGAACATAAGCATATGCAATACATCCAAAAACTTTACAATGATCAAGACTAGGCTTCTTACCCCACCATGCTTCATAAGGGGTTCCTCCATCCAAAGCTTTGCAAGGCAACCTATTCACAAGATATGTTGCAGTGTTAATGGCCTCTGCCCATAAGTAATTTGGACAATTCTTTTCCTTCATCATGGCTCTTGCAAATTCTACAAGAGTCCTATTCCTCCTTTCTGCTACTCCATTCTGTTGAGGGGAGTACCTGCAAGTCACTTCTCTTTTGATACCTTCATTCCACAAATAATCATCAAACTCTTTTGAGAAATACTCTCCCCCTCCATCTGATCTTAACCTCTTTAGCTTTTGTCCTGTGATCCTTTCTGCATAAGCATGGAAATGTTTGAATGTCTTGAAGACTTCTGATTTGTCCTTGATTACATACAAAGTAATCCACCTGGTTGCATCATCAACAAACAACACATAATATCTGGATCCATTTATGCTATAGTCCCTTGAGGGACCCCATACATCTGTATGAACCAATTCAAGCATGTTTGAATACTTGTACCCTGATTTGTTATAAGAACTTTTATGTGCTTTACCTAGTTGACAAGCTTCACACTTGTACACCATATGTTGCCCTTCAATATTTGGCAATCCAAGCACCACCTGATTCTTTGACATTTCCTTTATAGCTCTCTCATTGAAATGACCTAGCCTCTTATGCCATAGGTCTAATTCAGATACCTTTTGACCTCCATAGGTAAACAATGCATGTCCCACATTACCTTGGACTTTGAGAGTGAACAATCTTCCCTCCTTTTTACCTGCAATTATGGTTCTATATTCCTGATTTGGATCTTGTACATAGACACCATCATTTGTAAATCTTACCTCATATCCTTTCTCCACAATTTGCCCTACACTTATCAAATTTTTAGGAATAGTAGGGACATAAAGTACCTTACTCAGAAGTGTACTTCCACTCTTTGTCTTCACTGATCCAATGCTCTCCACTTTATGTTTAGTATTGTCACCTGTTTGAACTGTATGTCCATTCACCCTTGCTTCCATATCAGTCATCAAGGATAGGTTCCCACTCAGATGGTTACTGCACCCTGAGTCAATATAAAACACTCTTTGATCTTCTCCCATTGATTCATGAGTTGCATTCAGGATAAGAGTCATGTCATCCTTCTGATCTGATGCATAATTGTAATAATTATTGTTGTAGGACTGAGATTGGAAGTTTCTTCCACCTCCTCTACCATATGATGTCCTACCACCTCTTCCTCTGAAATTGCCTCTTTGGTTTCTGCCTCCTCTACCTCTTTGACTATAATTCTGATTGTTGTATCCTCCACTTTGATTGTTATACCAACAATCATTTGCCAAATGATTTGTTCTGCCACAAATCCAACAAGCTTTAGCATTATCTTTGTTCTTACCTCCTCTTCCTTTACCTCTGAAATTTGTCTTCCCTTTTGTGAAGTTGGCTTGATTTGAGTTCCCTTCATCCTCATTTGATTGCTTTCCCTTGCCATTCTTTTTCTTATCTTTGGAGTACATAGCTTGACTTGTACTTCTATCATTGTCTCCTTTAAGATCCTGCTCAAAGGTTAGCATGTGTCCTAGCAATTGATTAAGGTCAGGAGTAAAGTGATCAAGTGACAATTCTATGGACAATATAAAAGGCTTCCACTTCTCATCACCTCTTAGACCTGTAAGTATTTGTCTTACCAACTTTTCTTCTTCAATATCTTCATCCACTGCTCCCAAACTATCTGCAATATCTTTCATCCTTGCCACATAATCTGAAATTGATTGTGAGCTCTTCTTCTTGAAAGTTGTGAACTCAGCCCATAGTGAGGACTTCCTTGACTTAGTTGTATTTTGGAAATGCTCTTCCAAGGCATTCCAAACATCTGTAGCACTTTCTAAACCTCTGATGTGAGGTAGAAGGTAATCATTTACAGCCATGTAGATGATACTCCTTGCTTGAGCATCCTTTCTCATCCAAGTCTTCAACATTGCAAGTTCCTCCCTTGTAGGAATACTTGGATCTGCAAATTCTGGTTTTTCTTCATCTCCTGTAATAAATGCTATAAGGTCTTTGCTCATGAGGTGTGCTTCCATCCTCATGGACCATGCTGGATAGTTCTCCCTATCTAGCTTATCAATCTGCAAGCTTTCTCCCATCTTGTATCCACCTGTGTATTGAAATCTTCAAGCTTTACAAACAATGTATGTACCTTTACTTCGAGTTGAACTCCTTTTGCCTTTCTTGATGTCAATTTGTCTTCTCCTCGAGCTTTGACTCCAAGCTTTCACTTCTTGATCCTTCAAATGT
The DNA here is from genome assembly GCA_020310875.1 of Ceratopteris richardii. NCBI lineage: Eukaryota > Viridiplantae > Streptophyta > Polypodiopsida > Polypodiales > Pteridaceae > Ceratopteris > Ceratopteris richardii. The sequence goes on from CM035443.1 coordinate 124,115,462, forward strand.
TGAATTTCTTGAATCTGCAGCAGTCGGGATCCTCCTTTTCTTCAAATTGATGTCTCTTGCTCTGATACCACTGATGGAGAATGTTAATCTCCAAAAGAACAACTTATTCTTGTGATTAGAGCACCTCTATACCAAGAATAAGTCAAAACCTTTCACACATTTAGAGGATCAACTTCTAATTATCAAAAGATGAACAAATCTGTGAAGAAGGTGATACACAGAAAAGTCTGCTGCACTATTTCCTTATATTGACTTGTCAAACGTGTAAAGTTTTTGATGAAACTTTGTACGAATCATCTCCTAGAGATTGCGCAACTATTCCAAGTTGAATTACTCCAAAAGATTAAGTGTAGCTTGAGAAATCAACTTCTCAAGTTACCTATGTTAGAAACTGTACTTCTGAGAAGTCGATTCAGACACCCCTAACTTCTTAACTTTGATTCTCACAATATCTAACCCGTTTTGCCAAATGCTTTTAGCCACGAGTAGATCACCTTCCAACTTAAAGATTAAGTGCTTACTTGCACAAAACTTTAAACTATGGAGTGAGCACTGACCAAAAGATTAAACACGAAATTTGCGCCTGTTTCAGAGAACTGTAGACATTCAACACATATGAATGTTCCTACTCACCATTCTCCTAGCCTGTTTACAATTGGACTCTGAAATTCAGGTCACAGGCTCATTAACTAACAACTTAGATATCCTCAAAAGGATTTCGCTAATGATCAAACACAGAAGGAGCAGACACGAAAAGATCGGGCGCAATATTTCTTCATTAACTCAGAAGATTACAACTGAGTGATGAGAGCTAACACAAAATCACTTTTCACTATCTCATAGCTTCTATCTCCCTAATTCTTGACATGTAACTATTGTCACATATGCTCTCATACATGCCCCGACTTTTCTCAAGGTATTTATAGATAATTTGTACATAATTCTTGCTGAACAAAAGATCTAAGTCATCTATGACTATGCTAATGTACATATGTGTACAAGACAACATTCTGATTTCTTCTTCATTTTTGTAAATGTCTTCCTTTGCTTCATTTTGACCATAAGCATTCTCCAAGATCTGTATAATCACCAATTTGTGATTGGTTTGCTCCAACAAAACCAAATGCCTCGAACTGGGTGAATAAGTCTTCAACCTGTTCAGCTCTTAGCACTTGTTTGAACTCCGCCACATGATCATAAGGATCTCCAAATCCATCAAAGTAGTTCTTCATTGTCTTAACCACTTGAGACGGTCTAAGGGTTCTTGAGTGCTCTCGTGGTCTAGGCAATGGGAAATCATGATCATCTCTTTGATGTCTATGAACTCTATGTCTCTCCCTTTCAAGTCTTTCCGTTCCATATCCTGATCTGTCTCTGCCTATAGTGTCTGCAAAGCTTACCTCCGGCCTCTCTCTAGTTCTTTCCCTGTGGGTTTCATGACCCTTGGATGATCCGGCTCCTTGGAGGCCCTGGGAAACATTAGATCTTGGTGGAGGAAAAATTGATTCACCTTGCCAAGTGTAAGCATGTCTGTCATGATCTGATACCAAGAATAATTTTTGAGATGTGTGATCTAGATAGACAACTTTCCCTGGTGTCTCTGGATCCTTGAATTCATAGATGGTGACTACTGGGCTGGGTTGATCTGGCCTAAATCTCCAAAAGGCTTCCTCCGTTTCTCTATTCACGAATAGTTCTATGCTTTTGTTATCTTGAGGAATCCATTCTGGAGTGATCACTCTAGTCAAGACTGACTTACCTCTAGGGGTCTTGGGTTCTCCTCCTAGGTCTCCTTTCTCTAGGTCTCTTATCTCGTTCTCAGGAATGATATTTCCAAACTCATCTGTCCTATCTGGTAAGTTGGTAACCACATACATGGTTCCTTCCTTATCAATGTAAGCACCCTCTTCAAACTTGACCACTGGGTGTTCAAGTCCAAAGGGCTGGTCAGGATTTTTGAGTTGAACCACTGATCGCCTTAGACCATCCTCATAGATGCGAGCACCTAATTGGTTGGTCCTGATATACTCGAATTGGGTCTTATAGGGACCTTCTGGTGTCTGTAAATAGGCAGTGCCTGAGCTACGTGTGGGTCTTTCCATGCTAAAAGACATTTCCGAGTCACTGGTTTCTGAACTTCGTGTAAGGATAACCACTAAGCTGTTGAGCCCAAGACTTGGCTGTATGGTTGACACTAGCCTCAGATGACCTAATGCTTTGTCTATCCTTGCCTAAGTGTCTTCCAGATCTCAGGTTCATAAGCCTTGGCTTCTAGTCCCAAAGTTCTCTTATATTGCTCAAAATCCTTTGGAACACCTTGGTTTTCCAATTTTCCTGAGGGTCAACTTCAAAATACCCTATCTAATAATCCTGGTATTAATTTAACCATAACCAGTCGATGTTTTGGTTGTACTCCCCACGAGCTTTCCAACAAAACCAAAATCACAGCAAATGGATTTCGTATGAGAAAGTTATGCCAGTTCAGGGTTTTGGGGGTTAAAACAGGGAAACAAGATCTCTCTGGGAACTCAGAACAGGCGATACGATACCAGATTTTCCATGATACGATACCTTTGTCTTACACGATACCCCTTCAGATGATACCACCTAGACGATACGATACCACTAGGATAACTACGATCGCGATACCAACCTCACGATACGATACTGCTCTCTTAGGCGATACGATACTGAAAGTGGTCACGATACGATATCTCTAATTTGTGCGATACGATACCAACCTCACGATACGATACCTCAAGGTGCACGATACGATACCAGAATCTCAGGCGATACGATACCACTTGGTCAACAATACGATACTGTGACCGTCGCGATACGATACCACTGAGGCAACTACGATCGCGATACCAACACTTGACGATACGATACCAGAATGGTATCGCGATACCTCAAGTGGGCATGCACGATACGATACCACTTAACCTCGCGATACGATACTGCTTGTGCCACGCGATACGATACCTTTTTGCAAGCGATACGATACCGCACAATAGACGATACGATATCTTCCAGGTGATACGATATTGCAAGGTCAACGAGACGATACCAAGTGGACCACGATATGATACCACCGGGGCGACCGCGATCGCGATACCAACACTTGACGATACGATACCAGAATGGTATCGCGATACCTCAAGTGGGCATGCACGATACACTACCTCAACAAATATCGCGATACACGGGAATTCTGGTATCGCGATACCAAAACTCAACCGGACACGATACTTGGAGATTTTCACACCCAAATTCAAAAATTTTTGCAAATATGTGTACCTTATTTCCTCCTTGTCACTTCTATCAGAGTGTAGATGCAAAATCTAGCTCCAAAGTCACACAACCACTGTCGCGATACCAGACGCAGGTCGCTTCAGACCGCGCGATACTGAATCAAATTTTTGGAGTTTGAGAGGTTTTCCAAGAATGTTTCTTCAGCGTTTCTGCTCTGAACAGCCTCCGCACTTGTTCCTCATAGCCGCAAGTGAAAAACGAGGTGAAGATGTAGGCGAAAATGAAAAAAATCAGAGAATATGAAGAGGGAAGAAGATGATGATGAAGGTGAAGATGAAGAAGAAGAAAAAACTCAGAAACTAAATTGAAAATGGTGATTTTTTACCTTCCAACGTCGCTACTCTACGTCTTACCGTCACACGCTCGTCCTCCAAGCTCTCTCCCCGGCAACGGCGCCAAATTTGGTGTCACTCTAGCACAATGGTGAGTACCAACGTGAGGAGATACACCTCATAAATGTCAATCCGTGGAGACGTGAGGACCGGTATGAAGACCGTGAGCAAGTGATGGCACAAGTGCGTGAGTGAAAGCACACAAGCATGCACACACATACACACACACGCGCACAAAGTAAGAGCAAGGAGTGGAACAATGGAAGATCTTCGATTATACAAGAGCTCTCTTACAAAGCTGAAATCTACAACAAGCTAACCCCAAAAATGAGCTCTGCAGCCCTTTTTATAGTTTTTGAGTGGTTTTGGCCCTGTCCAGACCTAGTGTCCGGCCTAGTTAAAAAATAGGTTCCCGGGCTTATTTGGGGGCTCAAACGGAGTCTAAAAATTATGAAAATTGGTAGGATGGTAGATCTAATACTCCTCAAGCTCAATGACTCCTCGGCTTGAACAAAATGGAGTTACAAAAATGGAAAATGGTATTTACAATGGTTTTTAGTGATAAAAATCACTATTTTTGTAGGGATTTCTTCTGAGAATTTGACAGGTGCTTCTTGGAGCTCCCTACTTGCTCCTTCTTCTTGTGTGTCCACCTCCTTGATGCGTTTCCATGCTTTGTCCTTGACCTTGAACTTCAACAGCTGTCGAAATTTTTCTTACCGCATGGCGTTATATACACACTTGCCTTTAGGTAAGAATGTTATGGCATGGGAACATGCCTGTCTGCAAACATCAATAAGACCTAGGCATGCTTGTAAGCATGTATTTGATGGACTTAGGACCATCATAGTAGTATTCATAAGGCAACTTCAGTAGTAACAAGATCTCTACACATAATCCTTATGGATTTAGACCATAGGATTGCTAAGGGAAGGAGCTACACCTTCACCATTAGTAATGTGCACAAGCAATCCTATAGGTTTTAGGAAGTTGCATATAGGTACGGGAGATACATATATGATAATCTCCAAAGTAGTGAAGATTTACTTATCTTCACAAGAGTCTCACAGTATGATTAGGAGACTATGGGGTATTATTAGGAATACCCAATGAGTGACTAGTTTCACTCATGCACATCACTTGACCAAGTAGTGAAGCATTTTTGCTACACTACAAAGGAAACCAAATAGATGGGATCACCAAGATGGGTTTCATGAGATAGCATCGACGGGTGCTTATGTGATTCGAGTGATGGTTAGGAAGGCCACAAGCATGGCACTAGCTCTATGGTATAGAGCATAAATCCCTTAGTCAGGAATAGTTGGGGTACCCAATACATATATATGTATATCCGGATCTACAGAGAGGTACTTAGACCTAGTCTTTGTATCTAAGAACAAGTTGGTTTGGAACAAAAAGGGATATCCATTGTCACATACTAGAACCAAACTAACTAGTTCGAGGACATGGGACTCATTTGAGTCCACCTACATGATTTTAGGATATGGGATTCATTAGAGTCCACTTATATATTCCATCATATATATGTGGAATATATATTCGGTTTAGTGTACGTATGACACTATGAATTGGAAGAAGTTTTCACTGGTATGGGATGGTGGAAATGACTTCCCTTTGAGCACTCTTCTTCTATGGATAGGGAGAAAAGGACTCATCATTCATGGTGTCATGTCTCACTAGATCAGAGGAGAGCTCTTAGTAGAAATCTCCTTAGGATTGGGAGTTATCCTTCATAGTTTCGAGAAGATTTATTCTTCCAGTAGTGAATGTGGTAGGTGATTTTATCACCATGGATATCACATACTCATGTTGTGGGTTTTAGGAAGGATAATTCCATTAGTTTGAATGGATCGTACAGATCCATGCATAGAGTATGGTTAGCACAGATAGATCTTTAGTATGGATACACATGTTTTTATGGTATCATGTCATATCATTGTTGACCATTTTAGCAGAGGGCTTTGACCCTTGTTAGGAATTTATTTTCTCCACTCTTCACTACATATACCTTCATTAGTCAGGGGAGATTTGTTCTCCATCTTCATAGGAATATGTGTAATGAGGAATTATGCGTTAGTTATGGAAGAGAGGACTAAATAAATTCATGACTTTCTCTTTTAAGGAAAGGAGAAAGTGGGAATCAGCTCAGAGATCCATGAGAGATCTCACTTCACTTTAGCGGTCTCACTTTACGTCCTACTCTTTCAGAGAGAAAGAAGGAAAGGAAAATATGATTTCTTCATAGGAGAAGAATAGAGCATATTTTCCTTTAGACAGAAGAGGTGTTTAGAAAACATCTCTTAGTTTATATTTCAAAAGAATTCATTTACTCTATTTTTCAGTATAATTTTCCTTCACATGGGAGTTTCTTTCTCCACTATTTTAGAAGGAAAAAACATAGAGAACTTATATGTATGTTCTCAATTATGGATGAGTAGAGTAATTGGATTCAACAGAATCTCTTTCAAAGGGAAAGGGAAAGTGGAATAGGTTCCACTACTAGAGCTCTTTTCCTTAGAAGAGATTGAATAGAGAGAGAGAGAGAGTTTCACTTTCTCACTTTTAGGTTGTCTTCTATTTGTTACTCCAGTGATGGTCTTTGACTAGATGAGATGATCTAGTTATTGACATTAGTTAGACTGGGAGTAGAGTTATGATTGTTCTCTTTAGAGTTTATAGGAGATAGAGATATATCTAACCTATTGGGGTACCAAACTCTCAGTTGATGCTTCATCATGAGGATGATGGGTGAGCATCAGTTAGGAGGATGGGTACTAAGGGATTATCTGAATCTCAAAGGGAATGTTTTTTGTATTCATATGGCAAACTACAGGGAAGAGAAATATTAGAGTTTGCACTAGTGCCAATAGATGCTCTTCCAATAGAACTTAGTCCAATGGTAAAGGATGACAAACCACAGACTTCTTGGTTGGTGGAATGTAGAGATTCCATTCCACGGCCAAAACATTCTTATATATGAGCTAGATGAAGGAATTGCATAGTCACAAGGTAGTAGAGGAAACTATTACTTGTGAGCACACTCAAGGTTAGCAAGACCTGAAGTGTTATGAGGGCAAGCTATCATTTAGTTTTAGATGGGTTTGGAGTCACTTGTTATGGGACTTTGGTCTACACTTCAGAGGATTCTATGGTTTATTATCTCCATTATAGTATGGTCAAGCTTATGAGCTTGGCACCTTTACACTTACTTTACATACTATTATTCCATAGAGGATACATCATATGGACTTAGGTCATTTGGATGGTGTTGTATGTTATGGGAGTGATAGTTTGGAAGTAGAGTGTACATGGGAGATAGTAGGCACCACTTAGACGGTTTCCCACCTTTGAGATGATCTCATATGAGATCTCTTAAGGGGAAGGATATGGGGAAACAACACATAGAGATGACCATGTACATAGAGTACATGGGGTTCAGGGGAGTCCGAGCACTTTCTTCTACCATTATGGACATTTCATCTACATTTTCGAGGACGAAAATGTTTTCAAGGGGAAGGAAACTGTCATATTATGGCTTTGTGCCACATGGCTCCATGAGGAGCATTATTTTATTTGATGGGTAGAAGAGGGGAGATGATTATCTCAATAAAATATAAGGAAGTTTGGGCATGGTTGGGAGGAGAGCCAAGGTACTCTCTCTGTGTGTCCTGCGTGCGGCATATTCAGAAGTTGAGCAAGCACAAGCAAAAGACAAGCTTGCGATGTAAAACTACTGCCCCTACAAATATAGTTATTGATGGTGATGATGATGGCATTGAAGATAATAATCTTCAATCTCTTGATCGTGTTATGGTCCTTATTACACCTACTATGATTGGGATGGCAGAGATGCTCAAGCACATGCATTGATAGCTTTATCTGTCAAATGTGTCATTATCCCTCCCATTCGCTCATGCAAGATAACAAAGATTCTTGGGATACACTTATAACTTTATACCAAGCAAGAAATGAGGCTTGTATTGCTTACCTCCAAAAATAGTTGGAAAGTGAGCATATGAATGAAGGAGATTCCATGGATATTTTTTTGACAAAGATCAAAGATCTGGAGGAGTAGTTGATTTTTTGTTAATAAAGTGTTACCAAATAGTTCACTTGTGCAGATTGTTCTTAAGGGTCTTCCTGATTGATATCAGAGTTTTGATTCTACTCTTTGATTCATGATGAAAGGCAATCTAAATGCCTTAATATTGACAAAGTTGTTCTTTGTTTTGTTGCAAGAGATTAGTCTAGGGAGAGCATGTCAATTATGCATGTTCGAGATCAATCTTTCTTACCTAATCAGATCAAGGGCAAATGTAAATGGAGCTCACCTACTAATAAGCAAAAATCTACTAATGTTGCACTGTCAAAGAAGAAAGACAAAGATGACAAGAAAAAGAAAGAGAAACAATCTTGCAAATACTGTAAGGGAAATGTTCATGTCATTAAGAGTTTTCCTAAGCTAGTTTCAAAAGAGGATAGCAAGAAAGAGTCCAGAGTGATTGTTGTAGAGGCTCTACACCTAAAACAAAATCTACTAAACTTGTTTCAAATGAAGAATGGGAATTTACTATTGTTTACAATTATGAACCATCTTCTCATGAGCATTGTATGTCTGTAGTAGACTCACATGGTTGGTACTTTGATAGTGGGGCAACCAAACCTCGCAATGCAGTTTCTTTAGTTCACTTGAGCCTGCTCCTATAGGGAATAATATCACATGTGCTAACAACTCGTCATATCTTGTAATGTGAGTTCGTGAAAGCATCCTAAATTCTACTTATAGTAGTTCTTTCACATTGTTAGATGCTTTATATATTCAAGGGAGGGAGAAAAAATTGTTGTCAAACATTCACAAAGATTAGATTGGTTGTTAAGTTTGTTGATGACAGATATATAGTCCATGATCTCTCAAATGGTGATGTTATTATTGCTTCTAACATTTTATATTGTGGGATGTATAAACTCATATGATATGCAAAATCTATGAATCATTCAACATGTGTAGTTTGGGATTCTCAAGCTATCCAAGATGCAAAGCACACTTTAGTCATCTGAATTTTTCTAATTTGCTTCACATGTAGAAATCTAAAATGGTATCTTCTCTACCCAAACTTGAGGCACCTTGTAAACATGCCTGCGAAGGTAATATTTTGAGTATAATGTAGCATTCCTCTTTCCCAAAACATGGTTTAGTTTGAGGCACTCATAAATTTCAACTTGTTCATAGTGATGTCTATAGTCCTATGTAGACACATTCAATTGGGAACTACTTGTACTTCATGACTTTTATTGATGATTGTTCTAGGCATTTATGGGTCCATCAATTGAGAGCAAAGTCTAAGGTGTTTATGTGCTTTAAATTGTTCCTAGTTCTGGCTAAAAGTTTTGTAAATTGGGCACCGTCTATTCTGACCAAGGAGGGGAATAAATCTCTTCTAATTCTAATGCATTTCTAGGTGAGCATGGGATAAAACATCAGTGTACAATGCCATATAGTCCTCAACAAAAGGGGGTTTTTGAAAGAGAGAATAGGTCTCCCTTTGAAATGGTAAATTGTATTGTCAAAATTTAAGCTTTACCACATAACTTCAAGCTTGAGGTTACTATGTGTGCAATATGTACTTAACATGTGTCTCACCAAAGCACTGCAATTGGTCACTGCATATGAATCTTGACATTGTTGCAAGACATCTGTTGCTCATTTTGCATGTCCTTGGTTGTCTAGCATATGCATTAATGCCTGAACAACAACATGCAAAAGTGGATGTAAAGCAGTGAAACACATTTTTGTTGGGTAGTACAATTCAAAAAGCAAATTCTATCATCTATATTGTCCATAGAATAAATGCATTTTGGTTAGTGACGATGTTGTTTTTGTGGAAGATGCAATTCAGCCGTTACTTTCATGTACCAAGGAGACATCAGTTAGCTTAAAGGATGTATATGGCACTTTGCTACCTCTCTTTATAGGTGTATAGTGTTAGGCTACCATCGGCACGGGATATTTTGTAAAGTCTCACTATCCTGTAACTTATATATTTTGTAAAAAGGTGGATTAAACTTCGAGTGAATTCAACCAATAGAGCATGTAACAGGAATGTATTATTCATATGACTATTGTAATCCCATAAAGAAGAGAGATCAGATAGAGAAGGTAGGGAGCAAATGAGAGAGCAATCTAGAGAGATATATTAACGGTGTATACAAAGGTTTGTAACTTTGAATAGTAATATAGGGATTATGTTGATGCCATATCTCTACATTGTTGCAAAGATGTTTTCTATCTATTGTTGTAACTAGTTGTACAGATTGTTGAGAATGCATTGTGCTTTGGAATAGAAACACACTAGAATTATTTGGTAAAACACATTCCCCAACCCTATTATGTTTTGCAAAATTATCTTCTCAATATTTTGTAACTTATATAATCTTGATTAAACTTCTGATGAATTCAACCGACAGGCCATGTAATGAGAATGTATTATTCATATGACTATTGGAATTTGGTAAAGAAGTGAGATCAAATAGAGAAGGTAGGGAACAAATGAGAGAGCAATCCACATATATATTTGAACTCTGTATATAGAGCATTGTAACTTTGAACAGTAATACAAGGATTACATTGATGCCATATTAGTACATTGTTGTAAAGATCTATTCTATGTGTTGTTGTAATGAGTTGTACTGATTGTTAAGAATGCATTGTGCATGTGAATAGACACACACTGGACTTATCTGGTAACCCCCATTCCTCAAAACTATTATTGGTCTATAAAACTATCTTACAAATTCTAGAGGAACCAAACATTTGGGGACCATGATCGGATGGGGTGTAGAGTAATGGCATATAGTTGGAAGTAGCCAAAATTTCAAAAGATGAAGTAGCGGTACTACTAATGGCACTAATTATGATGGAGAGGGAGTATGCCAACACAAATGGGTAAGCATTTTTCAAAATACTCAGATATGAAGGCGATTGAGAATATGATGATGTCAAGGAAGACTGAGCATGAAGGTATGAGCTCAATTAGTGAATGTATATCAATGCAATTAAGATATTTGGTGGAACAGGGCATGGTCTCATATCCAGGGTTGCATTAGTTTCTGGAGGTATAGGTCACCTTTGAAGCAACCAAGTTGTAAATAGATCAAGTGGAAGGATGACAAGCTAAGGACGAATCTAAAAGCGAGTTAGAAGGAAGACCCTGGGATTCAATTTTGACATCGGGCCTACTCGATTCCATTTGGATAGAGCAGCTTGCAGAAGAGCTGATCTTGTTACAAAGGTAATGTCTTTCAAAAGCCAAGATGCAGTTTTTACATGTAGTAAACATAGAGGAAGAAGGAATTTCAATGGTACCCATAGACGAGGAGTGGAAGTTGTGGCAGGTCCCATTCAATATGGCAGCTCCAATATAGTGAATTAGCGGAATGGAGTTTAAAAGATTTAGTGGTAGAATTGACAATGATCCACATGTACATATTAGAAACTTTTATACACAATATGACTTAGTTGAAGGAAATCTAGATAATGCACAAAAATATCAAGTTTTTCAAGCCACTTTAGGAGAAGAGGTGGTAGGATGGTTAATGTAATTCACTCCTAATCATTTTGCCACATAGGATGCCCTGAAGAATGCATTTTTAAGAAGGCTCTAGAAGGCAAAGACAACTAGGAAATTATTCATTACGTTACGATACATGGTGCAACAACGCAATCAGATGGTGGCAAACTATGCATCACTATTCAGGAGCATCTTGAGGCAAATTTCGTAACTAGCGCAACCTACTAAGGATGTAGTAAGAGGTTGGTTTATGGATGTCTTCAACTCAATATTAAAAGAAAAAGTTTGTTTATTTGCATTAGATGCCACTAGAACTCTAGGTTAGATTATTGATGCAATGAAACAGTTGGAAGGGAACCTCAAAGTGGTGAATCTGGCTTGGCAACTCTCGTCCGATGTAGTCAATATGGTAAATCACAATCCTTTGGTTATAACTAATCCATAAAGCCAAATTAGTTGTACGAAGTGTAGAAATCCAAGGCATATTTTATCAAGTGGTGCCTTAAATCAAATGTACTACGCAATATGTAACATGATGAATCACAAAACGAATCAATGTAGATATAATAGTAGGAATGAGACTGCCTCAACTAATCATGTGCAGACAGAACCTCGATCCAATGGTCCATGGTACTCTAATCTTACAATGCACAACGTACAAGTAAATGATTCTGGTAGTTCTCGAATTGCACCAGATTCAAATTTTTTAGGTAATCAAGGGCGAAATAGGCCAAATTATTTAGGATATGGCTGATGTCATAGACCTTTGAATCATTTTTCTCGAGATGATGTAGAATACCCCAAGGAAGGAAAAGGTTTGTAGTGCCACTTCTGTCTCGAATTTTTCATAGGTTATCTTACCTTTGCAAGTTCAAAACTTGTCTCATGGTCATCCAAGAAGCAACCCATAGTTGCTCTCTCTTCTACTGAAGCTGAATACAGAGGTCTTGCCATAGCTACTCAAGAAGCAATGTGGATGAAGACACTATTCATAGATCTTGGATTGGAGATTGGAACTCCAAATATTTTTGGTGACAATATGAGCTCCACTCACTTGGCTGCCAATCCAATTTTTCATGCAAGGACTAAACATATTGAAGTACATTATCACTATGTAAGAGAGAAGATTTTGAGCAAGGAAATTCAGTTAACTTATGTGCCCACCTATCAACAATGTGCAAATATTATAACCAAAGCATTGGATGGTACAAAGCTTTGCAAATTCAAGGCTATGATTGGTTTGCAGGTAACCTTGGAAGGTTGAAGACCTCACGATCACTTGACTTGAGGGGGAGCTATTGGAAAAAGTCCATGGCAAGTCCAAGTGATGGCTTGAGTCATCAAAATACCTAGAGACTTGAAGGAAATGTCTCGCCTTTGTAAAGTTCACTTGTGAACTACCTCTTGTAATTTTTGAAGTCTTTACTTGATGTAAAAGTAAAAGGAATCTAAAGTGGTTGAGTCCACTTGATGAAATAAGGAAAGAGAAGCCACGAATTTGTGATTGAAGGTAGTTGGAGAATCAAGTCAATTACAAAAGATTGGAGAGTGATTTTAGGTGAGATTCAAATTCAAATTTGAGCTCCAAATATCACTATAAATACATGGCTCTTTAGTCATGATTTTAGACCTCCATGAGCTGAGCTTTATGCCATATCAAAGTGTGGGTTCAAGGCACACATATGTATCACTAAGTCCATTGTAGTTTACAATCAATATACTTTCATTTTTATGATAATTTGAGTTCATATCGTCATGCTTTTGTGAGTACACTATTCACTGCCATATCTCTCAGTTTTTTCAGTGAGTTTGCAGAGATGATTTCTCCAAGCATGATTCATAATTTTTAGTGATTCAACTTCATAAAGTTAGCTCTACAAGTCCACTACGTATCATGAAATTTCATTGCAATTGGGTGTTTCAATCTTGAGATATGTTCATATGAAGTTTGACTACATCTCTTCATTCTCTACTTCTCTATCAGCACTCCATTAGAACAATCATTTTGTCACAGTTGATTCTCAGTGTGTACATCATTTTCCATGATTCAAAGCTTGATAGAGTTCCATACTATCTAGTATATTCCTACACAATTTCATAAGCATTGCATTTTGGAATCTTGAGATATTATCATTTCTCTACTCAGGGGTCTGAGTACTACTACAACCTATGAAAATCGGGGTGATGCTACAACTTGCTGAACACTTTTCTCTTTATGTAGTCCATACTTTTTAATGAGATAACTCTTGATTGTTAGCTTACTAAGTTAATAAGATTCCCCCAAAAGGAATCAAGTCAATTGTTGTTGTGGCCAGAGAATTCTTCAAAACATTCGACATGTGTATGAACATAAATAACAAGTTTTTTGTTCTTGAATCTACTCCAACTTATCTATTTTGTTTTATGCTTTTGAGAATGATCTTCCAAAGTACATAGGGTGTCTAATACATCCTTTGACAAGCTAAAAGGGCCCATTACATATCCCTAGGGCTGGTGTAGTGCAAAGTTTTTGCAGCACCACTTCATCTTCTCCAAGTTCAAATCCATCTCTTCACAGCTCAGGATATCAACTCAGAGGAGCCATCAAATTCTAAAGAAGCCAACAAGAAATCAGAGTGGAAAGAAGCAATGGAGGAAGAGATACAAGTACTTCAAGAGAATCGGACTTGGGACCTAGTTCCCAAGGAACAATCCATGAAGATCATTGAATCTAGGTGGAACTATAAGGTAAAAAGAAATTCAGATGGTTCAATAAATGGGTATAAAGCAAGGCTTGTGGTTAAAGGGTTTGCTTAGACACAAGGAATTGATTATGAGGAGACCTTCTCTCCTGTGGCAAAGATGCCAATAATGAGAGTTCTCATAAGTATAGCTGCTTCAAGGAATTGGAAACATTTATCAAATGGATGTAAAAAATGCATTCTTAAATGGATGGATTTCAGTGGAAGTGTACATGGCACAACCTCTTGGATTTGTTGATAAGTCACATCCTGAGTATGTATGCAAACTCAAAAAAGCTCTCTATGGACTCTAGCAAGCTCCTAGAGCTTGGCACCATAGACTTGTCACTTTCTTGTAGGACAAAGGATTCAAATTGAGCAAGGATGATTCTTCACTTTTCATTAAGAAGAATAATTCTGAAGTTATTTATCTATGTGTGCATGTAGATGATATCATTCTTACAGTTTATGATGCATATGGAATTAGAAAGATCAAGGCTCAAATGAAAGAAGATTTCAAGATAAGTATCCTTGGATCGCTCACTTGTTTTCTTGGCTTGGAAGTTGTCTACAAAGATCAAGGAATGTTTCTCATCCAAAGGAGATACATTAAGGATATGTTTGGAGATTTCAAAATGGAGGACACTAAGGTTGCAGGTACTCCCATGGAGGTTAATCACAAATTAAGTGCTCATGAAGGGGAACCGATTGAAGATATTACAAGCTACCAAAGCCTAGTTGGAAGCTTGAACTATGCCACCCTAACTAGGGTAGATATTTGTTATGGAGTAAGTGTGCTTAGCCAATTCATGCACACTCCTAGGAAACCTCTCATGGATGCAACCAAAAGGATATTGAAATAACTGAAGGGGACAATTAATGAAGGCCTTTATTATCCTTATACATCTAATTTGAATGTGAAGCTCTTCACTGATGCAGATTTGGCAGGATCAAAACATGACAAGAGAAGCACATCTAGATATCTATCTTTTGCAGGTACAAAGCTCATTTCTTGGTCCTCCAAGAAGCAACCTACTATAGCTCTTTCCTCAATTGCAGATTTGGCAGGATCAAAACATGACAAGAGAAGCACATCTAGATATCTATCTTTTGCAGGTACAAAGCTCATTTCTTGGTCCTCCAAGAAGCAACCTACTATAGCTCTTTCCTCAATTGAAGCTGAATACAGAGGATTGGAAAATGAAACACAAAAAGCAATGTGTTGACCCTATACACAGATTTAGGGTTGGACTTTGACACTCCATTTATATTTTGAGACAATATGAGCTCACTACATTTAGCTGTTAATCCTATTTTTCATGATAGGACTAAGCATATAGAATTCCATTATCACTTTGTTAGGGAAAATATTGTTAGAAAGAAGATACTTGTCTTATGTATCTACACATATACAATGTGACATGATGACTAAATCACTTGATGGAGGCAAACTCAACATATTCAAATCAATGATAGGACTACATGAAATACCTATGGAATGACAACTCAAGCAACTTAGGCTTGAGGGGGAGCTGTTGGTACATTTGACAAGCCTTGATGCTTGACCAAATATCAAGGTTTACTTCATAAATTCTTGAGTGACTACTCACAAGTCACATATGAACACCTCTTGTAAAAGCTATGAGTTTTAACACTTGAGATAAATGTAAAAGAAGATGATTGAAGGAATCTGGTGACATTAAGAGATGCAAGTCATACCCACCTAGAAGTTGGAATCAAATCAATCAAGATCCTAAAAGGTAGAATCACTTTTAGGTGGTAGATTCAAAATTCAAATTCACCTCATAGCTATAAAAACCTGACTTCTAAGTCGCGGGTAGTACAAAAGGAAGAAGGACTCATTGAGCTTCAATCTTGTAGCTACACTAAGCCCATGCATATATGAGTAAGCCTACATCATGTTGTTTGTATCATACATTCAAAATTATACACATTTGATTCAGTTAGTGCAAGTTACTTCATGACTACTCTTATCTATTGCTAAGACTTCATTTCAATGAGTTTGTTTTGCAGAATTCTCAGTGTGTATTGATCTAATTGATGTACTTCAACCTGATATGTGTAGTTGAGACTCTCTAGTCTTGATATATCAATTTTTGGGTCATTTGATTTAGTAGATTATGAGATACGTTCTCTGCAAGTCACCTATGTTTGCTCACTATCATCTTCCTAAAAAGTTGAGACTACACCCCCAACTTCTTAATATGATTTCTCTTCATGTACTTATCCTACATTAGTGAAATAACTTTCTATAGAAATTCTAGGACTCCAAATAGCTATCTCTAAAAGCTCTTAGGTTAATTGTAATCAGTGAGTGAGCACTGAGTAAATCTCTGAGAAGAACCAAGTCCATAAATAACAAGTTTTTTGGAATCCCTCAACCTTGAAAGTTATCTATCTTCACATAACTATTTGAAGGTGATAATCCAAGTACATTATGGATCCAAATGCATAGTTGGGATGCTAAAGATGTCTACTAAGGTAATCTAAAGCTATATTGCTAGGTGTAGAGTAGGATTTGTGCAGCACCACCTCATCTTTGGAGTGTATCCAACCATTTCCTCACATTAAAAACAGCCAAATTTCGAAGGTATTGATTGATGGTGGATATCGGGTTAATATTGCCACCATGCCAATCTATCGACAAGTGAGTTGGACCAAAATATAGCTTGCCCCATTTTACATTCACATGGCAGATCAGTCAAGAGTCCAGCTAATTGGTCTCATTAAGGATATTACAATTACAATTCAGAATATCCCTTTCAAAGTGACTTTTGTAGTCATAAAATTAATTGGTAAAAATCATGATTATAATCTTTTGTTGGGATGCCCTTGGATCAAATAGGCTAAAGTACAACAATATTGGGGGTCTCAAGCTATCACTTTTTGTAGAAGGCATAAGAAATACTCCATTCCGTTAGAAGATCCTCTATAGTACTTGAAGGTGCAAATACCATCTATTGCAAAATCTCCTGATATGATCAAGGGATTGGACGATGATGGGGAATAAAAATTTTTGGAAATCAATCGTGATCTACGGTCGGTGGGACTAATAGATATTCTAGAGTAGCCAAAATGAAAGAAGATCATGTGTTGTTGTTGACCTAAGTACCAACTTAGGGACTTGTGGAGAAACAGACTATACCTCAATCCCCCTCAAGTGCATATAGTGGGGATTCACACTTTAATTATCAATCCGATGAGTATACAAACCTAGCCGAGTGTATGAGGACATGCATTCAAGAGATGATCAATGCAAATGAACTACTTAAAGAGTGTAAACAAGGCAAAGACTAATCCAAACAAGCTTCAACTGACAGTCATGGTGTCACGATACTTGGTGCAGCAGCCAACAATAAATTGAGCTTTTTCCTCAGCTCCCAACTCCAAATATAGCGAATAGCATATGCGTTTCGAAGCTCTCGAGAAGACGCATCCAATGCCAGTGGTTTCACTCAATTCTAACACTCCTACTTCAAGTTATGAGCAAAATACTGAGTCGCGGGAAATACCTTCCTACACTTCAGCATTTCCTACGCTTCGCACACACCTTAACAACAGCAAACAAACACTTTCATGGATAGACAACACTTCCTAACACTCTTTCCAAGCAATACACATGCACACAAGCTCACAAAGAAGAAGATACAGAGAGAAGAAGACACAAATTCGAATTTCTGTGCTCTTGATTCTCACAATGGCAAAAAGTCCTTTACAAAGAGTCACATTTGACTTATATACTTGTGCCCTAAAAATGGTCCTTTCACACAAGAGACCGGCACTTTATTCACTAAAAGACTACTTTTCTACTAATTTACATGGGTAAACTACAAATCTTCTATGGGGATGCATCTAGAGGACTCCTCTAGTGCATTTACAATGGAAGATATATTACAAGAATGGTTATAATACAAAAATTGGGTGTCCAAATCGGAAAAATTTTGGGGCCCGTCTTTTTCTCTGCCTTGTGCTTTCTTTAGCTCTGCAACACTCTCCCCCTCTTTGTCTCTGTCGTCCCTTGACAGGCTTTGACGAGCGACGGGCATCTGTTATATATACTTTCTGCTCTTTTCATTAAGCAAATTGGCTTCACGTATCATTAATTGTTTCCATTGTTCTGCCTTTACACCGTCATTGGGTGGCTGTCTGTGATTTGCGAAGAAGCTATGTTCGTATGCCACTAATCTGGCATTCAAATTAGAGGACATCTTCAAAAAGACTTCTGAATCAATTTCAAAAAATCCTGTAAAGAACGCTTCTTCAAACGTTTGCATATATATGCTTGGCAAAAACATCAATCGAGAATAATAGGCTATTATCGTCGGTCGGCTAGGCATAACAGATAGGTCAAAAATGAGAATCTCTGTGCCTTGATTAATACCAATGAAATTCAAAAATGTGTAGGCCGCATGCTTGAAGACCTTCAATACTGTAAGTATCATACTGAGTATTTTATTTGTCATTTTGACAATTAGATCGGGTACTGTCGCATAATTCTGCAGCCAAAATTCGATGGTTTTAACCATATAATCTTCCGTTGGCAAGTAATTATGTGGTGGGCTTGGAAGCAGAGGGTAATTCAGCCACTGTTTATTTATAGCGCCATTTCTTTGCAAGTCCAAAAATTCTCTGGTATCCCTTCGGCGTGGTATAGGACAAAATGAAGGGTTTACCTGTAAGAAATATGGTGCTGCTTGCCAATGCACCCGTAGTGTGGGATGTTTCTCCAAAAGCTTTCTTCTCCAAATAGGTTGTGCAGCTTTGAATTCTTCTTGACTGTATGCGAATGTATCATGTTTAAAATTTAGCTGCTCATCTGGACTTTTCTTTGTAATCTTCTTTATATATTGTCTTGTTTTCTCTTTCAATAATCCATACGGAATTGTAGCTCAAGTGTAAGCACCACCTCCTTTACTTGTCAATCCGCGGAGACGTGAGGACCGGTATGAAGACCACGAGCAAGTGAAGGCACAAGTGCGTGAGTGAAAGCACACAAACATGCACACACATACACACACACGCGCACAAAGTAAGATCAATGAGAGGAACAATGGAAAGCTTAGATTGCAAAAGAGTTCTCTTACAAAAGCTCTATTCTCTAACCAGCTAACCCCAAAAATGAGCTCTCTAGCTCTTTTTATAGTTTTTTGACTAGTTTTGGCCCTGTCCAGACCTAGTGTCCGGCCTAGTTAAAAATTAGGTTCCAGGGCTTATTTGAGGGCTCAAACGGAGTCTAAAAATTATGAAAATTGGTAGGATTATACTTCTAATGCTCCTCAAGCTTGAGGACTCCTCGGCTTGCACAAAATGGAGCTACAAAAATAGAAAATGGTATTTACAATGGTTTTAGTGATGGAAATCACTATTTTTGTAGGGAATTCTTCTGAAAAGTTGACATGTACTTTTTGGAGCTCCCTACTTGCTCCCTTTCCTTGTGTCTCCACCTTTTGATGTGCTTCCATGCTTTTTCCTTGACTTTGAGCTTCAACACTCCCCCCCTTCTCGAGTATGTCGTCGGTGACAGACCCCTTGTTGTAGTGGTTGTTCCAAGTAGTGCCTTGAGAGGGAGTGTCCCTTCTGTATGAACAAAAGTCGTCTGACTTCCAGATGTGTCTGGTTCTTCATCTATCACTGCGAGTCTTTGCAAGTTGTAGTCTCTTGGTATACGCTTCTTCCTTGGATTCTAGCATGACTGTGTCGTTGTGAGTCTCCGTTGATGTTTTCTAGATCTTCCACAGTTGATGTTCATAGTAGTCATGCCAAGTACTCATAACCCATATTGAGTGATGGGTAAGTATGTTTGTGCATGGGTTGAGGAACATATGTGCCTTGTGCACGGCCTTGTAATGTAGCCCTATGCATGCTTACGTGGAAAATGCATCGAAAGAAGTATGGTGCAAAAATTGGGGTCTTGAGCTAAGTGCTCAAGGGTATGCCGACGAAGAGGTTTCCTAAGCTATCATGGTTATGGTGTTTCCAGAGTAAAGATACTTACCATGGAGAAGGTTGATCGATGTTCATCTCTTCGTGTTGTACACTCAGCCTTTGGGATGGAACATTGTTGATGAATGTCCATGTTGATGGCCCACTGATGAGATCTTTTGAGTGGTTGATCCTCTCTCCTCTTTTCAAAGCAACATTTGCCAAATACTGAGAATTGAATTTCTTTATATTCCTTGGCAAACAACATTGGGTAACTACACCAAGCTAAGTTTCACATATTCTCTTTAGCTCACCATACGCAGGAGTCTTCTCCTCCAGAACTACCCTTTGCAGATATCTCCTTGGATGCTCTCGTACATGAAGTAGTTGAGCATCACTCAAGTTGCGGACCTTCAAGCTCTTCATTCCTACCATGGTAAGAGAAAATCGTAGTTGTAGATGCCATGTTCATGCCAAATGCTTGCCATCTACCAGATAAGGCAGCAATAATATCATCTGCTAGCCGAGACACACTTCTATCCAAATTGATAAATGCCTAGTAATCAACAATTCCACCTTCAACTAAGCGTGACTCATTCATGTTTTATAAGCCAAACCTGGGAACAAGCTCTCTCTCGCTTTTTTTTTTTTTTTTTTGGAGGAACAATGTCACAAAACAAGAAGATAGACGTTAGTATCAATAGAAATATTTGACATATGTCACTGTGCTCTTGTGCTTGGGATTCTCAAGTGTGTCTATGCACGGAGTAATGTGGCCCTATATTAATGCATACTTTGGAAATGCATGACCTGAATGGTGAAAAAGACAGGGTTGTGCAAGGAGCACATGGTTGTCGCTCGTTCGAGGCTTTCGATGTTATTTACGGAGGTTGATGCCGACCTTGGTGGAGGTATCCATTGAGTCTCGAACTGATGTAAACCTCCTTATTGGAGTCCATTTTAGAACATCATTTGGCACTGTAGAGGTCACTTCAGGCGTCGTCCTCTTTGGATGCTTTCTAAACTGTGGTATCTAGTGTGGTTGGCGCTTTGGTTCCGTGGAGGCTACTTGTACTTTTGGCTTCCAAACCCATATCCTTTTTGCATGTCTTCCTACTAATGTTGAAGAGCTGATTTGATCTTCCTTTGGTCTCTGTACGTGGTTCTTACCCTTTTCTCTTTTTGGCTTCTTTGTTGAGACCTTTCGCATGTGGGAGAACATAGGTTGTTGTGGATGTAGGAGCTTCTTAGGTACCCACATCTGTAATTGCCCTTGTTGAGCTGCAGCTAACTTCTTAGGCACCCAAACTTGTTGGATACCTTGTGATTGAGCTTGTCCGAGCTGCTTCCTTCGTCTTCTGGCCTGGTTGGCTTGCCTGGATGGGATTTGTGGGGGCAAGGCTGGTGGTTGCTCTCCTTTGCGTACCCATATCTGCTTCATGCTCGGAATTGCTTTCTTATCGAATGGTGTCTTTCTATTTGATGTAGCAATTGTCGTGAACGGTTGTGTTTGCTTGTGTGATGGACTTACTATTGTGGCTACTTGATTCTTTGGAGAAGAAGAAAGATCCACCTGCCTTCGAACCTATTCTTCCACGATTGACTCCTTCTGCATCATAGAGCTTTTGACACATACAACATCTTCTTCCATATGATTAGTCTTAGAAGAGCTAAGAGAGTGTGTGGTGCCATGATCTGGGAGCATGCAGTTCTCTAATTCTAATGTAATGCATTGTTCATGTACCCAAACTTGAAGAATTTGACTTCTTAGGTTTAAGTTAACTGCATGGTCATAGATCCAATCTTGACCCAAGACAAGTGGTTCTGTAAGGTTCTCATCTTGACATACTAGCGCTTTGACTTTCATTGGAACATCTTGAAGGTAGATGGGAAGTTCCACCTCGCCCAAACAAGGGGTTTCCACACCTCCCAATCTTATGAGATAAGCTTCTATGGGATTGATGTTCAACTGCAAGTCTTGGCAATAGGAAAGTCTAACTGCACTACTTGCTGCACCTGAGTCAATCAATGCTTTCACCGTCCTTGCACCCTTCCCTTGTCCTATCTCTATGGTCACAAAGGGTCTTCGGTCAATGACTTGAGAAGTCGTTATGCCTGACTTTTGGCACATATCCATGTGATATTTTGGGGCTTTTGAGTTGACCTCTAGGCCTAATCGCCTTAACTTATTTCGCCTAATACGCTCTCTGGCCTCTACCTGTGCTTCTTCTCTCACTCTTAACTCTTCTTCTTTTCGTTTCTTAGCAGTGTTGAGTCTCATTAGCATGTCCTCTGTAAGAGGTTCTTGATATAACTTGACTCTGCAACCACTGATATAGTTTGGCAAGATGTCACCTTCTAAAGTAGCCAATTGAACAGCACCGCTAGTGGAAATTCTACTAATGATCATGGGTCCATATCCTCTTTTTCCAATTTACGGGCATGTTGTTTTAGTGTATAAATCAACACTAGATCTCCCTCTTTCAATCCCTTATCCTTGATGTGTGCATCAAAGTATGCCTTTTGCCTCTTCTTTGCAGCGTAGATACCTGCTGCCGCTCGTAGCCTCGTCTCACCTAAGCATTCAAGATCAAAGATCCTAGAGGACAATTCATGCCCATTCCACTCATACTCTTCTGCTACTTTTAAGGCAAGGATTAAGAAATCTAATGGTAGCACAGCGTTCTGTCCGAAGACCATCTAAAATGGGGTGGCGTTGAGTACCGTTTTGTAGGCAACTCTATAAGCCCAAACAGCATGATGAAGTTGTTTGTCCCAATCAGAGCGTTTATTATTTACCAGTTTTGTCAATACGTTACAGAGAATCTTATTGGTGCTCTCAGCTTGTCCGTTAGCTTGTGGGTGATAAGGGGCATACTTTTTATGTATCACCAAGAATTCTTGGAGAAGATTTTCAATGACCTCATTCAAGAAGTGTGTGCCTCTATCGCTCACTAACTCTATTGGTAGCCCATATCTCGTGAACACATTCTCAAATAAGAACTTAGCCGAAGTCTGAGCATCATTCTTTGTTGTGGCTTTCACTTCTACCCACTTTGTAAGGTAATTTGTGGCTACAATAATATACTCTGCATGGGAGTTTCTAGCTGGGGGGTTAATAGGACCTATGAAGTCTATGCCCCACTTGGAAAATGCATGCCCTCCCATCATTGGCCTCAAGGGCATCTCGTCTTTTCTAACTGGATATTGTGCACGTTGGCATGTGTCACATTTCTTCACATAGGTATGTGCATCCATATGAAGAGTGGGCCACCAAAGTCCTGAGAATAGAATGGTCTTGATCACTCGGTCAGGACCAAAATGTCCACCTGCAACACCACTGTGTTCAGTTTCTAAGACCTTTAAATAGTCTGATTCATGAAAGCACAGTCTTAAGTACCCATCTTTGCCTCTTTGGTATAGGTTCTCTCCTATTAAGGCATAACCTTGAGCCTCTTGCTCCATGTTTCGTCTTCTTGCTAGACTAGCCTCTTTGGGTAATCTTCCCGACCTCATAAACTCTACCAATGGAGCACTCCAATCTGGAATTAATGACACTTGATAAAGGGTCGCATGCTCCACTGGGGGTCTTTCTCTACACATTGGACAATTCTTAATCCACTCATGTATTTCTTTGTCCATGCTAGGCCAATACACTCCTAGACGCTTCAGATTCTATAATGTTCGTTGTTTAGAATAGTGATTTCCTAGCCATCCTTCATGAGCTTGCTGCAACCAACTACTATGTTCATCATCCTCGACACAACAAGCTAATACACCCTCAGTATCTTGTTTGTACATGCTTCCTGCCAATATGTGATATTTTGGTGATCTTACAATTTCTTCTTGTGAGGTTTTCACATTCTTATTTGCAGGGCCGAAGGTTAGGACTAGTACCAACTTATTTGCCCATTTAAGAACAACTTCTAAATTGAACAGATAAGCATCGGGTAATTCGTCAGACACTCCTTGCGGTGACTCTCCTGAAGTGATGCGAGAAAGGTGATCTGCCCAAAGGTGGGTTCTACCTTTCCTGACAACAACTTCAAATTCATACTCCATTAGTAAGAGGAACCATCTTACTAAGCATCCAGTATTGCAAGGTTTATTGACCAAATATAACAAAGCTTGATGATCAGTAAAAAACTTGAACTTGTTGGCCAATAAATAGTGTCTAAACTTCTTCACAGCATATACCATGCCTAAGCCCTCTCGCTCAGTTGTGGTATAATTTCTTTCAGCTGTGTTTAGTTGTCTACTAGCATATGCTATGGGCAAATCTAAATTCCCTTCACCTGTGGGTTGTGCTAGCACACATCCTATGGCATGATTGGATGCATCCACATGGACATGGAATGGCTTATTCCAATCAGGAGTGGTCAGTATTGGTGCTGTGCACAAACGTTTCTTCAGTTCATTGAAAGAATTCTCGCATTCATCGTTCCACTCAAAATTAGACAACAAGGCATAAAGGGGTCTAGCTATGATCGCGTACATGTGGATAAACCTACGGTAATATCCACAATGGCCCATAAAGGCTTGTACCTCCTTAACATTCCTTGGCCTTGGCAGCTCTGCTATGGCTCGTACCTTATCTTCATCTGTTGAGATTCCATTCTTAGAAACAATATGACCTAAGATTTTACCTTGGCGCACCATGAACATACACTTTTCTGGGTTCAGACACACTCGATATTCTCTACACTTGTTGAAGATTTGTCTGAGCTCAGGGATGTGAAATCTTCTTTCTTGGGAATGAGCACATAAATCATCCACATAAACTTCTAAGCTCTTTCGCAAGAACTCTTTGAAAACATGACACATGAGCCTTTGGAATGTTGCAGGTGCATTTGTGAGCCCAAATGGCATCACACGAAATGCAAAGATTCCCCACTCTCTAGCAAAAGCTGTTTTGTGTTGATCTTCTAGGGCAATGGCTACTTGATTGTAACCTGAAAATCCATCAAGGAAGCTATAAACTTCCTTGCCTGCAACACGCTCCAAAAGGTGTTCCGTGATTGGAAGTGGATAACTATCTCTGATAGTAGCGGCATTAACTTTTTTAAGGTTAATACACACTTGCAACTTCCCGTTCTTCTTGGGGACCACTACGATGGGGGACACCCATTCAGTATGCTCAATCTCATAGATGAATCCAGCTTCAATCAGCCTATCAATTTCTTCTTCTATTTTGGCTGCATATGTATCATTATATGTGTAGGGCTTCTGTTTGGTGGGCTTGGCATCAGCAGTCATGGGGATAGTATGAGAGCAAATTCTTGGATCTACCCCTTTCAAGTGTCTATAGTGCCATGCAAACACATCCCTATATTCCCTTACTAGAGCTACAAGCTCCATTTCTTCTCTTGCACTTAGGTCATCTCCTATATATGTGCATCTCTCTTCGTTCTCTTCGATGGTCACTACAATCTTCTTGGTCTTTTCTTTATTATCATATGATTCTCCTATGATGGCCTCTCTCTTAGGCATTCGTACCAAAATTTTGCGGTCGTCAACTTCATATTTCTTGAAGTTTTCTGGTACTCAAACAATGATTCCTCCTCTTCTTGTTTCACTGCTTTTCTTTTCTTTTTCTTTTGACTACTCTCACTTCCATCCTTTGAATTTACCGTTTTAATACTTGTGAGAGGTTCTTCTTCTTTCTGGGTGAACACTCCTATATCTTCTAGATAGTGCTGCTCTGAGTTAAAGCAACTATCCATCACAATGGACTCTATATCATCGTCATTCTCTTCTTCTTCTATGACATCACTAGGGTCACATTCTTCTAGCAAGGGCTGACACATGAACACTGAGATATCATAACCTTCCTCATCACAATGAGGTGTCCATTGTTCTTCATTGACAGCAATGTCCATGGTGGCTAAGATTTCTGGCCAGCCATGAGGCTCAAATTTCTCATCTGGAAAGATCATCGGTGTATAGGCTGGGTCTTTAATTGGTCTATCTCCTGGCGAAGTTCCTTCTTCTCTTGCCTTTAAACATTTTTCCTCTTCCTCTGCGACCTTGCACATCCACAAATGAGTATCTTCATGCAGCCATGATGGATCATGTGAACTTTCAAAATGCATAGAGATGGAATCTTCTTTCACTTTGTGGATAGGATTCCACTGTAGGGGTGGTACATCTCTAAAGGAGTAATCCTTCAAATTGACCTTGGTGGTGACCCCTAAGTGTTGTAAGTATAAGGAGTTAGTTCCCCAATCCTGTACTATTTGCAATTGTTGTAGGAAGGGTCTTCCTAGGATCATCTCATAGACATTATTTTTCTCAAAGTCACATATAGCAAATGTATGTTCAAACTCCACACCACAAGTGGTTAGAGTTATCCCTTCGAGCAATCCTAGAGGTCTTTCAAAATGACCGTCAGCCATTTGAAGCTTCATTCTAGTTGGTCTTAATGTGGGTTTGCCCCATTGCTTCCACAAAGAGGTGGTCGCAATAGCAACACCCGCACCTGAATCTATGATTGCTTTGGTTGTGTAACCTTGGTAGGTGATTGGAAGATAAGTATTACCTTCTTCACCCTCACACATGTCTCCTATTTTATCGAGAGGTATCTCTGGAACTTTTTGCTTAGAGCCTGTTTTTGGTATATTGGAATCAAGTTCGGGGACCTGATCCTTCACATGATTCCATAACTCAGGTTTTGCTTTGAGCAGCTCTTCTATAGTGAGATGAGATTGAACCTTAGTGTTCTTCACGACATCAGTGTTTCTTGGCACCACTGAGTCTTCATGTCTGACCAGTGTTGTGGGAGCTCTGATCTAAAGAGATTCAGATTCCCATGGGCCTCGAAATTGAGGCAGTTCTTCTAAGGTATTAGATTCAAAATCTAATGCTTTGTCTTCTTGTTGTTCTGCTTCGTCTCCGTAAATAGATGGAATGTCTTGGGGAAATTGATCATGAAGATCATCAATCTCAGGAATAGGAGGGTAATTACCCTTCTCCTTGGCCCATTTCTCTTCTTGTATTTCCCGCAAGAACTCTTGAGAGTACTGTTGAATTGAAGGAGGTATTCGCGCATCTGTGGAATTAGGAACATAAGCTCCCATTGGTGGTGAGCTTCCTCTTTCAATAACTGGTTGAGCCTGTGGAGGTAAAGAAACTTGTGGTTTGTTTACCAATTGCTCTAATCTTTCTAGTAAGCCTTGGAAATGCAAATCCAGTTTGACAGAGTTTGTCTGATTGAACTTTTGACTAGTCTCAAGTATAGCTTGAGCTTGTTCTACCATTTTCATGCACATTTTCATCCGTTCAATCTCTAAATCTGCTCTAGGGTAACTCTTGTCTAGGTTTGCAGCTGTAGGCCCTTCTTGAAGTCGAGCCTGGTAGGCCTTGAACATCATGTCCAAGCCTTTTGGGGTTGGATCTGCAAGAACAGACCCTGGTTGCGGTCTATTTACAATGGGTGGTGGGGTGGGATGAGGTGGAGTGGATGGAGTTTCGGCATGCGAGGGGCTTTGAGATGCAATGTCTTGTATTTTTGTTTTCGCTTCTTTTAAGCTTTCTTCTAGTTCCGATAACTTTTTATTCCACTTGCGATTGGCCTTCTCTCTGGTATCCTTCCATGTTCTTGTTTTCCTCTTACTAGGCTCTCCTGATTCACTCGACTCTGATTGTTCTGCTGGTTTATCCTGTTTTAAGGCTTGTGCTCTAGTGACAGCTTGTATAGGAGCCACATTGCTACTACTTGAACTTGAATCTGCCACTAAGCCTACCACATTAATGGGTGTAATCTTGGGTGCACTGGAGGGGTTTCTTGGACAATCTCTGGGGAGATGGTCTTTGCCACAATCAGGACAAAAAGCCTGTATTGTGATAGCCTGTCCTTGACTCGGAGATGGTGGATGGGGACAATCACGAAGGAAATGGTCGCCCTGACATCTAAAACATGGTCCTCTAGGAGCTTGTGGTCTTACTTGTCTCAATTGGGGCCTAGGGTTAGCATTCGCGTACATGACATTGGAGTATTCTGGCTCCCAATTTTGCTCCATAGGTGGTGCCTCATATTGATACGAGTAAATCTCACTATGTTCAGGTGACTCTGTGTAATAAGCATGTGGACTACCTTCATGGGAGTAGTCTGAACTATGAGCATGAGAGTCATTATCTGGTATCAATGGGGTTAGTGGCACCAATGCTCTATTTGGATTTTCCTCTCCCACAGCATATTTGACTGGAATCACGTTGGCAGGAGCTGGTGGTTGGTTTCCAAAGACTGGTTGTGGCCTATATTGTGCCTAATATTGTTGTTGTGGTCGATAATATGGTTGTTGGTATTGGTTCTGATATCTACCTTGTTGGAAAGGTTGCTGATAAGTTTGTCTAACAGCCTGCCTATTGTAGGGACAATCTTGAGCCGTGTGGTTCGTGTATTTTCTCTCAATAGTGCAATATGGAGCATTCCTTTCTCTCATGTTCTGGTTGTGCAATGGGCATACATTAGCCATGTGGTCGCCTCCGCAAGTATAACACCGATTCAAAGGAGTGACTCTCTGTGTTTGTTTATTTTGGACTCCCAGCTTCTTGGCAACTTGCTCAGCTATCTCCTCTATTTCCGTGGAGATTTTTGAAGTATGACTAGTAGAACTATCTGAATCCTTATAGAGTTTGGATAATCCTAACTCCTCACCAAAGTTATCTTCTATGTCAATGCATGTCCGCACGCACTCTTCTATGGATCTAGGCTCTTTCAAGTATACATACGATCTTAACTTTGTGCTTAGTAAGCCATCTAAGAACAAAGCCACTTGTTTGGCTGGTGTGGGTAGCTCTGGAGCAGGGCATCTTTCTAGGTACTGTCTAAACCTTCTACCTGCTAGTCGCACTGTTTCTTGGGGTGTCTACTTGAAGCTGTGGATCAAAGATGAAGTGTTATGCCTGATACCACTCTTGGAAAATTCTACAATGAATTCGTCTAGCAGTTGACCTATATCGCGATAGTTGCGACTACTCAGTGGTTGAAACCAAGCTAAGGCAGTGCCCTTAAGAGTCAAACCAAATGCCTCGTATTGGGTGAATAAATCCTCAACCTGTTCAGCTCTTAACACTTGTTTGAACTCAGCCACATGATCATAAGGATCTCCTAACCCGTCAAAATAATTCTTCATTGCCTTGATCACTTGAGTGGGTCTAAGGGTTCTTGTGTGCTCTCGGGGTCTAGGCAATGGAAAATCATGTTCATCTCTTTGTTGCCTATGTGCTTGATATCTCTCTCTTTCAAGTCTTTCATTTTCAAATCCTGCTCTATTTCTGCCCACAGTGTGTGCAAAACTTACCTTAGGTCTCTCTCTAGTTCTTTCTCTCTAGGCTTCATGAGCTTGGGATGATCCTTCTCCTTGGAGGCCATGGGAAACATTGGATCTTGGTGGAGGGAAAATCAATTCATTCTTCCAAGTATATGCATGTCTATCATGTTCTGTTACCAAGAAAATTTTCTCTGACGTGTTATCCAGGTAGACAACTTTGCCTGGTATCTCTGGATCCTTGAGCTCGTAGATGATGACTATGCCCAATTGGCTAGGTTGATCTGGCTTGAATCTCCAAAAGGCTTCTCTGTTTATCTATTCAAAAATAGTTCTATGCTTTTGTTGTCTTGAGGGATCCAGTCTGGAGTGATCACTCTGGTCAAAACTGACTTGCCTCTAGGAGTGTGGGGTCCTTGTCATACATTTCCTTGTTCTAGGTCTCTTATCTCATTCTCATGAAGGATATTTCCAAACTCATCGGTCCTATCTGGTTGGTTGGTAACCACATACATGGTTCCTTCCTTATCAATGTATGAACCCTCTTCGAACTTGACTACCGGGTGTTCAAGTCCGAAGGATTGATCTGGATTTTTGAGTTGGACCACTGATCGCCTCAGGCCATCCTCATAGATGCGAGCACCTAATCGGTTGGTCCGAATATATTCCAATTGTGTCTTATAGGGACCTTCTGGTGTTTGTAGATGGGAAGTTGCTAAGCCACCTGCAGGTTTTCCCATGCTAAAAGACATTTCTGAGTCACTTGTGTCTGAACTTAGTCCGTAAGGATGACCACTTAGTTGTTGTGCCCAAGACTTAGCTGTATGGTTGACACTGGATTGAGAAGATCTAATGCTTTGTCTATCCTTTCCTAGGTGTCTACCAGATCTCAGGTTCATAAGCTTTGGCTAAGAGTCCAAAATTTCCCCTTGGTATGGTTCAAAAATCCTTTGAAGTCCCCTTGGATGAAAAAGTTATGTCAAATCAAGCTCCTGGGGGTCAAAACAGGCAAACAGGACCTTTTGGAAAAAATCGCGATTTTGTGAAATCAAGAGAATCGCGATTTTGTGAACTTCAAGAGAATCGCGATTTTGTGAACTTTTAGAGAATCGGGATTTTGTGAACTTCAAGAGAATCGCGATTTTGTGAACTTTCAGAGAATCGCGATTTTGTGAACTTCAAGAGAATCGCGATTTTGTGAACTTTCAGAGAATCGCGATGATGTGAAGTCAAAGAATCGCGATGTTGAGCACAAAATCGTGTTTTTGAAAATCGCATTGTTGAGCACAAAATCGTGTTTTTAAAAATCACGATGTTGAGCACAAAATCGTGTTTTTGAAAATCGTGATGTTGTCTCAGAGAATCGTGATTCACAAAATCGTGTTTAGAGAATCGTGTTCTCACAACATCGTGTTTTTGGCTGAAAACCGTGATTTGAAAATCGCGATGTTGAGCACAAAATCGTGTTTTTGAAAATCGTGATGTTGAGCACAAAATCGTGTTTTTGAAAATCGCAATGTTGAGCACAAAATCGTGTTTTTTGAAAATCGCGATGTTGTCTCAGAGAATCGTGATTCACAAAATCGTGTTTTAGAGAATCGTGTTCTCACAGCATCGTGTTTTTGGCTAAAAATCGTGATTTGTGAGAATCACGATTTTGAGCACAACCACAGAATTGTGTTTTCTCAGAATCGTGTTTTTGACATGAAAATCCTGATTTTTCAGAATCGCGATATCCAAATTTGCTTTACATTACAAGGGAAATGTGAATTCTTCTTGATGTATGGGTCTTTTGGGCCTTCTATGTGAGTCTTTAGAAAAAACTCATCTTTACATGGGGAGTTCAACAAAGGTTGAGTTTCTTTACATATATCATGCTCATGTAATGGATCATAAGGTTGTGTGGTTTGAGATTGATCTAGAGATTCAGCGATGCATTTATCTGTATTACACATAGAATCTCTAGATATCACTTTATCTTCCGTAGAACTCATACAAAATTCGTGAGAAGATTCCAAACTTAGAGGAAGGGAGGGCCCTTCCATATCCTCCAAGCACTTGGAGTCCTTCATTCCTCCATTCGCCAAGGTTTCTTGCGACTTACTCAAAGAAAGATTAGCTAAAAAAGCATGAGTGGAAAGACTATTTTGTGGATTAAAAGCACAATCTTTGAATAGGTGATCATATCCACAATCCTTACAATAAGTAATCATTAAGATTTTCAATGGACACACATGTAGAAGCAGACATAATAGATGGACACGACACTTCAAACTCTTGATGACTTTCAATAAACCTTTGAGTGCCTACGACCAAGTCTTCATCTATACCTTCCATGACGAAAAACGTTTCAAAAAATTACATACCATTCACCACAATAGGCAACACAACTTGACCCATGCAATCATAATTTTCACCATTCATGAGGATAGATGAATGAGTGGTTAGTTGAATGTTATCCAAAATAATTGTCACTAAATCAATATGAATTAAATTCCACTCACAATTAGGGTTAATATAAGCACTCATATTTCTATGGTCATGACCAATGAATACATTTACAAAAGTGTTGCTATAATCCCTAGTCGCAACTATGGAACCCACCCCTTTAGAAATCCCACCAATTTCCTCTACCCCTCGTAAATTTTCTTTATTTGTTTCACCTTGATCATGTGTGATTAATGCATGCATTTCAGTTTTTTCTTCCTTCTTTTGTGCAACCTTTTCCCCCTTCCTTCTTTCTTTTGCCTTTTTCTTTCCCATGTCTTGTTGAAACAATTTGTTTTGATTTTTTGAGTGTTTTGAATATTTGTTTGGTATTTTTGAAAGAGGTTTTAGAATTTGTTTGAGGTTTTGTGTATGTTGTTTGAATGTTTTCTAAGATGTGAAAATAAGTTCTAATGGGGTTCTTCTAACAAGAATCAAAAGGAATTTCACAAAAAATTACATATGGTACATTCAAGCTTCAAGAGGCATGCGATGCTCATGTAAAAGGAAAAAATTGTAGCCAACTTTCCACCATCCTACCCCTTAAAGCGTGAGCCAAAAAGAAGGACAAATCACAAGCAATTTTCACTTATGTTTCAATTGGCATGCATTGGAATTTTAAAGAAAAAAAATCTAACAAGGCGAAATCAATATGTGCAAGGTGAAAATGATATCATGGAATTTGGCCCTCTATGAATTATGGTGGGCTGTATGAAATTTTCCAAGATTTTCCCTGTAAAACTTTCATCTATGCAGAGTTGAATAAAGCCATAAATCTCTCTCTCTGTCTCGCGATATACTCTAGTTCTTATTTTACATGGGTGTTACTCAGCTAATCCCTTTTAGTGTGTGGGCCTTGATATATTAAAAAAATCGACAGCTCCTCTCATCTCACTTCCCCTATTTTGTGCTCTGCACGGGGAGTTTGCATCGACAGAAGCGCAAGGCTGTTTTGTGTGTTCACCTGTGGAGACATATAAGCTTGGAGAGGTCTAATCAGGAGTTGGCCTTGATTATCGGCGAATATGCTGCCTACTAGTGACGATTCCGAACTGAGGATGCATCAGTACATGCCCCGCAAGGAACCCCTATTTCGACTCTATCATGTGCGCCTATTTGGAGGCCTTAGATTTTTCCGCTTTCAGTGGAGGAAATTCAGTGAAATGCTCTCAACAAAAACCTTCAGTCATAAAGCCAAAAGTGTGTTAGCGCAAAGCTCAAAACATTCCTACACGAGAGATAGATATGTTCTGCATGCATGAGAGCAAATCTTATCAAAGCTTGGAGCTGAGATAATCTAGCCAAACATTTCTGAGAGCCGCTTTGTCCTTAGTGAAAATATGCCTTCTCTGTAAGGGGGACTGCCCCTCCATATGCGGTGAGGGTTTCCTCACCCAAAATAGCTCAATGCGCAGAGCAGCCTGATGCTCGACTGGGCCACTGATGAAAGATTCTTAGCAAGTCAAATGGCCCTAGTTAGAGAGTGTGCAGACTGGGCGGCGTGGTCCACTATCTGTTTCAAGATGATATGATTTCTTCTTGCTATTCTAGAGCATGGAGGCACCTCCATTGAGCTGGAATGTGGAATCTTGGGAGAACTGAACGGGCCAAGCGTATGTATGAGAAGCTTCTACCAATCGACACCATTGCAATTAATTACCTCCTCTAAGCCATTGTTTTCTAAGGGGCATGGCAATAAGCCCACAGGTGGAGTGTGTACTTTCAAGTTGCACTTTTTCCAGTTCCAGCTGGAAAATATGAGAAGATGTCTTCTCAATCAAAACGACCCTGCCCATTCGAAACAGCTGATGTAAGCTTTGATGCCCTTAGACCTCTGATTTTGCACTATAGACCTCTGACTTTGCACTTGTTGCATCTACGCAGAGCTGGGGCTTCATGATTTTTCTGCTTTTACTGTCCAGTGTTGTTTCTTTTTGGAGTAAGAGCTTAGAGTAGGAGCCTCTCTATTCTTCATCAACAAGTCCTGGAAATTGAGTGATGTCATTTGGAGATTACATCGCGCCTTTTCTCATGTCCTATTTTAGGCTGAGCCTATCTTTCAGAGCCTTATGGAAAAGCACGTTCACAACAAATCCTTTCATTTTCAATAGATCTCATATGTTCCAAACTGATGTAGACACCTCAAGGTAATAATCCTTGCTGTTGCAGGCTGCAGCCATGGCCTATGATTAAGATTGGACTGTTGTCCGAATACCCTTTCATATCTCCTCTCTGTTAATAAATCATAGTGTCTCTGTTTGGTCTACGATTGGCTCTCTCCACTGCTAGAAGGAATAGGCGAGATATTTCACCTATAAACGGTACCAGATGTATACTCGACTGAGCCTTCAATTTTTGAAACCTTATGAAGTGAGCTCTCCTTGGCTCCAGCAAGTGAGTGCCATCGTTGAAAAGTAGAGCAGCTGCTTTACCTCGCATGTGAGGCATACCGCTAATACAATAGCTTCATACCATGTGGAAGTCGCATCATATCCTCCTCCTGCTATCTCTGGCATAGGCATACCAGACATACTCAAAGCAGCCCTAGGAGCTCCAGCAGAAGTATAGCTACCATTCTTTGATTTTGCATTAGGCACTTGCATCTGAGTTGGTGGTACTGTTGCTCTTGAGAGGCTATAGGAACCGATCGATACACAACGGAATAAGAGAGTACAAAACCTATCGAGAAAAGAACTCTCGACAACAGCCAAAACCCAGCCTGTGAATCTTCTAGACATTTCTCTACCCCGGCTTTTATCATCACTGCTCCGATCTCTGTTTAAGCTTTTCTCATTAAATCTTTCTCTCTCAGTGAATCGGTTGATGACAGGCCTTTGTTCACGATCAAAGTGGCCACCAGGTCCTGCAATCCATCCTTTCCTCCAACAGCAAGACCTTGGCCTTTCTCTTAAACAACCCCCACCTTACCTGTCAGTCTGGTTCATGTTGCTTGTTGACAGTTGTACCATTAGTGAAATCCTCCACCTTAATCCGACAAGTACAATCTTCGAAAGCCATTTGAGTATGTTGGTCATCGTACTCTGTCTTTGTAGGAGTCGAATGCCCTTCATTTTTCATTAAAGATTTCCAAGCCTACCTTCTGGTGCCTTCCATGAGAGGATGACAGGATCCGGTTTCATGTTGCGTCCAGCCCCCGATTCCCATACCTCCTGTGGAAAATCCATGCATTTTGGCCTTCCCTCAAGAGCATTACTAGCATCATCAACCTCCATGCTGTTATGACACAATCAAATCTGCAGCTGCCTGCCAAATCTTCATAGCTTGTTGCTCCCGTTTTTTTTTCAAAAGGACTTCCTGAGATTCTCAAAGCAGAGGCTTCTTCATCTCGAAGGCACAATGCATCAAGTCATATGGCACATGTGATAACTATTGTCCGTACTTGTTGGCACATGCATGCTCTCTCTCTACTTCCTAGCGATAGACTTTGGACAGCAATTCAGAGCCCTCTGTAGTAGCGCTTGAAGATTTAGCCTATTAATCATGTATCCTTGCTTGGATTGCCCCTCTTCCAATGTATTCCCAAACATGAACTTCCCCGCCCTTTTCAGTTGCTCCCGTCTTACCACATGCCTTCAAAATACAAGCAAAGATATTGCATTTGGAAAATGACCTTCACGTTGCATCTTTTCAAAGCAATTGAGTGCTTCATCGCCTAGTCCATGTTTGCAATAGCCTGTGATTAGCGTAGTCCAAGAGACCACATCTCTTTTAGGAAACTGATCAAAAGCTTCTTGTGCATCAACGAGTGCCCCACATTTAGTGTACATATCCATCAATACAATGCGAAGCACATTATCTTAGGCTAGTAAACCCCTTCTAAGAATCCTTTTATGTACATCTTTGCCCTTGTGAGTTGCTCCAATACTGCCACAAGCCTTCAAATGCACGCAAATATCACTGCATCAGGAGAATAGCCTTCATGCTGCATCCACTACTTCATCACGTCCAAGCATGATATATCCTGTGATGAGAGCAGTCCATGCTACTTTATTCTACACGGAAAGCTCAACAAACACCTGACGGGCCTTCGCCTAAGCCTCTACCTTCGAATAAATATTGAACAATGCACTTCCTATGAACACGTTCCTTCTGAGCAAACCCTGTTTCAAGATATCTGCATGCAGCTTACTGCCTTTATGTAGGTCGTTCTCTAAGGAGCACGCTTTCAAGAGAGCTACGATTATTCTCTGTGAGACCGTTTTGTCTAGGTTCTTGACAGCCTTCACTATCTTTCGAGAGCGTAGGTAAAATGTCTATGTGTAGTGCGAGTCGGAGAGATCTTCTCCCTGATATTCGAGACAATGCCGAGCATTCATCTCACTCTCAGCTGCATATATTCTACTCATATGAATATAGGCTATGGAAGCCTTTGCATCTAACCATATAGGATTATCAAATGACAATCTCCCATGGCTGACATTTCCCATTTCTGGCAAGCATTCATCAAAACATACTATGCAGGAAGATAATCTGACGATGGCATCTTCCAAACTGCTGTTATTGCATGATCAAACAACCCTTGATTACCAAAAAAGAGACCAAAGAGGTGTGATGCTCTCGGCACTATACCACATTAGAGCCTCAAAGCGCTGCTCACTCTCGTGAGTTGAGCCCATAGTCTAGATAAGCCATATCCCTATTGGCAATATCCTTCAATTAGTTTAGTCCAGGATACTCCGTCCCGGATAGGGAGCTTTTCAAATACTGCCCGTGCCTTTGCAAGTAATCTCCTTGGAATGATCTCCAAGTGCGTCTGTCACTCTAATGTCTACCAAAATGAATAATCTTCTTCTGCTATCTGTATGCCAGAGTTTAACCCTTTTGCCAAAGCAAGAAACCTCTGCAAAATGGCAAATTCGGGCTCAAAGACATATGGTCTGCGAAACTCATAACCCATACATCAAGGTCGGACCTATTTTTCTATCTCGGGAAATTGCTCCTTTCGAAACTCTGCTCCTATGCGGCACACAAAAGGGACGCCCCTTCGCATGACCTTTGAGAGTAGAGTTCATCAGGTTCGATATACCATCGTATTTTTCCTTCAGCATTGTGAACTCGGATCTCTCCTAAAACCATGCCATTTTCCCTCTAGTCCATCCAATCCCAACATGCAAAAGTCTCCGTTCTTTTACCTTCGATTGCTTCAACTGTTCGCCTCCCTACATACTGCTCTTATCTCCAACAATCACTGTAGGAGTTAGTAAAACCATGCGAGGGCTCTCCATCCTTCCATAACAGAAGTTAGGGGGCAACACGAGTAGGTCCAATCTTTCCCACATGGACTAGAGAGGACTTCCGCCTGGAGCATCTTTGCTTCTATCCCAGAGAAGTCATTGGTTGCAGCTTCTTCGACGCATTTTGCATAGAGCTGCTAATTCTACACCTTGCTGGGTTAACTAGACATGATATAGATGATATAGAGTTCTCAGTTGAGCTATGAGAGCTGTTGAAAGCCCACCACGACACAGGAGGAGGAGGATCAAGAAACACTATTGTAAACTAAGCGATATCGGTAGCCAAGCTTTTGAAACTCAAAGATTTTCGAGCTTAATGGCTTCAAGATCTCCAAACCCGAGAAGAGGATGACCGGAGGTTGTGATTGCGAGCTTATAGATGAAGATGATGAACCAGAGATTCCATGATTCCATTGAAACTTGCAGAAGAACCCAAAGAAGCTTATTTACACATGATTAAGGAAATAATTAACATACTAAATGGAAAGAATTGACATAATAACTTAAAAATTTTGAAAATTTACTATTCTACTCGTGACTTGAAGAATCACCACACATGGTGGATTAATCACCCAAATAGGGATCCTCATCACACCAAAAATGGCTCATCTCAACAAGTTATTGTGAATCTTGCAAGCCGCAAATGCTCACAAGAGCGTAATGAAATGAAGAACTCAACAAATCGTCATGAAAATCTTGCATACACGTCTCTTTCACGTCATAAACCATCACGTAAGTGACAAGAGAACGCTCCCCGGCAACGGCGCCAAAAGTTGTTGACATTGTAGCATCACAACTCATACTTGTCAAACCAGGAAGTATCTCATGAGACCCAAATGTTTGCATAGAAGCACTCAGCAGACGTAATGGCACTTCGTCAACGTATGATTAACGACGTTATTAACAAGAAGACACATCATAAGCATCACAAATGATGCACATAATCATAATCACAAGCATAATAGCAACGTAATCATACATCAACGTGTCACAAGCGTTAGGCAAGAAGAGAACAAGCACGCACGCACATCATGACGACACAAGAGTAAGAGTCTCACTACAAACTAGCATTATCTCATTACATTTAAAAGAGCTCTCCCCCCAAAAGAAGATGTGGAGACCTCTTTACATACAAAATGGCAAAAAAGCATGCTATGTGGGATTTCTCAACTGAAAGGAGAATGAATCCCACTTATTCTCTAGTGTGGCACTCACACACACCTATACAAGAGTGCTTATTAACTAAATGAAAGGTAGAAAAAGGTACAAATGATGATGAAAAAAAGAGTGGATCCAAGAAATATATATTTTATCTTCAACAGTATTTTCTTCACTTTTATCTATTTCCTTTTGTTTTTCTCATCACCATCATCATCCTCACCATCTCCCACATCCATCTCCATCATCGCAAAAAATTTGAGTTTTTGGTCATATCACCCCACCCATACCATTCCCCTCATTTCACTTGTGAGAGAGAGCGAGAGAGCGTTTGTGTGCTTGTGATTTTCTATGTTTTTTGAGATTTTCTACAGGAATCAGCATCCCCAG
Source organism: Ceratopteris richardii (assembly GCA_020310875.1). Taxonomy (NCBI): domain Eukaryota; kingdom Viridiplantae; phylum Streptophyta; class Polypodiopsida; order Polypodiales; family Pteridaceae; genus Ceratopteris; species Ceratopteris richardii. The sequence goes on from CM035443.1 coordinate 124,153,920, forward strand.
CAGCTGCACCAGCTCCAGCAGGTAAAAAATTTGATTGTGCAGGTCCCGAGGCGTTGAACTCTGTCAATCACGACCGAGAGAAAAAATGGTCTTTTTGCTAAACAAAGTACATAATCATGATCTACATGCCTAGAGCTTCACAAATGTGTGCTTGAAATTTTAAAATTCCTCAGATTTCTATCAATCACGATCGCTCTGTCAATCGCGATCGACAAACCACGACGGACACATGTCGACGACTCTGTCAATCGCGACCGACACGTCAATTGCGACCGACAGAGTCAACGACCAACTGACCACGACTGACAGAACTTACGCGTGACACGTGTCAATCGCGATCGATCCATCAATCGCGATCGAACAGTCAATCGCGACTGACAGCCCCGACGGACCTGTCAATCACGACTGACACAGTCAACGATTGCTTGACCACGACGGACAGACCCTCGCGAAGGACCTGTCAATCGCGATCGACCCATCAATCGCGACTGACAGAGTCAACGACCCTTTGACCACGACCGACTGAAAATCTGGGCCATGTGTCAATCGTGATTGACCTATCAATCGCGATTGACCTATCAATCACGACTGACAGCCACGACGGACCTGTCAATCGCAACCGACACGTCGATCGTGATTGACCTATCAATCGCAACTGACAGAGCTTGCGAACACGATTGAAGGGCAAATTTGGCCAATTTTTTAGGACAAAAAATAGTGGGCTATTCTTGACAAATTGTGGGACAAATACTAGGGTTCATCATTGCATTGTGAGGCCATTACACAAAGTATTTCGAGAAGTCCTGTTTGCCTGCTAACCTGTTTAAAATCCTAATTTGGCCCCAAAAACCTGAGTGGACATAACTTCCTCAGGCAAAATCCAATTGCGGTGATTTTTGTTTTGTTGGAAAGCTCGTACGATAGAATTAATGTCAGGATTATTAGATAGGATAATTTGAAGTTGACCATATCCCGAGGTAGGAAAAAATTGAGGGTCCCTTGGGATCGTTTTCTGTAAAAGCAAAAGGCAATTGGGTCTATGAATTACATGCATGAAAGTGATATGTCTGTCAACAAAATTCAATTCTTGAGCTAATTGTGGACTTTTTCAGGTACTTTGAGAGCATCGAAGGGTACTCGAAGCAAGAGTAAGTGCGAGCTTGGGAACACGCTTCCTCGGCATACAAGGGCAACCAAGGGAAGAACTTAAGGTTGGAAATTCTCAACACCCTCTGTCAATCCCTAGCATAGGCTAAGTACGGATAGAGGTTTTGGTTTACTAGGAACACGTTAAGAACTACCAAGTCCAAGAACTCTAATCACTCAAGTGCAAGTGTTAGGAGACTACAATCGCCAAGCAACCTAAGGGAAAAGAAATTAAATTGAGCGACCGCACTCAAAGTACGATAAAAATTTAAGTGTTCCTTGCGGCGAAGAGTAACTGGACAAGAAGTGACACCCTAAGGGATTAAAACAGAACAAGTGACTAATACAAAAGAACTTAGCAACGCAAGTGTACTTGGGAAAATTTGGGATTATTCAATTGGGCTTATGAACCTTAGATCAGGACGACACCTAGGGAGAGATAGACAAAGTCTTAGATCTTCAGAGGCTAGTGTCAATCATACTGCTAAGTCTTGGGCCCAGCAGTTGAGCCATCATTCGTACTACCCTAGCTCTGAGACGAGCGATTCTGAGATGTCCCATGGTATGGAGAGACCTACAGGAAGTTCTGGGGTGCCGTATTTACATAGGGTGGAAGGCCCTTACAACATGCAACTCGAATACCTTAGGACCAACCGATTAGGTGCTAGCATCTATGAGGACGGCCTAGGAAGATCTGTGGTCCAGATTAAAAACCCTGACCAATCCATTGGATTAGAGCACCCAGCTGTCAAGTTTGAAAACGGAGCATACTTAGACAAGGAAGGGACAATATATGTAGTCACCAGTCATCCAGATAGGACAGATGAATTTGGGAATGTGGTCCCAGAAACGGACTTAGGTGACCTAGAGCAAGGAAACATGGGTGTAGAACCTAGAACCCCCCGAGGCAAATATGTTCTCACTAGGATTATCATACTAGAGTGGATTCCCCAAGATAATAAGAGTATAGATCTACTCCTGAACCGAGAGACTGATGAAGCCTTTTGGAGATATAGATCTAATCAGTCGAGTGAGGTAGGAACAATCATGATATATGAGTTCAAAGATCCTGATAGCCCAGGTAGAGTGACCTACTTAGATCACGCTTCAGAGAGGATCTTTGTGGTTACAGAAAATGATAGGCATGCTTATACTTGGAAAGGTGAATTCATTTTCCCCCAACCAAGATTGAATGTGTCATTTGGCCACCCAGGAGCTAGAACATCCCAAGCTCATGGAACTCAAAGAGACAGACATAGAGATAGACCGGAGGTAAGCTTTGCCAACCCAGTGGGAAGAGACAGAACAAGAACGGAAACAAATAGAGTGGAACCTGAAGGACTTAGAGCCCCAAGGAATCAGAGGAATGCTGATGATTTCCCTCTGCCAAGGCCTAGGGAACACACCAGGATTTTGAGACCGACTCAGTTAGTTAAGTCCATGTAGAATTACTTCGATGGCACAGGAGACCCATATGATCATGTGGCCGAGTTTAGGCAAGTCTTGAGAGCTGAACAAGTTGAGGACCTATTCACACAATATAATGCCTTTTGGTCTAACACTTAGGAACACAGCCCTTACGTGGTTTCAACCATTGAATGAGAGACAGTTCAGGAGCATAGACCAACTCTTAGAAGCTTTCATCACCGAATTCTCTAAGAGTGGCATAAGGCATAATACTTCCTCATTGATCTATAGCTTCAAGCAGACCCCCCAGGAGACTATGAGACTTGCAGGAAGAAGATTTAGGCAATATCTTGAGAGATGCCCTGTCTTGAGTTACCCACACCTGCCAAACAAGTGGCTTTATTCTTGGATGGATTGCTAAGTACAAAGTTGCGATCCTATGTGTACTTGAAGGACCCTAGGACCATAGAAGAGTGTGTACGCATGTGCATCGACATTGAGGATAACCTAGGGGAGGAGTTAGAGCTTTCCAAAATCTACAAAGATTCAGATAGTGACTCTAGCCTCTCTTCCTCGCAATCCACATCAATTGAGGAACTTGCGGAAAAAGTAGCTCAGAAACTAGGTGTCTCTAGTAAACAAATTCCTAGATTTGCCCCAAAAAAGAGGTGCTATACTTGCGGTGGTGACCATATGGCCAACGCATGTCCCATCATGGCTCAACCCCAAGTGAATCCTAGCAGCCAATACTGCACCATAGAACGGAGATACACAAATCAGAGAGCACAAGATTGCCCGTACAATAAGCAAGCAGTTAGACAAACCTACCCTCAGCCTTATCCACAACAGGGAAGATACCAGAACCAGTACCCCCACAACAATATGGTAGACCACAGCAACCCTATGAACAACCCTACCAGAACCAACAAAGGCCACAGCCTGTGTTAGCTCAACAACATCCAACCCCAGCTAATGTGATTCCTGTAAAGTATGCAGCAGCTGAGGAAAATTTGAATAGAGCTATAGTGCCAGCAACACCAGTGCTCTCAAAAAGTGACCCAAGTGATCATAGCTTTGATTCTACACATATTGATAGTCCCGAGGCTTACTACATGCAATCTCTTGAACATGGTGAGTCCTACTAGAGTGAAGAACCAGGCGAACCTAGTTGGGAGCCAGAGTACACAAATGTAATGTACACAAACCCTAACTCTAGGCCCCAGCCTAGGCAGGTAAGACCCCCATTCCCTAGAGGACCATGCTACAGATGTCAGGGAGATCACCTCATTCGTGATTGCCCCTTACCTCCACCTACACAACCCTAGTCAGTGACAATTCAAGGCTTTTGCCAAGATTGTGGAAAGGAGCATCTCTTACGAGATTGCCCTAAGAATCCTAATAATATGTCAAAAATAACTCCAATTAACGTTATTGGCCTAGTTGTAGACTCAACAGGAAGTGTCACTTCCACTGCACCAGTGCAAGTGGTCACTAGGGCCCAGGCTTTGCAACAGAACCCAAGAATAGGTCAAGAGAAGTGTGCAGAGGTTAGTGAAACTGAGAGCATAGCCAAGAAACAGTCGAGAGCCTGGAGGGATAGTCGAGAAAGAAAAGACAATTTTCTAAAAAGATGAGCGACTTAGAAGAAAGCATAAGAGAAACAAAAGCCAAAATTGTTGAACTCACCTCTCAAACAAACTCTCTTATACCACCACCCTCACTTCCATCACCATCTAACCCACCATCTGTCCACCTACCTCAGACCATCCCACCACCCCCTAGAGTAGGATCAGTGTTAGCTGACCCCACTCCTGAAAACATAGACATGATGCTTAAGGCATATCAGGCCAGAATCCAAGAAGGGACAAATGTGACGGATCATGACAAGTGCTACCCTAGAGCTGACCTAGAGATAGAGAGAACCAAGCTATGTGCGAAAATGGTCGCATTGGCTCAGACCATGTTTGAAGCCAGTCGCCCAACTACTCAGGCTCAGCTAAGACACAATTGCACTTGGATAGACTCCTAGAGAAGTTAGAGAGTATAATTGCAAGATCTGCTAAGGAAGAAAAAAATCAAGAAAGAGATGAGGCAAGCAAAAACATAAGCCATCCCCCACAGGAAGCTTATGTGCCCAATTCCACTGAACCAAACACATCCTCTTCTATGAATAGGTTCACTCCAGAATTCCTACGAGAGATTCAAGAAGACAAATGGGCTAATGAAAGTGAAGCCCCTCCTCCCATTGAACTTGTGGATGACACGCAGGATCAATTCCCACAAGATATTCCTTCCATTTATGGAGAGGAGGAGAGCACCCAATCCCAAGAGAGATTAGACTTTGAGTCTAACTCTTTACAGGAATTACCCCATTTCACAGGCCCATGGGAAGCCAAGTTGACCTGTATGAGAGCACCCACTGTCATGGTAAGAAAAGAAAACTCAATCATACCTAGGAATACGGAAGTAATGAAAAACACTAAAGTGCAGTGCAACCTCACTTTAGAAGAGCTACTCAAAGTTAGGCCAGAGTTATGGAAACATGTAGCCAAACAAGTACCAGAGATAGCAAAACCTCGTTCCCAGGTAGATTCTCAGAGGATAGTGCCAGAAATTCCTCTAGACAAGATAGGAGATATGAGTGAAGGTGAAGAAGGAAACACCTATCTTCCCATTACCCATCAGGGGTACACAACCAAGGCAATTCTGGACTCAGGTGCAGGAGTTGCTATTGCTACCACTTCCCTATGGAAGCGGTGGGGCAAGCCAGCACTCAGGCCCACGAGGATGAAAGTGCAAATGGCTGATGGCCACATAGAGAGGACCTTAGGACTACTTGAAGGAATAACTCTCACTACATGTGGTGTAGAGTTTGAGCACACGTTTGCTATCTGTGATTTTAGCAAGAATCATGCCTACGAGATGATTTTGGGAAGACCATTTATGCGATAGTTGCAAGTGGTACAGGACTAGGGAACCAATTCCTTGTACCTGCAACACTTGGGTGTTACGACCAAAGTGAATCTCAAAGATTACTCTCATAGAGATGTCCCTCCTATCCAATGGAATCCCATCCATAGAGCCAAAGATGATACGGAGTCGGTGCACTCCATAGGATCAGGATCCTCATGGATGCATGAAGACACCCACTTATGGATGTGCAAAGTAGCAGTAGAAGAAGAGAAGAGAGAAAAAGCCAGAGAGATAGGTGCAAAAGAAACACATAGATCAATTCAAGACCCAGCCTATGCACCTGTAGTATTTCCGGATGAAGAATTTGAACCCCACGGCTGGGCAGAAATTTTAGCAACCATGGATGTAGCCATCAATGAAGAACAATGGACACCCCACTGTGATGAGGATGGCTATGACATTTCAGTTTTCTCCATAGAGCCAATCATGGGAGATGCAGTTTTAGAAGAATGCCAACCTAACCCTGATGCAATTGAGGATGCAAGTGACTCCGATCTAGAGTCAATCATCATGGACCCACCTTTTGCATCAGATGAAGAATACTTCTATGAAGTAGAATTTCAACCCCAGAGGCATGGAGAGCTTACAAGTGATGTAAGGCTAGCCACACATGTGACCCCGAAGGAAGAAGGAAAGAAAAGAAAGAAGAGAGAAGTCACACCAGAAGAGAAAGAATCTTTGTTTGAGGTCCCGGAAAATTTTAAAAAGTATGAGATAGATGACAGGAGAGTCATGATGAGAATGCCTAAACGAGAGGCACAATCAGGAGAAGCATATGATAACAAAGAAACCACCAAGAAAATAGTAGTGGCCCTAGAAGAAGGAGAGGAGAGATGCATGTACATAGACCATGACCTAACAGAGGAAGAAGAGCATGCGTTAATAGCCTTGCTAAGAGAATACAGAGATGTATTCGCTTGGAGTTACAATGATTTGAAGGGTGTTGATCCAGACATATGCTCACACACTATCCCCATGACCTCAGATGCCAAACCCTCCAAGCAAAAGCCATACACATATAATGATAACTATGCTGCTAAGATCAAAGAGGAGATAGATAGACTGGTAGAAGCTGGATTTATCTATGAAATTGAGCATACTGAGTGGGTATCCCCCATCGTAGTGGTGCCCAAGAAAAATGGAAAGCTGTGTGTATGCATTAACTTGAAGAAGGTCAATGCAGCCACCATTCGAGATAACTATCCGCTTCCTATCACAAAGCATCTCTTAGAAAGAGTACGGAAGTGTACAGCTTCCTTGATGGATTTTCGGGCTACAATCAAGAAGCCATAGCTCTAGAAGATCAGCATAAGATGGCTTTTGCCACTGAATGGGGCATTTTTTCCTTTCGGGTAATGCCATTCGGGCTTACTAATGCACCTGCTACCTTTCAAAGATTGATATGTCACGTGTTTAAAGAGTTCTTGAGGAAGAATTTGGAAGTCTATGTTGATGATCTGTGCGCTCATTCCAACATTAGACAGACCCATATACCTGAACTCAGACAAATCTTTGATAAATGCAGAGAATATCAAGTCTGCCTGAACCCAGAAAAGTGTGTTTTCATGGTCAGGCAAGGCAAAATTCTAGGACACATAGTGTCTAAGAACGGCATATCCACTGACGAAGAGAAAGTGAGAGCCATCGCAGAACTACCTAGGCCAAAGAACCTCAAGGAAGTACAGGCTTTCATGGGGCATTGTGGTTACTACCGCCGATTCATCCACATGTATGCTATCATCGCAAAGCCCATGTACGGACTTCTGACTAACTTTGAGTGGACTGATGAATGTGAGAATTCCTTCCAGGAGCTTAAACGAAGATTATGTTCAGCACCAATCTTGACCACACCAGATTGGAACAAGCCATTCCATGTTCATGTGGATGCCTCCAATTATGCTATTGGATGTGTACTTGCACAATCTAGAGGTGAAGGTAATATGGATCTCCCTATTGCCTATGCCAATAGACAATTGAATGCTGCTGAACGGAACTATACAACCACGGAACGAGAAGGATTAGGCATGGTGTACGCGGTTAAAAAGTTTAGACACTATTTGCTTGCAAATAAGTTCAATTTTTTTACTGATCACCAAGCTCTACTGTACCTGGTAAACAAGCCGTGTAATACAGGCAGACTAGTAAGATGGTTTCTCTTACTAATGGAATATGACTTTGAGGTAGTAGTGAGGAAAGGCAGGACTCATTTGAGAGCAGACCATCTCTCTAGGCTCACATCTGGAGAGGCCCCACAAGGAGTATCGGATGACTTACCTGATGCTTACTTGTTTAATTTGGAAGTGGTGCCGCAATGGGCTAAACCATTAGTGCCAGTATTGACATACGGGCCTAACCACCCAGTAATAGCCACACAGGATAGAGAGGTAGTAAAAGCCCAAAAGTACCACATCATGGCTGGAAGTATGTACAAGCACACAGATCAAGGGATCTTGGCTTGTTGTGTGGAAGAGGATGAGTACGCTAAATGGTTGCAATTAGCACACGTAGGTGCATTAGAGCAACACAACTCAAAGCAACGCACCCTACAGACACTGAGGAGACTCGGAGTGCATTGGCCGACTATGGAAGCTGATGTCCAAAAGTTGTGCAAGGCATGCCCAATCTGCTGCACTAAACCACCTGTGGAACATGCCACTCTTTATCAAGTGTCCATAGTGCCAGATTGGAGTGAACCACTAGTATCCTTCTTGAGGACGAAAACACTCCCTCAAGATATGACACTGGCTAGACAAAGAAGTCTAGAACAAGAAGCCCTGGATTACTCTCTCATTGGTGATAATCTATAAAAGCGTGGAAAAGATGGTTACCTGAGACTATGTGTCCAGGAGAGTGAATATCTCAAGATCTTGGAAACTGCTCACCAAGGTGTAGTAGGAGGACACTTTGGACCAGATCGGGTGATCAAGGCAATACTATTTGCTGGCTTCTGGTGGCCGACCCTTCACATGGATGCACATGCCTATGTGAAACGATGTGATGTTTGTCAGAGAACTCAGTATCCTATACGCAAGGATGAGATGCCACTGAAACCTATGATGGGTGGACGTGCATTCTCTAAGTGGGGAATAGACTTCGTAGGTCCTATTAATCCCCCAACTAAGGGTTCCCATGCTGAATACATCATTGTTGCCACAGACTATCTAACAAAATGGGTTGAGGTAAAAGCTACGACAAAGAACGATGCTCAAACGATAGCTAAGTTCTTATTTGAGAATGTATTCACTAGATACGGGTTACCTATAGAGCTAGTCAGTGATAGAGGCACTCACTTCTTGAATGAAGTTATTGAAAATCTGCTCCAAGAGTTCTTGGTAGTACATAAAAAGTCTGCCCCCTATCACCCACAAGCTAATGGCCAGGCCGAAAGCACAAACAAGATTCTATGCAATGTATTGACGAAATTAGTCAACAATAAACGCTTTGATTGGGACAAACAGCTACACCATGCTGTTTGGGCATACCGAGTCGCCTACAAAACGGTACTCCAAGCCACCCCCTTTCAGATGGTATTTGGCCAAAATGCTGTGCTACCTTTGGACTTCTTGATTCCCACATTGAGAATATAGAGTGTTGATTTTTAATATGCTTAAATCATCTTTAAAAATTCCGTGCAAGCATGGATTTTGATTCATTTCATGCTTGGGATCATTTGAGGAAATATCTTCAATTGCATCATTTCGAATATGTTCTTCATCTTCATCGAAATAAACCTATTGATTAGATTCATTCAATTCCTTCATCAAGTAGAAGTGAACATCATGCTCGGATGATAATACATAATCATTTTTGTCTTCCAATCTATCATGATTCCTTTCTACTTGAGTCCCATTAATTATGGTATCTGCTTCTTGTTCTAGTCTTTCCAGGAACTCTTCATCATTGTCTTTGTTATGTTCCCAGAATATTTCTCCCTCAATGTGAATGGAATCCATATCCTCATAATCAACAAAATCTTGATCTTCAATTTCTTTATCCAAAATGTCATCACAGGATTCTACATCCATCTCCATCGATTCTTGCTCGTTCTCTTCTGAGGATGTACTTAGTTCACCTTCTTCAATTATTGATTCTTCAATCACTGATTCTTGCTCAAGAATCTCATCATGTATGAGAATCTCAACATACGCATCCAAATCAACTTGAGCTTCATCGTTGCAATCGTTTGACTCAATAGTTTTACATTGGATATCCTTCAATGCTATACACGCATCAGATTTATCATATGTCACAATAAACATTTCATCTGCCACTTTATGCTCAATTTCTTCAACGTGTGGACTCAACTCAACATGATTATTTTTGACATACATGTCAGTATTTAGAGGAATGATCAATGGTATTCTCTCATCCTCCTCATGTTCATTCATATTTCTCTCTTCATGGAATGTGGCATCATTTATGTACATATCATTATTTTGAACTCCATCCAACTTATCCTCTTTTTTATGTGTAGGATCTTTGTCCAATGTGACTTCGCTCAAAAGAATATCAGTATCTTGATCTTGATCTAGACTATCGGTAGGATAAGGATCATGCTTATCACCATCGCCATACACATCACTATCTAGAGGACTTATCATTTGTACATCCTCTAGATTAGCATCATACTCATCTTCGTCATCACACATTTCAACCTCTAGAGGACTCATTATTTGCATGTCCTCCTTCATATAAGTAAGTTCGTTTTCTTGCATCTCTGTATGCATGTATAATGTGGATTCCTGCATATCCATTTTCTTACCCATCGGATCTTCTATTGACAGGTCCTTAGATTCAACATCATGTTCCATGGGAGTTTTTTCATGTAATTCAGTCATTAGATCAGAAGTTCTATCCGAATCTTGTGTTAGAAAAGGATCATCACCATCAAGTGACATCCAATCATACTCCACATCTTGCCCGATGTCATCATGTAAGGATGCATCTCGAGCTCGATCTTCAGACATATTTATTAGGTTCTCTATTTGTATCTCATCTTTTATCTCCATTTGGTCACCTATGAGCCTTCTAGATATCTCTATCTCTTTGTTTGCATCTTGATATGTTTCTTGATTTGTTTGATTATCTTTTATTCGATGTGAAGAATTTATCGGAGTAGAGGAAGCTTCATCTTGATTTCTTGTTGGGTTTTGTTGGTTTTTGTTTTGTTTTATGTTTGTTGTTTGTTTGGTTTGATTTTGATTTAGTTTGGTTTGATTTTGATTAGCTTCCACTTGCTCTTTTGATCCTCCCATCTTCGGGCTTTGTCCACTTATGGCACCTAAAGATATAATCATTGTAAAGAAGTCTAGGGGCTCTTGGCACCTTGTAACCTTTGAGGTTACATCAATCGCAGTTTTAGAAGTTTCTTCATATTTCCCATCATCACTATGGATATCAAGCCCATGCATATCTATTTCATGCCCAAATGGGGTCTCTACAACCTCATGGACTTGAACATTATCCACGATTGGTAAAATGCTTGGAACATGGTTATAATTTTCATCTGTTTGAAGATCTGTTCTCCAATCATTTAAAAATTTCTCTATTGTTTGTTGTTTCTTTACGTATTTCATCACAGCTTCATGGACGAGCATCCAATCCTCTGTGAGTCCTGAGTCGGAGTCTATATCTTGTAGAAGTGGAATTAACTCCTCTCGGGCATTAACATCGATTGTTCGAAGAAACAACGACACCCTTTCATGACTTATGCACCTCTTATCGTGCTCAGAAAGATCATCATATTGTCGCTCAAACTCTTCTTTGATCTCAAGAATTGGTTGGTCTTTGGGCATATGAACCCACCTTAGGAAAGATCTACGAGTTACTTTATCAAGATCCTCTAGCATAAACTGCTTGAGGAGTGTCGCTTTGTATTGGGACCATGTCGTTTGATTTATTCGCATTATTTGGTCTCGCATGTCGTATCCCGACACATAGATAAAGTTTTCACATAATTCTTTTTCCGTCATCGGACTTAATCCGACACCTAGATATTTGGCCTCGAGTTCATATTCTTTGCAGAACTTTGAGACATTCTTTCCATTGAAAAAGCCACACCGATTGACTAGACATTCATGAAGTGATTGGATGGCTTTTTGACGCCTATCTTCTTCTTGAAAGCGTAGGAATTGAGCTAGGATCTCTTCCATTTTGATTATGCTAATCTTTGTGGCTCTATAACTCACTCACCCCCTCCTTCCACGTCGGGTTCACCAGGTATGTCGCGTAGTTCGTGACAAGGAGAGAGAAGACACATAATAGATCATCGATACCTTTTTGTTGGGATCAACAATAATGCTAATGTTTATGTGACTTGTAATTCTGAAATCTTGTCAAAGTAAACAGATTCATTCAGCCAAAGAGAGTGTTTCACAAAAGCAAGAGTTGACGCTATTTAGACAAGGTGCGAAACTCTAATTGATTACCTACGTTTTCCTTTGTGATTAAAGAAAGACTTAGAACCTTGTGCATCTTGTTAGAGAACTTAGAATGACAGTAAAATCGATATAGAGTATTAAGCGGATGAAATAAAAGCACGATACAAATCGATGTTCGTAGTGTGAAAGAAGAATTAAAGTAAAGTCCAATGACAATCAGACTTGACTGTATCTAGCGTCATTAGTAAATGAGTTCTCATTCCGCATGTCCGGTGTCTTTCAGATTTTATACATATATGAAGTTGATCGAATTGATATCAATTGAAAATCAGAAAAATTATGGTTCATGGACAGCGCTTCTATCAACAGAAACAATGGCTTCATATAACGGTGGTTGCAATTAGATGCAGAGCCTTTTGCATGAAGGATTGAACAAAAGAAAGACAACGATTAAATATAGAAGATCGATGACGATGCAAATAAATAACTCTTCGCATCAGTACGAAAGAATGTTTTTTAGATGAACAGAAATATTGTGATGATTTTACAAATTTCAATATAGATTGTGATCAACGACGCTGCTTAGAGCCAATGTTAACGCTGCTGAGGAGTAAATATACTTATAACAGATTAGTAGGTGATGCACTGCGAATGAAACAAAATAGAAAAAGAAAGGAGCGCTTACACCTTCAGTCATCCTATACATCATCATGTTAGCAATAAAGAATTTCTGCTCTTTTTGTCATCAACGCTTGCTGGGATCTTTCCGTTGATTTGTTGTCAGAAGTTAATATTCTTCTTCATATTATTGCCGTTATCCGTCAGCAGCACTTCTGCATCAGTTGATCGATCTTCAACGCCACCAATTCAGCATTAGAAATTCTCTGATCATCAGCAAGTTTACTGTCTGGAGAACTTTCGTCTCTTATCTATTTAATAAGAAATCAAGGTACTAGCTCAGTGCGGAGAACAGAAGCCCCTTTTCCTTCAAAATACATCATCGTCAGATCTCGTCGTCAGATCATAGACTTTCCTAGAATTCGCAAACGAAAATCATCATTCTCTGAATGCTATCTATAGCAGATAATCACCATCAGCATCACCATGTTTCATCAGCGTCGCGCTTCGCCATGTCTAATGACTACCACCATATAATTTACCGACAGTCCTAAGCCACCATCAGAAGAAAATCCCATCCATGAATTGCCTCTTGCGGGCACAGAAGACAGATGATGTCGGACGTAACAGCCTCCCAATCAAAGTCATCCTTCGTTCCGTAAATCTGCCCTCAGATCAGTTTGCATGAAATTGGCCTTTAAACTTCTGCGCGGCTTCCAGATCAGATTTCCTCATGACTTGTATCGAAAGCTCCTTCGTCGTCATTAACAGCAGCAAAATTTTGATGTGAGAGAAGACTCTTGTCGTCGCATCCTCCATGTCAGAATCTCGAATGTTGCTGCCCGACAATAGCCTGAAGTTGCCTTCTTCCTTACAAGAATTTGTCCTTCTTTTTCCTTTGACAGAACTCCTCAACTTGTTCTGGAGCCGCTGACTCCTTTTCTGCATATGCCGCCCCTTAGCTCCCAGACATGCCTCCTCTCTCCGAGATGTTCTGCCACCAATTCTCTGTCATCCCTCGTCACCCATGCTGCCTGAAAATTCCCCCCGATGTGACTCGAGGCCTTTCATTGGCATTTTTCCCCTTTGAAGTGACACGTTAACACCTTCTTTTCTGAGCGTGTGCCGATGTGCCATCCCTCCTACAGCTACAATAACATATTCACCATTTCGTATTGCCTCTTTTTCAATCTCTGTCACATGTGATGGACCTTGTTTCGAAACTGGAAATCAAAAACCCATATGAAAACAAAAATAATGTTGTTCTTTGATGTGCACTATGCTCTTTCCTTTGAGATTTTCCATGCCCTTAAATTGTAAGCTTGGATTTCAGATCGCCACCACATCCACCCCCTCTGAACCTGTGCATCCTCCGGATGCACCACCATCGATTTCGGTATCTACAAGTCTTCAAGAATCCAAATGTGAGTGAAATCAAGTGCGCGGGTTAAAACAATTGTGGCTATGCACGGCCATGTAATGAGCCCTACATATGCATACTCTAAGTGCATAAAAAACAGCATGGTGCAAATAGGGGAGGTATTAGGAATTCGGTGTTGAGGATTTACACTCAATTTTTATCATGGATATACATTTCAATACAAGTGCACTCACTCGTGCAACTATGGGTTTTAACCAAAATATCACTCGTGCTCTTTACATTTCATTTATGCATGTGTTAGGTGCATAAGGGGAAACAAAAATGGTGCAAAAAATCAAGGTTTTATGGTATCTAAGCAACGCTCACATCGCTCACAACTCCACTCTCTTACAGATGCAATCACTCTCCCTTACTCAGAACTATTCCCTCTTATCACTCAAAACTTGCTTTATTATTTTTCAATGATATTTACCTATCTAATTGTGCAGATGGACGTGCTTCTACGGAATTTCAAAGACGTGTTTCTATACATTTTTACATGAATATTTGGCATGCAATGCATCTCAAAGATGGTGCAAAGAAAAGATCAGGGTTAAAGCACGATAGCTAATGAAAAAGATTTTCACGACTTTGTTCTTGAGTCATCATCTCCGTTGGCTTCGCTTGATCATTCCTGCACTCATAGAAACTAAACAAATCATGAGAAACATCACATCAAAATGACATTATATACATATGCAGTTCATGAAAGAACTTCAAAAACCATTTGCAATAAAACATAAGCATGCAACTCGAAAGTGGTTGCCTCTATACAATCTCTCAAAACTCTAGATCTTCGATCAACTCCATATCAACACCTGTTCTCAAAACTGTATAAGAGAAATTAGTAGCATCACATTCAAGAATCACATATTAAAAAAAACTTCATTTATTTGAACATTAAAAATATCTATTTGAATTATTTTGACTTCAAACCACTCATCCAACATGCATTTATTACCATAGGTGTTCCCACTTTAATTTCTTGCATTTTTAGTTTTATTTGGTTTCTTCTATCTATCTTAAGATTAAAGCAAAAAACACAAGTTATATACATTTTTATTTACAAATTTCCTTTTGGTATTATTAATTCTCATTTATTAGGGTTTTTCCCTTCAGGCCCATCTCCCTTGATATATGGTCACCAAAGAAACTGTGCTTCTTAAGAAGCCACCTTTGGATCGCATCAATCCGTGAATCATTTTTAAAAAGATTAGATATGTGGACAAGCCATTTCATTTGCTCGTACATTCCTTGTAGGCTCGACTGGCATACATAGCTCTTAGAAAATTCAAACATCCATGTTTCAATCGTTTGGGCATAGTCTCCTTTATTCATGATCCTCTCATGTGAGGTTACTCTCGATGAGTCAAACACACATGAATATAGAGTGTTGATTTTTAATATGCTTAAATCATCTTTAAAAATTCCGTGCAAGCATGGATTTTGATTCATTTCATGCTTGGGATCATTTGAGGAAATATCTTCAATCGCATCATTTCGAATATGTTCTTCATCTTCATCGAAATAAACGTATTGATTAGATTCATTCAATTCCTTCATCAAGTAGAAGTGAACATCATGCTCGGATGATAATACATAATCATTTTTGTCTTCCAATCTATCATGATTCCTTTCTACTTGAGTCCCATTAATTATGGTATCTGCTTCTTGTTCTAGTCTTTCCAGGAACTCTTCATCATTGTCTTTGTTATGTTCCCAGAATATTTCTCCCTCAATGTGAATGGAATCCATATCCTCATAATCAACAAAATCTTGATCTTCAATTTCTTTATCCAAAATGTCATCACAGGATTCTACATCCATCTCCATCGATTCTTGCTCGTTCTCTTCTGAGGATGTACTTAGTTCACCTTCTTCAATTATTGATTCTTCAATCACTGATTCTTGCTCAAGAATCTCATCATGTATGAGAATCTCAACATACACATCCAAATCAACTTGAGCTTCATCGTTGCAATCGTTTGACTCAATAGTTTTACATTGGATATCCTTCAATGCTATACACGCATCAGATTTATCATATGTCACAATAAACATTTCATCTGCCACTTTATGCTCAATTTCTTCAACGTGTGGACTCAACTCAACATGATTATTTTTGACATACATGTCAGTATTTAGAGGAATGATCAATGGTATTCTCTCATCCTCCTCATGTTCATTCATATTTCTCTCTTCATGGAATGTGGCATCATTTATGTACATATCATTATTTTGAACTCCATCCAACTTATCCTCTTTTTTATGTGTAGGATCTTTGTCCAATGTGACTTCGCTCAAAAGAATATCAGTATCTTGATCTTGATCTAGACTATCGGTAGGATAAGGTTCATGCTTATCACCATCGCCATACACATCACTATCTAGAGGACTTATCATTTGTACATCCTCTAGATTAGCATCATACTCATCTTCGTCATCACACATTTCAACCTCTAGAGGACTCATTATTTGCATGTCCTCCTTCATATAAGTAAGTTCGTTTTCTTGCATCTCTGTATGCATGTATAATGTGGATTCCTGCATATCCATTTTCTTACCCATCGGATCTTCTATTGACAGGTCCTTAGATTCAACATCATGTTCCATGGGAGTTTTTTCATGTAATTCAGTCATTAGATCAGAAGTTCTATCCGAATCTTGTGTTAGAAAAGGATCATCACCATCAAGTGACATCCAATCATACTCCACATCTTGCCCGATGTCATCATGTAAGGATGCATCTCGAGCTCGATCTTCAGACATATTTATTAGGTTCTCTATTTGTATCTCATCTTTTATCTCCATTTGGTCACCTATGAGCCTTCTAGATATCTCTATCTCTTTGTTTGCATCTTGATATGTTTCTTGATTTGTTTGATTATCTTTTATTCGATGTGAAGAATTTATCGGAGTAGAGGAAGCTTCATCTTGATTTCTTGTTGGGTTTTGTTGGTTTTTGTTTTGTTTTATGTTTGTTGTTTGTTTGGTTTGATTTTGATTTAGTTTGGTTTGATTTTGATTAGCTTCCACTTGCTCTTTTGATCCTCCCATCTTCGGGCTTTGTCCACTTATGGCACCTAAAGATATAATCATTGTAAAGAAGTCTAGGGGCTCTTGGCACCTTGTAACCTTTGAGGTTACATCAATCGCACTTTTAGAAGTTTCTTCATATTTCCCATCATCACTATGGATATCAAGCCCATGCATATCTATTTCATGCCCAAATGGGGTCTCTACAACCTCATGGACTTGAACATTATCCACGATTGGTAAAATGCTTGGAACATGGTTATAATTTTCATCTGTTTGAAGATCTGTTCTCCAATCATTTAAAAATTTCTCCATTGTTTGTTGTTTCTTTACGTATTTCATCACAGCTTCATGGACGAGCATCCAATCCTCTGTGAGTCCTGAGTCGGAGTCTATATCTTGTAGAAGTGGAATTAACTCCTCTCGGGCATTAACATCGATTGTTCGAAGAAACAACGACACCCTTTCATGACTTATGCACCTCTTATCGTGCTCAGAAAGATCATCATATTGTCGCTCAAACTCTTCTTTGATCTCAAGAATTGGTTGGTCTTTGGGCATATGAACCCACCTTAGGAAAGATCTACGAGTTACTTTATCAAGATCCTCTAGCATAAACTGCTTGAGGAGTTTCGCTTTGTATTGGGACCATGTCACATGTGATGGACCTTGTTTCGAAACTGGAAATCAAAAACCCATATGAAAACAAAAATAATGTTGTTCTTTGATGTGCACTATGCTCTTTCCTTTGAGATTTTCCATGCCCTTAAATTGTAAGCTTGGATTTCAGATCGCGACCACAACGTCCTTTTGTGACCTTAGAGATAGGACAAGGAGTTAGTGCAAAACTTGTGCGAGCATTGATTGACTCAGGTGCAGCCACTAGTGCGGTGAGGCTTTCTTACTGTCGAGAATTGAAATTAAAAGTCAATTCTATAGAAGCAAATCTCATAGGATTGGGAGGTGTGGAAACCCCTTGCATGGGCGAGGTGGAACTTCCCCTCTCCATTCAAGATGTTCCAATGATAGTTAAGGTACTAGTGTGTCAAGATGAGGATCTCACTGAGCCTCTGGTCTTGGGTCAAGACTGGATATATGATCATGCGGTCAACTTAAACCTAAGAAGTGGACTTCTTTAGGTATGGGTGAATCAGAGTCGAATTACAGTTGAGTTAGATAATGGATCACTCAAGGAACTAGAAAAGGCACAGACTCTTGGTCCTTCCAGGGGTACACATGAAGTTGACCATGCTGTTCTTGTCCAAAGCTATGTGATGCAGAGGAATGGAGATCTCAATTAAGAAGCCAAGGCCTCGACGGAACTCCCTCCTTTTCCAAAGGCCAGAAGGAGGAAGCAACCAAAGGCAGAATAATTACTGAAGACTACCTATGCGGGAGGCCAAAAGAACGTGCGAAGCAGAATGACCCAGCCATTGAAACAATTGTGGGTGCGAAAAGGAGAGCGGCCTATGACCGTCAAGCGACAACAATCATCTCAACTTCCTATTAGTAATCAACGACATGATACTAATAAGAAGACTTCCAAAACTTCTTTTGAGAACGTGAAATCTATCTGGGTACCCAAGAAGTCGATGAAGGCTGGCCCACAATCAAGACAAATTTGGGTGCCTAAGGCTTGCTTGCGGGCTCAACTGGTCCCGCACGAATCACATCATACACGACAGGGTTCACTCACTCAAGGAGCCGTTACCCACTCTTATTTAATATGCACGAACACACAGTCGCCTAGAAACATGCACATACTCACTTGTAAATGGGTCCCAAACACACATCATCCCCAAGTTGAATTACTCATAAAACCCTCCAGAGTCCCCACAAAACCAAAACCGAAAGCCATCCATTGTGTTTGGCAACCTAAGACTTGTAATAAACCCCCCGACCCCCATTTGTAAATTCATCTCCACTTGCTAACTACATCACTCATACACTGCATCTTTCCATCTAGCTCCTAGGACTATCCATTCATTAACTACACAAACAGTGATCGAGCACTCACTGACCCACTAACCCATTACTCACCTCATGATAATGTTGTAACGGGAACAAAAAGTGTTCTATCTTGTCCATTACAATATTAACGCATGATCTATATTCTCACAGAACAAGCAAGCAAGCAATAACAATGGCAGAAGCAGGAGGCACCAGTTCCCAGGCAAGGTCTAGCGCACAGATTGTGGACATTGAAACCCTCCTCCTGGAACCACCACTCACCGAAAGGCCTCAAGAACTTCAAGCGGTGCATGTTCTCCCTATTCAGGACCCTCCTCAGGGACACACTTCTCAAGTGGGGAAACATGCTCATTGGTTGAGTGATGTCGCAGGGCCATTGGGTGATGGTACCTACTTCTGGGAAGCAGAAATTGAGTTCAATGGCAAATGGGGCCGTTATCATTTTTTCACTCGCGAATTTGAAAACTATCAGAATGCAGAAGTAATGCGATCGGTTTGGACCAAAGCGGGATTGGATAGCTACTTCAGAGCACATTTGCCTAAGCCAGATTTTCTTCGTTGCTCCTACTTTATCAGTACCATCACTCCTAGCAGGGCCAAGGGAGGTGATAGTACTTTTGTGCTACCCTCACTATTGCCAGGCCACGAACTCAAGAGATTCAAATTGACCCTCAATTTGGTACGATCAGCATTGAACATGCAAGGAATGCATATTCCCACTGAGAAAGAACTAATGGTTCCAGGCAGGATGAAGCATAAAGACCTCAACAAATTGAAGGACATGGTAGCAATGACACCTACCATTGCTCTACACTTACGAACTATCATGCAACATTTTGCTTTTCCCGCCCAAGAACGATTCACTATGCCACCAAAAAAGATATGGTTCAGCTTGTACTTGGCGGAGACAGAGAACCTCACCATCAACATACCGCACTGGATCATCGATCAAATACACCTAGCCCATCAACGGTGGAATAAGAAACAGAAAAATGTACTTCATGGATGTTGTGCTCTCACAAGAATAATCTACAGGTGCTTAGCGTACGATGTGCCCATTCAAAGAGCACTAGTATGGTCCAGGGCCCAAGAGTTCCAAAGACGGCTATCAACAGCGGGTCCTCCCTCGAAGAAGATGAGAGGGGGAGTTCAACTACCATGCGCTCAACCAAGGGGAGCCACTACCACACCCGAGGTGACTCCTCCACAAACGAGGCCTGTCCGACCATTCACCATTCGCCTACCCAGACCAAGTGCAGAAGGACCCAACCTGGTGTTTCCTCCTATTCCTTCAGACTTGGAGTTCCCTCAAGGTTACACCCTTGCTGATCTAACAGATGAAGAAATCGCCCGTTTGATCAATGAATCTAACCTGGAGACAGAAGCGGAGCGGACCCAAGAACAACAACCCACGACTACAACTTCAGTCCCGACCCAACCGGGAGTAGTAGAAGTAGAAGACGATGAAGAGGAGAAACGTGTGCCTACCCGTCCCATGCGATCTGGCAAACAAATACACATCAATGTATCAGAACCAGGAGGCAACATACAAACAGAAGAACATCAGGAGGAACCACTCTCACCACCCACCTCACCTCTCAATACACATGTCATCTCACCACCTAGCACTACCACACCTATTTCTGCCATTACCACAGTCGTCATGGGAATTCCTCTCTCTCCTCGAATCCAAGTTGGAGGAGTTACCATGCCCACCTACACAACACGCTTCATAAATATCACATCCACCCCACCCACTGTTCCCATCTTTACAGTCACACACACATTTGACACAATGGAGACATCACCAGCCACAGCACCACTCCCACCCCCCACACAACCTCAATCTCCCATACCCCCTCCACCTACCTCACCACTTGACTCCACAACATTCACAACTCCCTTCCCCTTCCCCATCCCCCCTGCATCTTCATCTTTCCCTGCATCGTTTAATGTAAATAGTATATTTATAGCATTACATCAATGTGTGTATCAACTTCAGAGTGAGTACCAGGCTTTAGAAGACCGTCATCATCAGCTGACGACGAATCATCAACAACTACAAAGACGGCTTACAAGTATAGAAGAAGAAAATGCAGACCTCAACCAACGCTACACCACTGTTGCAGAGCTAAAGAGCGCACAAAGCAGAGAAAAAGACGGGCCCCAAAATTTTTCCGATTTGGACATCATATTTTTGTATCATAATCATTCTTGTAATATATTTTCCGTTGTAAAGGCACTAGAGGAGTCCTCTAGATGCATCCCCACAGAAGATTAGAAGCTTACCCATATAAAATAGTAGAAATTTAGTCTTTTAGTGAATAAAGTGCCGGTCTCTTGTGTGAAAGGACCATTTTTTAGGGCACTAGTATATAAGTCAAATGTGACTCTTTGTAAAGAACTTTTTGCCATTGTGAGAATAGAGAGCACAGAAATTCGAATTTGTGTCTTCTTCCCTCCTTATCTTCTTCTTCGTGAGCTTTTATGCATGTGTATTGCTTGGAAAGAGTGCTTGTGAGTGTTGTCTATCCTTGAGAGTGTTTCTTTGCTGTAGGAAAGGTGTGTGCGAAGTGTAGGAAGTGCTGAAGTGTGGGAAAGTATTTCCGCGACTCAGTATTTCGCTCATAACTTGAAGTAGGAGCGTCGGAATTGAGTGAAACCACTGCCATTGGATGCGTCTTCTCGAGAGCTTCGAAACGCATATGCTATTCGCTATATTTGGAGTTCGGAGCTGGGAGAAAAGTCCAAAATACTGACGGCTGCTGCACCAAGTATCGTTTCGCCTTGACCAACAGTTGGAGCTTTTTTGGATAAGTCTTTGCCTCATTTACATTCTTTGAGTAGTTCATATGCATTGACCATTACATGATTGCATGTCTTCATACACTCGGCTAGGTTTGTATACTCTTTGGATTGATAATTAAAAGCGTGTATCCCCACTATATGCACTCGTGAGGGGATTGAGGTATAGTCTCTTTCTCCGCAAGTCCCTAAGTTGATACTTAGGTCAACACACTTTTTGGCGCCGTTGCCGGGGAGTGACGAATCAAACCGAGGCATTCGTGTGATGGTAAGTAGCTTTTTGCTTTGAAGCAAGAGGAGGAGTGGAAATCTTCTCTTCTTTGGTAAGTCACTTTCAGCCGCACTTGCTACTTCTCATTCTTGGAGTGTGTGTAGTGAGTTGTTAGTTTAAAGAAGTGAGTGGAAAGAGTAGAGTAGGAGTAGTTAGAGAATAGACCAAGTCTTTAGAGTAGAGTGTAGTCTCGGTTCAGTAGAGATTTCTCTTTGTAAGCAAAAAAAATCCCAAGTATAAAAGCCAAAAAGATTCATTCTGCAAGTCACTTGTATTTTCTGAGCAAGTATCGTGCGAGGAGCTGCCAAGTATCGTTTCGGATCCGTCCAACGATCGTGAGTGGGTGGAGCAAGAAAAGTGGTTAGGAGAGTTGGAAGAGAGTGTCAAAGGTAAACAAACTCACATCTTGCTCATAAACTTTCAAGAAATCTGAAATTTCTTTTCAGAAAAAATTGCACTGCGTCAGGTATCGTTTGGGTCACACAGAGGTTAAAAGTTGAGTTTTGAGTGAGACAGAGAGTGGAGAAGGGGGAGGAGAGTGCATAAAACAATTGCATTGAATAAAACTTAAGAAAATCTTTGTCAAAAATTGTCTAAGGGTCGAGTATCGTTTGGCTCCCACGGTCGAGTATCGTTTGCTCCTGTGGTCGAGTATCGCGATACTCCCCTTCGATCGTCGATCGTTTCACTAGATATCGTTGATCGTAGATCGTTTCAGCTAAAGATCGGTATCGTTTTGGCTCAAGTATCGTCGATCGTCTCAGTGAGAGATCGTTTACCAGAGATCGCGATACTTGGGAGAGGTCGATATCGTTTCGCTTAGAGATCGTTTACAGCAAAGATCGTCGATCGTTTCGATAAGATATCGTAGATCGTGTATCGTTGAATGCTAGAGATCGGTATCGTTAATCCAAAGATTGTTTACTAGCGATCGTTTTGGGCAAAGATCGTAGATCGTTTCACTCAGAGGTCGTGTATCGTTTACCAGAGATCGTGATACCTAACAAGTATCGTGTATCGTTTTTGTCAGCGATCGTTTGGGACCAGAGATCGTTTTTCCATCGATCGTTTGTCAAATATCGTTTTGTGAGAGATCGTGTATCGTTTTGGACCGATCGCGATACTTCGCAAGTATCGTGTATCGTTTTCATCCAGATGTCGTGTATCGTGTCGGTCAAGTATCGTTTTGGTCCAAGTATCGTGTATCGCGTCTCAGAGATCGCTATACTTGCCAGCGATCGAGTATCGTTTTGAACCAAGTATCGAGTATCGTTTCAGACTCAGAGATCGTGTACCGTGGAATTTGGAAAGCCAAGTATCGTGGTTTGAAAATTTCTGCTTCAGTCATTTTCCAGCCTAATTTTTCCTAGAATTCTAAGCCATAGCTTGGAGTTCTAGAAGCTAGAGGTTAGCAAGGGCTGATCTGAGCTTTTAAGTGGATGAACTTGAGATCCGGAAGAACCTTAGGAAGCCGAAGAAGTGTAATATCTTCTGTAGGTAGTGTAGCCGAGCCAACTAGCCGTTCACACTATTTTGAGACCTCCAGTGAGTCAGAAGGAGAAATTCCCATGGCTTCAGAGGATATGCAAAACGCTGTGCCCATGATTGGCATGATGTCAATCATCGAGGGAGAATACAGAACTTCCTTGGAGTATGTGAACACCAACCACAATGAGATCCCTATCTATTTGGATGGTCTAAACAGATCGGTGGCCAGACTGAGGAAGGCTTTAGAGGCTTACATCGTGCCTAGACCAGCAGTCAAGTACGTAGGAGGACTGTACATGGACAAACAAGATATTCAATACGTGGTCACAGAACACCCAGAAAACATTAACGAGCATGGTGAAGAAAATAATGCTTCAAGCTTAAATGGAGGTGGAAACGAAGAGCAAGTAACTACTCCTAGAGGGAGATCTACAATTACTAAAATTTGGAGAGGAGACCTAATTCCCCAGGATGATACTCTAATAGATGTATATTTAATCAACGGGATGGAGCACCTGCTCAGAGCCCATTCCTCGATATGGGAAGCTGCTCCTAATCCAGTTACCATCTATGAGTTACAGGATCCTGAGTTCCCCACCATCATCACATATTTGGATAAAAATCACAGAAGATATTGGCCGATAACAGAATTAGAGAGAGCTGAGTTGAAATATCAGAACATCCCAGTGTTCCCCCCAAGGGACCAAGCCACTACTTCAAGAAACCCACTTGGAACATCACAGAATGATTCATATCAACAGTCGGGACAAACACAACAAACACAACAAACCCAGATCCCTGTCAGACCACATGTGCAATTTGCAATGCCTGCCACTAATCCTAACTACCGGCCTCAACCAGCTATTGACCCAAGACATGGAGTTCATGCTCCAGTCAGACCACAGGTAGTGAGAGGACCAGGCATACCAATAGGGAGACCAATTTTCCCAGTGATGCCTAGACAACCTGAAGCAGGAAGGAGACTAAGGCCGATCCAAGTCGCCAAGTGCATGAGAAATCACTATGATGGCTCTAGTGAACCTTACAACCACATAGCAGAATTTAAACAAGTAGTTAGAGCCGAGCAGGTAGATGACTTCCTGATTCATTATGAGTCCTTTGGTCTTACCTTGTCAGACACAGCTTTGGCTTGGTTTCAGCCATTGGACCTGAATACCTTTCAGAACATGGAGCAGGTATATCAAGAAATGATTGAAGAATTTACCAAATCGGGAATTAAAAACAATTCTTCATCATTAATCCACAGCTTCAAACAAGTCCCTACCGAGTCAGTAAGATTGGCAGCAAGGAGATTCAAGCAGTATGTGGATAGATGCCCTGTGGAAGAGAGACCGACGCAAAACAAAATGGTATCATTGTTCTTGGAAGGACTGTTGAACGGAACCTTGAGGTCATTAGTGTATGTAAAGAGAGTTCAAACCTTGCAAGAGTGTATGAAGGAATGTATAGACCTAGAAGATAACCTTGCAGAAGACTTGAAAATACCTCCAGGTAGTTTGAAAAGTGAAGAATCAGCCAGTAGCACATCAAACTCCAAAAACAATGTGGAAGAAATAGCAGATTTAGTAGCAAAAAAACTGAATGTTCAAGGACAGAGGAATTATCCCACTAATCCTATGAGAATGCCTATGCTTAGAAGATGTATGCAGTGCGGAGGCGATCATCCTTCTCATTTGTGTACTAGGGGAGTAGTCCCACCACCTGCCTATGCTCATCCTAGACCCTCTGTCCCCGGACCGCTACAATATTGCAGCATAGAGCAGAGATATACAAACCATAGCACCGAGAACTGCCATTACAATAGGCAAACCAGAACCACCCAGCCTTATGTGAGACCTTATGGATATCCCCAAAGAGATCAAGGAGGAGAAGTCTTTAGATATCCCTCTTATCAGCCGCAGGCACCAGTACCACGACCATACGCATATCAGGGTTACACGCAACCACAGCCTGTACTAGGACAACAACCGCCCCACCCTCAGAACGTTGTCCCAGTCAAGATTGCACAACCAGAGGAAAATCTAGAAAGGGCTATAGTACAAGCCACTCCTTTGACTAGTAGTGAACCATATGACTCATTTTACGAACCTAGTCAAGGAATATACCCTGGTTATGAAATGGCGATAACAGAATATGGGCAACAGTATGACCCATATGCTTATGGCATGGAAATATCAGACAGTTCATACGGACACGAGCAGGATCATGTGTCCTTGATGTACACAGCTCCTAGAGCAACCATGCCACCTCGACCGATGAATAGACAGCCTGTACCCAGAGGACCATGCTACAGATGTGGAGGTGACCACTATATTAGAGAATGTACATTACCAAACCCACCACCACCACAACGAATCTGGGAAGGCTACTGTAGCGATTGTGGTAAGGAACATCTTTTCAGAGATTGTCCTAAGAACCCCAACAAAGTCACATCTAATGTGCAGATTAATGTGATAGAAGTGATTGAATCATCAGGGAGCGACAAAGAGTACACAGTACCCTTAAAGGCAATAACGAGAGCCAAAGCCAGAGAGAACCCTGATAAAACAGACGAAAGTAATCAAAATGACAAAGAGGGGAATATACCCATCCCTCACAGAGTAGAAGACTCCGAAGAACCAGAGAAAAGTATCGCCAGTAAAAGATCCCAGAGATGGAAGAACCGGAGAGATAGGATAAAAGAAAAAAAGTTATTACAAAAGAAGGAAAACAAAAAGAGTAAACAGAAACCAACGAAGGAACCCCAAGTGGAAGAAGAAAATAAAAATGAGAGAAAAAGGGAGGAGGTAGGATCAGTATTAGCAGACCCAATGCCTGAAGAATTAGCCATGTGGATTCAGGCAAACAAGGCGAGAATAAAAGCAAGACCTACCATAGAGCAACATGAGAGAGAATATCCGAGAGGCGACTTAGAGAAAGAAAGACTGGAAATCTACAAAAAATTGATAGAAGTTGCCCAACAAACCTTAGAAAAACCCGCATCACCTTTACCAAACAACCGAATTTCCGAAGAAAAATTCCAAGAGTGCCTAAACACTCAGGAAAAGCCTGAAGTAAATAGACCACAGAATGATGAATTTGGTGTTGAGAGAAAGGAAGGATCCCTAGTCCCTGAAGTAGAAGGAGACTGGACTAAGGATCTGTGGGCACGAGTTCAAGAGGACAAGTGGAAAAAGGTAGAAGGAATGGAACTGCCCTTTGAAGAATTAGAAGCAGAAAATGAAATAGAGGGTTCAATACCTGAACTAAATTCAGAAGAAATTTTTCCGATGGATGCAAGTGACAAGGAAGAAGAAAATGTAAAGGAACTACCCAACTACACCGGGGAGTACGAGCACAACTCAGAATTGTATCGCATTCCATCAATAACGAGACGAGAAACGAACCCATCAGTTCAAACATCAGAGATCATACAACGCCTTAGAGAGGTAAAAATCCCATGTACCCTAACATTGGAGGAACTGTTAAAGGTAAAACCACACTTAAAAGAGAAATTGATCAATCAATGGGAAGTCAAGGAGGAAAAGAAAGAGATAGCTGACGAAGTGAAAACAGTGAGAATTCCAGTGGATAAGGTAGGAGACTTTAGTGAAGGAGATGAAGGAAATACCTATCTTCCAATCACCTATAGGGGTTACACTACCAAAGCCATACTAGATTCAGGAGCTGGTGTTGGCATTGCTACCAAAGAAATTTGGGAAAAATGGGGACAACCAGCATTAAGACCAACACGCATGAAAATACAAATGGCGGATGGACATACGGAAAGACCCTTAGGATTGTTGGAACGAGTAGTCTTCACCACGTGTGGAGTGGAATTTGAACATACTTTAGCAATTTGTCACTTCGAAAGGCCAAGCAATTATGAAATGATCTTGGGAAGGCCTTTCATGAGACAGCTAAAGGTCGTACAAGATTGGGGAAAAGATGCAGTGTATCTACAACACGCAGGAAGCACCACTAGGATAAACCTACATACATACACTTATCAAGATGTGCCACCTCTACAATGGAATCAAATCCATAAAGAGGAAGATGATCAATCTGTTCACAGTGCAGGTTCTAGTGATCAATCCTGGATGAACAAGGACACTCATCTATGGATATGTCAAGCTGCAAAGAAGGAAGAGGAGAGAAGAAAAGGATGGCAGCAGAAATAAGGAATAGTGAGGTCTGTACAAGATCCAGCCTATATGCCACAAGTATTTCCGGATGAAGAATTCGAACCTCACGGTTGGATGGAAATCTTAGCTACTCTCGATGTCTGTGTAAACGAAGAAGTGGTGACTATGAAGGAATGTATCGATGAAGAGGGTTATGATGTTAGTTTGTTTATGGTAGTCCTTCAGGAGGCAGAAGAAGGAGAAGTGATCGAGAAAGACTGGAAGGAGGACTACGAGAGCATTGAAATGGAACCAGAACCCATGGATCTAGGGATTGGTACCACCAACATGGAGATCACAGCCAATGAAAAATATAAAGAACCCACACAAAAAGGGGAATTAGAAATTGAGGAGGAGTTAGAAAATGAAGAAAACAAACCCCAAGACCAATTTGAGGTACCAGCTCATTTTAAAAAATACAAAGTAGAGGAGAGGAAAATTGCTATTCAAATGCCTAAAAGAGAAGCACAACCTGGAATAGCATATGATAATAAGGAACAAACCAAGAAAATAGTTGTAACTATGGAAGGAGGAGAGGAACGATGTACCTTCATAGGACAAGATGTCTCATTAGAAGAAGAACAAGAGTTAATTCGACTCATAAGAGAATACCGGGATGTCTTTGCTTGGACTTATAAGGACTTAAAGGGAGTAGATCCATCTATATGTGCGCATAGAATCCCCATGACATCCGAAGCTAAACCTTCAAAACAGAGACCATATACTTATAATGATGTGTATTCAGCCAAGATAAAAGAAGAAATAGATAAGTTGTTAGATGCTGGATTCATCTACGAAATTGAGCACACGGAATGGGTGTCACCCTTGGTGGTTGTACCAAAGAAGAATGGAAAGTTAAGAGTGTGCATCAATTTGAAGAAAGTGAACGCCGCAACCATAAGGGATAGCTATCCCTTACCAATCACTGATCATCTCTTGGAAAGGGTAGCAGGGAAGGAAGTTTATAGTTTTCTGGATGGCTTTTCAGGGTATAATCAGGTAGCCATTGCTCCTGAGGACCAACATAAGACAGCATTTGCAACTGAATGGGGAGTATACGCCTTTAGAGTCATGCCTTTTGGTTTAACGAATGCCCCAGCTACATTCCAAAGATTGATGTGTCATGTGTTCAAAGAATTTCTGAGAAAAAGTATGGAGGTATACGTGGACGATCTTTGTACATATTCAGCTATACGATCAGAGCACATCCCTGAACTTGAAAAGATTTTTGCTAAATGTCGCCAATATCGAGTATGCCTCAATCCTGAAAAATGTGTCTTCATGGTGCGACAAGGGAAAATCTTAGGACATATTGTCTCTAAGAATGGGATCTCAACGGATGAAGACAAAATTAAAGTAATTTTGGATTTGCCAAGACCTAAAACTACTAAAGAAGTTCAAGCATTCATGGGACATTGTGGTTACTATCGAAGATTCATACATATGTATGCCATAATTGCTAGACCTCTTTATGCATTATTGACTCTATTTAATTGGACCGAAGAATGTGAAAAAGCTTTTAATGAGTTAAAGAATCGACTGAGTTCAGCACCCATCCTTCGAGTCCCCAACTGGAATAAACCGTTTCACATCCATGTTGATGCTTCCAAGTTTGCCATTGGTTGCATCTTAGCTCAACCAGCTGATACAGGGAAATTAGACCACCCGATAGCCTATGCCAGTAGACAGTTAAATCAAGCGGAACGCAATTATACTACTACGGAGAGAGAAGGCTTAGGAATGGTATATGCAGTCAAGAAATTCAGACATTACTTACTGGCAAACAAATTCAAATTCTTCATTGATCATCAAGCCCTATTGTACTTAGTCAACAAGCCTTGTAATACAGGACGACTAGTACGATGGTTTTTATTGCTAATGGAATTTGATTTTGAGGTAATAGTCAAGAAAGGAAACACCCACATCAGGGCAGACCACTTATCTCGTATGACTCATGGAGAACCACCCATAGGAGTACCCGATGATCTGCCAGATACTTATCTTTTTAACCTGGAAGTATGTCCTCAATGGGCAGAAAAATTGATCCCAATACTTACACATGGACCTAAAGATGGGATCACGCCAAACCAAACGCAAGATCTCTGGAGGACCAAAAACCTTCACATCATTGCGGGAAGTTTGTACCACCAGGATTCAAGCGGATTACTAATGAGATGTGTGGAAGAAGAGGAACAAGAAATGTGGCTTCAGAAAGCACACATAAACCAATGGAACACTCATTTGAATGCAAATGGAACGTGGCAAACACTAAAGAGGTTTGGCATATATTGGCCAACCATGCAACGAGATGCACATAACTATGTGTCAGCCTGTCAAACCTGTCAAGAACAAATCCCAGACGAGAACTCTACATTATGCTATTCTACAATAGCACCAAGGTGGAGCATGCCTCTAGTAAAGTTCTTGAAAAGTCGAGAGTACCCTGACGGAGCTACCTTGGCAAGGAAACGTGCTCTTGAAGAACAGAGTAAAGATTATGCCATCATAGGAAAACAACTCTTTAAACGAGGGAAAGATAACCAATTAAGAATGTGCATTCATGAAAATGAATATCTCTCTGTCTTAGAGATGGCCCATACAGGAGCTGCAGGAGGACACTTCTCTGCAGACAAAACAGCAAAAATGATCCTCTTTGCTAGAATGTGGTGGCCAACTCTACATCAAGACGCCATAACATATGTGCAGCGGTGTGATACTTGTCAACGAACGAAATATCCTATTAGAAGAGATGAGATGCCACTTAGACCCATGATGAGTGCCAGAGCTTTCACGAAGTGGGGAATAGACTTTATAGGACCTATTAGCCCACCAGCAAAAGGTTCACATGCCGAATACATAATTGTAGCCACAGATTACTTGACCAAATGGGTTGAAGCAAAAGCAACAACGAAGAATGACGCAAGAACTACAGCCAAGTTTCTCTTCGAGAATGTCTTCACTAGATTTGGACTACCTATAGAGATTGTGAGTGATAGAGGTACGCACTTTGTTAATGAAGTGATAGAAGCCTTATTGAATGAATTCTTAGTAATTCATAAGAAATCTGCCCCTTATCACCCACAAGCAAATGGACAAGCAGAAAGTTCAAATAAAATCTTGTGTACTGTTCTCACCAAAATCGTCAACAACGGTAGATCAGATTGGGATAAGCAGTTACACCATGCTTTATGGGCATTCCGAGTAGCCTATAAAACTGCAATAGGCACTACTCCTTTTAACTTAGTATATGGACAAAACGCTATTTTGCCAATTGATTTCTTGATTCCCACTCTTAGAGTTGCAACTACTTATGAGTGGACCGGACATGAATTATCAGCACAATTGGACCAAATAGAAAAACTTCATGAAACTAGGTTACAAGCAGTAGCGGGTATTTATGCTGCTAAAAGACGACAAAAAGCCTATTTTGATGCGCATATCAAGGACAAAAAATTGAAAGAAGGAGATTTAGTTTTGGTATACACCTTGAAACAACATGCTAAGAAATTGCAAAAGAGAGGATATGGCCCATTAATCATCAATCGTATATCTACAAGTGGAGCCATCAGTTTAGCAACCTTAGATGGAGATGTGTTACCAAACTACATCAGTGGGTGTCGAGTAAAAAAATACCTAGAACCATTAACTGAAGAAACTATGTCACGACTAATCACAGGTAAAAACAGACGCTTAGAAGAGGAAAGAATACGGGAAGAAGCGAGACAAGAAGCCTTGGAAAGGATAAAGAAACGAAAAGAGTGGATGAGAGAGCGAGATGAAAGATATCGTCAAGGAGAAGAACTCATCCCGATGGCTAATTTTAGAGCCACTCAAAACCTAGGATCGCAAAGAACACAACCCTATCTAAATTTGGGAGCCGGAAAAACGGAGTATCACTTGGTAAATGCTCTTATTGACACAGGTGCCGCTGTAAGTTGCATTAAGTTTTCTTTGACCCAAAAACTCAAAGAGACAATACGCCCATCAATGGCCCAGTTGATAGGAATAGGAGGAACCATTACTCAGTGCATAGGAGAGATCACTTTGCCATTGCATCTTGGTAACAATACTATGGAACAAAAACTGTTAGTGTGTCATGACCAAGATCTGCTTGAAGATGTTGTGTTAGGTCAAGATTGGATCTATGAATATGAGGTAACCATTCAATTGGCTTTAGGATACATCTCTGCCAGAATAGGACATCGTGAGGTATTTAGTCTGTTAGATGAACGACCAATCAAATCCTTGAAAATAGAGCCAAAAATCCAACCAAATGACCAAAGTCATGAGTACATACCCAATAACACTATAGAAGTTCCTTCCTCTAGTATTTCTCGTGAGAATACTGTAAATTCTGTGTGCTTTCCATCTTCGAGTATAGAGAGTCTCAAGAGTGCATATGAAACTGAAACCAAGCCTAGTGACGCACAATGCATAAGAGAGAATACTCCTTTGCAAGAATTGAAGTCTACACCTATGACAGTATACCCTATTCCACATTCTTCACTAGCTTGGATAAGGAAGGATCAAAAGAAGGCATATTTTCAACAACAGAAAAGTCTTCGACATCAGCGTGTCAAATCGAATAAGAAGACAAAGAATTTTGAGCACCACGGTCAACCTCGACTCACTAGCATATGGATCCCAAAGAAACTGATAACTGCACAACCGGATCGAACACAAATATGGATCCCAAAGTCATGTACTTTAAGGACGACCAACCAAAACAATGAGCATCCTCAGAAGGGCAATCACCATCAACATGGTCAACAGGCACACCAGCCAAGAAAGAAGACCTATTGGAAAAAGAAGCAGTCTGCAGCTGCAACACAAGGAAGACCGAAATTCCAAAAGCAGATAGAGCAAATGCACTATAAGGGAAGAATCACATTTATCAAGAAGGTTCCGAAGGAAATACATCCCCACCAAATGAAGCAGATTTGGGTGCCGAAGGATCCCGCAACTTGTATGCATAGAGCTACAAAATCCAATTGCACACATGAGGAGTTATCAGGACCCAAAGTATGCATGATAGGGCCACATTACAAGGCCAAGCATTCGGCACAACGTCCTTCTACTTCCGGATAGTCACGCACATTTTCCCTTTGGAAATAGGAGAGCACTTGTACATACATTAAGGAAATTACTCCAGAAATAATAACCGCTTCGGCTATGGACTAACCTTTCTGTTTTCTTTTCAGCAAAAAAAAAATAAATAAATAAAAATACATAAAAAAGATCCAGGTATTACCTTTCTCACACCCACGGGAAAGGGACGACACCATTCACTCGGAGCAATGTCAAGCTTAAGACAAATAAAGGAACATTTCTGATAATATATGGCCACTAATTCACACTCTATATTAAGTGCAGATGTCATCAACAAATTCTGAAGCCACTCAAGAGGAAGAAGTCCAACTTTTTCCATTAGAGTCGATCACAAGAGTAAGAGGCCATTGGTTCCGGGATGACCAACCAGTGTCAGAACTTCTCTTCATGGCAACAATAAAGATTATGGACAGGGATCACTGTTTCCCTATCATGTCTCAGGATTTCAAAACGATAGTACAAGGATTACCACATATTGAAGATGTATGGACCCAGGCAGGACTAGAGGCATTTCTCAAATTGCCTATTTATGTACCAGACTTCCAGCGGTGCACTCAAGTAATGAATACTATGCAACCTGCTGCAACAAAGATATCGATTCCAGAAGCACAGGTATTGGATAAAGTAGGTACATGGAAGACGATTCAATTCACACATGAATTGATCAATAAAGCTTTTGGATGGAGTCAGGAGGGCATTACTAACATTAAGGATGAATGCCACGACCCAAAGAAAAGATCATTCCTAGAGATCAACAGAATAGACATCGAAGATGCAGTCAGATTGATGCATCAACACTTCTGTTTCCCCAGTATGCACAGATACACAGCTCCACAAAAGATTGTAGTACAACTGTTATCCCATGCCATGAGACAGATAGGCAACAAAGTGAATCTAACAGGTTATGTACAAGAAAGATTATTTGAAGCCCAGAAGAAATGGGGCCAGAAGAAGTTCCTGAATGGCAGTTCCGCTTTAACATTGCTAATATATGAAGCTTTAGATATGAAGAACTGCTTAAGGGAGATGCCAACCTCAGAAGGGCTGGCTAAATACGTGAAATCCGCCACAGTTCCCAAAAAGAAGAAAATTGCTACAGGTATTGAAGAGGCAGGGACCAGTTCTCAACCAAAAATGAGAGGTACAAAGCATCTACGGGAGGAGGAAGCTCAGGCTACACCCCAATCCAAACGCACACATGTGTTACCCACAATCCCCGTAGTACAAATGCCAATTACAAAAAGAGATTTATCTGCTGCCCTTGAAGAAACACATCAATATATGCAAGGACAAGTGAATCTCAACGTCCAAGGTCATCATTATAGACAGGCTAGTCAAGCAGCACCAAAGCATCAAGAGA
The DNA here is from genome assembly GCA_020310875.1 of Ceratopteris richardii. Classification (NCBI taxonomy): domain Eukaryota; kingdom Viridiplantae; phylum Streptophyta; class Polypodiopsida; order Polypodiales; family Pteridaceae; genus Ceratopteris; species Ceratopteris richardii. The sequence goes on from CM035443.1 coordinate 124,188,088, forward strand.
AGACCCTAAAAACACCGGGAAGATACAAAGAATTGGGCATCGATGATTCTAGTACAAATACGGAATCCAGTCCGGAGAAAGACACTCTAGATACTGATATCAGGACAGAAACTTATGAAGAAGAAGGATCAGAAATGAATCAAGTGGAGGTGACACCAGACAACCACGAAGAAAAGATACAGAAGGTAAATGATGCTAACGAACCTGAACACGTCATTCAATTGAATGACACTACAAAGCTCAGCATCAAGGAAGATACAAACAGGGCTACATATGCAAAACCACCTATTAAAGAGGAAGAGCAAACTCCAGTGAGTAAGAAAACAGAGGAGTCACAAAACCAAGAACAATTTGTGATAGAAGTGCCAGATGACACACCGCAAGGAAACAAGGGAGACATGGAGGCTGAGCCAGGGATTCAACTTCAGATTAGGCAGCCCCATGACACTACATTGCATATCGCACAGGGAAAAGATGTCACAACAGGCGCAGAACCGAGCATACCAAAAACATGGCTAAATGTGGATGTTGCTCAACTGAAGCCTGTAATCAAACAGATGATTCAGACAGCCATGGAAACACAACAGCAAATGATGGACATAGATGCGGACTACGAGAAGGCCATGAGAGAACGAAGTCAGTTCCAAATAATGAGTGAACAACTATCATCACAGATAATTCAGGTACAAAAGGAAATAGTAATAAAAGACACGGAGATGATGGAGGTCAAAACAAAATATGAATCATTAATCACTCAGCATCATCAACTACAAACACAGCGCGACATTACAGAAATTACACGATGCAAGCGAAGCTGACAAAGAAAGAATGAGAACTAGAAGTAGTTTGCTCGAGACACAACTCAAGTTATACATGGAAGAAAATGACACATTACGAGGCAGGAATAAAGAGTTAATGAAGTCATTATTGTATGATCAACCAATCGAGCAACAGGAATCCTCAGAAATCAAAGAAAAAGAATTGAGGGATCAGATCGCACATTATGAAGATTTGCTAAAGCAAGAACGAGCCCTGACAGAAGAATGGAAAAGCAAATACACAAATGAAACCAACGAACTAAAGAGTCAATTACAAAAGGTAAATGCCAAACTGGTACAGAGTTACAGCGAAAACATGGATAATGTCGCTGAAGTAGGAAATGAATTGCTAGCGGCTAAAGAAGCACTCAGGGCAGCCATGCAAGAAGTCAAAGAGAAAGATAAGTGCATCGCACAATTGAAGACGCAAATAAAAGAAAAAGGACCGATCGGGACACCAGTAGTGCCGACTAAGGAAAATCCTACTGACGAGGTGGAGCTAAGCCCTCTATCTCACCCGATCTATCATTCTCCAATACATGAGCAGTTGGCCGACATACATGACGAACATCCAATGCCATACACTGCAGAAATAAGTCAGAAGGAACGGGCACTAGTGGTGTCCCGATTGATGGAAAATTTTGAAAATGAAGTAATCAAGGTCATGAAGGAAGCAAAGATCAAAGGTAAAGACTTGGAAAAGATCATGAAGCCTTTCAACATTCCATATGGATTGTTGAAAGAGAAAGCAAAGCAATATATAAAGAAGGTTACACAAAAAAGTCCAGACGAGCAACTGAACTTCAACAATAATACATTCACTTACTCTCAGGAAGAGTTTGAAGCCGCACAACCAGTGTGGAGAAGGAAATTTTTGGAGAAACATCCCACACTAAGGGTACACTGGCAAGCTGCTCCATATTTCCTGTAGGTAAACCCTTCATTCTGTCCAATACCACGCAGAAGGGATACCAGGGAATTTTTGGATTTGCAACGCAGCGGCACTATTCATAAACAGTGGCTAAACTATCCTATGTTACCTGGCCCGCCACATAATTACTTGCCAACGGAAGATTATATGGTCAAGACCATAGAATTTTGGCTACAAAATTATGCGACAGTACCAGATTTAGCTATCAAAATGACGAATAAAATACTTAGTATGCTACTCACTGTATTGAAAGTTTTCAAACATGCGGCATACACCTTTTTAAATTTTATTGGAATTAATCAGGGCACAGATATACTTATTTTTGATTTATCAGTAATGCCAAGCAGACCAACTATAATGGCTTATTACTCCAGACTTATGTTCTTGCCAAGTCCATATATGCAGACATTCGAAGAAGCGTTTTTTACAGGATTTTTTGAAATAGATTCAGAGATCTTTTTGAAGATGTCATCCAATCTGAATGCCAGACTTGTGGCATATGAATTAAGCTTCTTCGCAGATCACAGACAACCGCCCAACGATGGAGTAAAAGCTGAACAATGGAAACAGCTCATGATACGTGAAGCCAATCTGCTAAATGATACAGAGCAACAAGTATATCGAACATATGCCCGTCGCTTATCAAAGCCTGTCGGGGACGACAGAGTCCAGGAGGGGGGCAGTGTCGAGGGAGAGACGAGTAAAAAGAGGAAAAGAAGAAAAGATCGAAAGAAACAGCTTCACTAAAAGGCAAGATTTGAAGATACATCTCTGCAGGAAGCCCCGCAGGGGCGCACATACCAAGGAAAAGCACGCAGCTGGAAGAAGGAATCAGGGCCAACAAGTATCACATATGTGGATGCTTCAACCTCTTGAGTTACAGAGGATTCAGATCAAGGCTTACGAGCTACATCCGCATATGTGCACTAATGGCGTGCGTGGCAAACCGAATCAATCGGCTTGGAGTAATGCAACCAGGTCCAATGTGTGCAACCAGGATAAATCAGAGCGCCTCTAAAACGTAATGCAAGATCAAGAATCAGGCAACACGGACCACTGGACGCGTGCGCGAAGCAAAGTCTGTCAAGGGACGACAGAGATGAAGAGGGGGAGAGTGTTGCAGAGCTAAAGAGCGCACAAAGCAGAGAAAAAGACGGGCCCCAAAATTTTTCCGATTTGGACATCATATTTTTGTATCATAATCATTCTTGTAATATATTTTCCGTTGTAAAGGCACTAGAGGAGTCCTCTAGATGCATCCCCACAGAAGATTAGAAGCTTACCCATGTAAAATAGTAGAAATTTAGTCTTTTAGTGAATAAAGTGCCGGTTTCTTGTGTGAAAGGACCATTTTTTAGGGCACTAGTATATAAGTCAAATGTGACTCTTTGTAAAGAACTTTTTGCCATTGTGAGAATAGAGAGCACAGAAATTCGAATTTGTGTCTTCTTCCCTCCTTATCTTCTTCTTCGTGAGCTTGTATGCATGTGTATTGCTTGGAAAGAGTGCTTGTGAGTGTTGTCTATCCTTGAGAGTGTTTCTTTGCTGTAGGAAAGGTGTGTGCGAAGTGTAGGAAGTGCTGAAGTGTGGGAAAGTATTTCCGCGACTCAGTATTTCGCTCATAAATTGAATTAGGAGCGTCGGAATTGAGTGAAATCACTGCCATTGGATGCGTCTTCTCGAGAGCTTCGAAACGCATATGCTATTCGCTATATTTGGAGTTCGGAGCTGGGAGAAAAGTCCAAAATACTGACGGCTGCTGCACCAAGTATCGTTTCGCCTTGACCAACAGTTGGAGCTTGTTTGGATAAGTCTTTGCCTCATTTATATTCTTTGAGTAGTTCATATGCATTGACCATTACATGATTGCATGTCTTCATACACTCGGTTAGGTTTGTATACTCTTTGGATTGATAATTAAAAGCGTGTATCCCCACTATATGCACTCGTGAGGGGATTGAGGTATAGTCTCTTTCTCCGCAAGTCCCTAAGTTGATACTTAGGTCAACACAACCACTCTCGAGCAAGCTCATCAAAGCCTCCTGGAGACACCCCAACCATCACAAGAGTCAGGTGTCAAACAACTCAAAGCCTTACTAGAGGTTTACCAAACAGATAACCTGAGAGTCCGGTGAAATTTAACTCTACTCCGAAAACACATGGCTACAGCCCTTGAAGAAAACAAACGTTTGCAGAAACAAAACGAAGAAAACCTGGAAGCTGCCATGGAAGGCTCTCCCCATGAAATCGACCCAGAACAATTCAAAGCAGTTCCCTCAGAAACAATGAAAACAATCTTGGAAAGCTATGCGGATTTATTAGAAGCACATGATGATTTGGAAAGGGAACGGGATGAACTACGTAGCCAACTCAGGGAACAGGAGGCTCAACCCAAAGTGATAGAAACGACCTCGACTTCAAAGGAGATAAAGGCATTGACAGAGCAGGTGGCGGAGCTGCAGAAAAAGTTACTGGAATATGAAAGGCAGCCCTCTCGAGTTGTAGAACCAAAACCTGAGGAATTAGTACCCATTGATGTGGACGAAACGTATAAGGAACCATATGTTCCTATGCCGATGCCAGGTGGTGCACAGACCTCAGAAGGAATGGACACCTTAGAAGTTGAAGTACCTGAATGGCTCCAGACACTAGAGAAAACAGCAACAACCCATGAAGATCGAGTGGCAATTCAAATCCAATCAATGGCAAAGTTAGAAGACACCATCATAAAGTCAGAATATTTCCGCAGCATGTCTCATCATAGATGGATTGGCACCAACGACGATCAATATGTGCCATATTGTGTACTCCTTGCAGATTACAACACAAAGATTCAACGCAGATGTGGCAAACCTCCAACTTTCGCCACACAATTTGGGCCCGATGATATCCCAGAAAGTGCTAAGAAAGGATCCATTCATCAACCCACCTGGAGAATCCGTCTTCTTGAGACCTACCCAGAGATGGTTCGTACTTGGACTAACATGCCACTTTTTATTAAATACAATCCTTGTTATGTTCCTATCTTCCGCAGGCGCACCTGGCCAGAGTTTACAATTGCTGTCAAGAACATCAAAGGTTGTGCAAAGTGGTTAAACTATGTTTATCTAGCACCTCCACAAGGCCCTCCCACTGTGAATTATATGATTTCTACCATCCGTCACTAGAGCACTCGACTACGAAATACCCCCAATGTGATGGCGCAAATGTGCATGAAAATCTTTGAACTAATGCTAATCACATTCAGGACATTCAAGAATATTAAAGATCCCCACTTCTCAGGTGTCGGATTTCTTACAGGAAACCAAGATCTGGTATAGGACATGAGCACCACCCCATCAATAGAGGTAATATATGCTTGGCACGCCAGAATAAAGTACCTCCCAGTTTGCTTTAAACAGACATTCGAGGAGATGTTCATAACAGGATTCTGGGAATATCACTCAGAAATATTTGTACCCAGGCCCTCACATCTCCTCCACTTATTTGTTATGGAGAGAACCATCCATTCAGAACAACTACGGGTGTTGAAGTATTTCGATGGCGATGCACCGTGTTGCACTCTCCTTCTCGAGAGCTCCACGATGATATGCTCGGAGTTGAAAATCGAGCTCCTGATGCCGCACACAGTACTCCGCACAGAGGCTGTAGAATACACAGCAAACACAGTACACAGGGAGCACGAAGACAGACTTCTTAGGTCTTACAAATGCGGTCGAACTTACAGTCTGTGACTAACCAGGCCACTATATGTTTTATTAAAGAACATATACAAAGAAGTGTCCGGTGGCCATTTGGCCTTTCACATGGACACTAACGGTAACAATCTCCCACTAAAGGCCAATATGGCCAGAGTAACTATGGGAGAAAAAAGAAAGAATGAGAAAGAATACCTGAGTGTAAGTATACAAACTATACCTCCCACCTGATGGGCATGTTACACAGTATACAAGTGACTGCGTAAGATCAAGAATCAAGTAACCCCCATCAAGTGACAACAGTGTCGAAAGCTATCCTGTGGTAGAGCTTTAGTCAAAGCATCTGCAACATTATCTCGAGTGTGAACCTTCTCAAGAATAATGCTCTCAGTGGCTAAGCAATCTCTAATGAAGTGATACCTCACCTCAATGTGCTTGATCTTTGCATGATAGACCGGATTCTTAGCCAAAGCAATGGCACTCTGACTATCACTGAGCAAGTGAGGTACATGCTGAGGCAAACCCATATCACAAGCAAGACGAGAAAGCCACAATGCTTCCTTACATGCCTCACTTGCTGCAACATACTCTGCTTCTGTGGTGGAAACAGCTGTACATTCTTGAAGACGAGATCTCCAAGAGATAGCACCTCCAGCAAAATGAAAAATGTACCCTGATGTAGACTTACGATTGTCTACACAACCAGCATAGTCAGAATCTGTGTAACCAATAATGGATGCTTTCCCTCTACCTAAGCATAGACACTTGTCCTTAGTGCCACTCAGATATCTCAAAATCATTTTGACCGCTTCCCAAGGTTTCTTGCCAGGATTAGACATATATCTGCTCACAACTCCCACTGCAAATGCAATGTCTCGTCTCGTAGCTACCATAGCATACATGAGACTACCAACAGCAGGCTGATAGGGAATTTTGGTCATGAATTCCTTTTCCTCATCTGATTTGGGGCAGTCATCCTTGCTCAATTTCACATATGTGGGTAAAGGTGTACTCAATGCCTTTCCACCCTGCATATTGAATCGGTGAAGTACTTTGGATATGTACTCACTTTGAGACAAGTATATGCATCTTTTACTCCTATCACGAGTAATGCGCATGCCAATAATATGTTTGGCATCCCCCAAATCCTTCATATCAAATGTCTGACTCAACTTCTTTTTGAGAATTGACAAGTCATAAGAGGACTTCCCAGCAATCAACATATCATCGACGTAAAGTATCAAGCATATCAAGCTGCCATCAGAACATCTCTTTGTGTAGAGACAATGATCCTCATTGCTCCGAGAATAGCCTTGGGACTTCATAAAAGCATCAAACTTTTGGTACCATTGTCTAGGAGACTGTTTAAGTCCATACAAGCTCTTCTTGAGCTTACAAACTAGACTTTCCTTGCCAGGAACTACATAACCCTCTGGTTGTTCCATATAGATCTCATCTGTAAGATCTCCATGCAAGAAAGCTGTTTTCACATCCATTTGGACTAGCTCTAAGTCCTCCATTGCAACGAATCCAAGCAACATGCGCAAAGTAGTCATCTTGACCACTGGAGAGAAGATTTCCTCAAAATCAACACCATGTTGTTGCTTAAAACCCTTTGCAACAAGTCGTGCTTTATATTTTGGAGAAGCACTATCTGATGTGAATTTCAGCTTATATACCCATTTACATGGTAAAGCTTTCCTGCCCTTTGGCAAAAGGTACTAAGTCCCAAGTACCATTCTTGTGAATAGAATCCAACTCACTCTTCATGGCACGCTCCCACTTGACATGATCCTCTGTCTGCATAGCCTCTTTGTAGCAAGAGGGCTCACCGGCATCTGTTAGCATAACAAAATCTAAACCTGGAACATATCTATCAGGTGGATATGAGACGCGTGCAGAACGTCTCAATGGTTGCTGAACAGGAACATGTGCAGACTGATCTGAATGGACATTCTCTTGAACATCCCTATGTGCAGCATTTTTATGCATGCTAACCGGAGGACTAGTATCCTCAAACACCACTCTTCTCACTTCAACCTCCTTAATGGGTTGTTTATGCATCTTAGACTCATTAAAAATGACATCACTACTTCTGATCACTGACCGTGTTTCAGGATCCCATAAGTGATATCCAAATTGTCCTTCTCGACCATATCCAAGAAAAATGCATTTCTTTGACTTATGGTCCAACTTCTGTCTAAGATTCTTGGGTATATGAACATATGCTTCACACCCAAAAACTCGAAGATGATCATAATATGGTGGTTTCCCTGTCCATAACTCTTGTGCCACTTTCAGACCTTTGGCAGTACTAGGTGAAAGGTTAATCACATGAACTGCAGTCAATACTGCTTCTGCCCAAAAACCTTGTGAGAGGTTTGCATGATGCAACATAGAGACTACTCTATCTTGAATAGTTCTATTCATCCTCTCAGCTACACCATTCTGTACTGGGGTATAAGGAGCTGTAAACTCTCTACGAATCCCTCTACACTGATAGAAAAGGCTGAATTCATGTGAGGTATACTCACCCCCATTATCTGAACGTAAAGCCTTAAGCTTAGTTCCTTTTTCAGTCTCAACTGAAGCAAGCCATTTTCTGAAAGTAGGGAATACATCATCCTTCGATTTGATAGGATATACCCAGACTTTTCTAGTAGCATCATCTATGAAAGTGACAAAGTAAAGAGAACCACCTAAGGACCTAGTGGGCATAGGACCACACACATCTGTATGAACAAGATCTAAAGGCTGAATTGAAGAGTCAATGTGCGTTTTATGCACATTTCTGGTTTGCTTTCCATATTGACAATGCTCACAAAATGAAAAATCAGAGAAAGATAACATAGGTAAGTAGCCAGAACGAGAAAGATTTTCCATTCCACTACGAGATATATGGCCCAAACGACCACGCCAAATACAAGCCATAGGCTGTTTAGTAACAGCTAACAAGTGTTCTTTCTGTGATACAAATAAAGGGTAAAGTGAGCCAACTTTCCTTCCTTTTGCAATAACCATATTGCCCTTTGATATACGAAAGGACTGAGCATAGAAGACCACCTTGTAACCAAGGTCATCAAGTTGACCAACTGACATCAAACTGCGTGATAACTGAGGTACATGACGTACATTATGCATAGTAAATTTTGAACCGTCAATGAACTGCACAACTACATCTCCAATCCCCACAACATCACACTGGTAAGAGTCACCAAGTCTCACTGTACCAAGAGACTTCGCTGCATAATTAGAGAACCATTCTCTATGTGGTGTCACATGGAAAGAAGCACCAGAATCTAGCAGCGAGGTGTGGGAAAGAGAATCAGCCATAAGTGCCTCAGATGGCACAGTACTATCAAGTGTCAACACATCAGCATCATCAGAAATAGCATTAATTTCTTCAATCTTCACAATCGAAGTAGATGGTGCAGGTAACTGTTTAACATGCCCATCAACATTCTGTCCTTTACCTTTAGCATTCTTTAATGCATAACAGTCTTTCTTCATGTGTCCTTTCTTATGACAATAATGGCATTCAATATCCCTCTTCCTTGATTTACTTCTGCTCTTATTCCGTTGACCATTCTTTTCCTTGTTCTTGCTCCTGCCACGTTGTTGATTCTTTCCTTGGTAAGAATCACGAACATTATATGCATTTCCACTCTGAGTGCCAACCATAGATTTTCTACGAATCTCCTCACTCAAGAGTGCTCCACATATGTCATCATAGACGAGTTTACCACCTGGTGCACTATTGCTAATAGCTGTGCAAAATGTATCCCATGATGATGGCAGGGTGCATAACAGCAATACTGCTTTCATTTCATTGTCCATATCAATTTTCTGAGCCTGTAACTGGGAGAATATGGCATCAAACTCATTTAGATGAGCAGCAACACTATCTGTGTCCTTCATACGAAGGTCGTATAATTTTCTCATCAGATATACTTTATTTGATGCCGTCTCTTTTTCATATGTATTGCATAACTTCTTCCAAAGCTCCTCTGCACTTTCACAGTCTAATACTGTAAAGTAAACATTATCTGCCAGGTGCAAGCGAATGGTAGACCTGGCCATTTCATCTAACTCATCCCAATCATCTTCATCCATGTCAGCAGGCTTCTTTGAAATCCCATTTACTGGCTTCCATTGCCTTCTTTGAATCAGCACATCTTTAATCTGATTCTTCCATAGAGCAAAGTTTGTGCCATCAAATTTTCGGATCTCAAAATGGTCTTTGCCCTGCAAGTTATAGCTCCTCCTCGGAACGCTAGCACTAGACCCTGATCCACCGGATGTGCCTGAGACCTCTGATGCCATGATCATAGAGAACTGAATAGAATGATAATGGAGCTAGAAGAGTCCAAACACCAACAAATAAGTGTATCAAGGAGTAAATCGACCACTATATAATTGACTAAACCAGAAATCTGGAAAAATTTTGCCAGAGTATCCTCTGCAAAATTAGCATATGACCAATGTCAAAGTATCATAAAACTGCAAGTACTGACATGTCTACCTGCATAGTGAATCACTAACTCCACTGCATATAATCAGTTACCCAATAGAAGCCAACTAGGCTTATCGAGCACCTATGAACAACTATCATACATCTCCTATGGCGAGGCTGGGTAAGTCTTCCACCTGCATCACCGAAGAGACCCCAACATCTGGGTGTCTCCCAGTTAAGAAAACCTCACCACGACCCTCTTTATCAAACGTAAAAGGCTTTATGCAAAGAACGTAACCGCCATATCAATGCCCACATGGATGTACATAAGCGGTATCCACAGAAGCGTACATGGTGTGTATGTGCTCAATATATGCAGTAAAATGACACTGAAAGGCTGAATACACAGCCCAAAAAACTAGCCAATAACACCTGCAAGTGTCTGTCAACTCTGATGTTTTAGGCTTTAAAAACCTGCATAGATTTGCAGCAACTGCTTCCACCAAAACTAAAAACCCCTCAAGAAACCTGTAGTTTTACGAGTGTGGCTGAAAACACAGCCCCAAAGGTTGATATTTATTGTCTGAGAAGTACAAGGAACACTCTTCTTGATGTTCTTGGACCTGTGTGAAGAGAACTACGTGTGAAAGTACTCCGAAATGGCTCCAAAAACACCCCAAAATTGCTTCAGAAATAGGCTTTAAAAGCAAAAATGAAGCTTTGAGGGACCAAAACTTGTTCAAGATAATGTCAACCTTAGTCTTTCCCCTTCTTCAAACACCACAAGAGTGTAGCTTAGTGGCAAGAGATTGCCGCGGTTAAGCGAGCTCTGGGGGGAACAGTACTGGGATGGGTGACCTCCCGGGAAGTACCGGGAACCTCTATATTCCTTGATCGTTGAGGTCCTCCCTCGCGCGCAGCCAACGGCGACTTCGGTGACTCGGATGACAAGGTATGCCAAGGTCTATGCCTTGGTCGCCGCCTTGGTCGCTGCCTTGGAGAAAGCCTGGGGGGGGTGTGCTCGCTTCGCTCGCACAAAAGGAACAAAGCTTTTTGCCTCAAACTGCTCTGATACCAGTGAAGTATTTCGATGGTGATGCACCGTGTTGCACTCTCCTTCTCGAGAGCTCCACGACGATATGCTCGGAGTCGAAAATCGAGCTCCTGATGCCGCACACAGTACTCCGCACAGAGGCTGTAGAATATACACCAAACACAGTACACAGGGAGCACGAAGACAGACTTCTTAGGTCTTACAAATGCGGTCAAACTTACAGTCTGTGACTGACCAGGCCACTATATGTTTTATTAAAGAACATATACAAAGAAATGTCCGGTGGCCATTTGGCCTTTCACATGGACACTAACGGTAACAGGTGCCACATCCGGATGTACCAGGCCCAGTGAATTGGGATGCATTGTTAACAGATCTAGCACGGGGGCTACGATTAGAAGAACACCACCTCGTCGCCGATGTTGTTCAATATTATGTCCAACGCACAGCTAGACAAGGGTCTGTCAGAGACGACAGACGCGAGAGAGGGGGGGGGTGTTGGCAGTAGTCAAGGGACCGAAGGAGTGACAAGACAAGGAAGCCTACAAAGGGAGTTGGAGCAAAGAGACAGCACAAGCAGGCACAGTAGTCAAAGAAGATCTGGCAAGTAGGCTATTAAAATTTTTCAGGCATCAAAGAGTTGGGCACACAAGAAGAAGGAGCAAGTAGGGAGCTCTAGGAAATGTATGTCAAAATGTTAGAAGAAATCCCTACAAAAATAGTGATTTTCATCACTGAAAACCATTGTAAATACCATTTCATATTTTTGTAGCTCCATTGTGTGCAAGCCAAGGAGTCCTTGAGCTTGAGGAGCTTTAGAAGTACCTACCTATTAGTTTTCACATTTTTTAGACTCTGTTTGAACCTCCAAATAGGATAGAGAACCTAATTTTTAACTAGGCCGGACACTAGGTCTGGACAAGGCCAAAACCTAGTCAAAAACTATAAATAGAGCTAGAGAGCTCATTTTTGAGGTTAGCTTGTAATTGATTTGAACTTGTATGAGCTTTTTGAAAGTAATCTAAAGAACTCCATTGCTTCTCACTCTTTGTCTTACCTTGTGTGCGCGTGTGTGTGTATGTGTGTGCATGTTAGTGTGCTTCTCACTCACGCACTTGTGCCTTCACTTGCTCGAGGTCATCATACCATCCTCACGTCTTCCCAGATTGACATTAAAGGAGGTGCTACTCATCACTGAGCTACAGTATGGCATGGGATGATCATCATGTATATCTGCCATCTGCTCATGTATTGGAGAATTCTAGATCGGGGGAGATAGAGGACGTACCTCTACCTCGTCAGCAGGATTTTCCTTAGCTGGCACTACTGGTGTCCCGATCGTTGCGTTCTAGTTGATTTGGATTTCTAATTGCTCTATTCGTTCAGTTTTCGCTTTACTTTCCTGTATGGCTACTCTGAGTGCTTCTTTTGTCGCAAGCAATTCATTACCAATTTTAGTGACATGGTCCATGTTTTCACTGTAGCTTGCTGCAAGTTTCCCATGTGCTGTATTCAACTGCTTTTTTAGTTCATTTGTTTCTTGACTGTACTTCCGTTCCCATTCTTCTTTCAATTCTTGCTCTTGTCTCAGCAGATCTGCGTACTGTACCACGTGATCTCTCAATTCTTTTTCTTTAGTTTCGGATATCTCCTGATGTTCAATAGGTTGTTCATATAATAATGATTTCATCAGTTCGTTATTTCGATTGCGTAAGTTGTTATTCTCTTCCATGTACACCTTTAATTGTTTCTCGAGCAAAGTACTTCTAGCTCTCATTCTCTCTTTGTCAGCCTCGCTTGCATCATGTAATCTTTGTAAATCCGCGAGCCGTGCTTGGAGTTGGTGATGCTGAGTCATTAATGTATCATATTGCGTTTTTACCTCGAGTAACTCCGTGTTTTTGGCTGCTATCTCTGTTTGAGCCTGTATTAATTGTGATGACAATTTTTCGCTCATTATTTGGAATTGACTCTTTTCCCTCATGGCCTTATCATAATCTGCATCTATTTCCATCATCTGTTGTTGTGTATCCATAGCTGTTTGAATCATTTGCTTGACTACAGGCTTCAGCTGAGTGACATCCACATTGAGCCATGTGGTTGGTATACTAGGTTCTTCGCCTGTTGTGACGTCTTTGCCCTGTGCCACATGTAACGTAGTGTCATGGGGCTGCCTAATCTGAAGTTGGATCCTTGGCTCAGCCACCATGTGTTCATTGTTTCCTTGAGGTGTATCATCTGGTACCTCAATTACAATCTGCTCTTTGTTTTGTAATAGCTTTGAATCCGTGTTCATTGGAGTTTGTATTTCCTCTTTGATAGATTGTTTTGCATACATAGTAGTTGTTGGAGCTTCTTTGATGCTGATTTTTGTAGTATCATTCAATTGAATGACATGCTCAGGTTTATTGGAATCTTCTATATTCTTTTCCTTTTCTTCGTGGTTGTCTGGCGTCACTTTGACTTGATTGATCTCAGTCCATTCTTCTTTGTGAGTTTCTGTCCTTATGTCAGTGTCTAGAGTGTCTTTTTCGTGACTGGATTCTGCATCGGAACTCGAATCATCTAAACCCGGTTCTTTGTATTTCCCAGGTTGTTTTGGGGTCTTTTCTTGACACATTTGTTGTTTCTCTTGACTTGCTTGTCTATAATGATGACCTTGGACATTCAGATTTACCTGCCCTTGCATGTACTGATGTGTCTCTTCTAGGGCGGTAGAGAGATCTCTTTTGGTAATAGGCATTTGGGCCATCGTAATCTTTGGAGGAGTGTGTGTCCTCTTTGATTGGGGTGTGGCTGGGCTTCTTCCTCTCTTAGACGCTTTGTACCCCTCATGGGTTTTTGTGAACTTGTTCCTGCCTCTTCAACAACAACAGCTGCTTTCTTTTTCTTGGGGACCGTAGCGGATTTGGCATATTTGGCTAGCCCTTCTGAGGTTGGCATCTCACGTAAGCAGTTTTTCATGTCAAGGGCTTCATATATAAGTAATGTCAAAGCCGAACTCCCATTTAGAAACTTCTTCTGACCCCACTTTTTTTGGGCTTCAAATAATCTTTCTTGGACATAGCCAGTCATATTTACCTTATTCCCCACTTGTCTCATTGCATGCGAGAGTAGTTGTACGACAATCTTTTGTGGTGCAGTATATCTGTGCATACTTGGGAAACAAAAATGTTGGTGCACCAGGCGGACAACATCTTCAATATCAGTCCTGTTGATATCCAAAAAGGACCTCTTTTTAGGATCATGACATTCCTCTTTGACATTAGTGATCCCTTCTTGCTTCCATCCGAAGGCTTTGTTGATTATTTCATGTGTGAATTGAATGGTTTTCCATGTTCCTACTTTATCCAATACTCGTGCTTCGGGAACTGATATCTTCGTTGCTGCAGGCTGCAGTGTATTCATTACTTGTGTACATCTTTGAAAATCTGGTAGATAAATCGGTACTTTTAGAAATGCCTCTATGCCTGCCTGTGTCCACACATCCTCGATATGCGGTAATCCTTGTATTATAGTTTTGAAGTCTTGTGACATAATAGGGAAATAATGATCCCTATCCATGATCTTGATAGTGGCCATGAAAATGAGGTCTGACACTCGTTGGTCATCTAGAAACCAATGGCCTCTTGCTTTCGTTATTGATTCCAATGGAAGAAGCTGCAGCTCTTCCTCTTGCGTAGCTTCAGAATTGGGAGATGCCATCTGCACTCAATTGATGGCAGCAATTAGTCACTGAATAGTATTTAAATTCATCCTTCAGTTATCCTTTATTAGATTGCCAACTCTCCGCGTGAGTGGTGTCGTCCCTTTCTCCGTGGGTGTGAGAAAGGTAATACCTGGATTTTTTCCATATTTTAGATATTTTTATATTTTCATCTGAAAAGAAAAAACAGAAAAATTAGATCATAGCCGAAGCCGTTATTATTTTTGGAGTGATTTTCTTAATGTATGTACAATTACTCTCCTATTTCCCAAGAGGAAAATGTGCTCGACTATCCTGAAATAGAAGAAAGATGTGCCGAATGCTTGGCGTTGTAATGTGGCCCTATCATGCATACTTTGGGTCCTGATAACTCCAAATGTGTGCAACTTGAAGTGGTTGAATGATGTATGCAGCTTGTCTTGTCTTTCGGCAACCAAATCTGCTTTACTCTGTTGGGACATATTGTATCCCGAACATTCCTGATGAATGTGGTTCCTCTCATGTTGTAATTCTGCTCCATCTGCTTTTTGAATCTTGGACTGGCTTGTATTGCAACTGCAGACTTCTTTGCTTTCCTGTAGCTATTCTTCTTTGACTGTTTTGTCCTTAGACCATATTGGTATTGGTTCTCCTTATGCAATGGTTCATAGTTTCGGTTTAGCGTCTTTGGAGCACATGATTTTGGAATCCATATTTGCACTCGATCCGGTTGAGCGGCTACTACTTTCTTTGGAATCCATATCCTAGCACTTCGTTGTTGACTTTGGTGCTCAAAATGATTTGCCTTCTGGTTTGATTGGTTGTTCTGATGTCGACAATGTTTTTGTTGTTGAAAATATGCATCCCTTTGATCCTTTCTTATCCAAGCTTGTTTTAGTGTACGGAATAGGGTATATTCTCATAGGTACAGACTTTGGATTACTCAGAGGACTAATCTCTCTTGTGCATGGTTCTTCACTACAGCTGTTGTTAGATAGAATGACACTCTCGTCACTTGCTAGACTAGAAGATGGAATGTAAGCAGGAATCAGTGTGCCCTCACGTGAAGTACTGGATGAAGGGGTTTCTATAGTGCTAGTGAACATACATTCTTGACCATGTTCATTAGAGTGAATTTTTTGCTCTATGCTAGCGGCTTTGATAGGTCGTTCGTCTAGCAAACTGAATACTTCACGATGTCCTATCTTGGTTGAGATGTATCCTAAAGCCAATTGAATGGTCACCTCATATTCGTAAATCCAATCTTGACCTAACACTACATCTTCGAGTAAATCCTGATCGTGACACACTAATAGCTTCTGTTCCATAGTGTTGTTGCCAAGATGCAGAGGTAAGATGATTTCACCTATACATTGAGTAATTGTTCCTCCTATTCCTATCAACTGTGCCATCGATGGACGTAATTCCTCCTTGAGTTTCTGAGTCAAAGAAAGTTTGATACAACTTATGGCGGCTCTTGTGTCAATGAGAGCATCCACTAAGTGGTACTCCATTTTACCCGCTCCCAAATTTAAATATGGTTGTGTTCTCTGTGGACCTAGGTTTTTAGTGGCTCTAAAATTAGCCATTGGGATGAATTCTTCTCCTAGTCTATATCTCTCATCTCTCTCTCTCTCATCCACTCTTTCCATTTCTTAATTCGTTCTAGTGCTTTCTATCTCACTTCTTCTTGTATCCTTTCCTCTTCGAGGCATCTATTCTTTCCCTTGATTAATCGTGACATTGTTTCTTCAGTCAACGGTTCTAGATATTTTTTCACTCGACATCCACTCATATAGTTTGGTAATACTTCCCCATCTAGGGTTGCTAAGTTGACGGCTCCACTTGTCGATATACGATTGATGATTAATGGGCCATATCCTCTCTTCTACAACTTCTTAGCGTGTTGTTTCAAGGTATATACCAAAATTAAATCTCCTTCCTTCAAATTTTTGTCTTTAATATGAGCATCAAAGTAGGCTTTCTGTCGTCGTTTAGCAGCATAAATGCTTGCTACTGCTTGTAACCTAGTTTCATGAAGCTTTTCTATTTGATCCAATTGAGCTGATAGTTCATGTCCCGTCCACTCGTAAGTTGTTGCTATTTTGAGAGTGGGAATTAAGAAATCAATTGGCAAAATAGCATTTTGTCCATACACTAAGTTAAAAGGAGTAGTGCCTATGGCGGTTTTGTAGGCTACTCGAAATGCCCATAAAGCATGATGTAATTGCTTATCCCAATCCGATCTACCATTGTTAACAATTTTTGTGAGAACTGTACACAAGATTTTATTCAAACTTTCGGCTTGTCCATTGGCTTGTGGGTGATAAGGAGCTGATTTCTTATGAATTACCAAGAATTCATTCAATAAGGCTTCTATAACTTCATTCACAAAGTGCGTACCTCTATCACTCACAATTTCTATTGGTAGTCCAAATCTAGTGAAAACGTTCTCAAAGAGAAATTTGGCCGTAGTTCTTGCATCATTTTTCTTGGTTGCTTTGGCTTCAACCCATTTGGTCAGATAGTTTGTGGCTATAATTATATATTCGGCATGGGATCCTTTTGCTGGTGGGCTAATAGGTCCTATGAAGTCTATTCCCCATTTAGTGAAAGCTCTGGCACTCATCATGGGTCTCAATGGCATCTCATCTCTTCTAATTGGATATTTTGTTCGTTGACAAGTATCACATCGTTGCACATACGTTAAGGCATCTTGATGTAGAGTTGGCCACCACATTCCAGAAAAGAGGATCATTTTTGCTGTTTTATCTGCAGAGAAGTGTCCTCCTGCAGCTCCTGTATGTGCCATCTCTAAAACAACAAGATATTCGTCTTCATGAATGCACAATCGTAATTGATTATCTCTCCCTCGCTTGAAAATTTGTTTTCCTATAATGGCATAATCCTTGCTTTGTTCTACAAGTGCACGTTTCCTTGTTGAAGTGGCTCCTTCTGGGTATTCTTGGGTCTTTAAGAATTTTACCAAAGGCGTGCTCCATCTTGGTGCTACTGTGGAGTAGCATAGAGTGGAGTTCTCTTCTGGATTTTGTTCTTGACAGGTTTGGCAGGCTGATACATAGTTATGCGCATCCCTCTGCATGGTTGGCCAATATATACCTAATCTCCTCAGGGTTTGCCATGTTCCGTTTGCATTCACATGAGTTTTCCATTGATTTACATGTGCTTTCTGAAGCCACATTTCCTGTTCCTCCTCTTCAACGCATCTCATTAGCAATCCACTTGAATCTTGGTGATACAAACTTCCTGCAATGATATGAAGGTTTTTAGTCTTCCAAAGGTCTTGGGTTCGGTTTGGTGTGATCCCATCTTTAGGTCCATGCGTGAGTATAGGGATCAACTTTTCTGCCCATTGGGGACATACTTCCAGGTTAAACAGGTACGTATCTGGCAGATCATCTGGTACTCCTATGGGTGGTTCTCCATGGGTCATTCTTGATAAGTGATCTGCTCTTATGTGGGTATTTCCTTTCTTGAATACTACCTCAAAATCAAATTCCATTAGCAATAGAAACCATCGTACTAGTCTTCCTGTATTGCAAGGTTTATTGACTAAGTATAGTAGGGCTTGATGATCAATGAAGAATTTGAATTTGTTTGCCAAGAGGTAATGTCTGAACTTTTTCACTGTGTACACCATCCCTAGGCCTTCTCTCTCAGTTGTGGTATAATTGCGCTCGGCTTGATTTAATTGTCTATTGGCATAGGCTATAGGGTGGTATAGCTTTCCTGTATCTGTAGATTGAGCTAAGATGCAACTAATGGCAAACTTGGAAGCATCCACATGAATGTGAAATGGCTTATTCCAGTCAGGTACTCGAAGAATTGGTGCTGAACTCAATCGATTCTTTAACTCATTAAAGGCTTTCTTACATTCTTCGGTCCAATTAAATTGAGTCAAGAGTGCATAGAGAGGTCTAGCAATTATGGCATACATATGTATAAATCTTCGATAGTATCCACAGTGTCCCATAAATGCTTGTACTTCTTTAGCCGTCTTTGGTCTTGGTAAATCCAAAATTACTTTGATTTTGTCTTCATCAATTGAAATTCCATTTTTAGAGACAATATGTCCTAATATTTTTCCTTGTCGAACCATGAAGACACATTTTTCTAGATTGAGGCATACTCGATATTGTCGGCATTTGGCAAAGATCTTTTCTAGTTCAGGGATGTGCTCTAATTGTATAGCTGAATAAATACATAGATCATCCACGTATACCTCCATACTCTTTCTCAGGAACTCTTTGAATACATGGCACATCAATCTTTGGAAGGTGGCTGGGGCATTCGTTAGACCAAAAGGCATGACTCTAAAGGCGTATACTCCCCATTCAGTTGTGAAAGCGGTTTTGTGTTGGTCCTCAGGAGCTATGGCTACCTGATTATACCCTGAAAATCCATCCAAAAAACTATAAACTTCCTTCCCTGCCACTCTTTCCAATAGGTGATCTGTGATGGGTAATGGATAACTATCCCTTATGGTCGCGGCATTTACTTTCTTCAGATTGATGCACACTCTTAACTTCCCATTCTTTTTCGGTACAACCACCAAAGGTGACACCCATTCCGTGTGCTCAATCTCATATATGAATCCAGCATCTAACAACTTATCTATCTCTTCCTTTATCTTTGCTGAATACACATCATTATATGTATACGGTCTTTGTTTAGAAGGTTTGGCTTCAGATGTCATGGGGATTCTATGGGCACATATAGATGGATCTACTCCTTTCAAGTCCTTATAGGTCCAGGCAAAGACATCCCAATATTCCCTTATGAAGCATATTAACTCTTGTTCTTCCTCCATTGAGACATCCTGTCCTATGAAAGTACATCGTTCTTCTCCTTCCTCTACGGTTACTACTATCTTCTTGGTTTGTTCTTTACTGTCATATGCTATTCCTAGCTGTGCTTCTCTTTTAGGCATTTGAATAGCAATTTTTCTCTCTTCCACTTCATATTTTTTGAAGTGGGCTAGCACTTCAAACTGATCTTGTGGCTTGTTTTCTTCACCTTCTGGCTCTTTATCTAACTCCAGCTCTTCTTCCTGTGTAGGTTCTTGGTTGTTTTCATTAGCTGTGACACCTATTTGTTGATTTTCATCCTCTGGTTCCATAGGTTCTTGTTCCATCTCAATGCTCTCATAGTCCTCCTTCCATTCTTTCTCTATTACTTCTCCTTCTTCAGCCTCCTGAAGGACTACTACATATAGACTTACGTCATATCCTTCCTCATCAATACATTCATTCATAGTTATTACTTCTTCGTTCATACATACATCAAGGGTCGCTAAAATCTCCATCCAACCGTGAGGTTCAAACTCTTCATCCAAAAAGACTTGAGGCATGTAAGCTGGATCTTGTACAGACCTAGATACTCCTTGCCTTTGCTGCCATCCCTTTCTCCTATCCTCTTCCTTTTTGGCAGTTTGGCATATCCATAGATGAGTGTCCTCGTTCATCCAAGATTGGTCACTAGAACCTATGCTGTGAATTAACTGATCGTCTTCCTCCTTATGAATTTGATTCCGTTGTAAGGGGGGAACATCTTGATATGTATAAGTGTGGAGATTTATTCTCGTGGTAGTTCATTCATGTTGTAGGTATACAACATCTTTTCCCCAATCTTGCACAACCTTTAATTGTCTCATGAAAGGTCTCCCAAGTATCATTTCATAATTGCTCGCCCTTTCAAATTGACATATTGCTAAGGTGTGTTCAAATTCAACTCCGCATGTGGTAAAAATTATTCGTTCCAATAATCCCAAGGGTCTTTCTGTGTGTCTGTCTGCCATTTGTATCTTCATACGCGTTGGTCTTAAAGCTGGTTTTCCCCATTTCTCCCAGATTTCTCTAGTAGCAATGCCTACACCAGCTCCGGAATCTAAGATGGCTTTGGTGGTATAACCCCTATAAGTAATTGGAAGGCAAGTGTTTCCTTCATCTCCCTCACTAAAATCTCCTACCTTATCCACTGGGATCTTTACTGTGTTTACTTCATCAGATATCTCTTTTTCTTCCGTCTTGATCTCCAATTGACTGGTTAATTTCTCCTTCAAATGTGGTTTAACCTTCAACAGTTCTTCTAACATTAGGGTACAAGGGATTTTGTCCTTTCTAAGGTGTTGTATGATATCCGATGTTTGAACTCATGGGTTCGGTTCTTTTTTCCTTATTGAGGGAATGCAATACAATTCTGAATTATGTTCGTACTCTCCTGTGTAATTTGGCAAAGCCTTTACTCCGTCATCTCCTTTGTCACTTGGATCCATTGGTAAAATTTCTTCTAAATTTAATTCAGGTATTGAACCCTCTACTCGCTCTTCCGCTTCTATCTCTTCAAAGGGTGGTTCTATTCCTTCCACTTTCTTCCATCTGTCTTCTTGGACTCTAGCCCACAAATCTTTAGGCCATTCCCCTTCTACTTCGGGAACAATGGATCCTTCCCTTTTATCCTCACAATAATTGCCATTCTGTGTCTTACTTACTTCGGGTTTTTCGTGATCATGAGTGATGACGCACTCTTGGAATTCTCTTTCGGAAATTCGGGTATTGGGTAATGGCCACGCAGGTTTTTCTAAGGTCTGTTGAGCAACTTCTATTAATTTTTTGTAGATCTCCAGCCTCTCTTTCTCTAGGTCACCTCTAGGATATTCTCTTTCATGTTGTTCTATGGTAGGTCCTGCTCTTATTCGTGCTTTGTATGCCTGAATCCACATGGCTAATTCTTCAGGCATGGGATCTGCTAAGACTGATCCTACCTCTTCTTTTTTATGCTTTCCATTTTTATTTTCTTTTTCAAATTTCTGTTCCTCTTTTGAGTTTTGTTCACTCTTCTCATTTTCCTTCTTCTGCAGTAACTTCTTTTCTTTTATCCTATCTCTACGGTTCTTCCATCTTTGAGTTCTTTTACTTACAACACTTTTCTCAGGCTCTTCCAAGTCTTCAACTCTCTAAGGTGTGGGTGTATTCATCTCTCTATCGCTTTGAGTGTTTTCCTTAGAGGACATGCATTCAAGAGATGATCAATGCAAATGAACTACTTAAAGAGTGTAAACAAGGCAAAGACTAATCTAAACAAGCTTCAACTGACATTCATGGTGTCACGATACTTGGTGCAGCAGCCAACAGTAAATTGAGCTTTTCTCTCAGCTCCGAACTCTAAATATAGCAAATAGCATATGCATTTCGAAGCTCTCAAGAAGACGCATCCAATGCTAGTAGTTTCAGTCAATTTTGAAACTCCTACTTCAAGTTATGAGCAAAATACGGAGTCGCGGGAAATACCTTCCTACACTTCAGCATTTCCTACGCTTCGCACACACCTTAACAACAGCAAACAAACACTTTCATGGATAGACAACACTTCCTAACACTCTTTCCAAGCAATACACATGCACACAAGCTCACAAAGAAGAAGATACAGAGAGAAGAAGACACAAATTCGAATTTCTGTGCTCTTGATTCTCACAATGGCAAAAAGTCCTTTACAAAGAGTCACATTTGACTTATATACTTGTGCCCTAAAAATGGTCCTTTCACACAAGAGACCGGCACTTTATTTACTAAAAGACTACTTTTCTACTAATTTACATGGGTAAACTACAAATCTTCTGTGGGGATGCATCTAGAGGACTCCTCTAGTGCATTTACAATGGAAGATATATTACAAGAATGGTTATAATACAAAAATTGGGTCTCCAAATCGGAAAAATTTTGGGGCCCATCTTTTTCTCTGCCTTGTGCTTTCTTTAGCTCTGCAACAGTTGTCTACTATGCAACTAAAATAGATGGCTCTATCCAGGGATGAAGATATAGCATGGCTAGTGAAGGATTATATCCTCACTCAAATCAATGTACATATTTAGGAGGATCAAATAGAACAGCTGAATCTTGGAACTAAGTGTTCACCTTAAATGGTAAAGATCGATGCGGACTTAGTTGGTCCATTTTGGCAAGTCCTACTTCAACTATTAATGGGGTTTAAGGATGTATTTTCCTAGGATTATTGTGATATGAATGGGTTAGATCCTCGATTTTATTAGCATAAGATTGCACTCAAACTTGATGCTTCCCCAGTGGTTCAACAACATTATAGAATGAATATGAATTTTCCAAAACAGATAAAGGAAGAACTCGATTGATTGTTGAAAGTGGGACTCATAATTTTGATAAAGTATCTTGAATGGGTATCCCTTATTGTAATTTTGCCCAAGAAGAATAAATGATTGAGGATTTGTGTGCACTATAGAGAACTAAATGCTGCTACAATAACAGACCCTTTTCCACTACCTTTTTGGACACTATGTTAGATGAAGTTGCGGGTAGGGAAATGTAATCTTTTCTGGATGGGTTGAGTGTCTATAAGTAGGTCTGGATGTTGGAAGCTGATATCCCAAAAACAATATTCATTACAAATTGGGTGTGTTCGCCTATACCATAATGTGGTTTGGATTATGAAATGCACCCAGTACATTCCAATGTTGTATGTAGCAGATTTTTACCCCTTTTTAACAAGTTCTATGCATGTCTTTCTAGATGATTTTTTAGTTTTTAGATATTGGGTAGATCATTTAGGGTAGCTACACCTCTCGTTTATGAAGTGCCATGAAGTTCAATTGAGCCTGAATCCAGCCAAATCCATCTTTGGTGTTAAATGTGGGAAGACTTTAGGGCATATCATTTCCCATCCGGGGATTGCAGTCAATCTAGACAAGATCAAAGTGGTTTTATAAGTACCCCCACCATGTACTCCAAAAGAAGTCCTATGGCTTTTAGGTTAGATTTACTGGCATGCATGCCATTTACAATATTTCGCTCATATTGTGATGCCATTGAACACTCTGGCCCATGTCAAGCCTTTGGAATTTCAATGGACTCTAGAGAGTGATATGGCATTCCACCATTTAAGGACTTTACTCACGCAAGCACCTATTTTGCAATCTCTCTTTTGGTCACAACTATTCCATATATTTGTCAATGCTTTGGATATTTCTATTGGAGTTGTGTTGATGTAGAAGGCAGGTAGATCATGGTTCACACCAATTTATTATGCCAATCAAGGATTGACCAATGCAAAGAAAAACTATTCATTCACTGAACGAGAATGTCTTGGTCTCATTTATTCTATAAAAAACTTTTGGCATTATTTGTTGGGTCGGGCCTTTACTTTTCATGTGGACCATTTTTCCTTGGTTTATTTAGTTAAGCAGCAAAATCTGGTGGGTAGATTAGCTCGATTTGTGCTTCTTTTATAGGAATTTGATTACAATGTAGTCCATCATCCGAGCTCTTATCATATTATTGCTGACTTCCTATCTCGATTAGATAATGGTGAGACACTAGATGGAGTGGATGACTCCTTTCTTGATGTGGACTTATTTCATATCAATCTGAGCCAAATATAGGTATGCCCACCTGGTATGAGGAAATGTTTTCTTTTGTGGAAACTAGTGTTCCACCATCTCACTTGTGATCTACAACCTAAAAGAAGTTGGCATTTCCTCTTTCATGAAGAAAAGCATCAAAGTCATGTGACATGTATTCACCACCATGATATGTGCATAAAGTCAAAAGCTTGTCTAAAGAAAAATTTTCAACTTGAAAATATTTTGAAGCAAGAAAATACCTCAATTATTTGCCTTCATAGGGTACACCCATGTATGGCGAGTAGCATCATCAATGAAAGTAACAAGATATACATGCTTCCCAAAAGATGGAGTCTTCATGGGACCACATACATCACTATAAATAAGCTGTAATTTTCTTCTAGTGTGTGTATGATTACCTTTTGGAAAAGAAGCACGATGCATTTTTCTAAGAATGCAACTTTCACATGCATGCTTGTTAATGGACTCAAGTGTTATAAAACCAATAATCATGTCCTTCTTATGCAAGTAAAGAAAACTATTGAAGTTCAAGTGACCAGAACAAACATGCCAAAGCTCCATTTCAACCATGGAAGAAGTATGAGCAACCAAGGCATTTGAGGCAACCCTCTTGTATGTATCCAAGTGATACAAACCATTATATAATGTACAAATCATCACAATAATATCACCATTGCTGAAATAATGAACCATCCACTTATCATCAACGAAATGTACATGAAGAGAAAAAATAACTTGAAGATTGGTGGTGCTTTTGCTTTGAGACAAACAAATTTCTAATGATCCTCTCAAGAACTGTTTTATGCTTTCAAAAAACAGCCACTGAGCCTCAAGGAGAGATTCAACGCCAAAAATCTCTTTCATAGAGCAAAAAGTGTTGAATTCAAGTCCGTATCATGATACAAATTTGCAATGTCCTCCTTGCGAGTAAGGCATGTCTATGTAGGTCTGTCATCAACACTGCCAAGTAGAATAGCTCAATCAGTTATCGGATAGAATGCCATCGGAGCAGAGTAGCAGTAGCTCTATCAACTGGCAGATGGAATGCTATCGGAATCTTAATTGTTGATGCGTAGTTGCTAGAGCCTTGAAGTTTGTTGCACGATAGTCTGCGTATTCAGCGATAGACGCCTTCAGGCTACTGTTTTTCTCGGGATTCAGTGCCATTCACGGAGCTGCTCCTTTCTATGATAAACCCCTTGGAACTCTTTGGGTTTGTTGCGCGACAGTCTCTCTGATTCACGGTTTCTATGATAAACCCCTTGGAACTCTTTGGGTTTGTTGCGCGACAGTCTCTGATTCACGATGGACTGAGATATTACAATAGACAGGGAAAATTTAAAAGAAAAAGAAATAGTCTATCGCACTATTGGAACTCGTCTATCATTGACTTTCAAGCCATCTTTTTGTGGAACGTGGGCCCATCTGTGGCGCCTGTTGGTGCAGACCAATCACCAATTGAAGGCTTGGAAGGTTAAAGAGTGAAGGAAGGATCAACTATTGAAGCTTGGAAGAAAGACATATTCAGAGGATAAGAGAAGTGTACACATATGTACATTAGTATAGTCATAGGTGACTTAGATCTTTGTTTGAGTAAGAATCTTGTACAAATTATCTATAAATACTTTGAGAAAAGTCGGGGCATGTATGAGAGCATATGTAGAAGCCAAGATTGAGGAAGTTAGAAAACATGAGATAGAGAAAAGTTAGTTGAATTAGCTCTCATCACTCAGTTGTAAGTTTCTGAGCTAATGAAGAAAATGTTGCGCCCGATGTTTCTGCGTCTACTCCGTCTGTGGTAGATCATTTGTGAAATCCTTTTGAGGATATCTAAGTTGTTAGTTAATGAGTCTGTGGTTTGAATTTTAGAGTCTAATTGTAAACAGGTAAAGAGAATTGCTGGTAGGAACATTCACATGTGTTGAGTGTTCACAGCTCTCTGAAACAGGCGCACATTTCGAGTCCAAAGAAATGAGTAGTGCTCAGTGCACAGTGTAAAGTTTTACACATATGATAGCTCAAAATTTAAGTTGAGAGATAAGCTATCTTCAGTCAAAAGGATTTGGTAAAACGGGTTCGACATTGTGAGAACCAAGGTTAAGAAGTTAGGGGTGTCTAAATCGACTTCTCAGAAGTGCAGATTCAGACATAGGTAACTTGTGAAGTCAATTTCTCAAGTTATACTAAAGCTTTTGAAGTAATACAACTTGGAGGTGATGCGCAATCTCTAGGAGATGATACGTACAAAGTTTCATCAAAAACTTTACACGTTTGATAAGTCAATGTGAAGAAATTCTGCAGCAGACTTTTCTGTGTTTCATCTTTTTCATAGATTTTCTTAAATTTGATAATTTGGAGATTGGACCTCTAATTTAGTGAAGGTTTTGACTTACTCTTGATATAGAGGTGTTCTAAATTCAAGAGTAGGTTGTTCTTTTGGAGATTAACACTCTCCATCAGTGGTATCAGAGCAGGAGACATCAAAATCAAGGAAAGGAAGGTCCCGACTGCTGCAGATTCAAGAAGTTCAACATTTGAAGAACTAAGAAGTGAAAAGCTTGGAGTCAAAAGCCTGAGGAGAAGACTACTCGACATCAAGAAAGGCAAAAGGAGTCTAATTCGAAGTAAAGGTACATACATTGTTTGTAAAGCTTGAAGATTTCAATACACAGGTGGATACAAGATGGGAGATGCTCTACATATAGAGAAATTGGATAGGGAAAATTATCCTGCATGGTCAATGAGGATGGAAGCTCATCTTATGAGCAAAGATTTAATTGCTTACATCACAGGAGAAGAAGAGAAGCCACAGTTCAGAGATCCTAGTGTTCCAACTAGGGAAGAGTTAGCAGATCTGAAAAATTGGATGAAGAAAGATGCTCAAGCTAGGAGCATTATCTATATGGGAGTCAATGATTACTTGTTACCTCATATTAGAGGTCTTGAAAGTGCTACTGACATATGGAATGCTTTGGAGGAGCATTTCCAAAACACTACAAAGTGAAGGAAGGCATCCTTATGGGCAGAGTTTACTACCTTCAAGAAGAAGGCCTCTCAATCCATCTCAGACTATGTAACAAGGATGAAAGATATTGCAGATGCTTTAGGAGCTGTTGATGAAGACATTGAGGAGGATAAATTGGTAAGGCAAATCCTTACAGGGTTGAGAGGTGATGACAAATGGAAGCCATTTATTTTGTCTACAGAACTATCACTTGACCATTTCACTCCTGATTTAAATCAATTGTTAGGTCATATGCTAACATTTGAGCAGGATGTTAAAGGAGATGGTGACAAGAGTACAGGACATGCAATGTACTCAAAGGACAAGAAGAAGAATAGCAAAGGAAAACAACAAGCAGGTGAAGATGAAGGAACAACTACTCAAGCCAACTTCCTAAGAGGAAGAGGAGGTGGCAAAGGTAGAGGAAGAGGCAGGAACAATAAAGATGGAGGCAAAGCTTGCTGGATTTGTGGTAAGACAAATCACTTAGCTAATGATTGTTGGCATAATAATCAGAATAATGGTGGATATAATCAGAACTATAATTCAAGAGGAAGAGGTGGCAGAAATCAAAGAGGTAATTACAGAGGTAGAGGTGGAAGAAATTACTTTGGAAGAAATGCAGGTAGAGGATTCCAAAGTCAACAATACAACAACACCTACTACAATTATGCTTCAGATCAAAAGGAAGATTCAACATTGATAATGAATGCAACTTGTGAAAGGCAGAGTGAAGATCAAAGAGTCTTCTACATTGACTCAGGGTGTAGCAATCACCTGAGTGGTAACATATCTTTGATGACTGATTTGGAAAGTAAAGTTTTTAATCATGTTGTTCAAACAGGTGACAATACAAAGCACAATGTGAAGTCAATTGGATCAGTGAAGGCCAAGGATGGAAGCACCTTATTGAGTAAGGTTTTGTATGTTCCTACAATCCCTAAGAATTTGATAAGTGTAGGACAAATTGTTGAAAAGGGATATGAAGTAAGGTTCACTAATGATGGAGTATATGTGGAAGACCCTAGTCAAGGGTATAAACAGATTGTTTCAGGAAAAAAGGAAGGAAGATTATTTACATTGAAGATTCAAGGCAACATTGGTCATGCTATGTTCACATATGGAGGTCATAAGATCTTTGAGTTAGATCTTTGGCACAAGAGGCTTGGACATTTCAATGAAAGAGGTATTAAAGATATGGTTAACAATGGTTCAGTGCTTGGATTGCCTAATGTTGCAGGTCAACATATGACATACAAATGTGAGGCATGTCAATTAGGTAAGGCTCATAAACATTCCTATTCCAAGCATGGTTTTATGCACTCAGAGAAGCTTGAGTTGGTACACACAGATGTGTGGGGACCATCAAAAGATTTCAGTATAAATGGATCAAGGTATTATGTGATTTATGTTGATGATGCTACTAGGTGGATCACTATCTATGTGATCAAAGATAAGTCAGAAGTGTTTAATACATTTAAACACTATCATGCATATGCAGAAAGAATTACAGGTCATAAGTTGAAAAGACTAAGGTCAGATGGAGGGGGAGAGTATTTCTCAAATGAGTTCAGTGATTACTTATGGAATGCAGGTATAAAAAGGGAAGTTACTTGCAGGTACTCTCCTCAACAAAATGGTGTTGCAGAAAGGAGAAATAGAACAATTGTTGAGTTTGCAAGATCCATGATGAAGGAGAAAAATTGCCCTAATTATTTGTGGGCTGAAGCTGTAAATACAGCCACTTACTTGGTCAATAGGTTACCATGTAAAGCCTTGCAGGGTATGACACCATATGAGGCTTGGTGGGGTAAAAGACCTACCTTGGATCATTGCAGAGTTTTTGGGTGTGTGGCATATGCATATGTGCCATCACAATTAAGGCACAAATTGGAACCCAAAGCTGAAAAGTATGTTTTCATTGGCTATGATGACAAGCAGATGGGCTATAGATTGTGGAGTCCATCAACAAAACAATTTATGGTTTCTAAAGATGTTACATTTGATGAACAAAACACTTGGTATGCAGGTACAATCAACATCAATACAGGTGATGAAGAAGAAGTGAGTCAAAGAAAAGGTAAATCAAAAGTTCAGATATTTGATGAGCAAGAGAATAATGAAGTGCAGGTTGAAGTGGAAGAGACACCAAGATTTGATCCTGAATGTGAAGAGCCAGAAACCTCAAGGAGTGGAGAACTCAGAAGGTCAACAAGAAATAGGTGGCAACCTACAAGGTATAGTTATGATACTTCATTTCTAGCCACAAAAGATTATGCTTATATGGTGAATACAGATGAAGACCCTTCTACATATGAAGAGGCAAAAGGTAAGGAAAAATGGGAGAGTGCTATGCAGGAAGAATATGATGCACTATTGGAGAATCAAACTTGGGATTTGGTTCCAAAACCAAATAGTCAGAAGATTATTGGATGCAAGTGGGTCTACAAGACAAAAAGGTTTGCAGATGGAAGTGTGTCTAGATACAAAGCTAGACTTGTTGTCAAAGGCTTTGCTCAGACATATGGTATTGATTATGATGAGACCTATAGTCCTGTGGCAAAGATGACAACCATAAGGACACTTATTGCCATTGCTGCATGTAAAGGTTGGAAGCTATGTCAACTTGATGTGAAAAATGCTTTTTTGAATGGTTATATTTTAGATGATGTATTCATGGAGCAACCTCAAGGGTTCAGAGATAAAAGGTATCCAGATCATGTGTGCAAGCTCAAGAGAGCTTTGTATGGCTTGAAGCAAGCTCCAAGGGCATGGAACTATAGACTTGTGAAGTTCCTAAAAGAACTTGGTTTTAAGGTGTCTAAGGCAGATAGTAGCTTGCTTGTCAAGGCAAGTGAAAATGGTTTCATATACATGTGCATATATGTTGATGATATAATTCTTACAGGTACAGATGAAGAAGGAATACAAAGGCTCAAGAGGCAAATGGAAAAGGAGTTCAAGATAAGTGACTTGGGAGACTTATCATACTTCTTGGGCATGGAGATTACATATACTCAACATGGAGTATTTGTGACCCAAGAAAGGTATTTGAAGAACTTGTTAATCAAGTTTAAAATGGATGATTGCAGGGTAGCACCTACACCAATGGAGGTGAATCACAAATTGAGTAAGTATGGAGGTGAAGAATTCAAGGACATGAGACAATATCAGAGTTTGGTTGGTAGCCTTATCTATGCTACTCTAACTAGACCTGATTTATCATATGCAGTAGGGGTTTTGTCTCAATTTATGCATTGCCCAAGGAAAGAACATTGGATTGCAGGACAAAGGGTGTTGAGGTACATTAAGGGTACACTCAATGAAGGTTTGTATTATGGGTTTACCTCAGATACAAATATCAAAGTTTATAGTGATTCAGATTGGGCAGGTAATCCAGATGATAGAAGATCAACCTATGGATACATGTGTTATGTGGGAGATAAGTTAATCTCATGGTGTTCTAAGAAGCAACATACAGTTGCTTTGTCTTCTACAGAAGCAGAATATAAAGGCATGGTTGAAGCTGCAAAAGAAGTAATTTGGGTCAAAACATTGATGAAGAGTCTTGACATTATGCATGGGGTACCAATTATATATGGAGATAACATGAGTTCATTGTATTTAGCTGCTAATCCCGTTTTTCATGCCAGGACCAAACACATTGAGATTCAGTATCACTTTCTAAGAGAGAAAGTGATGGATAAGGAGATTGAAGTCATACATACTTCAACAAAAGATCAGATAGCTGATATGCTTACAAAAGGCTTGGATGGACCAAAGTTACAAAGGTTCAAAGACATGGCAGGAATAAAGAAGATAGTGAAGACCTCAATTGATGATTGAGGGGGAGCTGTTGGTGCAGACCAATCACCAATTGAAGGCTTGGAAGGTTAAAGAGTGAAGGAAGGATCAACTATTGAAGCTTGGAAGAAAGACATATTCAGAGGATAAGAGAAGTGTACACATATGTACATTAGTATAGTCATAGGTGACTTAGATCTTTGTTTGAGTAAGAATCTTGTACAAATTATCTATAAATACTTTGATAAAAATCGGGGCATGTATGAGAGCATATGTAGAAGCCAAGATTGAGGAAGTTAGAAAACATGAGATAGAGAAAAGTTAGTTGAATTAGCTCTCATCACTCAGTTGTAAGTTTCTGAGTTAATGAAGAAAATGTTGCGCCCGATGTTTCTGCGTCTACTCCGTCTGTGGTAGATCATTTGTGAAATCCTTTTGAGGATATCTAAGTTGTTAGTTAATGAGTCTGTGGTTTGAATTTTAGAGTCTAATTGTAAACAGGTAAAGAGAATTGCTGGTAGGAACATTCACATGTGTTGAGTGTTCACAGCTCTCTGAAACAGGCGCACATTTCGAGTCCAAAGAAATGAGTAATGCTCAGTGCACAGTGTAAAGTTTTACACATATGATAGCTCAAAATTTAAGTTGAGAGATAAGCTATCTTCAGTCAAAAGGATTTGGTAAAACGGGTTCGACATTGTGAGAACCAAGGTTAAGAAGTTAGGGGTGTCTAAATCGACTTCTCAGAAGTGCAGATTCAGACATAGGTAACTTGTGAAGTCAATTTCTCAAGTTATACTAAAGCTTTTGAAGTAATACAACTTGGAGGTGATGCGCAATCTCTAGGAGATGATACGTACAAAGTTTCATCAAAAACTTTACACGTTTGATAAGTCAATGTGAAGAAATTCTGCAGCAGACTTTTCTGTGTTTCATCTTTTTCACAGATTTTCTTAAATTTGATAATTTGGAGATTGGACCTCTAATTTAGTGAAGGTTTTGACTTACTCTTGATATAGAGGTGTTCTAAATTCAAGAGTAGGTTGTTCTTTTGGAGATTAACACTCTCCATCAGCGCCTTCTATCGACTTGCTTCAGCCTTTGTTCAAGACCTTTAATTTTTCAAGGAAAAGTGAACAAGGAACAAATTAGACCTTCGTCATACAATGGGAACACTGATCTTTGAATTACTCTTGTGAGCAAGCCGGCATTAAGTGTTGTGTGCAAAGGAACAATAAATAGCAAAGACAAAGGACTTGTACCTATTCTCATTTCTCGGGGATCTTTTGCGGAGGCCATAGTCAAGTGGTGGCCAATAACGGTTCTTGCAGAGATCTAGCTGTGTGTGCTTTCATCAAGGGGATTGTCAATTCAGTGTGGATTTCAAGAATTTTAACTTTGGCCCATCCCCGGCTCCCATGGCCGGTGTGATTCATTCCTTAGTGGTTAGCAATGTGGGACCCCCCACCGGTGATGGGTTTTTGCGAGGTTGTTGTGATTCCTCTCAGTTGTGCTCCCCTAGTGGTCTCCTTAAGCAAGGAATGTATCTTGGCGAAGCAAGAGGAACTGTTGAAAACGTGCCTTGTCGGCCAATTGTTCGGCCCAAGCCCCCCCTTAGAGTCTGTGCATCTCTGGCTGCATAAGGAGTGGTTCCCATGCGGCTTGGTAGTGTGCAAATGCCAATTTTTGCTAGCAAACCACTTACTATTGGTCTTCGAGAACGAGGAAATGGCATTTCAAGTGCTGCAAGTGGGCACTTGGCAAGCTTGGAGATCCACCTTATTCCTATTTAAGTGGTTCCCGGATTTTGACCCAACCAAATCTAAACTGCTACACTACCCGCTCTGGGTCGGGCTCCCTAACCTTCACTTTCTCCTGTAAACTTCCTGCGGGATATTCTCGTGCCGATTGGGCGACCGCTAGCCTTGAGGGAGGAGGTGGGGGGTTTCATCTATGAAGGAGCGAGGTATTCCTTCAATGAATGGTGGCACTCATAGATTTGTGTCGAGATGGATTTCAACAAAGCCCTTCCCTCAAAAATTTCCATCCACTTGGGGTAAGGGGAAGTCTGGGAACAGGAAATCACTTATAAGAATTTGCCTAACACGTGCTTTCACTGTGGTCTTCAAGATCACAAGATTAAAGACTGTCCTCAGAAACTCAACACCACCAAAAGCAAGCATACCAACAAGCTGCCAATGTGGATCAGGTAAGCGCTAGGGCACAAGCTAGTTTGCCTATTGCTGAGGAAGAGAAGAATACTAGGGACTTAGAGACTGACTCAGAAGGGTTCACGAAAGTTAGACATAGAAGAAAAAGAAGCCCTCAGGGGTCCACAGAAAGGAACACTAAGGTTGTGGCTCTTCTAAATAACTTGTTCTGCAACCTTGAAAAGGAGATCAATGAGTTGGAATTTCCAGAAGAGAATTTATACGAGACACCAAAGGTAAAACTTTAGAGTTTACCTCCTACAAAGAAGAAAAACATGAGGAAAACCAAGAAGGTTATACCACTAGTAAAGAGGAGGGTTTCATCACAAGCAACGAAAACAACCTAAATAGTGAGAGCTCCATCATTGGATCAACACTTCCGGAAAAAGTGCTTAACTCATTCCTGTAGAAGGTGTCACATAAGGGGAAGCAACCTGTGGAAATGCTATGGAAGAGCCCCCTTAAGGGTAAGATTTATGGTCAGGATATCTCATGTTTGAAAAAGGAAGATGAACCCAAGAAGAAAAAAGACAAGGTCCCTCTCCGCAAAGAGGGGAACCAGTGATAATGATTATCACATCATTTATGCCAGGGGGTTGACTTACCCCTCAAGAGTGGATATTATTGGACATTGGTTTCATGATAATAGCCCAAACCGTGATTTCATATGTATTCAAGAGATTAAAATCAATGGAGTGGACCTTCAGAAACAACTCAGATGCATCTCTTCGACCCATATTTGGGTTACCACTTCGCATCCCAGGGGGGCCAGTGGCACAACTATTGGAATAAGTAACTTCTGGTCTAGTAGACTTGTCAACTCCTACGAGGATCAGAAGCATCGTTGGATTGTTGCCTCCTTCAAAGATCCCTTCCAGTTCATTGTGGTCTCCATGTATACCCCAAATAGGGCGATTGAGCGGATCAACACTTGGGCCTCTTTGGACTCACTTTCCCACAATGTGCTACTTTGTGGGGACTATAACATGGTGGAAGACCCTTTGAATATGTGGGATAACAAGGGGCATACCATTGACGGTCAAGAGAAAGACATGTGGGATAAAATCAATCTCCACCCTGACCTAGTGGAAGTTAAAGATACGAATGATTTCTCTTGGTCGAACCTCCAATCTGGGGATGATCTGAGGAAAGCAAGACTCGTCAGAAGCTATATTGTACATAACATTATCAGTCAGTGAGGTCAGCCTGACATCTCGCAACACATTGGCCTCACCATATTGGATCACTATCCTATATACTCTCACTTTTAAGCCAGTTGCCAAACTCAAAAAAGCACCTTGGTTTCATGCTTGCTAGACGTCGTTCTCCCTTCCCTCTGTCCATCAGGAAATTACCTTGGTATGGAACAAGGCTTTCGCCAATGGTGCCTCACCGGCCAAGTGTTGGAGGACTGCAGTTGAGAAGACTCACGAAATTCTGGTCAGGACCCACAAGATGCTTTGCAATGTTCGAAGAAGGTAAAGAGAGAAGCTCTATCAAAGGCTCTAGCACCTTAAGGAGGAAGTGAACAAAGGGAACTACCAATACTAGATGGGACTATAGAAAATTAGAGGCATGTTAAGATACGAGGAAGAAATTCAAAGGAAAAACTTGCAAGTAAGGGATTGCATGGCGACCATCTCGAGAGTCTCTCCCTCGAGAATACCACATAGCATGAAGTCTCTTCTTGAGGCATCGATCTCAGATAATGAGATTCTCGAAGTTATCGATAAGCTCCCCAATGGGAAAAGCTTGGGTCTTGACAGCCTCACAAATGAATTTTCCAAGTCTTTCAGGCAGGTGATGACCACCTCATTGTGCTTGATTTGGAAAGAGGCTTTGGTTTTGGTGCCCTCCCCGAATGCCTCAACAATTTATCATCAAGTTTATCCATAAAAAAGGTAACAAGAATAGGAATCAAAACTAGTGCCCAATCACAATGCTCCAAACAGGATACAAAATCCTTGCAAATGTCATTGCCAACAGAATTTCATATCACTTGAAGGGATGGCTTACCGAGGATCAAAAAGGTTCCATCAAAGGCAAATCCATACTATAAGCTATTATTGATATCTAGGAAGGCCTCAAATATGCTGAAGAGTCGGAGCAAGACATAGTATTCCTTAAAATCAACTTTGATAAAGCATACAATAGGCTGGAATGGGACTTTGTTCTCGAATCCCTTAAAGACCTCGGCTATAGTTAGAAATTCACAAAGATGATTGCCACTTTGCTGGGAACGCATTGATGCAAATAAACATCAATGGTCAGCTATGGAAGGCTATCAGATTAAAACAATCTATTAGGCAAGGTTGCCCATTGGCCCCTCTGCTCTTCGCTATCTCCACGGAACGACTCAATCGTCTAGTGCAGCATCACATGGAAATGGGCCATATTAAAGGTCTATCTCTACCGCTCAACCATGACCAGATGATCATGAGACGTTTTTGCTGACGACATGAATGCATTTATGCATAATGATGAATCTAGCATTGAGGTCTTTTGGGGGTGCCTTAACACTTTTCATGAGGCATCAGGTTCTAAAATCAACCACTCCAAAACCACCTTTCGGGCCATCATCGGACCACCTCCCCAACAGCTAGCTAACCATGGTTGTCAAATTATCCCGTGGGGACAGGTCTTTCGCATACTTGGTATTCCACTGGGATTTGGTGTCTCGATGGCACAGAGATGGGATTGGGTCCTTTATAAACTTGATTGCAAGTTAGTGTACTAGAAGGGCATGCAAAACAACCTCGTAGGTTGTGCCATGGTAATCAATACCTTCCTCTTCTCCTCAATCATTTTCTTTCTCTTGTGTTGGAGACCGAAAGATCAAGAGCTTAGCAAACTGGAAAGAATGTGTAGAAACTTTCTTTCGATGGGGGGCTACAATAGGAGAGGGGTTCCCAAAATTAAATGGTCTACTTGCATCATCCAAAAAGAGTGTGGGGGCTTGGGCATTATGGATATTGAAGGCATGGAAGACAAATTGGTGGAAAAATGGATAATCAAGGCTTGGTGTAACTGTGAGACCTCTTGGGCCAAGCTCATTTTCAGGAGCAAGAACTTACTTACATTGGTGGGCCTCCCCGGTTGGAATCACCTTACCCTGTTATGCTCCCCAATTCTGGTTTCACCTAAAGGCTCGAATCTTGTTCGCTCCCTATCGGAAAACAATATCCTATTGGTCCAATTTGTCCACTAAGTACAACATATATATTACTTCTTGTACTTCATGTACAAGAAAACGCACCAGCGTGCATGGCTAAGTCATACACCTTTCAGCCAACCCAGCTGAGTTCGGATCCTACGAACGGTGTAGCGTGGAGGAGTTTTTACTTTTGCTTTTCAAATAAACAAACCAGCGGATGACAACAGTTTCGCGATTGATTTTGGAACACGATCAAGTGATTTATTTGAGAGCTTTACGATCGCTAGCTTTTGGGAATCGCTTTATTATGATGAAGGCTCTACTATATAATAAGAGTAGTGGCTCATTGTCTTTTATCCTTCACCTAGTGTTCAACACAAGCCTTGGTGCTTGGACCTCAATAGAGGTGGTGTTTCTTCTAGCACATGGGGAAGCCATGGTCCTAACTTGAAGCATGTTGAGGAGCGGCTATGGAGTTCTTCTTGGAGGAGAAGGGTGTGCTCACACTCTTGCTCATGGAGAGGATGAGGACTTGGTCATTAGTAGCTTGGTGGTGAGGATCGGCCATCTACATGGAGTATCTGAAGATTGTTTTCTACATGAAGATTTCGGGTTACTTCAAAGACATTGGATGGTGGTTAACATAAGATTTGCATCTTATGTTAAGTATTCAGGTACATATTCTCTTTATGCACATAGGTACTACTTGGAGTTTATGGAGGCAGTGGAATCCATATCAAGAGGAGTCCTATTCGGCATAGGTACAAGAGAATAAGTACATGTATGCTTTATGCATATTTGGATGAGGTGTTCGAGAAGGTATGGTCATATGAGTTTGAGGATTTCTGGCAGTAAACTTGTTAGAATTCTTTGCTACTTTTGTAAGTATGTGATGTTTTCACACACATATCTGACTTAGGGTCTTCCATAGCCTAAGCTTAGATGAGGGTTTGTTGATTATCAGTTTCACACTGATCCTTCCTCTTTCGGTCACTCATATATACTTTTCTATAACCTATCAGGTCACACATCTCATGTATATTCAGGTTTCATCTCCATACATCTGAATATGTTTCTTACATTTGTACATTCACTCATCCATCTATTTCTCTTCACATAGAGTGGTTGAGAGTTTTGCTCCCACATTGTACATTGAATATTGGTATATATGATACTATGAGTAAGTGATGGCTTATGTAACACTTACACATGCTGTCTAATCTTTCTCTATCTTTGTCTCATCATTTGTATGATTAAATGTGGTATGTTCATGTTTTGTCAATATTGGAAGATTGCTAGATTCTATGTTGTATATGTGGGACCTATGGAACCATGGACCTATGATATGAGCTATGGGCCTACCTCATTTCCAGCATTTGGTATCAGAGCTTTAGGGTTTTGATATCAGAGTCCATTCAGGCTCTTATATTCCTAGGTTCCCAGACTTCCAAGTTTACAACATATGATTTAAGAGCATCTTCTAATATTTGACATTTGACATACACACTTAATCTAGATGAGTAGAGATTTGAGAATTAGACAATTCATTCACATGTGTATTCATTAGTGTGGAGTATGAAGTTGATGATCTGTTAGCAACCGAATATTTTTGGAAGAGTATGCAAATACTTTACAAAAGTATTATTTGAAGTCCAAGACTTGATGAAGAGAAGGCTACTTCAAATTCAAGGAAGAACAATGGTTTGGAGAAAATGAAGGAATCAGATCAACATCAAATCACAGGTATCAATTTCTACTATCAGATTATCATTTGCATATCATGTCTTAGAAGAGCAGTTATGAAGAGATTTGAAGGATTCAAGGAGTGCTTTTATACACTTTCTATGTTTGAAAGTTAAAGGCTACAGTAAAACAAGCATCTAGAGG
The DNA here is from genome assembly GCA_020310875.1 of Ceratopteris richardii. Lineage (NCBI taxonomy): Eukaryota > Viridiplantae > Streptophyta > Polypodiopsida > Polypodiales > Pteridaceae > Ceratopteris > Ceratopteris richardii. Next base: position 124,226,198 of record CM035443.1, read on the forward strand.
TTTTTCTAGAGAGTTTTGAGAGATCTCTTTCATGGCAAGAAAGTTCATCTAAGAAGACAAATTTGAAGATGGGATGAGTTTTGTGTTCAGCCAAATTTCAGTTGTAAGTTGGTTGGATATCGAGGTACAAGAATTTGATCTAGAGAGGTAACTCTAGAAAGGTAATTCATCATTCAGACAAAAGATTGGTGAATTCAGTCATATCAGTCACATTTGAAGCAGAATTTTGATTCAGAGATATGAGGAGATGGTAAAACGTGATTCTAAATTCACTTCCATTGTATACCAGTTTGTTTTGTCTCTTACTCTTAGTACTAGAGAAAGAGAAATATTTCATTTCAAGAAGTCAAGAGTATTTGCTACTTCAAGATGAAGAGAACAAAAGGTATAGAAGAGAAGTTTGAAGATGTTGATATCATCATCAGGTGGAAGAAAGATGCAGAAGAAGAAAGTCCAACATTTCCAAAAGAAAAGTAAGACTTCCTTTTCTCTCATATTTTCCATATACTTTTCCTATTTTATCCTCTACATCCAAAGACAAGTCTACGAGGACATTTTGTATGAAGATAGTCTAAAGAAGAAGCAGTTTCTTGTTTTGCATTACACTTGGTCATGATTTAGTAGATTTGACAGAGAATTTCATTGAGAGAAAGAAAAGCAGCAGATATGTGTTTTGACTCATATATGTATGAGTTATGTTTGAGTTGAAGCTTTTTAAGCAGGCAGCTGGTATGTTCCCTCAAAGAATTCTTGGAGTGTCAATTCAGAGCTACTTAGTATATGACAAGTTGTAGAGAAGTATATTTCTTCTTTATCTAACTCTTGAGGTAAAAGAGTTTTATTTAGCAGATGTTGAACACTTGGCTTGAGGTTTTGTGTTTGGAAAAGTCACGTCATATTCAGTATTTTGAGAAAACTTCAGAAAATTCACATTTGTTTATGTACCAGTCAGTTGAAGAATCTACTTTCTATGATTGTCTAGATTTTTTGGATACATGCTTGTACTCAAAAAGGTGTTCCAATTCACATTCTAGCACTTGATTAAAAAGTGTATTTAGCCAAAAGAAAGTCAAGCAGGTACTCTCACAGTTCACCTGGGTAGAATATGAAAAGATGAAGTATCAACTTGCAGCTTTTGGAGTTCTCAAGGTGAGAAGTTTGTCCACTTATGTTTCAAGTAGGAGTTGCAGATTCTATGAAAGGATTTGTTTGAAGAAAATTTTTACAACTTTGTAAGAAGCATGGACACTTAGAGACATTTAGGTAACAAATCAAACATTCAGTCATAAAGGTTTGATGAGAGCAGATTCTACACAGGAGAGATCATTGATCTTGGATGATCTTGAATGATCATGAAGATCTTGAGTATTTATGAGTCAGTTGTCTATCCTTTGTTTGTGAAGATTCTTAACATTGGAGGAAGTAAGTCAAAGATTCAGATTCTTTTAGATTTGTGTTGCAGAGAGATAGAAGAAGGTACTTGTTATGTTGTAGAAGGTTATGAATCCTAAAATGCTTTCAGCAAGGTTTTTTATTGGATCAGCTAAGCTTATTCTAGATTTTGGGAAGCTGAAAAATGATAGGGAAAGCTATTGGCATGTGCATAATGCTAATAAAAAGGGTTTAGAGATTTTGTTTCAGATACAGGTATTGATTGCTGAAGATCAGATTTATTGAAAAAAGGAAGACGTTCCAAATTTCATAAAGTCTGATATATTTGAAGAATTCTGGATACTAGTGTTAAGTCATCCAGGGGGGTGATGAAACATGAAGACTTATTTTCAGCTATATATGAAAGAATACAGAGTCATACCTATATGGATTCCTATTTTAGGTATTCCTATATTTCCTTTGTCAGGTTCTCTTTATGTTCCAGCTTTGAAAGAGGAAAGAAGAGGGATAATGTCTGGGGAAAGTTTGTGCTAGGATGTTCCTGTTCAGGAGAAGGTTCAAAAGTTCTATTGAAGAGAAGCTTGATATTTCAGAGAGGTATGTTTGAGAAGTGCGCACATATATGTTGATACCAGATTTTGAAGGAAAGAGATATGAAGGATTTACGGATGAAGGCATGATGATATCATAGATATGATATTTTGATGAGACTCATGAGTTGATTTCAGTTGCGTTGATTTGACTTGAGTACAGTCAGAGATGAGCCAGCGATGTTCATAATACACTAAGTTGTGAGTTCTCAGTCACAGGTTCCAGGATTCAGTTCCTGATTTTGTTTGGTGTATTTACATGACACAATAGAAGTACATTGAGAAAGCTTTTGGAAATGTAAATGCAAATATGTGGATCCTAGTGTATGTTTTCAGGTTTAAGAAGACAGGAGATAGCAGGTTTAGAGTCAGTACTTGCTACATTTGTTGTCAAGCAGTGATTGCTTGATGAGTACACTATTGGATATCTAGTTTGCATATTTTCTCAAGTATTATGGTTCATATTCAACAAGTTTAGGTTTTTTGAAGGAAAGTCAAATTCAGTTTTGAAGAAGACTTTTGAAGAAAAGATTTGAAGGTTAGTTCTGAAGTGCAAGAGTACAAGTTTGCAGCTTGTGATAATTCGTAGATCTAGACCAGATTGTACCAATATGACATTGCAAGGGGGATTATTGGAAAACAATATCCTATTGGTCCAATTTTGTCCACTAAGTGTAGCATATATATTACTTCTTGTACTTCCTCTACAAGAGAACGTGCCAACGCGCGTGGCTAAGTCATACACCTTTCAGACAACCCGACTGAGTTCGAATCCTGCGAACGGCGTAGCGCGGAGGAGTTTTTAATTTTGCTTTTCAAATAAACAAAACAGCGGATGACAATAGTTTCGCGATTGATTTTGGAACGCGATCAAGTGATTTATTCGAGAGCTTTATGATCGCTAGCTTTTCGGCATTGCTTTATGATGATGAAGGCTCTACGATATAATAAGAGTAGTGGCTCATTGTTTTTATCCTTCACCTAGTGTTCAACACAAGCCTTGGTGCTTGGACCTCAATAGAGGTGGTGTTTCTTCTAGCACATGGGGCAGCCATGGTGCTAACTTGAAGCATGTTGAGGAGCGGCTATGGAGTTCTTCTTGGAGAAGAAGACTATGCTCACACTCTTGCTCATGGAGAGGACTTGGTCATTAGTAGCTTGGTGGTGAGGATCGGCCATCTACATGGAGTATTTGAAGATTGTCTTCTACATGAAGATTTCGGGTTACTTCAAAGATATTGGATGGTGGTTAACATAAGATTTGCATCTTATGTTAAGTATTTAGGTACATATTCTCTTTATGCACATAGGTACTACTTGGAGTTTATGGAGGCAGTGGCATCCATATCAGGAGGAGTCCTATTCGGCATAGGTACAAGAGAATAAGTACATGTATGCTTTATACATATTTGGATGATGTGCTCGAGAAGGTATGGTCATATGAGTTTGAGGATTTCTGGTAGTAAACTTGTTAGCATTCTTTTCTACTTTTGTAAGTATGTGATCTTTTCACACACATATCTGACTTAGGGTCTTCCATAGCCTAAGGTTAGATGAGGGTTTGTTGATTATCAATTTCACACTGATCCTTCCTCTTTGGGTCACTCATATACACTTTTCTATAACCTATCAGGTCACACATCTCATGTATATTCAGATTTCATGTCCATACATCTGAATATATTTGTTACATTTGTACATTCACTCATCCATCTATTTCTCTTCACATAGAGTGGTTGAGAGTTTTTCTCCCACATTGTACATTGAAGATTGGTATATATGATACTATGAGTAAGCGATGGCATACGTAACACTTACACATGTTGTCTAATCATTCTCTATCTTTGTCTCATCATTTGTATGATTAAATGTGGCATGTTCATGTTTTGTCAATATTGGAAGATTGCTAGATTCTATGTTGTATATGTGGGACCTATGGAACCATGGACCTATGATATGAGCTATGGGCCTACCTCATTTCCAACACTCCCTATGGAAGAGTTGGAATAAGTTCAAACAATTTGTCAAAGTCAACAAAGATTGGAAATGGGTGGCTGGTTTTAGACAAAATGACTCAATATGGTTCCCGATCATGGGCATCAGAGGTGTGGCCTCCTCGAACCTCCAAATTGCTAGTTCAAAAAGTGGAAACACCTCTGGAAATAAGAAACTGGCCAGTGGATTAGATTTGAGGACATAGACCCTAAATTAAGAGTCAACTATGAAGAATGGACTTCCTACAGAGTAGATGCATCGCTTGGGAACGTTCAAAAACTCGTCTCCTTATTAGGCACGACCTGCCTAGCCATCATGGTCTTAGGTGGCACAATGGCAATTGTCTTCCCAATATTCCTAGAATCAAGGTGAAGACGGACTTTCACCTCTCTTAACTAGAAGTGATGCCTGAGACTGCATTGGGATTTGAAGTTCATGTCCTTATGGCATCCACTCATCGAGATCAAAAAATCGGTTCTCATGTGGCAAATTCTTCACCGTGCTATCTGGACCAACCTAAAGGCCAACAAAATCTGTGGGGCTCCACCATGGTGTAATCGATGCCACCATAGCATCGACGACCTTGGTCACATCTTCTTTGCTTGCCCCAAGTCGCTACTTCTCTGGCGAACCCTTGAGAATATCTTGAGACTACAATCACAAATCACCTCAAAGCAAGCACTCCTAGGTGAAGCAATCGGCTTCTCAGTGACACTTTGGAATGCTATAAGAGGGGAAACCCTTTGGAAGATCTAGAGGGAGCGGTGTGCCATGTATTTTGGATGCCCTCCTAAAGAGTGGTCGATCGAGAAGTCTCTATTCCTCCTTGGCAAAAGAATCTCCAATTGTAAGAGGTATCCACCCTTTAGGCATCATAAAGTGTTTCTCATAGAGAATAGTAAGGTCAAATCCAATTAGGTCCCGCATGAGGTGGATGGGACGATTGTTAACTTCCTTTGTAACATGTTGTAGGCCAAGTTCTACCCCTGCTTTGCGGGATTCGAGGGGTCCCAAAGGCACTTGTCCCATTCACTTGTAACTTCTTTCTGTTCTTTAATTAAAGTCTGGGAGATTATGCCATGGCCAAACTTCCTTTTATTTAAAAAATCTACATGAAGTCCAACTTTGGCAATCAACAAAACTAAAATTAAGCTCTTGTTGATACCAGGTACATAAAATGCATTTTTCAAGAGAATCACACCTCCATTTGCAACCTTAAGCTCAATTTCACCTACTCGAATGATAAAAGAACCAATAAGAATCATCCTCACTCATGACCATACATTTAGAATGCACATTAGGCAAAAAACAGCTGAAAAGGGGCTGTTTGCTAATGAGAGATTAAGGAAATTGACAAATAGAGTCTTTCCACCTGTACAAGAATATAACATTGCTGTCTCGTTTAACGGTATGAAGAAATTCTTTTTTTAATAAAATATTCTCTAAAAGCACCACTAAAGTGATTAAGAGTCTCATTAGAATTTTTCAGTTTGATGCAAGAAAAGATAATTTGGCACACTACACAAAGCATATTCTCAAATTTCCAATAAGGAATTGATTTTTGAAGATACGAAATATTTTTGGGTTCACAAAATTTCATGATCATTCAGCGACAGGGTTTACATCAAATCAAAAGTTTCCACATGTACAAAGCCTTTTTCTCAATAAATACTGCCAAAATTTGTGAATGTCCGTTTCTCGCTTTGAACATTCTTCTTCTTCTAAGTTTAAATGGCTTCTTCTTCTCATCGTCCTTCCAATCATGTAACCTCATGTGAGGTTTACAACAGAAGAGAGGATTCTTTGTGGAAACCTCTTTGTGTGAAAGAAAATGAATGGGTAACTATGCTTCTAGCTGCAGAGGTGCCCATAAAGTCAAGCGTGCCAAAAGAGACAACACAAGAAACCACTAGAAGGGACGTATTCTCAATTTCAAATTGAAGAGATGCGGTTGGTTTGCACGAGTACAACATGTGTACACCGCTAACAATCTTGTTCTAGAAAATCATCTGCAATTCCCTTCGTACTGTAAGTGAAGTTTTACAATGCTCTTCTATCATTCCAGTTCTTTTTGTATAACAAAACATATGTTTTTGTACTACAGATATCTTTCCTTCCAATATTGTGGAATGGCAACCTGTTGAATGTTTAATAGGAACATTCAGAGTTCTTCATAAGGAATATGCAGAACTCATGTATGCAGACAAATCTGTTCAATTTTTCAATAGCATAGAGTTATTTTTCCATTATGTAGATTATCAAGTGCCATCAAGGAGGAGTTCTTATGGAAATCTTGTACATGTACCTAGTCCTTGCATCTCTTCATTAGATTGAGATGCTCTTGATCATTCAACAGTTTCAAGTTTTCTATGCAAAATGAAATTTGACATCCAAATGGAAATGTCAGCAGGACGAATTTCGAGAAGGATAAAAATTCAATGGTTTTTGCCTATTCATGTCTAGGGAATGGGATAGCAAAGAAGTTCAAAAGCTAGGGGACATTATTTTATGTAAAGTTAGTCCCAATTCTCTTTCAATCCCCTATCAGATATTTCGACAATCTTTGGTTTTAGGATATGACTATAGAAGGTGGAAAAAAAAAGCTTGGACTTTGGATAGCCTTGGACTCAGAGGAGAGCTATCCAGAATTTGAGTTAGAAGTATTGATTCATCCAGATTTTCAATCAAGGAAAATGATTGTCACTGCAAATTGGAATCTCAAAAATGTAAGGGAGCTCCTAGAATACCTTGATGAGGTATCATCACAGTTTAGATTGTCAATTGATGATGCACTAGTTAACATTAGATCAGAGAATTCATTATCTTGCATAACTTGCCTGCCACCAAGGGTGATTAAGTTGCAACCCTTAAGATTGTAACAAGTTAACCCTTGAGATTCTTACATAATGTATCTCCCTCTTATAGAAGCTTCTATTGATACTTCCATTGAATTGTCTTTGTAGGATGGTGACAAAGAATGTGTGTTAAATTATGCATTTTAAATGTCTATATTCATATTTGCATTTTTTAATTTAATTTCAAGATTTTGATGAGGTTCTTATTGTACAATGATAAGAATATAAACCAAGACATTCTTAGATATTTTTTAGGTCCTTTATTTCATATTTGCATTGATTTTTATTTGCAAGAATGAATTGATGACTTCAATTATTCCCCTTCATCTAAACTCATATTGGCATTTTTTTGTTTAATCTTAACATTCTGATGAGGTTCCAACTAAGAAATAATTATGCAGGAACTTGCATAAGTAAATTCTAGATGAACAAGATATCTAGAATTCAATATCTAGTTTCAATTAAATTATTTGAGTCTATCAAAGGTACACATTAGTTTCAATTAAATTAATTGAATCTATCCATCTTTTCTGTCCTCAAGTTATGCAAGAGAAAGTATCATGGTGCACATAACAAGTAATATTAGAGAGGGTGGAGAACCTAGTGCAAATTGCAATCCAAGGTTTGATATTTCAAAATATGAAGAGCATGACTTAAGTCATAAAACAGAGGAGACTAGATTAGAGAAGACGACCGATTCAAGCGACTAGCGCAATCTGAACTTGTCAGATCACCCTTATCGCTTAGATCGGTCGTGTTAGCAAACTATCCGGAGAGACTTCAAAAAGTGACTTTGTGTAAAGGTTTGACTCATGAATATAAAAATAACTTGCAACAGCTCATCTCATGCAAGGTTGCTTAAAGGGGATGCTATGTTGAAATGGATAATACGACCGATGAAAGTGATAGGGGCAATCCAAAATTCTTCGATTCCCTATATCGTTTGTATCAATCGTGTCCTCTTTCTTCTTTACGTTCTTCTCTATCTTCTCCAATTTAAACTTTCCAATGAAGTAAGAAACCCACAATGCAGTCATATTTGTGACACGACCAAATTTAATTGGACCATGAAATGAACTTTTGTTTAACTCTCAAGAGGTTCAATACAACTATATATTTCTCAAGGCATATAAATATTGTTAAGGCCAATAAATATAATTACAATGACCATGTTCCAAATGAAGATTTGCATAAGTACATACAATTTGTACATAAATAAATCTTCCAACCTATGTTGGTTTTACAATAGATTTCAATCTTAGACTAAAAAATGATTCAACCCTTTCTATCCTTTTTGGAGCCCTCTTTTCTCTAATGCTTGTGGCCCTTTTTGGAGCTTTCACCTTGACTCATTTTCTTGGTCCCATGCTTCAATGGTGAGTGAAGAGGATGCCCTTTCTTTTTTTCTTCAGACTTCTTTTTATCAAGTGGAGGGGGTGGAGATGAGTCTGGATCATTGGGGTAGATTGCATGTTTCATAATGCCATTTATTGCTCTCTCTCTGATCAAGATGATCCATGCATCTGGATAGCTGATAAATTTAATTCAGGATTGTAAAACCTTCTTTCCAAGAATCTTACAGCATTTGCAATCACTCTCCAGCCACATGACGTTGCGTCTTTCTGCAATGGCACATGAATTTGTATGTATCCAAATTGCTTTCGTTCATTCAATTTAGCAATTCCAAGAAAATTCTGATCAATATGCATCTTGAGAAGCTTTGTAGCACTGCATTGTAAAGTGAAAATCAGAATGGATGGCATGGCTCTTAAATAGAAAACAAAATGTATAGCAACTTACACTTTGCAATTCCCATGTTGTGATTTAAGAGAATTGAGGAAAAGAGCTTGATATGCATGGAAGTCAACAATAATAAGACCCTTATCAATGAGTTGCATGTAAATATACTTTCTTTAATGAAACAAATATCTTTCCAAAATGAAAATGAATACTTACTTTTCAATATATGAGTAGATAACACATTCTACATCTTCTATAAAATTTTGTAGAAAGGACTTGGCATCTCCATGTTTATGCAAAAAACACTATGTCACCAGAGGATCTATGATAAATACTTTTCTTTGAACCGCTTCCTCACATTGTTGAAGAAGAACCCTACAAATCAAGAAATAAAAATTCAGTTAAGGAACTAGAAAACAAAGCAATACAAGAGCACTTTATGCCCTCTAGATAATACTTGAGTGAAATGTTGACCACACTATCTAATATTTCAACATGAAACTCCCTCAACATTTTGTTGTCTTCAGGTATAATGTCAAGGAACCATTCATTCTGCCATGCCATTGCAACATTAACTATTATCTACCCATCTCCTTTCTTAAGGAGCTCTTTATTTGCTTTTTGTAACTTTTGAATCTTGTTTACGATGAAACTTTCCTCTGTAAATAATCCCTGCTTTTTCCTCTCCTCCTCACTATTTACTGCAGTTCTAGTTTCATGATCATGAGTGACATGAGGGTTGATCTCTTCAATGGCAACTATTGATTTGGGTGCTCGGGCTGGAGGTATATTTAAAATATCGAAGAATTTTTTATCATGGTGATCAATATGAACCAGAGATTTATCAAATTTATATCTTATTCTTGAAACAATAACATAATCCTTCGCCATTAGTGTTACCCTATGAGAATGAGCAGCACATAAATAGGCATCATTCATAAAATCAATAGCAAAGTCCTCTACAGCTTCTTGCACGCATATTAGTGGTTGAGTTTGCCACCTCACATTGATAAAGGATGAGGTCTTCATCAAAGAACAGAGGTTGGTTGTGATCTGCTTGACAACTCTCATAAATGGAAGTCTAGGGATCAACAGTCCCACAGACTTTTGAGCTCTTCTAATTTCCCTCAAGGACTTTACATGGTACTTGACCCTTTTCTTTGAAGGCTTCTCTGATACATTGCCTTGACCCTTCTGGGAATTTTGCTCCTGGACATTTTGCTCCTAGGCATCTTGTTCTTGGGCATTTTGGTCCTGACTCTCAGGGTACAACTTCCTTGCTGTCTTTTTGGTCCTAGCCATATTCTACACAAAATGAGAGTCTTTAGGCAAGGAAGTGGAAAGGAAAGGCAACTTACTCTCAAAAACTTTGATCAAGGCCTCTTTCCACTGTCAGAGACACAACCGATCCAAGCGATAAGAGTCATTTGGAAATGCTGAGATGTCCCTTATCACTTGCATCCGTGGTGCTTCTTATCGTGAAGAAATATCAGTGAATACCATTTCCCTTGGAATGCATTACAGCTAATTCTTAACCAAATAAAACGTCACTTCAAAACTTTGATAAAGGACTCTTTCCACTGTCAGAGACAAGATCGATCCAAGCGATAAGAGTCATCCAAAAATGCCCGGATGTCCCTAAATGCTTGCATCGGTCGTGCTTCTAATCGTGAAGAAATATCAATGAATACCATTTCCCTTGGAATGCATTACAACTAATTCTTAACCAAATAAAACGTAACTTCAAAGCTGTGATCAAGGATGCCATTTAAGAAGCATGACCGATCCAAGCGATTAGGATCATCGAGAAATCCCCGGATGTCCCTTATTGCTTGCATCGGTCATCCTTGAATTCATCATGAAATGTCAATCAATACTAGTTTGAATATAGCTTACAATGCATAATACTAAAGCATCACAAAGCAAAACATAATTTGCAAGCTATGATCAAGGATTCGATGCCATTAAACAAACATGACCAATCCAAGCAATTAGGGTTATCCACAAATCCCGGATGTACCCTGATCGCTTGGATCGGTCGTGTCCATATTACCTAACATAGAGAGCGTTCTCTATAGAAATTGTTAAGAAGCAGCTAAAAAACTTGGTGGCGATGGAACCTCGACGCTTGGAAAGTGTTGAGAAAAAAAAATGAGAGAAATGAATAGGGAAGCTTAAATAGGTCTCAAAATTGAGTTGATCGTTGGTGCCATGTGGCATGCCATGATTGGTCCATGTCATATAGCCGTTGCGAATTCCAACGTTCTTTGCCACATGGCATGATTTGATTGGGCCACATCATCTATCTGTTCGGATTCCCAACGTACCTTTGCCATGTGGCACTCACTGATTGGTCCATGTCATTTGATCGTTAGTTTCTCCCTCCTCGCCTATAAATAGAAACTCCCTTCACCAATTCAAATTTTGAACCTTCATAGAATTTGTCTCATTTTCGTGCGTATTTTCTTTCATCCCCGACACGACCGATACAAGCAATTTTCCTCGTTTGACCCACATTGACTAGCTTTAGTCGCTTGCATCGGTTGTGTTTTCCTCTAAGACATACAAGAGAAGCTGCAGCTAAGATGGAGGGAATGAATGAGATCCTTAGTGTCTCTCCATCAAAGAGACTACTTGATTTCATGGTTCAAGAGGGTTTAACTATAGATTACTTTCTTGATGCAATGACGATATTCAACCCCAAGATTGATTTTGAAAACCTCCTAGAGAAATCAAAAAGTTTTCTTAAGGATGAGTGGGAGAAGTTCTTGGGGTTGATCAATGGTTGAAAGATTCTTTCTATTTCTCAGAAAACCTATGTCCATCCTCACATCTTTGGAAAGGATCCAATAGATAGGGCAAAAATCACAAGAAAATGCAAAAGGATATCCCCTTTGCCAGGGAAGCTAGATTTATGCCTAGAGCATGAAAAGGACTGCTGCTAGCTCCCTTTAAACATTGCTTTCTTGATATGGCTTGATCACATCTCAGTTGAAAAGCAGGAAAGTGTTCATGTTGAAGACGAGCCTTTCTTAGAGGTGACACTTGAGGGAAGCTCAAAAACTATGAAAGGTGTCATGGAGATTGTTGAGGAGATCAATCTCCAAGCAGAAGAAGAGTAGGTCAAAGGTTTTGATGTGGCCACTTTTAAAGTAGAGACTGCACTAAGGGAGCCAACTGAAGAAGTTCAAGTGTCTGAGAAGTCCCTACTTCTCCCAAATCTACCATTTTACTTTTTCTCTAAAAAGGAGTTTATCACTCTATTTTACATTTAGGAACTTTTCAATCTTAGGGAGGACTACTGCCTTGCAGCTGTAGCTGAGACAGAAGAAGTTGCAAGGATATTCATCAATGAGAAAGGAGAAAGAAAAGAAGATTTTTTGCATCTTGATTTGGATTTGTCAAATGAAGAATTCAAAGATTCATCACAAGCTCTTTCAAAATGCTTTGAGAAAGCTATCTCAGAGAAGCCAACACTTGCTAATGAAGAGTTTGATGAGCATCAAAAGCAACTTGGAATATACTCGTTTGGGCGCGGCTATTCATTCTTGGATGTTGCTGAGGACAAAGGAACAATATGTATTGACTCAAAAGAGCTCATTGAGGAGGAAGATGAGGTCAAGGTATGTTGTTTTATATATTCTCATGAATTTTAGGGTTAGGAAATGAGATGCGATCAATGCAACATCTTTAGATTGTATCAGTTTTGTCCAAGATCTCCATTTATAAAGTGAGAAATTGACCACGACTGATGCAAGCGATAAGGCCCATCGGATATTTTCCGTTGGGCCTTATCGCTTGCATCGGTCATGTTTGGACTTGAGGAGGAAGATGAGGTCAAGGTTTGTAGTTAAAAATATTGTCATGAATTTTAGGCTTAGGAAATGAGATGCGATCGATGCAACATCTTTAGCTTGTATTGGTTCTGTCCAAGATCTCCATTTAAAGTGTGAGAAATCGAAGATCGATGCAAGCGATAAGGCCCATCAGATATTTTCTGTTGGGCCTTATCGCTTGCATCCGTCATGTTTGGACTTGAGGAGGAAGATGAAGTCAAGGTATATAGTTAAATATATTCTCAAGAATTTTAGGCTTAGGAAATGAGATGCAACCGATGTAACATCTTTAGCTTGTATCGGTTTTGTCCAAGATCTCCATTTAAAGTGTGAGAAATCGATCACGACCGATGCAAGCGATAAGGCCCATCAGATATTTTCCATTGGGCCTTATCGCTTGTATCGGTCATGTCTAGGAGTTGCATGCAGCATTGATAGTAGACATCTGGATATGAAAGAATTCACCTTCTTCAGCAAATATAACATGTTTCTAGGTAGTTTGCAAAGAGATATCGATAACGACCAATGCAAGCAATAATGATCATCTGAGTTTCTCTCAAGACCCTAATTGCTTGCATCAATCGGGTCTCTTGATTTTTGTCTGTTTGTTTCAGTTACTTTTCATGACTCCTTAAGTGAGCTTGCACTTCATCTGACCTTGTTTTTCATTTTTACCACAGTTAACTATATTGGATGAAGACAACTACCTTGGCAGGGGCAAGGGAACAAGAAAAACCATAGAAGAGAAAGGAAAAGCCAAGGTGGATATTCATTCAATTATCCACTATCTTCTAAAATTGAACCCAAACACTTTTTGTGTTATTCACAAGCACTATAGTGAGGAGCCAAGATTTGCATTGTTCTCCTTGAGGACTCTATCAAAATACATGTGTTTTACTCCAATACCCTTTAATGCTTTCAGAGTTTTGCTGCTTGAAAGAGCAGCTGCATTCAGAATTTTTGGATATGCCCCAGGACTCAATGCTTCAAGGGTAGGGTACTTTCTTTGTTATTCAAGCTATGCAATGGCTGCAGGGGTGTTAGATTTAAAAAGCATTGCTGGATATAGGAGAAAAGAGTTCCTCAGATATAGAGGTGATTTGCCAGAGCCAAGCTCTTTAAAGAGACTCAAGGAATGACTTCATTTTTTCAAATTCTATTACTCATCAAATGTACATATATAGAAAATGCCCAATGTGATATAAGACATTGCAAATTTTTTTGGTGTTACTGATCCATGTCCTAATATTAATTGTCATTGATCCATGATCTGTTCTCTGGTCAAAGTCATCTGATGGTTATAGACATATTTCTTTTCAAAGTTTAATATATCATGAAATGTACCTACATGACATATTTATTTCTCAAAGAAATAAACGACATTGCAAATATTAAAGCTCTGTTTGAAATGTAGTCTTTTTCATTTTGTGATATTGATACATGATGATTTTGTCTGGTGATAGTCATATTCTTCTGATTATATTTGGCATGAGGTCCTTTGTAGTTGTCTTCTAAAGAACCACAAAAAGCTCTCTGAAGGCATTGCTCTTTGTTACTCCTCCTTTCCTTGTGCACCTAAAGAAGCTTGTCCTTGCTTGATAATGAGATTTTTCCATGCCTTGGGTGTTCCATATGGCAAGTGGTTCTTTTTCTGCAAAGAATACACCATGCACAAGAAGAATATGCTAGAAGAGCAGAAGAATCTCATCAGATCTTTATTTTAATTAAAAATAAATAAATTGAATAAATTATCTTTGGAACTCACAAGTAATATGTTATGTCTAGTCCCGGTTCGTTGGCCTGGTGGTTGGGCCTCTCGCCTCTTGAGACGGGGGCGAGGGTTCAACCCCTAGCAGCAAAATGTAGGGACATATGAATCCCAGAAACTGTTGTATGTGGCTGTTGGCCACCATTTGACCATTCCCGCAGTAGTTGTGACCGCCGTTCAACCCAGTCTTGTAAACCCCTGCTCTTGTGGGATAAGGGGGGTCCCATGGGTACTATGCCCTTCCTTGTACAGTTGCAATTTCAAAGTTAAAGTCCAGGGGAGTAGGCCTCAGCCGAACCTCCATTTTATATAAAAAAAAAAGTAATATGTTATGTCTTTGGCACCCCATGCCTCTATGATGGTTTCTATAAGCTCTGTGGTCACCTTTCTGAAATCTGTCACATAACTTTTTGATGTTACCTACTGCCTCATGATCTTAAAAAAATTATCTAGTTTGACCTACACTCTCCATTCTCTTTTTTGCTATTTCTCATTTTCTTTTTAGATTAGTAGTGACCTTACAATTTTTTTTCCAACAATTCCACATGGCATTTAGTTGCTTATCATTATGGTTGCTGAAGAATCTCCTTGCTTTTGCACCTCCCATTGAGACATCCTGTAGTACATCACCTCTATTTTGTGAAAACTTTGGATCTTTTCTTAGATGAACATCACCACCATGAAATTCCATTTCTAAAAGAAGACATTCACATTTTTTTATGCACTCATTTGCAAGAGTTGTAGGCTTGATAGAATATGCATAATCCAAGTGAAGATAGACCAACTTGTCAATGATTCTTAACTCTGCATGTAGTGTACATATGTGTACATTTTTCAATGCTATTGGAAGTATGGGATCCCAAATCATTGAAGAAGATGAGTAGTTATGAAGAGTAACAATTTTTCTGGAAGGAGCCTCTTTAGCTTCAGCTCTAGCAATCCATCCATTTGTGCTTGGGCTTTGCACGTAGTACAAGCAAGGGTACTTAGAATTTTCTCCCCCACTTATACCAAACATGCATTTGAGCGTCTTTAGGTCTCCACTCAAATGCCACTCAACTTGAAAGTTCTCGGAGTCTTTGGCATTCAACAATTCTCCTGCATGATGCCTTTGGATAACATTTGGAATGTTTGTCTGTGAGAATAACCATTTAAGTGTTTTATGGCTCTCAGATGGAACTTGAGCACAATCAACCCAACATAACTCCATTTCTGATTGTACTTTGAGAGATGGAGTATCCAATTTCCCAAGGCTATAGTCCAAAGCTTTGTTCATTAGTGCAATACTTATTCTCTCCATATTTTGATGTTTTTTAAGCTCAGCTTCAAAGTTTGATTACAAATTTCAACAGACTAGAACATTCATGTTCTTTTATATTATAAAAGTGAACCATGTATGTTTGAAGTTTTATAATATCAATCCATACATTTTTAAATGCATTGTAAGTGAAATGTAACTTTTGCTTTCCTACTTCGTAAGGCATGTTACCTTGAATATGTTTATATTCACCAAATAGTGATGTGATCTTTTTATTCAAGCAGAGCTGAAACTTTCCTACATGATGGGGTCTAGGCAATCCAAAACTTTTAACTTTGTTAAATTTTAAAAATTCACACCAAACTTTTGAGAGTGCTCTATAACCTTTCCTACTCACTCTGACGCTATCACAAATCTTCTGAATTTGAGGTGGTTCTAGTAACAGATTCATTTTTGTCATGAGTTTTTGGAAAACAAAGCGTTTCAAGCATGTATTTTCATTCAGTTTCAATAGTCTTAAAACATCATTTTGACTCATAATTTCATTACAGAAATGTACACGCTCAAAACTACTCAACATATTGAAACCTAGCAAATTTGTCACATGATCTCTTACAATTTTCATTCTTTTCTTTTTCTGGCCAGATTTTTCAGTCAAATCTAAAAAAGATTTTACTCGTTTTGACCGCATTTTCAAACCTATAGGGTTTTCTTTCATTTTTTTGAAAGACTCAAACTAAGAAGATAAAGTGGATAATTTTCTTTCTAGCTCCCTCATATGTAAATCCTTCTGATGTAGTGTGTTTTGTTGATAGTTTATGTATTGTACATAATTCCTTGAAATATCCTAGAGTCTTGAACAATAGCCTCGTAAACCATCCTCACCATCTCCTACAAATCTAATCAGATCATGAAGATTATGAAAAGGTGGATACCTTCTAGTTTGTGGATCAATTGGAAAAACAGATCCATCTGTCCATACGTCAATATGTTTCTTGCCTTCCTTTCGCAATCCATCCACTTCAGGAGGATGAAGAGCCCTTTGGCATACTTTTCTTGTCGTCATATACTCATGACTAAGTACAATGTTGATATGGAACTTTTCACAATGATTTTGATTGTTTGAAAGCTCAGCGAGAGTATTTGGGTTAAGGTTCTCCACGGTCTGCTATGAAAAGTGACCGACAAGTATCTAAAATGACGTGAAAGAGAGAAACAGGCCTGCTTTGAAAAGTAGAGTAAAAAAGCACAAAATGTGACCATCAATACACATTATATAGGTCTGTGAACAACAGGAAAATTCAAATTTTTATCACCGCCAATGAGCACAAACTTCGAGGCGTAAGATATCACACAAACTTTTCATGATTATCACACGAGTTTCTCTCTCTTCAAAATTTGCATAAGATACGTTTTAAATGAGCTTACATGGAATTTCTTAAAGGATTTGACAACTTTAATCCAGATTAAGCACAACTAATTGAAATCCTTCCATGGCCCTTTTTGGGCCATTTTTTAGGTCTTTAGGATTAGGGTTTTAGGCTTCTTACACATGCATACACACATATACACATATACATGTATATACACATGCATACACATATACATGTTTTAGGTCTAGGTCTTTAGGATTAGGCTTTTAGGTTTTTTACATACATTGATATCACATCCATGTGAACCAATTGGACCCTCATGTCATAAGCTTACTTTATAACACCATCTCATATGAGGCTTTGGAAGTGGAAGAGGACAGGATAACCAAGATCAAGGACAACAACAGAATCATGCAAGAGGTAGAGGACAATTTTGAGGTGGGCAAGCCAAAGACATTGTAGAAATTTCCAAAGAAATGATTCAGGTAATGACACTAAAGGATGCTCGAATTGTGGTAAACCTGGACACTTTGAACGTGATTACAGGTTGAAGAATCAAAATAATAAAAGGCAACAAAACAACTATGCATCCACAAGTGCAGATGATTCTGAGAAGTTGTTCATGGTTCAACATCATATGATGAATTCGATGTCTACTCGTGTTTCAAAATCAAATAGTAATGTCTGGTTTGTTGATTCAGGTGCTTCAAATCACATGACTAGTCATGCGAAATGGCTTAGTAGTTTGGAAAAATTTCCAGTTCCTAGATATGTTGAAACAAGTGATGACGCATCACATCCTATTGAGCATACAGGAAATATAGCACTATCTATGGAGGACGGGAAGGTAAAACATCTTGCTGATGTGCTACATGTTCCAAATATAACAAAGAATCTAGTTTTTGTTGGACAAATGGTTGACCATGGATTACAAGTCAGGTTCAATGATGATGGGTTATATGTAGAAGAGTATAAACAGGATGGACGATTAATTGCCGAAGGAAACAATATGCAAAAATAGACATATTGCAAAAATAGCAAGAGCTTTGATGGCTGAGAAGAATATGCCTCATTGTTATTGGGCAGAGCTATGCATATTGTTGTATACATCATGAACAAAACTCTAACTGCTGTTGTGTAGACAGAGATGGTGGATGCAATCTGAAGATGAGTTTGTGCTACTCTGAGTGCTTGGTGTCATCACTTGTTTGTACCTGATGCTTACCCTTTGGTTTCTCAAGGTGAAAGAGAAGAGCTACATTGCCTGCCACATGATTTGAGCATCTTGAGTCAATGTAGAACAGATGGTCATGATTTATACCTCGTTTTGAAGTCATGTTCATAATCAAAAGAGAATCTTCCTGCTCCTCTGTGTAGTTGTTGTAATCCTTTCTGGATTTGTATCCTCCTTGGTAGTTGCCATTGTAGTTGTTGTTGTAGTTGTTGTTATATCCTTGGTGATGATTGAATGTGCCTCTTGATTGTGTGTATCCACCTCTTTGATAACATCTACCTCTTTGGTTCTTGAAGTTCATGAAACACTCATCTATAGTATGATTTGATAAACCACAAATATTGCATGGTGAGGAGTTATAAGGTCTCCCCCTACCTTGCTTACCTCCTCTGCCCCTTCCTCCTGATGATCTACCTCTCCCTGCATAGTTGGCTTGGGAGGTAGTTCCTTCATCTTCTACCTTCTTGTTCTTGCCTTTCTCTTTAGACTTATTCTTATCAGTGTATAGGGTAAAAGAGCTATTGCCTCTTGATGAATCTCCATTCTTGTTGAGTTTGGCTTCATGGGTGAATAGTTGCCCCATGAGTGTGGTAAGGTCTGGAATGTGCATGTCCATATACAAGTCCATGGCAGTTGTGAAGCTCTCCCAATTGTCATCAACTTTAATACCCTTGATTACTTGCCTTACAATCTGCTCCTATTCAATTTCTTCTCCTATGCTTGCCAACTGATCTGCTACATCTTTAACTTTGGTCACATACTCTGAGATAGCTTGCTTAGGTTGCTTTCTTTGAGTTGTGAATTCAATTCACAACTGATTCTTCCTGGCCCTTGTGTTGGAAGAGAAGTAAGATGATAATGTTTCCCAAGTCTCTTGGGATGTTTTATAGTTCCTAATATGTGGAAGAAGAAAATCAAAGATTGAGTTGAGTAAGTAAGACCTTGCTAGTGCATCCTTGGCACACCATGTGTTGAGTCTTTCATGTTCTTCCCTTGTAGGTTGTCCTTTGCTTCTGAATATGGGCATCTCTTCATCTCCTGAGATGTATCCATAGAGGCTCCTTCCTTGTAAATATGTCTTCATCCTTAGAGACCATGCTTGATAGTTGTTCATGTCCAATTTATCAATGAAAGAAGGAAAACCATCTCCCATTTTACCTTAACTTTGCTCTGATACGACTGTTGGAAAAGATGGATGGACACTCCCAGTGACGAGTAGAAACTACCAAATCCTTTTTTGTACAAGCCCCTTGTAGCTTCAGAGTTGATATGTGGACCCTCTTAGCTTTCCAATGAACCATAAAAGTGCCTATGTACTTTGGAAATGATGTATGTAAAGATTTGATCAAAATAGACTACTTCTAAATAGAAGGATTCACGAAAACCTTCTATTTCTTATTATACACCTGCTGGTTGTAATGCTTAGTACAACCAGTACAGTATGAATTGGAGAAACTCCTTCTAGGGGTATCTAATTAGCTTAGTTAGCTAATGATTCCAAGTGGAATCACTTGAAACGATCAACTATGCACAGAGAAATCAATTTAGCAAATTAATAATTACCCCCGATTTTTTAGGACCTCTATAGAGGTTGACCAGTGAATGCTTGGACGCATATTTCTCCCAATTGGCTAAATGGATTTGCTTCAAACTTTGTCAGCATATAGATAACTTGGCTCTGATTTCAACAAGCTATAGATCATTGAATTGGGTGGAGAAATGTGAGATATGATCAATACAAGTTGGCAGTGAGAAATGACCATAATAGAGATATCATAGATGAACAATGTAGGTATAATGTATTAATGAACAATGTTGTACAATGTCATAGGCTTGGTAATCATAGCCTTATGATGAAGAATGGTGTAGGCTACAATGTAGGCCTTACACATGAACAAAATGACAATGGAAAGCTCGAGGAATGATCACTCTAACCACGACTTTTTAAAGTGAGTTTATATAGGAGTTTCATTCAAATTTGAATTTGAATTCAAATTTTGGCTCTCTCCAAAAATGAACCTTCATTCTAGGAGATATTCTCTCAATGTAGTTGTTACTTTCCAAATAACCAAGTCCATGACTTTTTGGTATGTAGTTACAAATATTCTTAAGTCAAAAGAAATGACTTTTACAAAGGTAAAGTGGTAAATCTCCACTAGAAATGGTTTTCATGAGACTTCACATCTTTATGAACCTCAAGCCAAATGTGTGGGCTTGGACTTTGCACCAACAACCAGACATTGCATTTGCAGTGGGCATTGTGAGCAGATATATGTCTAATCCTGGCAAGAAACATTGGGAAGCGGTCAAGATGATTTTGAGATATCTGAGTGACACTAAGGACAAGTGTTTATGCTTAGGTAGAGGGAAAGCATCCATTATTGGTTACATAGATTCTAACTATGCTTGTTGTGTAGACAATCATAAGTCTACATCAAGGTATATTTTTCATTTTACTGGAGGTGCTATCTCTTGGAGATCTCATCTTCAAGAATGTACAGCTGTTTCCACCATAGAAGCAGAGTATGTTGCATCAAGTGAGGCATGTGAGGAAGCATTGTGGCTTTCTCATCTTGCTTGTGATATGGGTTTACCTTAGCATGTATCTCATTTGCTTAGTGACAATCAGAGTGCCATTGCTTTGGCTAAGAATCCGGTCTATCATGCAAAGACCAAGCACATTGAGGTGAGGTATCACTTCATTAGAGATTGCTTAGCCACTGAGCGCATTATTCTTGAGAAGGTTCACACTCGAGATAATGCTGCAGATGCTTTGACTAAAGCTTTACCATAGGATAGCTTTCGACACTACTGTCGGGGGTTACTTGATTCATGATCTTACACAATCACTTGTATACTGTGTAACATGCCCATCAGATGGGAGGTATAGTTTGTATACTTACACTCAGGTATTCTTTATCATTCTTTATTTTTCTCCCATAGTTACTTTGGCCATATTGGCCTTTAATGGGAGATTGTTACCGTTAGTGTCCATGTGAAAGGCCAAATGGCCACTAGACACTTCTCTGTATATGCTCTTTAATAAAACATATAGTGGACTGGTTAGTCACAGACTGTAAGTTTGATTGCATTTGTAATACCTAAGAAGTATGTCTTTGTGCTCCCTGTCTACAATCTTTTTCCTGCGTATTTTGCAGCCTCTGTGCAGAGTACTGTGTGCGGCCCTAGGAGCTCAGTTTTCTACTACGAGGATATCGTCGTGAATCTCTTGAGAAGGAGAGCACGCTGTGGTGCATCGCCATTGAATTACTTCAGCTCTGAATCCTTGGTCCTGCAAATAAGTCACCAATAAGAAATTCCAAGCTCTTGGAGCTTTGCTTCAATCCATACAAGGCTTTCTTTAATTTGCATACATATATAGGATTATGTCCATCCTCATAGCTAGGAGGTTGTGCCATATACACCCTCAGAAATCCATCCATTTAAGAAAGCATTCTTTACATCAAGTTGATAGAGCTTCAAATTTCTAGATGCAACAAGACGAATGAGAACCCTAATTGTAGGCATTTTTGCAACAAGAGAGAAAGTCTCCTCATAATCAATACCATGGGTTTGAGCAAACCCTTTAGTAACTAACCTTGCTTTATGTCAATTTATACTTCCATATGGATTCCTCTTGATTTTGTACATCCATCTAGATCCAATTACCTTCTTAGATGGCTTGTTAAGTACAAGCTCCCAAGTGTCATTCTCCTTTAAGGCTCCCATTTCTTCATCCATTGCATCCCTCCAAGCGTTCTTGCTTTGTGATTCTTCAAATATGGTAGGTTCTTCATTGGTTGAATCCTTTGGAATGTAGATTGAGTGCTTGGTGACCAAAGAAGTATCATAACCATACCTCTCTGGTTTCTTCTTCTCCCTTGAAGCCCTTCTAAGTGGTTGATGTGAGCTCTCGGGTCCATATGTAGCATCTTACATCTTTGCTTTACCTTTTCTCTTCCATAGCTTTAGCCTTTCCAAGTCTTCTAGGTCAATCTCTGAATCACATTCTTCAATTTGCTTTGGTTCCTTTGGTTGAAGTGATGGAAAATCTTCATCCAAGTCACTTTCCTGTCATCATCAAACCCTGATTTGTTCTCATCAAAAATTATATTTCTACTCACAGAAAATCCTTTATTGGTTGGATTGTAGAATCTATATCCTTTTTTGTTTTGGTGATAACCAATAAATATGAACTTCTCTGCCTTGAGTTCCAAATCTCACATTCCTTACTTGATAAGGAATGTGAGCATAGGCTAAGCATCCAAAGATTCTACAATGCTCTAGACTAGGTCTCCTTCCATTCCACACTTCATATGGAGTGGTTCCATCTAGTGACTTAGATGGAAGTCTATTTATGAGATATGTGGCTATAATCACAGCCTTTACCCATAGGTAGTTTGGCAATCCCTTTTCATTGAGCACGGACCTTGCGGCATCAACAATAGCTCTGTTTCTCCTCTCTACTACACCATTGAGTTTGGGTGTATACCTTGTAATGACTTCGCTTTTAATGCCTCTTTCATACAAGTAGGCATCAAATTCAAAAGAGAAGTATTCTCCTCCACCATCTGATCTAAGTATTTTCAAAGTCCTACTTGTTTAGTTTTCAAAAAGAGCAACATACTTCCTAAATTAATTTAAAACTTCATCCTTGAGCTTCATGAAAAGCAGAATGTTCCACCTGCTACAATCATCTATGAAAGACACATAATATCTTGAGCCTGATATAGATGGCTCCCTACTAGGATCCCACACATCTGTGTGCACTAATTCCACACATCCGTGTTTGGAGGTATCCATTGGATCTCGAATTGGTGCAATCAATCAATGGTTGAATGACACCTGATCGTTCCTCCTTTTTAGGATCCATTTTAGAATAGTGTTTGGTCACATACAGATCACTTTTGGCCTCTTCATCTTTGGATGGTTTCTTAAGTTTTGTATTGTTTGTGGTTATTTTTTTGGTTATGTGGGGGCTACTGGTGCTTTATACTTCAAAAACCATACCCTTGATGATTGTCTTCTTACTATTGCCAAAGAGGTGAATTGATCTTCTTTTGATCTCTCTGCTTGGTTCGGACCCTTGCCTCTCCTTGGCTTCTTTGTTGAGACTTTGCTTGTGAGTGAGAGCATAGGGTTTTGTGCATGTAAGAGTTCCTTGGGTACCCACATGTGTAATCACCCTTGTGGAGATACAACTAATTTCTTAGGCACCCAAATTTGTACATTATTGTGGTTGATCTTCATCGATCGCTTTGGTACCCAAATTTGGAGTACTCTTTGAAATAGAGATATTCATTGTGCTAGTACTTGTTTCCTTGTGTTAGCACTCAAGGTCAAGAACGAGGCACAAGAACATGTCAAAGAAGTGGACACACAAGAAGAAGGAGCAAGTAGGGAGCTCCAAGAAGTACATGTCAAATTTTCTGAAGGAATCCCTATAAAAATAGTGATTTTCATCACTAAAAGCCATTGTAAATACCATTTCATATTTTTGTAAGTCCATTTTGTTCAATTCAAGGAATCCCCAAGCTTCAGGAGTATTAAAAGTATCATCCTACCAATTTTCATAATTTGTAGACTCCGTTTGAGCCCTCAAATAAGCCCTGGAACCTAATTTTTAACTATGTCGGACATTAGATTTGGACAAGGCCAAAACTATAAAAAGAGCTAGAGAGCTCATTTTTGAGGCTGGCTTTGTTAGAGATTGAAGCTTTGTAAGAGAGTTTTTTGTAATATAAGCTTTCCATTGTTCCTCTCTTTGATCTTGCCTTGTGTGTTTTTGTGTGTATGTGTGTGCATGATAGTGTGCTTCTCACTCACACATTTGTGCATTCACATGCTCATGGTCTTCATACGAGTCCTCACATCTCCGTGGATTGACAAGTAAAGGAGGTCGTCCTTACGCTTGAGATTCACCAAATTTTGGCGCCATTGCCGGGGAGAGAGCTTTGAGGATGAGCATTGTGATGATAAAATTGTAGATTTGCAACATTGGAAGGTAAAATTTTCTTGTTTTTTTGTTGTTAGTAGTTAGTTTTTGTGCACTTTTACTCCACTTTCCCATGAATTTCATTTTGCATCATTTCATCTCAAACTCCAAAAATACCAAAAAAGTCTACCATATTCCCTCTTTCTCTTCACTTTTCCTCATTTGCATGTGTGTGAGAGTGAGAGAGAGAGAGAGAGATTTTACAGGTGCTTGTTCGCATTTTCTGGTGCACTAACATTGCACCGCATCCTTTGGACATCACGAATCTACAAGAAACACAAGTAAAAACTTCATTTTTCTGTCAAAAAGTGCCATAGAAGCTGAACATCACGACTATCAGACAAAGGTGGGTATTTGGTTGAAATTTTTCCATGAAAGAGACTCTAAGGTAAGCACTTTCATAGATCTAAACTCAGTTTTTGAAATCACAAATTTGGCTAACCATCACGATGGTGACTCATCACCGCAACTGTGTATGACCATCACAAAGGTCACTAACCATCATGGCGATTGGCTCACGCCATCGCGATCACATCACATCATCGCGATGTTGAGACACCATCGCAACAGTGCCTGACAATCACAATCTTTAGTGACCATCGTGGTCCTGATCATCGTGGTTATACCGTTGTTGTTTGACCATCGCGATTGTGACTCATCATTGCAGTATGACCATCGTGACTTGACCATCGTCTTGTGACCATCGCTGGTTGACCATCATGACTTGATCAATGCGACAACGACACACCATCATGCCTTGATCATCGTAGCTTGACCCTGGTGATTTTTCCTGATCATCGTGACTTTGGTTGATCGTCGTGGCTTGACCATCCTGATCTCTAACCATCATCGTCTAATCATCATGGGTAGTCACGCCATCGCGACGATGAAACATCATCACGATTGTGCCTGACCATCACGACGATCAGGTAGAACGCTAGAATTAGGGTTTTTTCAAAATTTTTCAAAATTTTGGGGTAATTTTGGCCATTAATTTTGAACTCTTGTGTGCTTGGCATAGGGCAAGGTGAGAAGCGGCTATTAGAGAGAATCCTTGGACAAACAAGAACAATCTCTACAAGATTCTAGGAGAAGGCCAGGTTCGTGCTATTAAAACATGAAAAATCTAAGTGAAGTATCGCGGGTTTAGAGAGTGACTTTGAATCTACATGCACATAGTGGTGACAACGAGAACATAAGATACACATATTCACAAAAGTGTTTGAATTTGGACTTCAAAAACTCCTAGTATCGTGTCTCGTCTATTTTGAAGTACTCCAAGAGAGATCATGTTTCCCTATTTTAACCCCCCAAACCCTAAACTAGCATAACTTTCTCATATGAAATCCGTTTGTTGTGATTTTGGGTTCGTTGGAAAGCTCGTTTCAAGTACTATAGGTGGGACTAGGAAATCAAGTGAAATCCAAAGGATTTTAAGCAATACAAAGGGAAAATTGGGACTAAAAGATAAAGCTTATGAACCTAAGATCTAGCAGGCACTTAGGCAAGGATAGGCAAAGCATTAGATCATCTGAGGCCACTGTCAACCATACAACTAAGTCTTGGGCACAACAACTAAGTGGTTGTCCCTACACACTAAGTTTAGAAACAAGTGACCCAGAAATGTCTTTTAGCATGGAGAGACCCACACGTACCTCAAGAATTGCCTATTTACAAACACGAGAAGGTCCCTACAAAACATAATTGGAGTATATTAGGACCAACCAATCAGGTGCACGCATCTATGAGGATGGTCTAAGGTGACCTGTGGTTCAACTCAAGATTCTTTATCAGCCCTTTGGACTTGAACACCCAGTGGTCAAATTTGAAGAGGGTTCATACATTGGTAAGAAAGGAACTATGTATGTGGTCACCAACTTACCAAATAGGACAGATGAGTTTGGAAATATCATTCTAGAGAATGAGATAGGAGACCTAGAGCAAGGAGACCTAGGATGAGAACCCAAGCCTCCTCAAGGAAAATCTGACTTGAGGAGAATAATCACTCCAGATTGGATCCCTCAGGACAGCAAAAGCATAGAACTATTCTTGAATAGGGAAACGGAGGAAGCCTTTTGGAGATTCAAAACAAATCAACCTAACTCAATAGTCATCATCTATGAATTCAAAGACCCTCACACACCAGGCAAAGTTGGCTCCCTAGATAACACATGTGAGAAAATGTTCTTGGTAACAGAGCATGATAGGCATGCCTACACATGGTAAGGAGAATCATTTTTCCCTCCACCAAGATCTAATGTCTCCCGCGGCTTCCAAGGAGTAGGATCATCCCAAGCTCATGAAAACCAGAGGGAAAGACCAGGAGAGAAACCTGAGGTAAGCTTTGCACACAATGTGGGTAGAGATAGATCAAGAATTGAAGGTGAAAGACATGAAAGAGAGAGACATCAAGCACATAGGCATCAAAGAGATGAACAGGATTTTCCATTGCCTAGACCCCGAGACCCTCCCAAGTGGTCAAGGCAATGAAGAACTATTTTGATGGGTCAAGAGATCCTTATGATCATGTGGTAGAGTTTAAACAAGTGTTAAGAGCTGAACAAGTTGAGCACATGTTCACCCACTTCGAGGAATTTGGTTTGACCCTCAACGGTACTGCCTTAGCTTGGTTGCAACCTCTAAATAGTCATAAATACCAAAATATAGGTCAAATTTTTTCTTTTAAAAGGAATTTTCCTAATTTCTATTGTGTTGGGATCATTGAGCTTAAGAACTAGCGGGTTTGTGAAACAAAATAGCAAGTTTTTGACAACTTGTGATTTTTGAAGTTATCTGTTTTGGATCGATCATTACATTCATCAACTCCAAAGTACACTAGTACTTTATTGGTGTCATTTGGAAGCTAAGAGGGCCTACTCCTCAACTTTGAAGTATATGAGGGCTAGCACCAAGCAGGTTTAGCAAGTACCACTTCATTTCTTGAGGTGTCCATCCATCTTTCCCAACAGTGGTATCAGAGCAAGTTGAGGTAAAATGGGAGATGGTTTCCCTTATTTTATTGATAAATTGGACAGGAACAACTACCAAGCATGGTCCTTGAGGATGAAGACATACTTACAAGGAAGGAGTCTCTATGGATACATATTAGGAGATTAGGAGATGCCCATTTTCAGAAGCAAAGGACAACCTACAAGGGAGGAGCCTGAAAGACTCAATTCATGTTGTGCCAAAGATGCATTAGCAAGTTCATATCTTCTTAACTCTATCTCTAACTTCCTTCTTCCACACATTAGGCATTGTAAAACATCCCAAGAGACTTGGGACACATTGTCTTCATATTTTTCTTCCAACACAAGAGCTAGGAAGAATCAATTGTGGATTGAGTTTACCACTCAAAGGAAGCAACCCAAGCAAAGTGTTTCAGAGTATGTGACCAAAGACAAAGATGTGGCTGACCGATTGGCAAGTATAGGAGAGGAGATTGAAGAGGAGAAAATTGTGCGACAAGTGATCAATGGCATCAAGGCAGATGATAAATGGGAAAGCTTCACAACTGCCATGGACTTGTACATGGACATGTAGATTCTAGATCTTACCACAATCATGGTGCAACTCTTTACCCTTGAAGCCAAGCTCAACAAAAATGGAGATTCATCTAGAGGTAACAACTCTTCTGCCCTATACACAGATAAAGGAAAATCTAAAGAGAAAGGGAAAAGCAAAAAGATTGAAGATGAAGGTACTACTTCTCAAGATAACTATGCAAGGAGAGGTAGGAACTCAAGAGGTAGGGGCAGATGAGGTAAGCAAGGTAGGGGGAGACCTTTCAACTCTTCCCCATGCAACATATGTGGATTGCCTAATCACACTACAGATGAGTGCTATAGGAACTACAAGAATCAAAGAGGAAGAGGATATGAAAGAGGTGGCTACACACAATCAAGGGCAAGGTTCAACCATAATCAAGGCTACAACAAAAATTACAATAACAACTACCAAAGAGGATACAAATCAAGAAAGGACTACAACAATTACACAGAGGATCAAGAGGATTCCCTTTTGATTATGAACATGACTGCAAAGCAAGTTATGAATGATGAACATCTCTTCTATATTGACTCAGGTTGTTCAAACCATGTGGAAGACAATGTAGCGCTTCTCTCTGACCTTGAGGAACCCAAGGGTAAGCACCAAGTGCAAACAGGTGATGACACCAAGCATTCAATTGTCAAGGTAGGAAATGTTAAAACCTCTGATGGGAATAGAAATCTGTTGAGCAGGGTTCTTTATGTACCTACAATCACCAAGAACTTGATGAGTGTTGGACAGATTGTGGAAAAGGATTTCTAGTTTAGGTTCAAAAAATATGGAGCATTTGTGGAAGACCCCCAACATGGATTCAAGAGAATCGCCAAGGGAGAAAAGACAGGTAGATTATTTACATTTGAACTTGAGGACACTAGAAATATTGCACTTTACAATTACAAGGATCAAACATTGTCAGAGCTTGAGATTTGGCATAAAAGATTAGGGCATATTGGTGAGAGAACCTTAAAGCAAATATGTAGAGATCAATGTGTGCTTGGATACCTAATGTATCCAAGCAACACATGATCTATAAATGTGGTGCATGTCAGTTGGTCTGAGTACTGCTACAGCCCGTGAAAATCAAGGTGATACTACAACTTGCTAAACACTTTTCTCTTTATGTAGTCCATAGGTTTCTTATGAAATAACTCTTGGTTGTTAGCCTACTAAGTTAATAAGAGTTCCCCAAAAGCAATCAAGTCAATTGCTACTGCGACTAGAGAATTGTTCAAAACATTCGACAGGTGTATGAGCATAAATAACAAGTTTTTTGTTCTTGAATCTACTCCAACTTATTTGTTTTGATTCATGTTTTTGAGAGTGATCTTCCAAGTTACATAGGGTGTCTAATACATCCTTTGGCAATCTAAAAGGGCCCACTACATATCCTTGGAGTTTATTTGGTTGGTGTAGTGCAAATTTTTTGCACCACCACTTCATCCTCATCAAGTACAAATCCATCTCTTCACAATGGTATCAAAGCAAGGTTGGGCAACATGGCAGATGGATATCCTTCATCAATTGACAAATTGGATAGAGGTTTCTACTCAGCTTGGTCATTAAGGATGGAAGCTTATCTTTAAGGCAAGAATTTATATGGTTATATAGCTGGAGATGAGGTTATGCCAAGTTTCAAGAACAAAGGTCAACCAAACAATTGAGCACATGGGGCTCCAAGGATGCACTTGCAAGGTCTTATCTCCTCAACTCTACCTCAGATTCTTTGCTGCCTCACATGAGAAGTTGTAAAACATCTGAGGAAGTGTGGAATGCACTTGAAACCTTCTTCTCTTGAAGTAGAAAGGCAAGGAAGCATCAACTATGGCTGGACTTCACAACTCTCAAGAAAGCTTCCAAACAAAATGTGACTAATTTTATCACAAAGCTCAAGGACCTAACAGATCAGTTGGGAAGCACAGGAGAGGTAATAGATGAAGAAAAATTTTAAGACAGGTCATCGATGGTTTAAAGGCAGATGACAAGTGGGAAGCATTCACCACAGCTATGGATCTATACATGGATATGCATGTACCAGATTTCAATACACTCATAGGACAACTACTTACTCAAGAGGCCAAGCTTATCAAGAATGGAGAAAGCTCCAAAGGTAATCAATCTTCTGGCTTGTATACGGATAAAGGAAAGTCCAAAGAAAACAAAGGAAGAGGAAAGAAAGTGGATGATGAAGCAGGTACACATCAAGCTAACTATGCAAGTAGAGGAAGACATGGTAGAGGTAGAGGCAGAGGAGGAAGACAAGGCAAGGGGAGATCTCAAGACTCTAGTTCATGCTCTATTTGTGGATTAACTAATCATACAACTGAAAATTTCTTTAGGAATTCTAGGAATCAAAGAGGCAGAGGCTACAATAGAGGAAGTTATGGCTACTCAAGAGAAAGGTTCAACAATTACCATGGCAACCATAACGATTAAAACTACACAAAAGACTCAAATCAAGAGGACTCATTGCTAATCATGAATATGGACATGCCACAAGGTAAATCTAATGAGCATGTTTTCTACATAGATTTAGGTTGTTCCAATCATGTGGCACTCCTATCATATTTAGAAGATCCAAGGAACAAGCATGAGGTACAAACACGAGATGATACAAGACACCTTGTGGAGAAAATAGGAAATGTCAAAGCACCTGATGGAAACATCAACCTACTCAATAAGGTACTCTATGTCCCTACCATTACAAAGAATTTGATAAGTGTTGGGCAGATAGTAAAGAAAGGGTTGCAAGTTAGGTTCACAAGAGGAGGAGCATTTGTTGAAGATCCAAGTCAAGGATTTAGGAGAATTGCAAAAGGTGAAAAGACAAGTAGATTGTTCACATTTGAATTACAAGCCACTAGAAACATTGCTCTCTTTAATTATGGTGGTCAGACACTCATAGAATTGGAAGTATGGCACAAAAGGTTAGCACATATTGATGAAAGATCATTAAATCAAATTTGCAGGGACCAAAGTGTACTTGGACTCCCTAACTTGTCAAAACAATACATGATTTATAAGTGTAGTGCATGTCAATTTGGAAAGTCTCACATGTTAGCAATCATGAAAAAAGGATATAAGCATGGAGGTCTCTTGGATTTGGTTCATACAGATGTATGGGGACCTTGCAAGGACGCTTCAATATTTGGATCAAGGTATCTCCTTCATTGATGATTGCAGTAGATGGACTATATTATATTTTATGAAACACAAAGATGAATTCTTTTCATGCATCAAAAGATATTTGGCTCTTGTGGAGAATCAAACAGGTAAGACATTAAAAAGGCTAAGGTCAAATGGAGGGGGAGAGTACTTTTCCCATGAATTTGACTCCTTTCTTCAAGAAAGAGGAACCAAAAGAGAGATCACTAAAAGGTACACTCCTGAGAAAAATGGAGTGTGTTGCTCTAGCACAATGGTGAGAACCACGTTAAGAAGCTCCACCTCCTTAATGTCAATTTGTGGAAGAGATAGGAGTGATATGAAGATCGTGAATGTGAGATGAAGTGAGAGTGAAGGTGAAAAGCATAGAGATGCACACACACATATACACACACAACGAAGAGACAAGCAAGACACAATGGAAGGTAGGAAATCAACTCTATTGCTCAAGAACACTCTTACAAGCTCAATATAGCTCTAAGCTCTTCTCTACTCAAACAAGATAACCTCAAAAATGAGCTCTCTAGCTCTTTTTATAGATTCTAGACTAGTTTTGACCGGTTTCACATCTAGTGACCGGCATAGTTAAAAAATAGGTTCTAGATGCTATTTGAAAGGGTAAACGGTGTCTAAAAATAACCAAAACTGGTACGCTCATTCTACCTAAGCTTCTCAAGCTCGAGGACTCTCCGGCTTGCACAAAATGGAGCTATATTTTACAAAAGGGGTTTTTCTATGTTACATATGGTACAAAAGTGATGAAAATCACTGTTGGAGGTTTTGAAAAGTATTTGTAAAACATAATTCTTTGAAAAAATGATTCGAGTGACTCCCTGCTTCTTTGTTATGCTCTGTCTTCACATGCTTCCACGTCTTCTATGCCTCTGGCTACTGCCAACACCCCTCTCCCTCTCGCTTCTGTCATCCTCAACAGAACCTTGTTGTGTGGTCTATCGGATGTAATTCTGTAGGAGGTCTTGAGCGAGGGTGTGCTCTGATATTCAAATGCCTCGGGCCAGATCTGCCTCGAGTTTCTCCCAATCAATTGGATGTGGTTCATCTGATGGCGGGAGTCGATAATGCATGGAATATATCATCTATTCACAGGCAAATAATTGAAGTAAATGCGTAGGCCTGCTGATGAACACTTCCGAATGGTATTCCCAAAAACCGGTTGTGAACATTTCTTCGAAAGTTTGCTTATAGCACGCCGGTAAGTACTTGATTCTACAATGCCAGGCATAACACACCCGGAGCGATGGCGTTGTACTCATATCATATGCAAGATCTAGATTTCCATGCTCGAAACCCAGGGTGTTTACATGTGGTGCCTTGATGCGACGGAAGACTTTGAAAACCATCTGCATCATGTCAAATATTTTGACAGTCATGTGCACTGCTATATTGTCTATATGTTTTAAGCGAGGGAGCCAGTTACGAATCATTGCCATCATGTATCCGATTGTAGGGGGTCTAGTGGGTGGGGTGAAGTATGGGTACTTAAGCCAATCCAAACATTGCTTGGTGTTCTGTACTTTTATAGCAAATGCCTTCCAAGAGCGGCGACATGGCACTGGTCCCCAACATGGGTTGTACTTTAAGTGTAGTGGTGCCTTGGCCCAAGTACTCATCATCTCTAGTTATTTTTGTAACAGATCTTTGCGCCAATCTGGTTGATAGATTTCTCCTCGCTACGCATCTAGTGGCAAATCTTCTGGCTCAAATTGAGTTGTGTGAGAGGGTTTCTTGCCTGTTTCTTTCTCTATGGCCAACTGATATTCCGCCATTAACATAAAATAAGGCTTGTATTGTAGCTCATGCCCAGATATGTATCTACGAGGGACCAAATGAGCAAAATAAGGAGACTGTAAAATTCTTTCTTCAATCATTGCCATGGCGTGTAACTGTGCCTCTACCCGTGTTGAGTGAGTGCTTCCAAGTTCTTCAATCGTCTTCATCCATGCGGGAGTTGGAAGTTCGAAAGACGTTTGGCCTTCAACCGTGACTCGTCCGCCTAGGATGGGTTGAGGTTCATATGCTTCTTCAAAAGTTTCCTCCACCGGAATAGTCACTGTTTCTTCCTCTATTCGTAGTTTCGGTGGGGAGTCTGGCCTTGGGGGTGCTTCATATACTGCTATCTGTGATTGAAGTGTTGACACCTGGGCCCGTAATGCGTTGAGTTCCTCGATGATGTCAGGAGATGGGTCCGCAGGAGCTGGTAGTCCTTGTGGTACAGGTGCTCTTAACTGCAATATCTTGTGTTCTTCTTTGAGCTTCTGGAACTCCACGTTCATGTTGTCAAATTCATCTAACAATCTGACGTGATCCTCTAGCAACATTTTCATAGATTCGGAGGGCACGACTTTAAAGCGACTCGGGCTTAATGGTTGGTTGGGTTGATCTAGAGCAGCTTCTAAATTCTCTTTGTTCTGTTCTTGTAAGTGTTGGTTCTCTTCTTTTGCTGCTGCCAAGTGTCGTCTGAGTAAGCCCATGTTCCTGGTGAGCGTCGCATTGCGAATCGTCTGGGCCCTTAACAAGTTATCGATATCTGTGACGGCCTCTTTGGTTTTTTCTTCACTTTCTAGTTCTAGTTTATGATAAGCCTCTCGTAGCTCTTGGTAGCGGGTGTTCAATGAGGCATTCTCGATGGTCAGTGACTTGAGCTGTGCCTGTAAATCATTGGTTGTCTTCTGCAGCATGTGATAATTAGTTCCAAGAGATGTGAACTCATCTCGTACTTGAGTCATACATGTGAACATTTATCGAAATGCAGTGTCTATAGTGGGTGATAATATTAGTGATGGAGTGAATGTAGTTGCGCTGTGTGTGGGTGTCGATGCAAAGGGAAAGGGGAATGGGGATGGGAATGTGGATGCAGTGGTGATTGTGGAAAATTGTGATGTGCCTAATGTTGGGAAAGATGGATGGATACTCCAAGAGACTGAGTAGGTACTGCTAAACCTGCTTTGTACCAGCCCTCTTTTGCTTCAGAGTTGATAACTAGACCTCCTTAGCTTTCCAGTGACACCATAAAATGTCCTATGTCCTTTGGAAATGATATGTGCAATGATTGAATCAAAACAAATAACTTTGGAAGTCACAAACTCAAGAAAACCTTCTATTTATGGCTTGACACCTGCTGAGTATTTTGCTCAGTATGACGAGCACAGTAGGAATTGGAAAACTTCCTTTTAGGGGTATCTAATTAGCTTAGTAAGCTACCTATTCCAAGTGGAATGATGTAAAATGATAAACTATGCTAAGAGAAATCAATTTAGCAAGTTAAGTTATACCCTCGACTTTTTAGGACTGTAGCAGAAAATGACCAAAGATCACCTCGACGCAGATTTCTCCAAAATGGCTGAATAGAATGTCTTCAACCTTTGACAGCATGTAGATTACTTCAAGCTGAATCCAACAAGCTTTGAATCACTGAATTTTGTGAAGAATTGACTGAGATATGCCCTTGACAAGTTGACAGACTTTTGAGTAGACTAACAAAGAACTTAGAGATGGACAATATGAATGTATGTATTAATGAACATTTGTATACAACTCCATTGGCATGAATCTCATTGCCAAATGGTGTAGAGAGGTGTGAGCTAGAGTGTAGACCTCACACACACTCAAAAATCAATAATGCTAGGCTCAGGAGTGCTCTCTCTTTTTCGTGACTTTTCATGTCCATTTTTTATAAGGAATGAGTGAAAGTTTGAATTCAAATTCAAACTTTTGGCTCCCTATGATCAAGCTCCTAAATGCTAGGAGATATTCTTTCAATCATACAACTAATTTTTCCACGAATCCTTTTGGTAGTAATGGAGAGTGTTAATCTCCAAAAGAACATGCTATCCTTGATGTTAGACCACCTCTATATCAAGAATAACTTTAAACTCCAACCAATTTTGGAAGACAAGCACCAAATTATCAAGAAATTAACTAACTGTGAAGAAAGTCATTTCTCAGAAAAGTCTGATGCACCTTAATCACTCATTGACTAATCATTCATGTAAAGTTTTTTATAAAACTTTGTAGAATGTTTTGCCTAGTGATTGCGCACCTCCTCCAAGTTAAAAAACTTCAAAATCTTGAGTAGATTACGAGAAATGATTTAAACAATCTACCTATGTCTGAAACTGTCTCTCTCTATAGTCGACTTTGACACCTGCAACTTCTAAGACATGGTTCTCCAAAACTAGAACCCGTTTAAGCAAATGCTTTTAGCCATAGATGGCTTACCTCTCAACTTAGATTTTGAGTCCTCACTCATGCAAAACTTTAATCTATGCAGTGAGAATTGATCAAATCACTGACCACGGAAAATGCGCCTGTTTCAGAAAACTGTGAACACTCTTTTACATATGAATGTTCCTACTCATAATTCTCACAGCCTGTTTACAATTAGGCTCTCAAACTCTAACCATAGACTCATTAACTATGAACTTAGACATCTACAAAAGGATTCTTGAAATGATCAAGCACAGACGGAGAACGCATAGAAATATCAGGCGCAACTTCTCTTCATTTCTGACAGAAATTACATCTGGATGAGAGAGCTTTTCTAATCTCTTCATAAGTGTCTAATGACTTCTAATTCCTCTTAATTCTCATGCTCTACATTCTCTCATACTTGTCCCGACATTTTCTAAGTATATATATAGACAAAAATTTACAAGCTTATGACTATTCAAAAGTATAAGTGACCTATTTCTGAACTAATGTACATATGTGTACATATCTTTCAACTCCTGAATGTAAACTTCTTCCATGCTTCATAACTTGATCTTGTCTTCATTCTTTGACTTCCAAAACTTCAATTGTTGATTGCTTTGCACCAACAGCTTCCCCTCAATCATTTATTGAGGTTTTCTCTATCTTCTTTATACCTGCCATGTCTTTGAATCTCTGTAGCTTTGCTCCATCCAAGCTTTTGGTAAGCATATCAGCTATCTGATCTTTTGTTGAAGTATGTATAACTTCAATCTCTTTATCCATCACCTTCTCTCTCAGAAAGTGATATTGAATCTCAATGTGTTTAGTCCTTGCATGAAACGCAGGATTAGCAGCTAAATACAATGAACTCATGTTATCTCCATAAATGATCGGTGTACTCTGTATGGTGTCAAAACTCTTCATGAGAGTCTTAAACCATATAACTTCCTTTGCACCTTTAACCATACCTTTGTACTCAGCTTCTGTAGATGATAAAGCAACTGTGTGTTGCTTCTTTGAACACCAAGAGATTAACTTATGTCCCACATAACACAAGTATCCATATGTTGATCTCCTATCATCAGGATTACCTGCCCAATCTGCATCACTATATATTTTGATGTTTGTATCTGATGTAAAACCATAATACAAACCCTCTTTGAGTGTACCCTTAATGTACCTCAACACTCTTTGACCTGCAATCCAATGTTCTTTCCTAGGACAATGCATGAATTGGGACAAAACTCCAGCTGCATATGATAAATCAGGCCTAGTTAATGTAGCATAGATAAGACTACGAACCAAACTCTGATATAGCTTCATATCCTTGAATTATTCTCCACCATATCTGCTCAATTTGTGATTTACCTCCATTGGAGTAGGTGCTACCCTGCAATCATTCATTTTAAACTTGATTAACAAGTTTCTCAAATACCTTTCTTGAGTCACATACACTCCATGTTGAGTGTATGAAATCTCCATGCCCAAGAAATATGATAAGTTTCCCAAGTCACTGATTTTGAACTCCTTCTCCATTTGCTTCTTTAAGCTTTGAATGCCTTTCTCATCTGTACCTGTAAGAATTATATCATCAACATATATGCACATATAAATGAACCCATCATCACTTGCTTTAACAAGCAAGCTACTATCTGCTTTAGATACTTGAAATCCAAGTTCTTTCAAGAACTTCACAAGTCTATAATTCCATGCCCTTGGGGCCTGCTTCAACCCATACAATGCTCTCTTGAGCTTACATACATGATCTGGATACCTTCTATCTCTGAATCCTTGAGGTTGCTCCATGAAAACATCATCTGAAATGTAACCATTTAAAAAAGCATTCTTCACATCTAATTGACATAATTTCTAACCTTTACATGCAGCAATAGCTATGAGTGTCCTGATGGTTGTCATTTTTGCTACAGGACTATAAGTCTCATCATAATCAATACCATATGTTTGAGCAAACCCTTTCACAACAAGTCTAGCTTTATACCTAGACACACTTCCATCTGCAAACCTATTAGTCTTGTAGACCCATTTGCATCCAATGATCTTCTGACTATTTGGTTTAGGAACCAGATCCCATGTTTGATTCTCCATTAATGCATCATATTCTTCCTGCATAGCTTTATCCCAATTTTCCTTACCTTTTGCCTCTTCATATGTGGAAGGGTTTTCATCTGCCTTTATCATGTAAGCATAATCTTTGGTAGCCAAAAAAGAAGTATCATAACTATACCTTGTAGGTTGCCACTTGTGTCTTGATGACCTTCTAAGTTCTCCACTCCTTGAGGTTTTTGGTTCTTCACACTCAGGATCAAATCTTGGCATTTCTTCAACTTCAACCTGCACTTCATTATTCTCCTCTTCATCAAATATCTGAACCTTTGATTTACCCTTCTTTTGACTCACAACTTCTTCATCACCTGTATTAATATTGATTGTACCTGCATACCAAGTACCTTGCTCATCAAATGTAACATCCTTAGACACAATGAATTGCTTTGTGGATGGACTCCACAATCTATAACCCATCTGCTTGTCATCATAACCAATGAATACATACTTTTCAGCTTTAGGTTCTAACTGTGTCTTAATTATGATGGCACATATGCATATGCCAAACATCCAAATACTTTGCAATGATCCAAGGTAGGTCTCTTACCCCACCATGCCTCATATGGTGTCATACCCTGCAAGGATTTACATGGTAGCCTATTAACCAAATAAGTAGCTGTATTTACAGCCTCAGACCACAAATAATTTGGGCAATTTTTCTCCTTCATCATTGACCTTGCAAACTCAACAAGAGTTCTATTTCTTCTCTCTGCTACACCATTTTGTTGAGGAGAGTACCTGCAAGTAATTTCCCTTTTTATACCTGCATTCCACAAGTAATCACTGAACTCATTAGAGAAATACTCTCCCCCTCCATCTGACCTTAGTCTCTTCAATTTATGACCTTGTAATTCTTTTTGCATATGCATGATAGTGTTTAAATGTATTAAACACTTTTGACTTATATTTGATCACATAGATAGTGATCCACCTAGTAGCATCATCAACATAAATCACATAGTACCTTGAACCATTGACACCGAAATCCTTTGATGGTCCCCACACATCTGTGTGTACCAACTCAAGCTTCTCTGAATACATGAAACCATGCTTGGAGTAAGATTGCTTATGAGCCTTACCTAATTGACATGCCTCACATTTGTATGTCATATGTTGACCTACAACATTAGGCAATCCAAGCACTGAACCATTGTTAATCATATCTTTGATACCTCTTTCATTGAAGTGTCCAAGCCTCTTGTGCCAAAGATCTAACTCAGAGATCTTATGTCCTCCATAAGTGAACAAGGCACGACCAACATTACCTTGAATCCTCAATGTGAACAACCTTCCTTCTTTCTTCCCTGAAACAATTTGTTTATACCCATTGCTAGGGTCTTCCACAAACACTCCTTCATTAGTGAATCTAACTTCATAACCTTTTTCAACAATTTGTCCTACACTTATTAGATTCTTAGGAATTGTAGGAACATACAAGACCTTACTCAAGAGAGTACTTCCATCCTTGGCCTTCATTGATCCAATTGACTTCACATTGTGCTTTGTATTGTCACCTGTTTGAACAACATGATTAGATACCTTATTTTCCAAATCAGTCATCAATGCTATGTTACCACTCAGGTGATTGCTACACCCTGAGTCAATGTAGAAGACTCTGTGGTCTTCACTTTTCCTTTCACAAGTTGCATTCATTATCAATGTTGAATCCTCCTTCTGATCTAAAGCATAATTGTAGTAGGCATTATTGTATTGTTGACTTTGGAATCCTCTACCTACATTTCTTCCAAAGTAACCCCTACTACCTCTTCCTCTGAAGTTATCTCTTTGATTTCTGCCACCTCTTCCTCTTGAATTAAAGTTCTGATTATATCCACCATTACTCTGAGTATTATGCCAACAATCATTAGCTAAGTGATTTGTCTTACCACAAATCCAGCAAGCTTTGACTCCATCTTTATTATTCCTGCCTCTTCCTCTACCTTTGCCACCTCCTCTTCCTCTTAGGAAGTTGGCTTGACTAGTTGTGCCTTCAGCTTCATTTGCTTGTTGTTTTCCTTTGCTATTTTTCTTCTTATCCTTTGAGTACATTGCATGACCTGCACTCTTGTCACCTTCACCTTTGACATCCTTCTCAAAGGTTAACATATGTCCTAGCAACTGATTTAAGTCAGGAGTAAAATGATCAAGTGATAATTCAGTAGATAGAATGAATGGCTTCCATTTGTCATCACCTCTCAAACTTGTGAGGATCTGCCTTACCAATTTATCCTCCTCAATGTCTTCATCAACAGCTCCTAATGCATCTACAATGTCCTTCATTCTGGTTACATAATCTGAGATGGATTGAGAGGCCTTCTTCTTGAATGTAGTAAATTTTGCCCACAAGGATGCCTTTCTAGACTTTGTGGTATTTTGGAATTGCTCCTCCAAAGCATTCCATATATCACTTGCACTTTCAAGACCTCTAATGTGAGGTAGCAAGTAATCATTGACTGTCATATAGATAATGCTCCTAGCTTGAGCATCTCTCTTCATCCAATTCTTCAAATACTGAAAATTCCTCCCTAGTTGAAACACTAGGATCTCTGAATTGAGGCTTTTCTTCTTCTCCTGTAATATAACCTATCAAGTCTTTGCTCATTAGATGATCTTCCATCCTCATTGACCATGCTGGATAGTTCTCTCTATCCAATTTCTTTATCTGAAGAGAATCTCCCATCTTTTCTTCACCTGTATATTGAATTCTTGAATCTTTATAAAGTATAAGGTTACCTTTACTTTGAATGACACTCGTTTTGTCTTCCTTGGTGTCGTATAACCTCCTTCTCAAGCTTTGCTCTCAAGCTTTGCTCTCAAGCTTTCACCTTATGAACCTTCAGATGTTGAATTTTGTATGTTTGCAGCAGTCGAAGTCTTCCTTTTCTCAATTTTGATACTTCCTGCTCTGATACCACTAATTGAGAGTGTTAATCTCCAAAAGAACAAGATATCCTTGATGTTAGAACACCTCTATATCAAGAATAACTTTAAACTCCAACCAATTTTGGAAGACAAGCACCAAATTATCAAGAAATTAACTAACTGTGAAGAAAGTCATTTCTCAGAAAAGGTTGCTGCACCTTAATCACTCATTGACTAATCATTCGTGTAAAGTTTTTGCTAAAACTTTGTAGAATGTTTTGCATAGTGATTGCACACCTCCTTCAAGTTAAAACACTTCAAAAGCTTGAGTAGATTATGAGAAATGATTTAAACAATCTACCTATGTCTGAAACTGTCTCTCTGCATAGTCGACTTTGACACCTGTAACTTCTAAGACATGATTCTCCAAAACTAGAACCCGTTTAAGCAAATGCTTTTAGCCATAGATGGCTTACCTCTCAACTTAGATTTTGAGTCCTCACTCATGCAAAAATGTTATCTTGCAGTGAGAATTGATCAAATCATTGACCACCAAAAATGCGCCTGTTTCAGAAAACTGTGAACACTCTTTTACATATGAATGTTCCTACTCATAATTCTCACAGCCTGTTTTTAATTAGGCTCTCAAAATTTAACCATAGACTCATTAACTATGAACTTAGACATCTACAAAAGGATTCTTGAAATGATTAAGCACAGACGGAGAATGCACAGAAATATCGGGCGCAACTTCTCTTCATTTCTGACAGAAATTACATCTAGATGAGAGAGCTTTTCTAATCTCTTCATAAGTGTCTAATGACTTCTAATTCTTCTCCATTCTCATGCTCTACATTCTATCATACTTGTCCCGACATTTTCCAAGTATATATATAGACAAAAATTTACAAGCTTATGACTATTCAAAAGTATAAGTGACCTATATCTGAACCAATGTACATATGTGTACATATCTTTTAACTCCTAAATGTGAACTTCTTCCATGCTTCGTAACTTGATCTTTTCTTCATTCTTTGACTTCCAAAACTTCAGTTGTTGATTGCTCTGCACCAACAAGTAGGTGATTATAAGAGATTCCAAGTCAATTTGACTTTTACAATGAGGTAAAGTGGTAATTAACCACTAGCCTATGTTCCTATGCTTCTTCATGTATGTATAGTCTTCAATGCATCCTTTGAGCCAAATGTGTAGGCTTGTAATTTACACCAACAGCTCCTCCTCAAGCCAAACATTTTGGCTTAAGTCTTCATCTTCAATCTTCAAGTATATCCTACAATCCAAATTGCATGTTGGTTGATACATAGGTAAGTTGAATGTCCTTGCTTATCAATTTCTCTCTCACATAATGGTAATGGACCTCTATGTGTTTGGTCCTAGCATGGTAAATAGGATTAGCTGCAAGGTGAAGAGAACTTGTATTATCTCCAAATATATCCAGAAGTGCTCCTCCTATCATCCTTGCATCCTGCCCAATCTACATCTGAATAAATTTTGATATCAATATCTAAAGTGTAAGGGAAATACAAACCATGGTTCTGTGTACCCTTGAGATACTTCAAGATTCTCTTGGCAGCCTCTAAGTGAGGTATCCTTGGCTTGTGCATAAATTGACTTAGCACACTAACTCCATATGCAATATCTATCCTTGTTAAGGTAGCATAGTTCAAGCTACCCACCATGCTTTGATAACCTGTAATGTCCTTGACTTCATCACCTTCATGGGCACTTAGCCTTAGGTTTACCTCCATTGCAGTGCTTGCTACTTTAGCATCCTGCAAGTGAAACTTCTTCAACATATCCTGTACATATTTTTTCTGAGTGATATATATCCCTGAATTAGTGTAGACTAATTCAAGTCCCAAAAAATATTTCAATAGACCAAGATCATTGATCTTGAACTCCTTCATCATTTGACTTTTGATATATCTGATTCCATTGACATCATTACCTATAATGATGATGTCATCAACATAAACACAAAGGTATATTACCTCTGAATTGCTTCTCTTAATGAACAGAGAAGTATCTGCCTTGCTCATGACAAAACCTTGGACTTGGAGGTATGTAGTTAACCTGTAATTCCATGCCCTAGGTGCCTGCTTCAATCAATATAAAGCCTTTTTTAATTTGCAAACATATGTTACCTTCTTGGGGTCCTTATAGCCAGGAGGTTGTGACATATATACCTCCTCTGAAATCCATCCATTCAAGAAAGCATTCTTGACATCCAATTGGTACATATTCCAATTTTTTTGATGCAGCCACACTTACCAACACTCTAATGGTTGGCATCTTGGCCACAGGTGAGAATGTCTCCTCATAGTCAATGCCTTGGGTTTGTGCAAAACCCTTGGCTACCAATCTGGCTTTGTACCTATTGATTGTGCCATCAGAATTTCTTTTAAGCTTATAGATCCATCTGGATCCTATTACCTTCATTGAGTCCTTCTTAGGTACTAACTCCCATGTGTCACTTTCTTTAAGTGCATCAATCTCCTCATCCATAGCTTCTTTCCATTTTGATTTGGTTATTGCTTCTTCATATGATCCTGGTTCTTCATTTGACAAATCTTTGGCAAGATAAACAGAATGTTTAGTAACAAGAGATGTATCATACCCATATCTGATAGGTTTCTTGCTTTCTCTTTGTGATCTTCTAAATGGTTGAGTTGAGGATTCAGGTATGTCTTCAAGCTTCTTCATCTTCATTTTTCCTTTGGACTTCCATGCTTTGAATTCTTCAAGATTGATAGTGTCTTCATCATCTTAACTTGAGGCTTCATTCTGAGTAGATTCCTCCTTTGTAAGACTTGGAAATTCCTCTTCCAAATCATAGGGTAATTTGACCTTCTTGCATTCATTCTCATACCAAGAATCATTTTCATCAAAGACAACATCTCTGCTTACCATAAATCCCTTATTGGTAGGATTATAAAACCTGTAACCTTTTTTATTTAAATCATACCCAATAAAGATGCATTTTTCAGCCTTTGGGTCTAGCTTACCTCTTATCTGAGAAGGAATGTGTACATATGCTACACATCCAAATATTTTGCAATTGTCAAGTGAAGGTCTCTTACCATGCCATGCTTCATAGGGTGTCATGCCATCAAGAGACTTAGATGGTAACCTATTTATGAGGTAAGTGGCAGTAGAAACACTCTCTGCCCATAGATAGTTAGGTAACTTTTTCTCATTAAGCATAGATCTAGCTATCTCAACAATTAATCTATTTCTTCTTTCAGCTACCCCATTCTGTTCAGGAGAATACCTTGTGGTTATCTCTCTTTTGATGCCTCTGTCCTGCAAGAAGTCTTCAAATTTATTGGAGAAGTACTCACCTCCTCCATCTGACCTTAGCCTCTTCAAATTCCTTCATGTCTGATTTTCAACTAATGCAAGATATTTTTTAAAGCAATTAAATACCTCATCCTTGTGCTTCATGAAGCATAATATAGTCCATCTGCTATAATCATCAATGAAAGACACATAGTACCTTGATCCTGAGACTGAGGGGTCTTTGCTTGGTCCCCATACATCTGTGTGTACCAGCTCTAGGTAGTCTTCATGCATGTATCCTTTCTTTGAGAAGGGTAACCTGTGAGACTTCCCAAATTGACAAGCACCACATTTATAAATCATATGTTGCTTGGATACATTAGGTATCCCAAGCACACATTGGTCCCTGCACATTTGTTTCAAGGATCTTTCTCTTATGTGCCCTAACCTTTTGTTCCAAATCTCAAGCTCTGAAAGTGTTTGATCTTTATAACTGTATAGTGCAGTATTCTTTGTATCTTCCAACTCAAAAGTGAAAAGTCTACCTGATTTTTCTCCTTTAGCAATCATCTTGAACCCATGTCTTGGATCCTCCACATATACTCCATATTGGTTGAATCTAACCTGCAAACCTTTCTCCACAATCTGACCAACACTCATCAAATTTTTGGTAATGGTTGGTACATAGAGTACCCTGCTCAACAAATTCTGATTTCCATCACAAGTCTTAACATTTCCAACTTTAACTATAGAATGCTTTGTGTCATCACCTGTTTGGACTTGATGCTTACCTTTTGGTTCCTCAAGATCAGAGAGTAATGCTACATTGCCAGCCACATGATTTGACACATCCTGAGTCAATGTAGAATAGGTGGTCATCATTTGTACCTGATTTTGAAGTCATGTTCATGATTAGAAGAGAGTCATCCTGCTCCTCTGTAAAGTTGTTGTAATCCTTCTTGGATTTGAATCCTCCTTGGTAGTTGCCATTGTAATTATTGTTGTAGTTGTTGTTGTAATTATTGTTGTAGCCTTGGTGATGGTTAAATCTAATTCTTGACTCTGGGTAGCCACCTCTTTGGTATCCCCTTCCTCTCTGATTCTTGTAATTCCTGAAACACTCATATGTAGTATGATTTGATAAACCACAAATGTTGCATGGTGAGGAGTTATAAGATCTCC
The DNA here is from genome assembly GCA_020310875.1 of Ceratopteris richardii. Lineage (NCBI taxonomy): Eukaryota > Viridiplantae > Streptophyta > Polypodiopsida > Polypodiales > Pteridaceae > Ceratopteris > Ceratopteris richardii. Next base: position 124,270,625 of record CM035443.1, read on the forward strand.
CCCTACCTTGCTTACCTCCTCTGCCCCTTCCTCTTGAAGATCTACCTCTCCCTGCATAGTTGGCTTGAGAAGTAAAGCCTTCATCTTCCACCTTCTTGCTTTTGCCTTTATCTTTAGACTTCTTATCAGTGTATAGGGCAGAAGAGTTATTACCTTTGGATGTGTCTCCATTTTTGTTGAGCTTTGCTTCATGAGTAAACAATTGTCCCATGAGAGTTGTAAGATCTAGAGTGTGCATGTCCATGTAGAGATCCATGGCAGTGGTGAAGCTTTCCCATTTGTCATCAGCCTTGATCCCATTGATCACTTGTCTTACAATATGTTCTTCTTCAATCTCTTCTCCTATGCTTGCTAACTGATCTGCTACATCTTTAATCTTGGTCACAAATTCTGAAACAACTTGCTTAGGTTGCTTCTTTAGTGTTGTGAATTCAATCCACAGTGATTTTTCCTAGCCCTTGTGTTGGAGGAAAAATATGATGACAAGGTTTCCCAAGTCTCTTGGGATGTCTTACAATTTCTAATATGTGGCAAAAGAAAATCAGATATAGAGTTGAGTAAATAAGACCTTGCCAATGCATCCTTAGCACACCATGTGTTGAGCTTTTCATGTTCTTCCTTGGTTGGTAATCCTCTTTCTTTCAATGAGGGCAATTCCTCATCTCCTGAGATGTAACCATAGAGACTCCTTCCTTGTAAGTAGGTCTTCATCCTTAGAGACCATGCTTGATAGTTGTTCCTATCCAATTTATCAATAAATGAAGGAAAATCATTTCCCATTTTACCTTAACTTGCTCTGATACCACTGTTGGGAAAGATGGATGGATACTCCAAGAGACTGAGTAGGTACTGCTAAACCCACTTTGTACCAGCCCTCTTTTGCTTCAGAGTTGATAACTAGACCTCCTTAGCTTTCCAATGACACCATAAAATGTCCTATGTCCTTTGGAAATGATATGTGCAATGATTGAATCAAAACAGATAACTTTGGAAGTCACAAACTCAAGAGAACCTTCTATTTATGGCTTGACACCTGCTGAGTATTTTGCTCAGTATGACCAGCATAGTAGGAATTGGAAAAATTCCTTTTAGGGGTATCTAATTAGCTTAGTAAGCTACCTATTCCAAGTGGAATGATGTAAAATGATAAACTATGCTAAGAGAAATCAATTTAGCAAGTTAAGCTATACCCCCGACTTTTTAGGATTGTAGCAGAAAATGACCAGAGATCACCTCGACGCAGATTTCTCCAAAATGGATGAATAGAATGTTTTAAACTTTGAAAGCATGTAGATTACTTCAAGCTAAATCCAACAATCTTTGAATCACTGAATTTGGTGAAGAATTGACTGAGATATGCCCTTGACAAGTTGACAAACTTTTGAGTAGACTAACAGAGAACTCAGAGATGGACAATATGAATGTATGTATTAATGAACATTTGTATACAACTCCATTGGCATATATCTCATTGCCAAATGGTTTAGAGAGGTGTGGGCTAGAGTTTAGACCTCACACACACTCAAAAATCAATAATGCTAGGCTCGGGAGTGCTCTCTCTTTTTCGCGACTTTTCATGTCCATTTTTTATAAGGAATGAGTGAAAATTTGAATTCAAATTCAAACTTTTTGGCTCCCTATGATCAAGCTCCTAAATGCTAGGAGATATTCTTTCAATCATACAACTAATTTTTCCATGAATCCTTTTGGTAGGTGATTACAAGGGATTCCAAATCAATTTGACTTTTACAATGAGGTAAAGTGGTAATTAACCACTAGCATATGTTCCTATGCTTCTTCATGTATGTATAGACTTCAACGAATCCTTTGAGCCAAATGTGTAGGCTTGTAATTTACATCAACACCTAAATATGGTGGTACAATGGAAGATGTGAGTGGTGGTGCGGTAGGCGGTGATATATCCATGTCATTGGATGTGGTATCAAGTGCGGTGACTGTGAATAGTGGAGTGATTGTAGGTGTGTGCGTGGGTGTAAATACAGGATTTACAAACGTTGAAGAGTAAGTTATAGAGGGGGTCTCGTGTACTCCTTGGTGGAAAGGGGAAAGAGGAATTACGGTGGGTCGAGGGGGTGAGACGGGGAAAAAGGTCAATGGAGGTGCAAAGGGAAGTAAGGGTCTTGAAGGTGTGGGGAAGGATGGGAAAGATGGATGGAGAAATGGACTAGTTAGAAAGGTGGATGTCCGAGGAGGAAAACTAGGTTGGGTGGGTGCGGGAATTATGGGATGAGTGGAAGTAAGGAAGGCTTCTGCTACAATGCTATCCAAAGATGTGGATGGTCTGGGAGAGATCGGATGTACAGGGGAGATTGGAGAGACGGGAGGTGAAAGAGGAGTGGTTGGGGTGGCGGGTACTTCGGTTATAGTGGTGGTATGTACAGTAGTAGTGTGGGGCAGGGAGTCGATGACAACGGTGTCTTATGCTACGGAGCCTTTGGGGATGAGACGGGCTTCCGTGGCCTGTTCTGAAGATTGGCCACCTGTGGGTACGCAAATGTATTGACCTGGTTTTGATAATAGTCGTACTCGTCGAGGGTCATATTGCGGAAGTGGTTTTCTATGCAAATATATTAATGCTTCATTGGATCCCACTGATTTAACAAGTTCCCTGAAGCCTTTGATGTATACTCCTTTGAAACTGCCTGTGACGAGTTCTTGTTCTATAAGTGCTTGGCTCTCTTCCTCAGTTAACTTCTTGCGCGCCCAAACTTTTTCCATAGTACGATATAATTTCTTGATGGCCAACGTATAAGCTGTTGCTTCAAAGGTTTCTCATGCGTACTGGTATCAACCTGGGTGTCAGTTTGCTGTTCTTGCTCATCTGTCTGTACATTCTCTTGGGATTCATGAGTGCCCTGGCTGGCTTCATCATTGCCCTCGTCTTCATCTGTTTCTGTTCTTTCTCCGTCTGGGCTGGATACTACTGGTCCTTGTTGTTGATCTGGCGGAGTGGTAGGGTAGCTCGGTCGTTCATATTCCTGAAAGAAAATCTGGCCTTCAGAGAACTAAAATTCATTTGAAAAGGCGTCTGGCATTTCAAAATCAAAGGTTGTATCCAAAAGCTCTGCTTCCATGTTGGGAATCGGAAAGAGAATGCTTCTGCACCAATAGTGGTGGGAACTTCTGCTGCAATGGTGGGAGGGCCTGAGGTTGTGGCTGCTTGATGAGCGACTGTGCTGGTAGTACCCTCGGTTGTAATTGTTTTGGATAACCATATGCGAATGGGTTGTACAGGGCTAGTGGCCTCCATAGGAGACTGTTCTGGAGAGGGTTGCGGTGACAGTGATTCTGGGACCTATAGGACCATCACTCCACTATCAAAAGTAGACCGGTTTTGATCGATTTATGCAATTCGAAAGTGTCATCCATGAGATCATAGTGCACCGTATTTGATATACTCCCAATCACATCCTTTTGCGAGTTCTTCTTCTTCTTCAGCGATATCTTCACCCACTGCCTTTGCTTGTGAAACCCTAGAAGGATCGTCAATTAGCATAGGTCCTAGAAATCCCTGAAATTCTGGTGGTTGAGCCGTAGGATGTGGTTCAACTAGTAATTCACCGATATTTGCCATGGGTACACTAGGGCCAGCTTCAGATGGTCTTTCTGCCTGCATGATGAATGATGCGAGTGTGTAGTAGATCTGCTACAAAAGATTAACACATTAGTATGGAAATTAATCATGATCCCATTAAAGTGAGACCATAATCCCTTTCCATAACCGATGTGTAAACCGTGTAGCCAAGTGTTGTGATGTGGTTTATTGAATGATTCCTTGCAAGACTAATGCAGGCCTCTAGACACCTACATGCTTTAGATGATGCATACATTTCTTGATGAGATGTTATTACAAGTGATGTGGGTTATAGTGTGTGGATTTATACAAGATTCAGTCGTGAATGAGTTATTACAAGGATGGTTGTTAGTCCGGGTGGGAGTAATGTTAGATAATGGGGTTGGAGAAAACGTCTAGATACGTTTCGGTATCCATTTCCTAAGAGTTTTTGAGTGGGTGATATGTTTCTTCTAAGGGACAAAACTTGATATCGGATGTGGTGGTTTTGAGGGGTGAAGAGATTTCTGAGGGGTATATATTACATGGCTTGAGGGTTGCGCTATAATACACTGTTTAGGTACCCAAATCTGCGTGGGTGTGGGTCGATTTGTAAGGTACTTCTTGGCGATCCAAATCTGTCGAAAAGTCATACTTGTAGAAGAAGGTCGAGAGATGTTGGATACTGCCTCTAAGTTTGTTGAAACTTCGTTCTGTCCTTGTCTGCATTGTTGCAAACTGTCGATGATTTCTGTCCTTTTGGCACCCGTATTGTTTCGTGCCTCTTGCTTTATGATAATGATACAGCTTTCCTCTTTGCGTCGTTTGATATTGTCGTCAGTCTGGGTTCCTTTGTCGTGGTTGACTCCTTTGTGGTTGAGGTTGAGAGGTCGGATGGACACTCTGCTTTGGAAAAGAAGGGAGGTCCAACACTTGCGAAACTTGCCCATTGGGAGGTGAGGCATTCTGTACCACAAATCTAGGCCAGTCCACAGTAAGTGTGGAAGGATGGGCACTGCAGGGTGTTCTGCCCATGTGGCTACTGATGCAGTCCACCTAACCGCTGATTGTCCCCATTTGTCTGACAATCGTCCCCATTTGTCCACTGATTGTGCCCATTTGGCCGCTAATGGTCCCCATTTGTCCGCTGCTGGAAGACCGTGGGAAAATCTCTTGACAATCTTCTATTTGGCAATGATCCATCGCCAAGCTCTCATGGGTTGACTTTGGAAAGAGCGTGCTTAGCTGAGGGATTTGGCCAATTATCTTCCGGTCCTCCGTTGCAAGCATTTCATAGGGTCCAGGGTTACATACATCAGGTGAACTGTCGTTAGGGAAGTCAAGCGGTAACACTCGCTGTTGATCTAAGGTTCCAATCCGTAAGGAGCCTTGTCTAAGATTTAGGTCCACTGAGTGATCGTATAGCCAATTTTGGCCAAGGATTAGGGGTTCTATCAGGTCCTCATCAAAGGCACACTAGTAGCTTTGCTATCATGGTCAACATTATGTATGAGGATAGGAAGGTCCACCTCACCCATGCAAGGGGTTTTCTTGCCTCCTAGCCCTATGAGGTATGCCTCAATTGACCGCATTTCTATTCCTGAGTCCTTATAGTGGGACCATCTAATCGCACTAGTCGGAGCACCTGAGTCAATTAAAGCCTTGAGCTCTTGGCAAGGATTGCCGTGCTCTAGTCTGACTGTAATGAATGGTCTCCTATCCACTATGCTAGGATGAGTAGTTGACTTTACTTGACACATGGCCATGGGGTATCTGGGTGTTGTTTCCAGATGGTTATAATGTTCTCTCCCTAGTCCTTGTCTTCTTAACTTCATGCGCTTAATGCGTTCTATAGCTTCTGCCTGAGCTTCAACTCGTATCCTATTTTCTTCCTCCTTACGCTTCTTTTCCATCGTGAGTCGTCTAAGCATATCCTCAGTAAGAGGTTCCTGATAAAGTTTGACTCTACAGCCACTAATGTAATTAGGCATTATGTCTCCTTCTAAGGTGGCTAATTGTACTGCTCCACTTGTCGAGAGTCTGTTAATGATCATAGGTCCATAACCTTGCTTTTCTAACTTCCGTGCGTGTTGTTTCAACGTATATACTAGGACTAAATCTCCTTCTTTTAAGCCTTTATCTTTCACATGTGCATCAAAATATGCTTTCTATCGCTTCTTTGCTACGTATATTCCTGCTGCTGCCTTTAGCTTGGTTTCTCCTAATCGTTGCAAGTCCATTATCCTGGATGATAATTCATGGCCGGTCCACTGATGTTCTTGTGCAACCTTAAGGGTTGGTACCAAGAAGTCCAAAGGAAGCACAACATTCTGACAAAAAACCATTTGAAAGGGAGTTGCATTGAGTACGGTCTTGTAGGCCACTCGATATGCCCAAACAGCATGGTGTAACTGTTTGTCCCAATCTGAACGTTTGTTGTTCACGAGTTTTGTCAGTACGTTACAAAGGATCTTGTTAGTGCTTTCCGCTTGACCATTGGCCTAAGGATGATATGGTGTGGATTTCTTGTCACCATAAAATCCTGTAACAAATATTCAATGACTTGGTTTAGAAAGTGAGTTCCTCGATCGCTCACTAACTCTATAGGCAATCCATATCTTGTAAAGAAATTTTCAAATAAGAATTTTGCAGTCGTGTGTGCATCATTCTTTTTTGTGGCTTTTGCCTCTACCCATTTGGTCAGATAATCATTCGCAACAATAATGTATTCAGCATGAGTACCTTTTGCAGGGGAGTTAATGGTTCCTACAAAGTCTATACCCCACTTAGAAAATGCACGTCCTCCCATCATGGATTTCAATGGCCTTTCATCTCTCCGTGTAGGAAATTGAGTTCTCTAGCACACATCACATCTCTTAACATAGGTATGTGCATCCATATGAAGAGTGGGCCACCATAATCCTGCAAAGAGAATGGCTTTGATTATCCTATCGGATCCAAAATGACCTCCTGCAACACCTTGATGTGCAGTCTCTAGTACGCTCAAATAATCGCTTTCATGAACACATTGTCGTAAATATCCATCTCGTCCTCGTTTGTATAGTTTTGCCAATAAGTGAATAGTCTTAAGCTTCCTGCTCTAGACTTCATTGTCATGCTAAGGACATTCCTTGAGGGAATGTTTTCATCCTCAAGTATGTCACTAAAGGTTCACTCCATTCTGGTGTGAGAGACACATTATATAATGTAGCATGTTCTACCGGTGGAATTTCACAACAAACATGGCATTCTTTACACATCTCATAGACATCTGCTTCCATCAAAGGCCAATATACTCCTAGTCTATGCAGAGTCTGAAAATGTACGATATTTCAAGTAATGTTGCTTTTATGCACCTACATGTTTGCAACCAATTCCCATGTTCTGATTCATCTACACAACAAGCAAGAATCTTTTGATTATCCTGTTTATATATGCTTCCTGCTATTATTTGATATCTCTGTGACTTAGTAATCTCTCCTTCCTTGATCCTTATCCTAGGATTCTTGGGTCCGTATGTGAGAATAGGTACAATAGGCTTAGCCTATTCTGGTACGATCTCAAGGTTAAACAAATATGCATCCGGTAATTCATCCACTATTCCTTGAGGAGCTTCTCCTGTGGTTAATCTTGAGAGGTGGTCAGCTCTAAGATGCATCTTTCCTTTCTGACTACTACTTCAAAATCATACTCCATGAGTAATAGAAACCAACGTATTAATCATCCCGTGTTACATGGCTTATTGACTAAGTACAGTAATGCTTGACGATCTGTAAAGAATTTGAACTTATTTTCCAACAAATAATGCCTGAATTTCTTAACTGCATAGATCATTCCTAATCCTTCTCATTCCATAGTGGTGTAATTTCTTTCTGCTGCGTTCAATTGTCTGCTAGCGTAAGCTATGGGGAGATCTATATTACCTTCATTCATGGATTGTGCTAACACACATCCTATGTCATAATTGGATGCATCCACATGTACATGGAATCGCTTGCTCCAATCTGGGGTTGTTAATATAGGTGTTGAGCACAAGCGTCGTTTGAGTTCATTGAATGAATTCTCACACTCATCTGTCCATTCAAACTTAGTCAAAAGAGAGTACAATGGCTTGGCCATGATTGCATACATGTGTATGAATCGTCTATAGTAACCACAATGACCCATAAATGCTCTACTTCTTTTTTTGTTAGTTGGTCTAGGTAGATCGGCAATTACTTTCACTTTTTCTTCATTTGTTGAAATTCCATTCTTTGACACAATGTGTCCTAGAATTTTGCCTTGTCTAACCATGAAAACGCACTTTTCTAGGTTCACACAAACCTGATATTCTCGACATTTGTCAAATACTTTCCTTAACTCTGGGATATGTTTTTGTCTTAGATTCGAGTGTGCACATAAATCATCGACATAAACTTCCAAATTCTTGCATAAGAATTCCTTAAAGACATGGCACATGAGTCGCTGGAAAGTGGCAGGTGCATTTGTTAAGCCAAATGGCATCACACGAAATGCAAATATGCCCCATTCTGTGGCAAATGCCATCTTTTGTTGATCTTCTGGAGCAATGGCTACTTGATTATAGCCTGAGAATCCATCAAGAAAGCTGTAAACTTCCTTGCCCGTGACTCTTTCCAATAAGTGTTTCGTGATAGGAAGAGGATAACTGTCTCTAATTGTGGCGACCTTAACTTTTTTAAGGTTAATACACACATGCAATTTCCCATTCTTCTTGGGCACAACCACAATGGGGGATACCCATTTGGTATGCTCAATTTCGTATATGAATCCTGCTTCTATCAAACGATCTATTTCTTCTTTAATCTTCGCAGCGTACTTATCATTGTACGTGTATGGTTTCTGTTTTGTCGGTTTTGCATCTGGAGTCATAGGGATTCTATGAGAACATACATCTGGGTCTACTCCTTTCAAATCTTTGTAACTCCATGCGAACACATCTCTATATTCGCGCAATAGGGCAACTAATTCATCTTCTTCTTCACTTGTCAAGTCATGCCCTATGTATGTACATTTTTCTTCTTCTCCTTCTATGGCAACTATTATTTTTTTGGTTTTCTCTCGATTATCATATACTTCTCCAACGTTAGCTTTTTTGTTAGGCATTCGTACCATGATTCGTCTATCTTCTATTTCATATTTCTTGAAGTTTTCCGGAACCTCAAACAAAGATTCTTCTTCTTCTGACATGGTTTCTTTCTTCTTTCTTTTCTTGCCTTCACTCTTGACAGTCACTTGTGTAGCTAACCTCACCTCATTTGTAATTTCTTTGTGTTTCTGAGGGTGAGTTTCTACTAAATAGAAATATTCTTCCTCTGATGCAAAGGGTGAGTCCATAATAATCGACTCTAAATCGAAGTCATCGCATCCTCAAATGCATCAGTGCTAGGTTCACATTCTTCTATAATTGAATCACATATGATTGGCTCTATCGTGAAAATTGAGATGTCATAACCATCCTCGTCACAGTGGGGTGTCCATTGTTCTTCATTGATGGCTACATCCATGGTTGCTAGGATTTCTGCCCAACCATGGGGTTTGAATTCTTCGTCTGGAAATACTACAGGTGCGTATGCTGGGTCTTGAAGGGTTTGTGGATGTTTTTCTGAACCTAAAGTCCTAGCTTCTAACCGTTCTTCCTCTTGTTTTGCTATCTTACACATCCATAGATGAGTATCCTCGTGCAACCATGAGGGGTCTGATTCTAATGAGTGTACCGATTCTGTTTCTTCCTGTGTCTTATGGATGGTGTTCCATTTTATTGGGGGTACATCTCAATGTGAATAGTCTTTAAGATTGACTTTTGTAGTCACTCCTAAATGTTGCAAGTACAAAGAATTAGTTCCCCAATCTTGTACGATTTGCAATTGACGCATGAATGGTCGTCCTAAAATCATCTCGTAAGCATGATTTTTTGCAAAATCACAAATGACAAAGGTATGCTCAAATTCCACACTACAAGTGGTGAGAGATATGCCTTCCAGTAATCCTAATGGTTTATCTATATGTCCATAAGCCATTTGTAGCTTCATCCTGGTGGGTCTTAATGCTGGCTTACCCCAATGCTTCCATAAAGCAATGGTAGCGATGGTTACTCCGACTCCTGAATCTAAGATGGCTTTGGTGGTATAGCCCTGATGGGTTATTGGAAGATAAGTGTTACCTTCCTCTCCTTCGCTTACATCTCCGATTCTTTCTATGGGTATCTCTGGTACCTTCTTGAGTGATCCTGTCTATGAGGGAGTAGTAGCAACCTCAGGGAATTGATTTGCTACATGTTTCCACAGTTTTGGTTTAACCTTCAGCAATTCCTCTAGAGTGAGGTGACATTGTACCTTTAAAGTGTTCTTTACCACTTCCGTGTTTCTAGGGATTACTGATTCTTCATTCCTCACTATTATAATGGGTGCTCTCATACTAATAGACTTAGCTTCCCAAGGTCCTGTGAACTGAGGTAATTCTTGCAAAGAATTAGATTCAAAACCCATGTGTTCGCTCAGTTGCTCCTCCTCTAAATCATCATAAATAGAGGGGATGTCTTGGGGAAATTGCTCTTGCAAGACATCTATTTCTTGAATAGGAGGATGAGTTCCTTTTTCTTTTCTCCACTTCTCTTCTTGGATTTCTCTTAGAAATTCATGTGAATATCTATGTATGGAAGACAGGTTGTCTTGACTTTCTGTATTGGGTACTTGAGACAAGGATGGTGCATTCCTTTCCTGTGTCTCTGAGGCAATAGGGTTCCTATGCTGATTCTTTTTCTCTTTGCTATCAATCAAGTATTCTAGCCTCTCCATTAGTCCTTGAAAGTGTAATTCAGGTTTTGCCATGTTATTCCAATTAAGATATCTAGAGGCTTCAAACATAGCTTGTGCTAATTCTACCATCTTCATGCAAAGTTTAGTCCTCTCAATTTCTAAGTCTACTCGAGGGTAGTTCTTACTCATTTCTTCTATCTGGGGTCCTTCCTTTAATCTTGCTTGATACGCACAAAACATCATGTCTAAATTTTCTGGTATGGGTTCTGCTAGAACTGATCCTGATCTCTGAGCTGGGTTCTCCTGATGTAATTCGTGTGAAGTCAATTCTAGGATTTTGGCTCTCGATTCTTTTAAACTTCCTTCCAACTCGGTTATCCTTTTACTCCATTTTCTCTTAATCCTTTCTCTGGAATCTTTCCAAGATTTCGTCTTTTTATTGCTAGACTCTCCAACTTCACTAGTTCCGACTACTTTCTCAGCATTAAGCTGTTAATTTTGTAAGAGCGCCTAGGCTCTTGTCATAGCTTGGATAGGTATGTATGTAGGGTTGGATCCATCTACGTTGTGCACAATACCTATCACGTTGATCGGTGTCACATTTGAAGCATTAGTAGGGTTCTTAGGACAATCTTTGATGACATGCTCTTTACCACAATCGGCACAAAAGCCTTGTATGTTATAATATTGAGACTGTCCTGCTATCGGAGGATGTGGGCAATCCTTTATGAAATGATCTCCTTGGCACCTAAAGCATGGTCTCTAGGGCCCTGGGGTCTCTGTTGTCTCAATTGGGGTCGTGGATTTGGGTTTGTGTACATCACTTTAGCATAGTCGGGCTCCCAACTGGGTTCCAATGGTGGACTATCGTATTCATATTTCTCCACGTGTTCTGGTGACTCTGAGTAGTATGTGGGTGGACTATCTACATGAGTAGAGTCAAAACTGTTTGAGTTCGGATCGCTGTCAGTAATTAGGGGTGAAACGGGAACTAAATCCCTACTTAGGTTCTCTTCTGCAGCAACATATTTCACTGAGATGACATTAGCTGGTGGGGGTGGCTGCTGAGCTAAAACAGGTTGTGGTCACTGTTGAGTCTGATATGGATAGTTTTGAGGAGGCCTATAGTAATGAGGGTGAGCATTGTATTGACCTTGATACCTACCTGGTTGCGGGTATCCTTGCGGGTAGTTCTATCTTACTGCTTGTTTGTTGTATGGGTAGTCTTGAGCCGTATGATTCGTGTATCGTCTCTCAATCGTACAATATTGGCCACTAGGGTTGGCTTCTGGTTGTGTTGCATTGGGACACACATTTGCCAAATGATTTCCACCACAGGTGTAACAACGTATGTTAGTTGTTAACTTAGGCATCTGTTTACTAGAAACTCCTAGCTTCTGGGCCACTTTTTTTGCTAGGTCCTCTATTGAGCTAGACAATTTCGTGGATGCTAGAAATGAACAGTCTGAGTCCTTATAGACTTTTGAGAGTTTCAACTCGTCTCCTAAGTTGTCCTCAATGTCTATGCAAATTCTTACACACTGCTCTAGCGTTCTGGGTTCCTTCAAGTATACATAGGAGCGTAGTTTTGAGCTCAACATGCCATCCAAAAACAATGACACTTGCTTGGCCTATGAGGGTAGCTCTTGCATTGGACATCTTTCAACATATTGTCTAAAACTACGTCCTACCAGTCTAACTGTTTCTTGAGGGGTATGTTTGAAGCTATGAATCAACGAAGACGTGTCATGTTTGATCCCACTTTTAGAGAATTCAGTGATGAATGACTCTAAAAAGTGATGGATGTCTCTAAATCGCCTTTGTTGCAATGGTTGAAACCAAGTTAAAGTTGTGTTATTTAACGTTAGTCCAAATGCGTTGTATTGCATGAACATGTCTTCTACTTGCTCTGCTCGTAGCACTTGCTTAAATTCAGCAACATGGTCATAGGGATCTCCTGTCCCATCAAAATAATTTTTCATTGATTTTACTTATTGAGTGGGTCTCAGTATTCTTGCGTGTTCACGTGGTCTAGGTAGAGGAAAATCATCTCTACCACCTGGCATTCTAGGTTCTCTTTGTCTATCCACTCTATCCGTATCTATGGTGGTTCTATCTCTCCCTATGGGATGATTGAAACTTACTTCTGGTGTCTCTTTGATCTTCTCCCTTTGATTAACGTGGGCTGAGGATGTTCCTGCCCCTTGTTGACTCGTGTTTACGTTTGTTCAAGATGGAGGGAATACCAACTCACCTCTCCATGTATAGGTGTTTCTTGCGTGCTCTAGTACTACAAATACTCTTTCTAAAGTTTCATCCAGGTATACCACCTTTCCAGGTGTATCCAGGTTCTAGAACTCGTAGATTATGATGGAGCCTACCTCGCTAGGTTGTTCTGTTCTATACCTCCAAAATGCTTCATCTGTCTCTTTATTCACAAACATCTCTATGCTTTTGTTATCCTGAGGGATCCAATTTGGAACTAGTACTCGTGTTAGTACAGATTTCCCTCTACTAGGTGTTCTAGGTTCTTCTCCTACTGGCTCTTTTCCTTGAGCTTTTGCTTCAGTCTCTAACTGAATTACGCCAAGCTCATTCGTATTGTTTGGCTGAGTACTTAAGATGTACATCATTCCTTCTTTGTCTATGTACGCGTCTCTCTCGAATTTCACGACTAGATGTTCTAGTCCAACGGGTTGATCAGGGTTATGCATTTGCACCACTTGTCTTCGCAAACCATCCTCATAGATGCGAGCACCTAAGCGGTTGGTTCGGAGAAATTCTAATTGAGTTCTATAGGGTCCTTCAGGTCTCTCTAAATATGCTATGTTTGACCCTCCTGGTCTTTCCATGCTAAAAGCCATTTTCGATTCACTCGTATCTGAACTCTTGTAGGGGTAATTACTATTCAATTGTTGTGCCCACGATCGTGCAGTAGTTCCTACACTTGTTTTTGATGATCTAAGGCTTCGTTGGTCTGACTTACCTATGGCCCGATCTAAGGTTCATGAATTTACCTCACGGCACTCTCTGATCGTCAATGGTTCCTTTGTTCCTGATTACTTGTTCTTTTTAACTTCCTTTAGATTCTTGTCTTGTATCCAATGTATACGTCAGGAATCGACTTTCTGTGGTACTTTTGAGTTCTCGTTTCGTCAGACTTAAGTTCTTTCCTTTAGGTCTTCGTATCACGCACTCTTACTTTAGTCTTGGACTTGAAAAATTAAGTCTCTTGAACTTGATGTGTTCCTATCCTTGTTAATCTAATCCACAATGCTAACGTTTAGCTTAAGCTAATAATTGACTGAGGGGGTTGAGTAATCTTCCAACCTCGAGTCAGCTCCTTTGAGTGCTCTAATGCCCAAGAAGCCGCGCTTCCCAAGCTTTGCGTCCTTCACTGCCTTGCCTTGACTGCCCTTGATTGCCTTGCTAGACCTGTAAAATTCACTATTAGACCAATTTACAAGGGATGATCAAGCACTTGAGTATATACACCTTTAAAGTCCCTTCCCTTTTGCCCAAATTTCAATGCCCCTTGGCTTTCTAGTCCCACACTAGGTCACCCTCAAATTATCCTATCAAAAAAACAACGAGCTATAAAGCTCAAAAAAACGGACTTCGGATGAAAAAGATATGAGTGTTCAGGCCCTGGGTGGTAAAAACTGACAAACAAGTTTTTCTCCAAATATGAGCTAAGGGGTCTCCTATGAGTCTAATCACCCAAAAATTTTCAAAAAATAGCCCCAAAATTGGTAAAAAAATCAAACCCTAAAAATTGTGTTTGGGGTGGACAATCGCGATGGTCTGAGATAATCACGATGGTCTGGGACCGTCACGATGGTCCAGGTGAACCATCCCGATGGTGTGGCACAATCGCGATGGTCCAAAGGTGCAAACTGTCGTGATGGTCTAAATGTGAGTAATCGCGATGGCATGAATGAACCATCGCGATGGTCCGAGCGGCAAGCAATCGCGATGGCATCGATCAACGGTCAACGCGACAATCGTGATGGCATGAGCCCGTTGCGATGGTCACAAAGCATGATGGTGTGAGCCAATCGCGATGGTTCAAATGTTGAACTATCACGATGGTCTGAAGGTATCGTCGCGATGGTCTAGCTTGCCACGTGGCTGCATCGTCGCGATGGCATGAGCCAATCGCAATGGTGTGGGGTCGACGGGATCGTCGCGATGGTCCAAGTGAACCGTCACGATGGCTCAAGTGAGCCGTCGCGATGGTGCGAGATCGTCGCAATGGCATGAGCCAATCGGGATGGTGTGACACAATCCCGATGGCGTGAGCCAATCGCAATGGTCCACCAAAATGCAAATTTTTGAAATGCAACAATGGATTCCTATATGCGCAAGGCTGCTCTACAGCGTGGTGAACTCGCTTACCTCAAACTCCAAACTTGGCAGACCATCATGATGGTCTGACACAGTCGGCATTTTCTGACAGAAAGTGATTTTCTTACCTTTTTGCAGCTTTCCTGATGCTCTGGAGTACTGTACCTGCAAGAAAACTCAAAAACACAAAAGTACACACAAGCAAAAAATCTCTCTCTCTCTCGCATGCACAAATGAGGGGAAATGAGGAGAATGGGTGGATATGGTGAATTTTCTGATTTTTTCGAAGTGGAAGAAGGTGATGTGATGATGAAGATGGAGTGTGGGGGAGCTGAAAAACACCAAAAAATAAGTAAAAACAACAACAAAAACTGAAAATTTTACCTTCCAACACCACTTCTTGCTATACTCTTACCATCACACATTCGTCCTAGACTCGATCCCCGGCAACGACGCCAAATTTGGTGTTGCTCTAGCACAAAGGTGAGAACCACGTTAAGAAGCTCCACCTCCTTAATGTCAATCCGCGGAAGAGATAGGAGTGATATGAAGATCGTGAATGTGAGATGAAGTGAGAGTGAAGGTGAAAAGCATAGGGATGCACACACACATACACACACAACAAAGAGACAAGCAAGACACAATGGAAGGTAGGAGATCAACTCTATTGCTCAAGAACACTCTTACAAGCTCAATATAGCTCTAAGCTCTTCTCTACTCAAACAAGCTAACCTCAAAAATGAGCTCTCTAGCTCTTTTTATAGATTCAAGACTAGTTTTGACTAGTTTCATATCTAGTGACCGGCATAGTTAAAAAATAGGTTCTAGATGCTATTTGAAAGGGTAAACGGTGTCTAAAAATAATCAAAATTCGTACGCTCATTCTACCTAAGCTCCTCAAGCTTGAGGACTCCTCGACTTGCACAAAATGGAGCTATATTTTACAAAAGGGGTTTTTCTATGTTACATATGGTACAAAAAAGATGAAAATCACTGTTGGAGGTTTTGAAAAGTATTTGTAAAACATAATTCTTTGAAAAAATGATTCGGCTGACTCCTTGCTTCTTCGTTATGCTCTATCTTCACATGCTTCTGTGTCTTCTATGCCTCTGGCTACTACCAACAGAGTGGCAAAAAGAAGGAATAGGACAATTGTTGAAGCTCCAAGTCTATGCTAAATGAGAAGCACTTACCTAATTACTTATGGGTTGAGGCTGTATCCATAGCCACTTATTTGATTAACAGGTTACCTTCAAAATCACTTGATGGCATGACACCATATGAGGCTTGGTCTTCATACGGCATGACACCATATGAAGACCAAGCTTGGATCAATGTCATATGGCATGACATTGATATAGTGTGATTGGCTCCTTGAAATATTCATAGGATCTAAGTTTCCCGCTTAGAAGTCCATCTAAAAACAAGAAAACTTGTTTTGCTTGTGTAGGCAATTTAGGTGTAGGACATCTTTTCGTGTATTGCTTAAATCTGCATCGAGCCATCCGTACCATTTCTTGGGATGTTTGCTTGAAGCTATGAATCAAGGATGTTGTGTCATGCTTGATGCCACTCTTGGAAAATTCTATGATGAATGCTTCTACCAGTTGACCTATATCTCGATAACTGCAGTTGTTTAGGGGTTGAAACCAAGCTAAAGCAGTACCCTTGAGGGGCAAACTAAATGCCTGGAACTGTGCTAACAATTCCTCAACCTGTTCGGCTCTTAACACTTGTTTGAACTCTACCACATGATCATAAGGATCTCTTGAACCGTCAAAGTAGTTTTTCATCATCTTGACCACTTGAGAGGGGATAAAGGTTCTTAGGTACTCTCGGGGTCTAGGCAATGGAAAATCATGTTCATCCTTTTTAATTCCTATGTGCTCCATGTCTGTCACTTTTAGGTCTTTCACTTTCAAATCTTGATCTATCTCTACCCACTATGTGTGCAAAGATTACCTCAAGTCTCTCTTTGGCTCTTTCCCTCTGATTTTCATGAGCCTGGGATGATCCTGCTCCTTGGAGGCCATAGGAAACATTAGATCTTGGTGGAAGGAAAACCAATTTGCCCTACCAAGTGTATGCATGTTTGCCATGCTCTATTACCAAGAACATTCTCTTCGACGTGTTATCCAGATAGACAACTTTGCCTGGTATCTTAGGATCTTTGAGCTTGTAGATGGTGACTTCACCTATTTTGCTATGTTGATCTGGCTTGAATCTCCAAAAAGCTTACTTTGTTTCTCTATTCAAGAATAGTTCTATGCTTTTATGGTCTTGGTGAATCCACTCTGGAGTAATTACCTTCGTCAAGATGGATTTGTTGTAGGGTGTCTTGGGTTCTCGTTCTAGGTCTCCTTGCTCTAGGTCTCATATGTTGTTCTTAGAAATGACATTTCCAAACTCATATGTCCTCTATGGTAAGCTTGTAACCACATACATGGTTCCTTGCTTATCAGTATATGAACCCTCTTTGAATTTAACCATTGGGTTGTGAGGCTTTCCTCAAAAGAACCATGTGAATGATGTGTGTGCCACTTTCCTCCCATCCATTTATATCCACTTGTATCTAAAATAGCAGTGATCTGGAATGATCTAACGTCGCCATGTGGCTAGCATGCAACACTCATCCCCACTAACCATCAAATACCTTAGGATATACCCCCGAGCTTAGGACCTTGGCTAACTAGCCCTCGTCCCACACACACATGGAATGGTCTCTGTAGACCAATGTCTGACACTCTCTCCCCCTTCTAAAGATCATTGTCCTCAATGATCAATGAGGGAAAGTAGTTGCGAACCAGAGCTGCTGATTCCCAAGTAGAGTCACTAAGTGGTCATCCTCTCCAGGCTACCAGATACTCTTGGATGACATGATTCCTCAATCGTTTCTGTCTCCTATCTAGTATTCTGTCTGGAGAATAATCTTCTCTATCCGTTTCCTGCAAAGAAACAATACCCTCTATTAGATTATCCTCCCTAGATATATACTTTCTTAATTTACTGACATGAAACGTTGGATGGACTCTGCAATCTGGAGGAAGCTCTAATCGGTATGCAACATAACTCAACTTCTTTACTATCTTCCAAGGTCCACAATACCTTGGTGATAGTTTACTACACTTCTCTGTGGACAATGAAGTAGATCTTGCCGGTACCTGAAGGAAGACTCGGTCTCCTTCCTCAAAGGATCTAAGAGATCTTTTCCTATCAACATACTCTTTGGCTCTATCAGCTGCTTGTTGCATCTTGGATTTAGCTATTTCAAGGTTTGCTTGGAGATTCGCTAAGAACTCAGAATCACCAGGACATTTCTGAGGCATTCCTACGGTACTGGGAGCAGTGGGATTCATGCCATAGTTCATCTCAAAAGGAGACATCCCAGTCACCTTGTGAGGTCTATTGTTATAAGCAAACTCTACTAGTGGCAAATAACTATCCCAATCTGTCTGTCTCTCAGACACATATGCCCGCAACATATCCTCGAGAATTTGGTTGACCCTCTCAGTCTGACCATCTGTCTGTGGATGATCACCACTACTCATTTTTAGTGATAATTTCAGTTTGTCAAATACAAACTTCCAGAAATGTCCTGTAAATCTGACATCGCTATTTGAGACCATGGATGTCGGTAACCCATGCAATCTGAAGACATGATGGATAAACAACTCCGCTACCTGTGGAGCTTCTATCGTCTCTTGCGTAGGTATGAAATGAGCCATCTTGCTCAGTCTATCTACCACAACTAGGATTGTATCCCGCTTCCTTTGGGTCCACGATAACCCTACTATGAAGTCCATGGATATACTATCCCAATTATGATCTGGAACTTGTAAAGGATGTAAAAGACCTGGTGTCTTTACCCTTTCTGCTTTGTTGACTTGGCACATAAATCATTGTTGAACATAAGTATGGATATCTCTAGCTAATCCAGGCCACCAAAATGTTCATCTAACAAGTTGTATTGTCTTGTCAACACCAGGATGTCCTGTGGAGGGAACATCATGGTTATCATGCATGACTTTCTCTCTCAAATCCTGGGAATCTGGCACACAAACCTTTCCTTTCCGCTTCACTATTCCATTCTCCTGTGAGAAATTAGAATACGGAATGGACTTGTTTGTTTTAGTAGAAGAAGAAACAGCTAGAATTGTCCCGTCTCCTTAAATAGAGTCATCACGAATGGCTCTAAGTATCTGTAACAAATGTGGATCTTCCACCTGTGCTTCCTTAATTTCTTGAAGCAATGAGCTTTCTAAAACTATAAAGCTCATTTGATACATTATACGAGATAATGCATCAGCTATTATATTTTCTTTGCCTCTTCTATACATGATTTCCATGTGAAATTCTTGCATAAGCTCAGCCCAACGAGCCTATCGGCCTCGAAGATCTGGCTGACTACAAAAATACTTGAGTGTATGATTATCTCTGAATACCTTAAAGTCCACACCATAAAGATAGTGTCTCCAAACTTTAAGTGCATGCAACACCGCATACAACTCTTGTTCATGCATTGGCCAATTGCGTTGTGCATTACTTAACTTCTTACTTTCAAAAGCTATTGGCCTACCATCTTGACTCAAGACTGCTCCTATGGCTATGCCGCTAGCATCAGTCTCTAACTCAAATGGTTTCTGAGGGTCCACCACTTTGAGTATAGGAGCCTCTGAAACAGCTTGTTTCAGAGTATCAAAACTCTCTTGCTACTCTTGCTTCCATGCAAATGGAATTTTGCCTTGAAGCAAGTTCGTCATAGGTGCTGCTATCGACGAATATGAAGAGATGATCTTGTTTCTCGCAGGGAAACCTTGAGTGCAGCAGGCCTTCAACTGGCTAAAGGTGTCGAGTTGCCTGATTCGGGTACAAGTGCTCATGGATGGGGGTCTCGCGTCGTCTCCTGTGCATGCGCCGGAAAAGCCAACATAACAAGCCTACGAGGATGGCCACAGTGACGACAAGCACCAGAGTCAAAAGCAGTGTTTTTGGCCTTCGTTTGCTCGGCGTGGGTATCAGAGGTGGGCTTGGTTCACTCCGCCTGGGCATCGCAGGTGGGCTTGGTTCGCTCGGTTTGGGTATTTCAGGTGAATCTGGTTCGGAACCTGAAACCTCCACACTGCTGAAGTTCCAGGAGTAAATTACATTCGCTTGGACGCCCTATTTTTTAGGTTTTGGATTCGTGGCAGAGCATCCGACGTATAGAGAGTGATTGTCAGGGAAGAGTGTTGTGAGATTGAACTTCAACTGGAAGATGGGTTCAATGGGACGCGAGGTAGAGTTCGTCATCCAAATATGCATCAAAGAGGAAGCAGCGTCGTACTCGATCCAGACAGTGAATGTGTAGTTGTTGTAGAGATACAGATCTGGGTGAGAGGAATTTAAATTAGTGGGCAGAGATTGTGCAGAGACAAGCGAGCTGAGATCGATCCCGATATGGCTTGCTGGTAAATCCTTGTATTTTTCTGTCTGAACGGTGTCGAACTCGAGAGCGAAAAAAGGATAGGGAGGAGGGAGCACCACGGTTGTGTCGGAGTATGTGTCGAGGCCCAATCCTGCGCCATCGTTGTCAAGAGGGGCCTGTTCTGAAGGTGATATGAAGAAGGCCATTCCACTTCCGCACACTGCATACTCAACAGTGCAAATTATCTGGAAGGCGAAGGACGTATTGAAAGTAGCGAAGGCCGTGCTATTCGGGGCGGTTCTGCGTACAAGTTGTATAGGGTCACTGTAAACCATTCTGCCCACGTTCGTTTCGGCGTCGGTAACCAGGGGAGTGAGCCAAACGGCGGACTGGACGATGCGGGGATGGTCGCCCCTATACCAGCTACCTTCTGTGACGAGGGTGATGCCGTCGTCATTCGCGAAGGAAGGGTACTCGAACCGCACGGATGATACAGGCAGAGGCCCTGTTCGACCGAGGCCTACAGAAATTACTAACACCGTAGCTAGCAGCAGGCTACGCCCGGATCGGACCTTCATGTCGAGGCAGGAGGGTCTGCAGAAGCAAGACCTGTGAGTTCCTTGGATGCGCATTTCGGCTCTTCATCCACGCGCGCAGAGAGAAGCTGAACTGCAGTAAATAATCACAATCGAGTGTCTCGCTGACTATTGAAGATGCCAATTGCGAAAAAGAAGCGCTGAAGCAATGGAGTAGACGACTTACGAGATGTGGTCGGTTCTGTGTCGGCGTTGCCATTTTTTTTGGCTACCGTACATCAAAACGTAGCTCTTCCGTGCTACTCTTGCCCACGATGTTGAGAGCTGGATATTCCTTAATTCTTTTTTTTTATATAAAAAGGAAGTTCGGCAAGAGCCTACTCTCACTCTCAAACTTTAATTAAAAAAAAGAAAGAGCAAATCTATAAGTGAACGGGCATAGCACTCATGGGACCTCTCGAATCTCACAAAGGGGTTGCGGTGATAACTTTTTCATCCCCTCATGTGGGGCTCATTTACTTTTAATCTTTTTGCTCTCGAGGAAAAACACTCTATGATGTCTAAAAGGTGAGGACTTCTTACAATTGGAAATTATTTTGCGTAGAAGACAAAGAGATTTTTCAATCGATCATTCTTTGGGAGGGCTACGAAAGTTGGGGGCACACCTCTCTTTCCAAATCTTCTAGAGAGTCTCTCCTCTTATAGCATTCCATAGTGTTGAGGAACAACCGATCGCTTCACCCAATAGCGCTTGCTTTCAGATGATTTGTCTGTGTAACAACATGATTTTCCCAAGGGCACACCAAACCAACATTGACTTTGGGCAAGAAAATAAGAGGTGTCCCAAGTCCTCATTGCCATGAAGGCATCGTTTACACCAAGGAGGGGCCTCGTAAATTTTGTTACATTTTACGTTGGTCCAAATTTTTGGTGGAGGATTTGCCAAATCATAACCAATTTTTTAACCTCGATGAGGGCCAGACTTCAAAGGGATTGGAACTTAAGATCTGATCTAAAACTCCACTAATCCATGCACCATCTTCTATTTAGCATGACATGAAGGTCCACATTCTTCTTCGATGTCCGAATCTTATCAAGACTTTTGTTGTTGTGCAATATTCTAAGACCCTGAAGGTGTGGGGACTCATGTCCAATGAGGAGGCCGCACCTTGAGCCCTCCTAACCATTGAATTTGCTCCACGACAGACACCATTCTTCATAGTCCACTCTCCTATTCAAGTCAATATCCTCAAATCAAATCCATTGGCATGTTTCTTGTTTCTAGAGGTGTTTCCACAAGTGAAAACCTTTGTTCCAAAGCTTCCTAGCTTTTTGGAGGTTCCAAGGCTCAACATCTCTAATGCCCTTGAAGATCGAATCATTTTGTCTAATACTAGCAGCCCATCTCCAATCTTCATTGATTTTAACAAACTCTTTCACCTTGTTCCAACTCTTCCATAGGGAAAAAAACTAGGCTCGAGCCTTTGGGAGTCATCTGATAGGGGGGAGAATGAAAGAGTGATAAGGTCAAGACCTTTCCACCCTAGAAGGCCCACAAGCCTAAGAGCACTCTTCTTTGTAAAATTCAGTTTGGCCCAAGAGGCATCTCTATTGCTCCACACTTTAATTAACCATTTGGCCACCTGCTTATTGGCCATTCCTTCAATGTCTAGAATGCCCAAACCACCTTGATCTTATTGGCTTATGCAAGTAGCCCATTTAATTTTGGGGACACTCTTTTCATTAGGATCACCTGTCTAGAGAAAGTTTTTGCAAATTCTTTTCAATTTGACAATGTCTTGGTCCTTCTCTCTCCAACAAGAGAGAAAGTAAATAATTGAAGAAAGAAGGAATGTGTTAACCATCGGAGTTCACCCTACTCGGTTTATTTGTATATCTTTCGAGTATCTCAACTTGCTATTGATCTTAGAAAGAGCCTAGTTCCAGCACTGACTCATCGAAATGTTGAATCCAATCGGAATATCTAACAAGCAAAAGATTTGTCTACCAGAGATCATCATACAACCATGATTAACCAAAATTTGAGGTAAATGCCTAGTAGCGAGCTTGAAAGCTAGTTTACAGTCATTTATTTTGGAGCCAATGCCTCAAAAAATGTATTTAGGCACCTCCAACAGGTATCAATGCTAGTCGGATCCTTATGCACAAAAGCATTCGTGTCATTGGCAAAGAGTCTCATGATCATCTGGACTTGATTGAGAGGAAAAAAGAGGCCTTGAATATGACCTAAGCATGCATGATGTTTAAGAAGGAAGCTAAAATCATCAATAGTGATCACAAAGAGAAGAGGGACCAAGGGGAAAACTTTCCTAATAGAATGTTTTAATCAAATAGCTCGAGAAAGGTGGTTGTTGATATTTATCTGCATTGATGCCTTTCCCAACAATGTTGAGACCATCTTAATGAGTTCCTAAATGTAGCCCAAGTTTTTCAAAGATTGGAGAATGAAGTCCCACTCAAATCTATCATAATCTTTGTCAAATTTAATCTTAAGGAAGAGGACATCTTGGGACTCTTCAATGAAATCCAAACCTTCCCAAACATCAATGATAGTAGTGATATGATTAGCAACAATTTTTGCAAGGATCCTGTAGCATGTTTGTAACATCGTAATTGGATATCAATTTACAATCCTATTTTTGATGCCTTTTTTATGAATAAGCTTGATAACACCTTCATTGAGACTTTCTAATAGTGCACCAAAAGAAACAACCTCTTGACATAGGAAAGGTAATAGAGTAGTCACCACATGCTTGAAGGTCTTGAAAAACTCATTATTTAGGCCATGCAACCCCAGGCTTTCACCATTAAGAAGCGAGTCAATATCTTCAAGAATCTCATCATCCAAAATGGAAGCTTCAAGAAGAGGCTTCATATTTTGTGGAATTCTTTTGGTTCACATTTTAGACGTGGATGCCATGCAATCCCACCTGTGAGGAGAAAGAGGCATGGAAACCCCCAAAAGCTCAGTAAAGTGATTGACAATCAATGTACTATTTTCTTCACATGCCTTTCATTCAACCCCATCGATATCCATCATGAAAGGGGTCGCTTCCTTGGATTACTTCTTCTTGAGGAGGCCACACATCTCTTTAGTAGGATTGTTCACCTTTCGTACCCACCAATACTTAAAGTATACCTATATATTCTTTCTTTGAGTTTCTTCTTCATATCTCATCATACTTTTGGTTTTTCGGAGCCCTTTCTAGTATTGAGATTGTCCTATATTTACTTCTTGTTCAAGATGCTTAAGCCTTTGATAAATAGTTTCCCTTCTAGTTGGATGAATGTTTTGAGCATTTTTCTGAGTCATGATCAAGATGAGTTGTCTCTTGATGAACGCCTTTCCCCGACACTTGGTCGGTGAGAAGCAGGTGGCAAAAGCTGAGTTCTAGGCAACTAAAACCTCCTATTGGACCGAGCAAAAAGAGAAGGTAGTTAGATTGGCATGAAACCAAAGGGGTTTCTTGAGAATGATGATCGGCTTGAAGGTAAGCCCAACCAGGTATTAATTAGAGACAACAAGGTCCACACATTGGAAGAGGGAAGGGGGGCCCACTTATTGATTATATTCTACACAATGTAGCTCTTATCAAGTCTAGCTTTCCTCAAGTCGACTCCAGATTGGAGGTTCGACCAAAAGAAACCAATCTTGTCTTTGATCTCCACCAGATCTAGGCAGAGCTTGACTTAGTCCCAGAAGTCCCTCTCATAACCATCAATCACCCTCCCCCTATACCCCCATCTATTAAAAAGAGCCTCCACCATGTTAAAGTCCCCACAAAGGATGACGTTGAGGGGCAAAGAATCCAATGATTGCCAAGTGACAATTCTTTCTAAATCAAAATTGGGAGCATACATGGAGACAATGGTGAACTGCAAAGGACCCCAAAAGGAAGCACCAATCCATTGATGGTTTTGATCTCCTTGGGAATCCACAAGCCTAGCATACCAAAACTAGTAATGCCTATATGAAGGCCACTATTTTCCCTAATGTGCACAATGGAGGGCCAAATATGGGATAATGAAATACATTTTGTCTCTTTTGTAGTTCCTCCTCATCAAATTTGATATCTTGAAGACACATGAAGTTCGGCTTTAGGTTCTTATCATGGATCCACTAACCAATAACGATCGCTCTTGACGGGACATACAACCCTCTAACATTGAATGAGATGAGTATCATTATTAGAGGTTAGGTTCCTTGTGGGGAGGGGTCTTGTCCCTTTTTTTCTT